>OZ012678.1:58020664-59256404 GCA_963942445.1 Argyra leucocephala | reverse complement strand
AATAATATTTTGAAACTTTGCAATTTAAGTTACATGTGAAAAAAACATTATTTGACATTTTTAGCGTAGATTGATTATAAACCATCACATCATAATTGTGCTTTTACCTGTTTGTAAATAGTTTTGTCATCTTTGAACTTTCTTATGAAAATCATCAGGTCTTAGTTAATTTATACTTTGATGGTGATGAAATTAAATTTAAATTAACCAGAATTTTCTGCTGTCAAATCTAAATTTTTTTTATATTTTAAAGCCAATTGAAGCCTATTTGTGTTTAAAAACTTTTTTCCAAGAATGTTTGTATACTTTTCCTTGTAGTTTATATGGTGAAAATATTAATTCTACTTCTGGCCTTGGTGAATAATATTGTTGGTAACATACCCTTCGTATTCACTACCATTCATAAAGCTTTTGACTGGAAGTGCTGGGTTTGATTATTGTAAGACACTGAGGGTGAAGCACATATAATTTTATCGTATATATCCAATTGTGCTTAATTATGCTACTTTATAATATTATAGTTAAGCAACGTGTTGTTCATTACGAGTTTCGATAAGTTAAATTATCATTTAATATGTATATAAGTAGTATTTCTTGCACTTGTTTATAATAAAGGTAGTTTGAGGTTTGTTTGATTATTGAATTCTAGTATTAGTCACATTTTGATGAAATTTCTTTGTTTTTATGAATAACTATGGTTTAGTTTCAGTATATAGAATATTAGTTTGGTTAATTTTTTTTTGCACTAGTGATTGCCCACACATATTTTACATATTATATACTCTGTACGAGCGATTGGGCTCACTTGAGAGAAATAAAATGAAATATATAATAAATAAATAAATAAATTTGGGTCCCAATATTCCAGTATATTAATCAATGTAATGTACAATTTCAATGTATTGAACCAAAATTTAGGTAATAATAAAAACTTATATATACAAATATGGAATCTACACAAGTTAAAAAATCTGATTTCGATTTATTTTGTTTATTTTATTAATTAATTTATTTTCCAAAATGAAATTCAATATAGGTACACAAACTGTTTGATAAAAGACTTGAAAATGAAAAATTCAAATTATTCTTTATTAGTCTAATTAAATTAACATATAACAAACACTATACGTAGTAAATATGCAAAAGAGATCCTTAAAAATATTTAAAGTAACATTTAAATTTATTTTTGCATTAAAAAAAAAAAAACAATCATTATTTTTTATTTTTATTTGTTAAAAAAATAGAACTGGAGGCTGAGAAACAATAACAACAAAAACTCTTATTGAAAATATTTTAATATTCATAGTGTGAGCTTTTTTTTGACATATATATGTTTTACATACATTGCTTTAGGTTAATAACCTTTTTTTTTTATTTTTCAATCAAATGAATTTGTTCTCTTGAATAAATAAATATGGTGGGAGCAAAAAAAAAAAAATTCTGAAACTAAAGAAGAAAAAAAAGCTGTACGAACAATGATCGTGAAAAACGAAAGAAAATACGAACGAATAAATAAAATAACCTCTTATTCATATACGTATGTAACTTTTGGTGAGAAAAGTTTCCTGTAAATACTGGGACTGTTTATAAAATATTAATAACAGTACCTAACCACCCAGCAACCACCCATCTACACTTGTTCTGATGATTGTACCGATATATTGCGCTTATATAACTGTATTAAGATACAAAATAAATTCATTATTATGATTTTTTCTTATTTTTTTTTTGTTGGTAGGTAGCTATACAATAATATAAATAAAATTTACAAAACAAAAAAAAAAATAAAAACCATTTTTCAAAAAGAGACAATAATATGAAAGAAAAATCGAAGAATACCTACCCTGCCATCATATGTGTGCATGTATAATACTATACCACTACCTCTACCATCACTTGTATTTCAATCCACACCTTTTTATTTTATTATGAAAAAATGGTATACAAAAGATAATCAAATGGCATTGAAAAACCTGTGTATTAAATGTGGCATTAACCAAACAACCTAAAAGGAAAATAATAGTATAAAAAAAATATATAAGAAAAAAATGGAAGACAATACAAAAGAAAAATGCGAGAAAATTTATCACATTGCATACCATTAGCATCATCAATGATACGTAAGCGACATCATTATTTTCCTGACATACGATATTAGAGTGTCAAAGTTATCATCTTACCTTTTTTTTTATTTATTTCATGCATAAATAGATTACATGATTTTTTATTTTACATTTTTGATTATTCTTTTTCAATACATTCACGAATAATTTAATGTTAATATACCTAATACATATATTTAGATAGATACATAATACACATTAATATTAATGTAAAATATGAAATAAAAAAAAAATGAAAATGTTTCTTAAGGATATAATGACTTTAACAAAAATGTATCTAGCAATAAAAACAACAACAAAATATGTAAAAGAGAGAAAAAAAAATAACTAAGTGGATACAAGAAAACCTTATAATGTTTGATTTAATCTCATCTAATTATTTGGATTGCCAACTTTTGTATAAGGTGTAAGTTATTTTTAAGATGTATTCTTGGACAAGATATTTTTTAAAAAATTTTAATGTGAGAATAATTCTAGTATGCAAGTTTAAAGCTAGCAGCAGCTATCGGCGTCAGTTATAGCGAACTTTGAAATGAATACGTAACATTTTTGATTTCGATTTTTTACAATCGTTGTAGACGCAAAATTTTAGTAAGAAGTTATAGGAATGCTAAAGTATGTTTTAACCAACAAATTCTGTTCAAAATTTTAAAATTTTAAGTAATAAATTAAAAAAAAAACTATTTTATCAATTTATGGTTCAGGAAAAAGATTCTTTGCTTTTCAATTAATAACATTTATATTAAATTAAATTATTTGGGCTCAAACCACAATAATAAATTGAAATTCCAAGTTAGTGTGATTTTTTTAGTATTTTTTTAAGGAACCTTTTTGATCCAAACTTTTAAGGACAAGACAACGGAGCAGACTAAAGCTCTGGTGGAGAAATGAACTATTGATTCATATGAAAATATTTTGCATCTTCAACTGGGGAAAGTCGTCTAAGCCCAAGACGTATATGATGTGTCGACGATCTAAATAAGTAAGTAAGTAAATAGTGTTTCCTTAACACTGTATGCTTTTTATATGATGTTAGATGAAACCTAATTTCTAAAACTGTAATTATTCTTTATCCAACAATATTTTTTTCGAGTTCTTTGAAAAATTATTAATTCATGATTGTGTTGTGAAAAAACAAAAGTACGTAAAATTGAATTTTTGCGTGCTAGATAGTTCACGAAATCAGACTTTTAATTTAATAATTGGTTATACTGTCGAATAAATCATGGAATAATTGAAGGTGGGTAAATTGGGGTGTTAATATGATTTTGAATTTATCTTGAGGTGGTATGAATTAGCCGCGTTGACCAAAATACTTGAAATATTTAGTAAAGCATAGATAATAAATATGTATACATTGCATAGCTAAGATGACATTACTTTGATGACATTTGGACATTATTTATACCTCATTTAATTTCTAAGGAGCATTTTGACACATTAATAGGCTTCAATACAAAACTTTCTATTGTATGAAAGTTCATCAACATAGTATTGTTTTTATTTTAAGTACGTTAATTAATAAATAAATAAAATTCGTATGCCAGTACTGAAATACATAATTATTAATTATCATTTACTCAATTTGCGTATAAAAACTTTGTATACATTGCATACATTCTAGACATTAGTGTCAATATAATTTTTATTTTTATACAACATTATTATTGTCTATAACAAATATCTTAATATTTTTAAAATAATTTTTGTAAAATATATTTGAGACAATAAAGAAATAACTAAGTATGAAAGTAAAATAGGTTAATTGTAATGACATTTTTTTTATATTTAGTATAAAAAATTAAATAAATTAATGATATACGTAGATATTTGAATAAATTAGAGAATAGTTTTCTCTGAACTCTATAAATTCAAAACTCCGCCTTTTCTCTGTAAACAACAAAATATTCTAATTCTAACTGAAAATACAAAAAAAAAAGTTAATATGGCAACCTTTTTATTCAATATCAAATAAAAAATTAACAAATTGAATGAAAAACACAATTTATTTTAATGGTTACACTAATTATTGTCATTGCCAGTAGACACTGCATAATAATTAAATATAAACCACATATGTATATTATTTGAATAAGTTCTAAATAAAATGTATAATTATACATATGTGTTAAATGAAGATTAACTGTTAGAGAAGGAAAAAAATTCTTACACCATGTGAGATAAATTGCATAATGTCGTAAACGAAAAATTTCCATATTTGTAATGTTATAAAATAAATTTTTGATGAGCATTACATTTTTTTCTATTTCATTGTTAAAATTAGAGAAAAATTACGTTAAAAGTAAATTATGTACATGACAATAGCATTAATGTTGCGAAATGATATCAATAAATATTTTATTTTTAAAACTAATATCTCAACAATGTAAATTTTAGGTTATTGCAATGATCATAATATTAAAGTCTGTAACAAATAATTTATAATAGCTACACTCTAAAAAATTTCTGTTCTTTTTTACTACAAAAGAGTAGGAAAGTGAATGCCTACAACTTTTGAGTGAAATTACATCGAAGTGTATCCCAACAAATAATTTTTAATTCCATTTATTTCGCATTTCCGTATAAATTGTGGTTAAGAGTCAGAAAATACCGCTACATGGGTCCGGTTTGGCGCATTCTGAATGCAAGATTTGGTTTGAGTCAAGCCCAACTAATGCTCTTGTGATTCAGATTCGCTATATTTTGAGGGGTTATATATGGGCTCATGAGTTAGCAATGCGATGCACTCATCCGATGGAAAAGAGCCCAGCAAATAGCGTTTCATGCGTTTGGATTGGTGTTCTATAGCTTCTAGGGGTTAATTAAAGTAATAATAAGTATTTGTTAATTCTTTACATATGTTTTTTTTTTATTTTAAAGTATAGTTTAATAAAAAATATTGAATTAAATTTATATTTGCTTGTTACTCTGTTTTATTTTATTTAAAGTTAATATAAATAAAAATAAAAAATAGTTATATCTGAAATAATCATTGCAATAAATAAAATCATACAAATAAAATATTACTGAAAAGAAATAACATTAATTGAAATATAATTAATTATTTATAAAAACGAAATCCGATAAATGATCAAAAACACAAATATTTATTGCACATAAACACAAATAACTAAATGATGAATCGTTTTCATCAATATTATCTTCTGCTGCCTGCAATGTTGTCGATGACGGTGCTTCGGGTCGTTCTTTGGCTACCATTCTTATTTTGTTTCGATAGTTTTTTTTCAGCACTTCTACCAGCACTTCTATGGGCAAATGGGTCCATGGTCTATGTCTCATGAGTAGGCACAATAAAATTTATAAACTAAAATTATTATCATTTTAAATTATAAATTTATTGTACGCGTGGACTCATTTACTCTTGGATTTCCATATCTACATTAAAATATTTTAGAAAACACCCATTAAAACTTATATCAATGTATTAAACTCTTCTTTCTAAATAAATTTGAGTAAAGTGATTTCTAGCCGGTAAATGGGTTCATGGTCTATGTCTTATGATCAGGTACAATAAAGTTTATGAACTAAAGTTATTATCATTTTAGATTATAATTTTATTGTACTCATGGGACATAGCGCGTGGACCCATTAACCCGTGGCCATTATAATCCATATTTATATTAAAAATTATATTTACCCGTAGGTACATATAATATTATTTTAGTTGAAAAACACTTTTATTACAATTTATATTACATTTACATTTTTTTTTTTTTTTTTTTTTTTTTTTTTTTTTTTTCTCCTATTGCTCCGCGTGGTAGCATAGGGCTTCGATAGTGAACCTCCATTCCTCTCTGTTGAGTACTACTTCCTTAATATCGTCCCAGATATAATTGTTGACTGTTAATTCTTGATCGATTGTGCGTCTCCATGTGTTGTATGGTCTGCCGGGTCTCCTTTGTCCTTGTGGATTCCACTCTAGAGCTCTTCTTGCTATATCACTTTCTGATTTCCTTAGTGTATGACCTATCCATTTCCATTTTTTCCTATTTATCTGTCTGTTGATAGGTTCTTCTCCAGTTATCATCCATAAATCCTCGTTGCTAATTCTTGCCGGCCAGAATATTCTGCATATAATTCTCAAGCACTTGTTGAGGAATACTTGTAGCTTCTGTTTGATTCTGACCGAAGTGAGCCATGTTTGCATATTAATGTTGACTTAACACATGTTCTGAATATTGTTAGCTTTGTTGTTCTCGATATTTGGTTGCTCCGCCATATCTTCATTAGGTTCCCAAATGTTCTTCTTGCCTTATTTATATGGCTGTTGACATCTTCTGTTGCATCTCCTCTTGATGTTATAATGCTCCCCAGGTAGTTGAATTCTTCTACGTATTCTATCTGTTGTCCACTCACTGTTATTGGCTCACTATAACTATTGTTTGTCCTCATTGCTTTGGTTTTCTCGATATTTAATTCCAGTCCCGATTTCTTTGCTTCTTCCTGTAATCTGTTGACTTTGTTCTGTAGGTCCCTTTGATTTTTTGATATGAGGCATACATCATCTGCGTAATCTAAGTCTTCTAAGTTTCCGAAGAGATCCCATTCTATTCCGTTTATTCCAGTGCAAACTTCTCTTAGAATGTCGTCTAGTATTGTGTTGAAGAGAAGTGGAGATAGTGGACATCCTTGTCTAACTCCTATATTGGTGTAGAATGGATCACTGATCTTACCTCTGTGTTGAACTGTTGTCTCTGCATCTTCATACATCGCTTTGATGATGTTGATGATTTTTTCAGGAACTCCCTTCTTTGTAAGTGTTCTCCATATTGTGCATCTCTTGACTGTGTCGAATGCTTTCTTAAAATCTATGAATAGTAGATATAGTGGGGCATTCCATTCTACTGATTGTTCAACTATGACCCGTAAAGTATTTGCCTGGTCTACACAGCTTCGGTTTGGTCTGAAACCTGCCTGCTCTTTCCGTAGTATTGGTTCTAGTACTTCTTCTAATCTTTTCTTTATAATAATTGCTATTATCTTATGAATAGTATTTAGAACCGTGATTCCTCTCCAGTTGCTGCAATTTGCCAAGTCTCCTTTCTTAGGTATCTTGACAATCATTCCTTTCTTCCATGATGGTGGTATATTCTCCTCTATCCATGCTTTCCTGATGTGGGGTTCAATTGTTTTTGCGAATAAGTCAGGGTCCAGTTTGGCTATTTCTGCTGGAATTCCATCTTCACCTGTTGCTTTGTTGTGCTTCAGGATATTGATTGTAGCTTTGATTTCTTCTATATTTGGAGCTTGAGTAGATATTGGCAGTCCCTCAGTTGGGTAGATATTTGCATTGTCTCTGTTTCTTATGTCTGCTTCATTATTTGTACTTTCTTCGTTGCTCAGTTCTTGGAAATGTTCTCTCCATCTCTTTAATTGATCCTCTAAGTTTGTGATGAGCGCACCATTTTTATCTTTAATTGGTTTGTTTTGTTGTTCCGACTCGTTTGTTAAGTTCTTGATTATGCGATGCAATTCTCTCAGGTTATGTTGCTGTGCTGCTTTTTCTGCTTCTCCGGCTAAATTTTGTAGAAATTTCCTTTTATCTCTTCTTGCTGCTCTTTTTACTGTTTTCGCTATTTCTTCATATTCTCTTCTTGATGCCATCCTGTTGTTTATCATTTTCTTCATTTCACCTCTTCTTTTAATCAAGGCCCATGTGTTATCGGTTATCCAGATTTTTCTTTGTGGTTGTGAAATTCCAAGATTTTGTTCGCTTGTTTGGTTGTAAATTTCCAGAATCTCTTCCCAAGTGTATTCTCTATTATTTCTAATATTTTCTCGTAACGCCGTAACTATGTCAGCTCTTACTTGCGGATTTTTTAAGTTGTTTATATTTATTTTCTTCTTTCTATTTCTTCTGCCTCTTCCTTGTTGGCTTAGTTTCATTCTGAAGTCCCCAGTTAGTAATTCATGATCGCTGTGTATATCTGCTCCACTTCTATTTCTCACATCTAACATTGTTTGTTTCCATTTCTTGCTGATGCATATGTGATCTATCTGATTTCTTGAGATCCCGTTTGGTGTTGTCCATGTGTATTTGTGGATATCTTTGTGTGGAAATAGACTCCCTCCGATTGCTAGGTCGAAAGTCTGACACAACTCTATCAATCTTTCCCCGTTGTTGTTTCTTTCTCTTCCTAACCCGTGTTTACCCATTATCTCCTCAAGTCCATTGTTGTTAGATCCTATTTTCGCATTCCAGTCACCCATTAATATTATGATATCTCCCCTATTTATGAGTGCTAGCGTTGTTTCTATTTGTTCGTAGAAGTCATCCTTAATATGGTTTTCAGCGACATCTGTTGGTGCATAGCATTGAATTATTGTTACATGTCTTGTCATATTTCGAAATCGCCCTATAACAATTCTATCCGAGACTGCCTTCCAAGAAACCAATGTTTGTCTCAATTTCTTTGATATTAGTATTCCGACTCCACTTTCACCCCCTGTTTCCCTTCCACTGTAAATTACCATGTTTCCATTCTCCGTGTTGATTTCTCCGGTGTTGTTCCATCGCATTTCACTTATACCTAGGATGTCTATGTTGTAAGTAGCCATTTGAGCTTCCAATTGCGAGAGTCTTGAAGCTTCTCTAAGTGTTCTTACATTCCATTGTGCAATTCGGGTCCTTTTTTGAGTGCCAAAGGTCGTTATCAAGTAGTCATTCGTGTATCCGAGGCTTCTTCTTCTATTATTTCGAATCCATTGATTTACCGATTATGCAGGTGATTGGCCTACAGTAACCGGTTCTAGGAGATGGAGTAACCATCTACCGCTGCCTAGAAACAACGTAGCGCTACCTTATTACCGGTTCGATCTCAATTAATGATTTTCATTCGATTAATCTCGAAATTTCAATTAACAAATTTAATGATGGATTTTTTTTTTTTTTTTTATAAATCGCCACCAACCAGGTTCGAACCGGGGTACCCTCGGTCATGGATCCTGTTACATAACCACTGCGCCACCGAGGGTCCGCCACCTGTATTCAAATATTTTTCTCGCTTCTCTTCTCTAAATCACTCTTTAAATTATGTTAACTGAATTCACTGACCGAATAACTGTGACTGGCATATGACTAAATAAATAACTTACACTCACGTCAGTCATCCATGCGCTGGTACTTTTCAATTCAATTCATATTTATTTGTATTCATATATATTCTCGCTCGCGCTTGTATGTTTAATATTTTATCTCAGTTAGTAAAGTTTGTTTATTCATCTCACTCGCACTTGTATATTTAATATATTACATTAATAGTAAAATGTCATATGCCCGGATCAAATAAAGATGTTTTTAAAGTCAATTTTAAACATTACGCATGTAGACGCATGAGACTAAAAAAAACTTGTGCGATTTTTAAACAAAATGTTTATTCTTAAATTTCGGTCACATGCGGTATCATGTGACCCATCGGTCGTGTGTCCCATGGGGTAGTCTGTGAAAATTTGAAATGAAATTTTTCTCAAAAAAACTGTATTTATCAACATATAAAATTTGGAATCACTTGTAAAATATTGTGAAATTCCACTGATGCTGATGTATAATTTTCTTATAAATATTTAGTAAATCTTATTAATTTTGAGAGATTTTACTAAAAAGAAAAAGAAGTGATAAATATGCAATATTATGATGTGAAAAGCTACAAAAAGGTGGCAAATCCGGTTCAAATACGAATATATTTATGATAATATTCTACCAATCAGTAAGATACATGAAATAAAAAAAATAAGATTTTCATATAATATTTATAATAGTTCATTTATTATTAGTATAAAACATACAAAAAAATATAGTTTTACAATTTATATTAATATTAATTTTACTTTCATAACAGCCATTTCTCAAGCATATTATTATATTTTTTTATTTATGAACATACTATAGTATTATAATTTTTAGATAAGTTGTTCAAAGTCTATAATATATTTAACAGAAATAATTTACTAGCCTAGAAAATCACATTACACTACATTAAACATTAATATTTAATTTACATTTTAATTACATGATTTACATAAATTTTGTAAATTATGTTAAGTATTTATTTTAATTATCCAACTTAAAAATATTTGTTTTTGAAAACTTTAAACATTCTGCATTTCAAATGAAAGAATTGACACCTTTCTAGGTTTTATTAAAATTATTTTTATTATTACTTAAATTCTATTTAAATGTGTTATTTCTATTATTCATATTTTATTACCTAATGAGCGATGACTTTACTATATTCAAATAATTAATATTAGAATAGCCACTTTATTTCAAACACTTATTATGATATTGTAAATAAATTACATAACTTTTTTTTCTGTTTAGTTTTAAAGAAATAAATTGTTGTACGTCCTAACGATACAACTATATATACTTTCTTTAAAAAAACAACTGATAATTTTATTGAAAAACGCATTTCACAAGTGGCTTGTCAATTGTTACTCGATGGGGACTTAAATTTTCTACAAAAATTTGTTTTCACACGTAATATTAAGCGACGCGTATTTAAACGTGTTTTTTGTCTTAAATATATTTTGCTAGTGTGTACATATTACCATGTTTGGCGTTAAATCACACTAAAAAATGTTTTTTAACATGTTTTCAAAAGTATTTAAGAATACCCAGTATCAATTTTTATTTTAACTATAAAATCATAAAAAATAAACAAATTTTTGAGTGAAATAACTACTGTTTAGTAGTTAGTAGTTATTTCTACAAGATTTTTCAGAGTGATATAGAAATTATATGTTGGGTGCATCAACTAACTAATGTGGAAAATAAGATTATTATCAAATTATATCCTCCGAGTTTTTTATAAAATTTTATTACAAGCGAAAATGTGGATTAGAAGTTGCGATCTTATAACCACATTACACGGTATCAGCTGCAATATAACGTATAGATTGTAAATAAATGAAGGAAGTAAAAAAAATCGTCATCACAAATTCTGCTCAGTGATGATTCATTATGATCAGTGATTTATGAATCTGTGATCTTCTCTTATGGGGATTGTGGAATCGACAACCCAATAAAGAAGTTTGTAATTTCAAAGTTGTCTTATTTCTTAAGTACTTCTAAGTTTTTTGAGTTGCCATTTCACAATTTTTGGATTTCGGATTTCCCGCTATAACTAAATGACTTGAGTAAAAACTGAAAACGGATCACAGTTCATCTCTGTTCACAGTTTTTAAGCCATATCTGTAAATTGTTTTCTTTTGACTACAAAATTACACAAAAAACTATAGAAATATTAATTTAGTTATGAATTTCATTTTCAAATTTATTTAAATAATAAAAATTAAAAATTGACATTAGAAAAATTCAATTGTGTAACAACAAGAATACATCAAGTTACACATTCATAAGTGAATACTTGTTTTTTTTATGGCTTTGAATAATGACTACCGTTTTAAATTTAATTATCTTACATTTTATTCAATCTTTTTTAATCAGGCATTTTGTAAAAAAATTGAATTTTCAAGTTTGACGATAACATGGTGAAAAAAAATCAAACAAAAACTAAATTATTGATTCTATGTTCACTAAGTCTTCCGTTATTTTGTATTTTTCACACAATCTCAGAAATTTAATCTTCAAAAAACGTACGTAATTGAATTAAATTTTAACAAAAAAAAAAAAAAACAACAAACACAAATAATTTAACAAAAGAAAAAAATCAAAAAAAAAATCAAAATTGATGTCTAACATTTTGATCAAAAGGTACTCAAACAAAACAAAGCAAAAAAAAAAACGCCCACCTTCAAAAATTTAGTACTTTTAGAATTGATAATTTAGTCCATTATATGGCAATACCATCATTTGATACAAAAATAGTGCAGCCATTTTTCTTTTTATGAAATACAATACAAATACAAAAAGTCTCGCACATCGAATTCAGCCTCCGTTGTTATCATACTTATAATATAGTGTTTCAATACACTACTGTTGCTGCTGTTACTGCAGTCTTTAATTATCTGTCCAAAAATTTTTTTGTATGAATTTTCTTTCTTTTTGTTACTTTTGTTGCGTGTACACACGTCAACCACCCTCTTAACAGAAGCATTTGACTATTGAATAACAGTTTTTGAATATCAAAAAACAAATAAAAAGAAAAAATAAACGAATTTCTATGCTCGCCCTGTTTTATAGATATAGAATTAGCTTTCCTTTTAATTAAATCCTTTTTCTCTTTGTACAGCAGTTTGAGTAGTCTATTCATATTTCAATTACAACATCGCAATATAGATCAGATCTCAAATGCAGTAGACTTTTTATCATCATAGAACCAAAAAATATAAACAAAACGAAAAACAAGTCACCAAGCTAAAAAATAATGTAATGTGGGTAAATGTGAAGGAAATTCAATATTTTCGAAGATGACTTTGTTACATGGAATATATTTGAAATTACGATGGTGGGTGGTTAATAATAGATTCATTCTCTAAATAATTTTTTTTTTTTGTACTTGCAATATAATTTTTTTTTTTTTTAGAGTACATTAAGTTGTATAGTCACTATTCTATTATTAACCCTTCCACGAATTAAATTCGTATTTTGTGTTGAATTTTGTTCTTCTCTAATATAACTGGATCCTTTTCAATATTACCTAATGCTTAGAAAGAAACAATTGGCTGTTTCGGTTACAAGAAATTCAATTTAATAGAGTTTTTTTTTTGGAACTGAGGACAAAAAAGGCTTTATTAAACTTTTTACTTGTCTTTTGTTTCTATCATTACCGTTGTAATGTTACAAATTGTGAGGTGGGGGAGGGTGGATGTGTTGCTGAATTTCTTTTGATTCAAAATTCAAAAGTAAAAAATTAAATTTATTTAACTATGCAAAAAATGACTTTTGAAAAATCAAAATGGGGGAAAGTCATTTCCATCCATTTGATTTCAACTACGCGATAAGGTGCAAATTGAAAATGCGAAACAAAAGAAAATTGAAAAACTTATTTAAAAGACAAAAAAAACAAAAAAACAAAGGAAAATACAAAAATATGAAAATAAAATGAAAAATAAATTGAACTCGCAGGTGAAAACAGCATGAATTTAAACTAAAAATCAAAGAAAATAAAAATTCAAGAGGAACTTTGAAATAACCTCTGATATGGATTAATGATTATATTGAATGTCATATGAAAAGTGTATAAATTTCAAGTAGCTGTGATGCGAGGAATTAAGTACAAAAATTATTCTATTTAAAATAGGTCTAAACGAGGTGTTTTTCACCATTTGAAGCAGAAATTTCTACACGCTATAGAAAGAAATTTATTGATAAAAATTAGTTATTAAGACTTTCACTCATTTAGTTATTAAGACTTACATTCTTTATTGATATTTACATTTTGTGGTGTGTTTTACTATTTGCAAGAGGAGGAGAAAACTGTAAATCACATATGATCATTTGATGTGTTTAAGAGTACTTATCCAACCACACTGTTGTTTTGTTGCTAAATGAATATGAAAATGTATTATGTTTATTGTACACTAGGTAGGGCGCAGTACGTAAAGCGGCTACCCTTCAACTGCAGTATCCCAGGCTCCATTCCTGATGCAAATTTTTTTTTGGATTTTTCGACCTGGTCCAGTACCCTTTATCATTGGGATAAAATAAATGATAAATAGTTGGGAGTTTTAGTTATTAAAAATAAAATGAAACAATTCTATTAATGTGAAGTACTCTACAATAGACATAGTTTTCTACATTTAAATTAGTAGATATACCATAAAAAAAAATTCTAAAGAAAAGCTATATTGTACGTAATTTTGTATTCCAAATCTCTGTGTAAAAGTAGTTAGGGTGTTCATCCCATAGACTTGAAATTATATAAGTAAAAAAAAATTATTAAACATCACATAATAAACCGTCGAAATACCCGGGTAGATTTTTCAATTTTCATTTTGCGGTAACTCTACAAGTTTTTAACAGATAAAAAAAATTCGTCGATTGCAATTTTTCGATTTATTTAAAATAATTCAAAAAAAGAAGCAATGAAAATTTATTTCTAAGCTGTTTGTTTAAAAACTTTATCGTTTTACGTATCCAAAAATCGCCTCTGGTTATTCTTTGATTTCCTATTGAATTACCCGTTATGTTTATTCATACAAATTTTTCTGAATATTTAACCGATTATTTTTTATTATAAAACTGTTGTACCTACTTGTTAATAAAAGTGAAATAATTTTTATCTTTAAATTAAAATAAAACACATTTGAATTAGTATTGAAGCCAAATTTGTATGACATTTACGTTTTAAAAACAATTTCGGGCATATGTCCACCACGACTTAGTTCTGAGTAACCGAATTCGATCAGATCAATTTTGGAACACTTTTGCTAGTATATTAGGGCTTATTTTATTCATGGCACGGATTATATTGGCTTCCAAAGCGTCTATTGTGTCAGGCTTATCAGCATAAACTAATGACGTGACACAATTAAAAAAAAAAATTATTCAATAGCGTTATGTCGCATCTCGAAAATTAAATCAGATCATTGAAACATTTCTCGAAATAATGTTATCACCGAATTTTTCTTTCAATAAATTAATTGTTGCGATAGCAGTATGAGATATGAGGAGTAGCACTTGTTGGAAGCAAAACACTTCTGACTCGATACCATTCAAATTTTGAAACAAAATTCATTGATTACGTAGCGGCCGTTCAACCAAATATGAACTTCATCACTAAATACAATTTTTCGAGAAAAAAGTGGATCAACTTCAAGCTGCACTACTGCCCAATCAGCAAACAAACGACGCTTATTATGGTTAGTATGGGTTAGTTCTTGAACCAGTTGAATCTTGTATGGTTAGACCAAGATCTTTACACAAAAATTTTCATGTGGGGGTTGCACACGGTCCAACTTGTTATGAACGTTCACGAATAGATTAATTTGAATTTTCATCAACACTATCTCTTACATCACGGATACTTTTTTCCAGTACGTACAGTTGTTTGTCTTATTGTTGTTGTTGCATAGAGTAGAGAAATAGAGATGATGTTCGAAATCTATCGATATTTAAGGTATATTAGAAATATAAAGCAACATTAATTAAATACTTGTACTAATTTTATTTTATGTTTGAATAAAATTCTTGTGGTTCTTAGGATCATTATGATAATGACAGAACGGCTGTACGAGACTCTAAAACCCTAAAATCAAAAACGGACACAAAATTTGGGAATTTCTAAATTGATTCTGGATAACTGCTCTTTCTAGAAATAAAAAAATAATTAAGGCAAGTATTCTGTAAATAGGAATATATCCATTTTTGCATCCAACAGCGGCTACTCATAAAATTAATTAATTTAAATATTCTGGAAAAAGGTCCAACCCTTTTGACTCCAACTCTAAAATGCTCCTAGTTCAAAATCTCACATACACATATTTATAAATATTCTGTAAAAGGTGTATAACTCTGATTTTGAATCCAACTCTAAAATGCTCCTCATTTATTTGAACCCTGTTTTTGTCGACGACAGGTAAACGGCATTCAATACAGTTTTAGTAAAAAATATATAAAAAAAAAATATTTTATTTTTAAATTCTTGGGATACCGCCCCCAAACCCACACTACTCTTATATTGGAACCCTGTTTTTGCCGATTTGTTTTCATGTTTTAAGTATATAATTTTAAATTTGAAATAAATTTTTAATTTTTAAAGACATAAAAAAAAATTAATAGTTCCTTGGGATTTTGTATCACTGGGATTTTGTTTTTGGGATTTTGTAATTTGAAAACTTTTTTTTGGGATTTTGATTTATTTGGGATTTTTTTTTTAGTTTAACTGCCATGAATGAATACACTGTTATAATATATCAGTACAAAATCCGATACTTTTAAGATCACTTATCGTTTTAGGGGGACAGGATTTTATTACTTCAGCTAATATAAAAAAAATTAATTATTTTGGTTAAAATCTTTATTTGATAGATAATCGATTCTCTTCTCAGGATCTTTTTTTTTACATACAATTGTATTAATTTCAAATCAATATCAAAAGCTTTGCGTCTTGATATTGAGTTGCGTAATCACTAAGACCTAATAGAATAAATTGTGTATCACAGAAATCTATTCTTGAGCTGGTCTCACCAAAAAATGTCTTATAAGTACTATCAACATATTTTTATCTAATGAAGTTTCCTCATATAGTTCCATCATATAGATACACTACGATATCAACACTTAATTAAAATCAATTGAAAAATAATTAAATTTCTAATGCCTAATCAAATCATAATTTTTAATTGAAATAAAATTATTATTTTCAACAAAAATGAAGTCAAATTTTTATTATCAAAAACAATCTAACAATGTACATTGCCATTAATCAAAACTTCTATGATAATAGCATGAAATTTTGTTTATCTTGTTTCCATAAGGTACATTAGAAACAAAAAATAAATCTAATTTAATTTTAAAAGTAATATAAAAGAGTAAAATAATATGATATACTTGGTAAATAAATTTAAAAACAAAAAAAAAAAATTAACAAAATAAATTGAAAGGAAATTGATGCCATTTACGATTTAAATTCAAATCATTTTCAACCAATCTGAGATAGAGAAATTAAAAAGAATAAAAAGAAAAACAAGAACAAAAAAAAATTAAATCTTTTTTATATTTATGCAATACATAAAAGTCAACCGGTAGATTTTTTATTTTTTTTTTTCATTTTTCCACTTCACATTGCACACAAAAGATTTCATGTTATTACACGTCATCAGCACTATTCTAAATATAAATTTTGTATGTAGATGTTTGCGTATATTATGAATGATGATGTGATGTATCAACAGTACCACATCCGTTTTATATCCATCTTCTTATCAATATCATAATATTTTAACTTCTACAATATTTCATTGTACACTTTAATAAGTGAAGTCATCATTAATGCTTTTGTTGTAAAATTATGGGTTGTAATATGGAATGATGGAAGTATAAATATGGAAGATGAAATTATAAAGATGCAATAATTGGATCTGAATATTTCTAAAGTAAACTAAAAATGTAATAATAATATGTAGTTCAAAATATTACAAGTTTTGATATTGCGATTGCGGCCAATACTCTTTGTTTGAAATCAAGTACAGCTATTTAATTTATATTCCACTATACATTATTAATATGACCAATAATGGTGAGGCCAAAACTGGAATTGTCTTATTTAAAAAATAAATGTAATCGGAAACTTCGAACTAAGACCAAATGCAAAAACTTTTACGATCAAGCAACAAAAAATTGGCAATATTGATGAAAATACTTTTATTTCCATTGTATTGCAGGCATTGATTGAGATTGCATTGCAAGCGAAGTTTGCCTTTTCACATTATTGATGTTTGGAAAATTTATTTTGAAAAAACGACTTCGACCTGTTTATCAAGAAATTTTTACTAATAGATAAAGACACAAGAAAAATTGAAAAACAATGAAAATACAAAAATTGTGTGTTCCATACATTTTCCAACTATATTAATGTGATTCGTGAGTTTGACAATAAAACATTTGAATACAAATGTTTGAGGTTAAACGTGAAATAGGTGTTCCTATTATTTGGGGGAATCTTTTTTGTAACTAATGAGCAAAATATAATAAAAGGCGATAGACTATAAATACGTACGAATAATTACTGACTGTGCAACTCAACTGAAACAAACAAATCAATAGTCAGTTATGGAAAGGTATTTTATAGGTGTATTCAAAATAATATTATATAGAATACCGCTTAAATGGAAAAAAATAATTGTTCTGCAGCATATTCCACATCACATTTGTATATGCAATCGTAGGCTGGCGAAATATGACAAAATTAAAAATGCAAGAACTGCAGAGAATTAAAAGCAAGACTATACAAAATTTATATTATTTAAACGCTATGACACCAACAATAGAAATACATAAAACATATTATATTTTGCAAATAAAACTTTACATAGAAAGTATATTCTGCATGCAAATACATAACATATTAAATGACTCCATTAATAAAAATGATATCTATTAAAAATTAAGTGGGCCAGCACAATACAAGGTAATTAAATTTACTTTAACTAAATAGAGTAGTTCCGGGGATCAGAAATGACTTTATATACAACAATGCCATAAGACTATACAACAACCTGCCGGAAAATGTAAAATATCTTGAGAACAACAACTTCAGAAAAGAAATTTACAAGTATTTTCTGAGTCTAATATAATCTAGAATATTTATTATATCATACTTGATACATTATAATATTATATTAGCTTAATTTTTGCTAATTGGACGTTAAGTCTATATTTACATATTATTACCATAATTTACCTATAATTTGTTTTTATTATTTTTTTTCTGATTTTTGACTACCTATATTTGTTTTATTTAGTGTAGATTTATTCAGTGTTTTATATTATCTAGCTCCAAGTATAATGAATCTTTGAGTTCAATTTAAAAATATAAATAACTAGACTGTTATGTTAAGGAATATAATTAATTAATATTAGTATATGTACAATCTATTAAGCCTTTAATATGCTAAGTATATACTCTGTACGAGCAGAATTGCTCTTTTTGAGTTAATTAAATAAATAAATGAATAAAATAAAATAAATAATAAAATAACTTTTTGAATGTTCTCTAATAAATAAATTTTACTCCAATGTTCTTCTTCCGAGCCAAGATATTCACTAAAAATTGCAAAACGATAAATAATTTGAAAATTTTGGACAAAAACTTCACGGGAACTGGATTTCACGAATTTAGATTTTTTTTTAACTAAATTGCAAGTTCACAATTGCAGACGCAAATAACGTGCAAATAACATTTTCGATTAGATGATTTTTGTCTCAATAAAATAGTAATCGATTAGACTGCAAAACTAGTGATTAGGCAGGTAAGATATTATATTTTTTTAGTGTTTTGGAATCGTTTATCAATAAAAAAAGAAATGTATATGGTATCTCAGACATACAACTAAGCAGAATCAAATGTACCTAATAAAAATACTAACCCATATTATAATCACATGGGCAAAAGTGAATATGAAATGGAAATAGATAGGAAAAGTCTTAAATGGTGGCATTTCACTAATCTTGCTGTAGTTAATTCTTATATTATTTACAAAGCTAGAATAGAAAAAATCCCATGAACTTAAACACTTTTCGGCTCGCCATTTCAACTGGTCTAATAGACGCTGTCAATCTATCCATATGCCCACTTATGGAACGTCAAGGCGATGTGGACTTTGCAGTTCGTCTGTTAAAATACATACAACACGTTGGTCATGTACAGTATGCCAAGTTGGTCTCTGCCTATCTGACAAAAGAAATTGTTTTTTAAAATATATGATTCTGCTTAGTGGTGCTTAGATAGATTAACCACCTTAAAACTCTACTTTTTTAATAAAAATTAAAAAAAAAACAAAATAATTTTGCTTATTTAAAGTAACCTCTACAAGAAATACAAGATTAGTCGTATAAACTGCAAATGTATTTGATCTTATTTTGACATTTCCCATTACACCGACAATATCGAAAAAAATTTGAGTAATAATAGTAAGTACATTAGACAGTAATAATAGTAACAATTACAATACATTAGACAGTAATAATAGTCGCTCACGTATATTTTCGATGATATACAGAGATAAGTGAATTCTTACTGCTAGTTAAATTACACTACCTCAATATTTTCAATTACTTGATAAATATGTTTCATATCTTATTTTGTGAGAATATAATTCATTTTAGTGATTGGTTTGCCTAATCAAGTAAAAGTAATTGTTTTATTATCATGAAAAAGTTCATTACTTTAAATTCATTTTATATTTTTAATTTAAAAAATTTAATAAATTTTTGCTGCTGATATCAACTTTAACATTTACTTGTGTGTATTTAATGCTCTACATTCATAAATAATTAGGTCTACATTCATTATTACATCAATCTCCCATACTATAAATATAAAATTAATATAATTCAATTTAAAACATTTCGTTATTATTGTGCATCACCTTGTACATATATTTTATATTATTGGACATTATTTTTTCTAAATGAATTTACAAACGTAGTGGAGGTTCGTCTAAAATTATTACTTCAATACATACCTACTCTAAAAATATTGTTTCGTACCACACTTTAAAAAGAGTTGAAGTAAAATTTTTCATTGCATTCTATAACAAAATATAAAATCACAAAATGTTAACTATTTTTATTCCTTAGGGATGATAACATTTTTAGTTGAATATCTTTTTTTTTTGGTGGATGATTTCTAATATGGCTTCTGCATTTAAATTTTGCCTATGTTTTCAGTAGTACTGTGTAGGTACTATGCAGTAATATCGCACATTTGTATTTTTGTTTTCAGAATGAATATTTTAAAATGAACCAGAGAAACCTAAAAGATTGCAGATAAAGTTATGAAAATTGAATGATTATAAATTTCTTTCACTTTGATACAATAGAAAAAAACTATATAGAGAATAGAATAAGTAGGAAGAGGTTTGGTAACTATAGGTAAATTCAATTGTTTGGTACATAATCATAATATGGTAAAAACTATTTTGTGATGGGTGAGCAATGAAGAAATATTATGTTATATACCTGTGTAATAACAATATTGTTGTTGTGAACTTAAGATGAAGAAATTGAAAGAAAAATATAATAATAACAGTTATTATTTAACTTTTGTGTATCTATTACATCGAATAAAATACTAATATACAACACAAATTTGAATATTAAAGAAGAGAATTTTTGATTAAATTAACTCTTATATTGCAGTAATAATAAAACTAATATTTTGATATTTGAAGTTGTATATCTATTCTTTTTTGTACACTGTATATAGAACAATAATATATATATACAAACAAAGAGTTTACAGAATCTCTTGTGATTTGTTTAAACAAACACAAAAAAAAAATGTTTAATAGAAGTAGTTTGTAATTTTAAATCCTTCTGTTGGTACTGCAATGATGTACTTTGGAAATTACGAAATTGGCGTAGTTTGTTAGGTACTTACTCTACATATAATTAAATATTTCTAATTTTCATTTGTTATTTAATTTCTGAATGCATATCAGAAAAAAGAAATATATATAATTTTATTAATAATATATTATGTAAATAGAGCAGCATGTAACGCACAATTAAAGCAGGACTATAATAACGCGGTTTTACTTTACTAAGGCGTAGAATTTACACAAACATTTTTAAACACGAACAGCCAAAAAACCACCGGATTTGGTACCATAAGTTACAGTTTTCAAACGCAATATACGAATATGTTCAGATTTACACGATCTCCATAATATTAACTGAAAGTTTGAATCTTCAGAATGTACCCAAACTTGACGATACATTTTTTGTATATCGGCGGTAAATGCGAACAAATAAGTTCTGAATTTAAGTAGTACGAACTGAAGATCACTTTGTAATTTATATCCCTTCATTAGCTACTCGATATATCAACAATGATGAGGAATGAATAGTTAGATTTTTTCAATGGATTTAATTCAATGGTACATAGCAATTGTTCTTTGACTAATGTAGAAAAATTTAGATACTTAAAATCTTGTTTATCAGGTCCTGCTAAGCAAATAATAAGTAAAGTAGAAATATCGGACTCTAATTATAATATTATATACGATACATTAGTAAAAAGATTTCAGAATACATCTTTAATTTTCTAATCACATGTAAGTGAAATAATTTCATTAAATTTCGATGGCTCTAATTCAGTTAAGATTAGGAACATAATGGATATTATTAGCTCACACGTGCGTGCAATATTATCATTAGGAGATAAGACAAGCATTGCAGATTGTTTTTTAATTCACACCATTCTCTCAAGATTAGATAGAAATATTGGATTAAAATGGGAAGAGCAGGGTGATACAACTATACCAACTTGGGATAGGTTTCTCGAATTCATGGAAAAACAACTTTATGCTAGCAAGGGCTGAAAACGGGTCTAAAATGTCAAACAAGAATAATAAAGATTCTAATTTTAAGTATAATGATTGAAAATTAAAAAACAGAAATTTATCATTTTTTGTAAGGGATATACATTGTATACTATGTGAAAATAATCAACATACCATTATTCAATGTCCAAAGTTTATTTCACTTTCACCTACTGAACGTTACAAGGAAAGAAAGAGGCTTAAAGCCTGCTTAAATTGTTTCTACGTAAGTCGTAGAATTTACACAAACATTTTGTTTTTGCTTTAAATCCTAAAAAAATGAAACTATTGCCAAAAAACGAAAATATGGCATACAAAAGAAAAAAGGAATGAAGCACAAGAATGAAATATAAATATTAAAGAAATTTAAACACACTGTTTTCTAATTAGAAAGAAGTAAGACAATATCTCTAGGAGTCTCTTAAGCTCAAACAACGTAATGTAATTAACGAAATTGTTTGAGCTATACTTAAACAGAATAAAAAAAAAATATTGCCAATTTTATCACAAAGAAACTAGTTTCGAAACTAGCTGAATTCGTTCTATCAACTGACATGTGTTTTGAAAGTGTAATTAAGCCTCCAAGATAACAAGGATATATTCCAGGAATCAAAAATTAAAGTTAAATTAAAGTCTGAAACAACATATTGTTCTTGGGAACCATTCGACTTTTTTGTCTTGAAAAGCAAGTTTTCGATTTACGTGCAATTTGTTAGGAACGAATGTACCGTGTTAATCGATAGCTACCCCTGTATATAGTGCACTATTTTGCAATTACAAAAATTTTATAATACGATTATCACTGCACTACCGTAGAAGTGTATTCAAATTGTAAATTATTCAAATAAAAAATATTTTTAAATTAGAACGTTGTCTTGTTATGACGATGGAAATTTTTGTAATTGGTTAAATTTTATAAACTAGCTTTATAAACTTAAGAATTTTTTATTTTTCATTTATGAGTCGTCAATACATAGCGGTTTTCGAAGAAAATAAAAAGAGATTCGTTAAAAGTTTCCTAAATATATTTTTTAGAGGAAAAAATAAATATCCTTTGAAATTTAATTCAAGATGTATACACATTATTTTATTTTTAAAATAATGGGGTGTCTCAACTGGAGTCTGACGTAATTTTAAATTTAATATCCTTTTTTCATCATTAAAAAATATAATGTTATTAACTCTTAATGTTTACATATTATGTTATTTCGGCAATTAAAACTTTCGAAATAGTATAAGATGCGCCATTGATAGAAGCGAATATAGAGCCATAAAATTAAATAAGAGAAGTTATGGAATTTTATGTTATCATCATTCTCGTGTTAGTGCATGGGATTCCTATTTAACTGATAATGTTCGTATTAAACAATGTACAGAAGTTAATCAAAGACCAATTATTTATTGTTGCTTTATTTCGGTGTGTTTAATAATAAAATACAGTTGTTTTATATTCTATGTTTATTAATTGACGTTTAGTGCGAGACTGTTGTCATCAGTGTGTTACATTAAATTATAGTTAGGGAGTTGCCCGACAATGTTATAAATACTGTACATCATAAACTAAACCACATACAATATTTTCGATAGTATCATCGTTTACCATATCTATTTTGTATATTATAGAAATAATACAAATTTAGTGAAGATGTCCTGTTATTATATGTACCAACACCAAAACATGCAGAAAAAATCGGTTTATAAAATTAAATATGTATAATTTATAAACTAGATCAAAAAGCTCGTACCAATCAAGTATTTTTAAAATTATTAAATAAAATTGCTTTTCCACCGTTCGATTACCTATACATTGAATAAATGTTGTTGGTAAACTTTAAGTTTTGACTAAAAGCCAGAAGAATGGAAAAGTAGTTTTTGGTAATTACTTGAAAAATATATTCTGGTATTGATCCGTTAGTAAAATGTTCTGAAAATGATTTCGACGCTCCAGCTAAATATCCTATTTCAGCTGATGTTGAATATTTAAGATTTATAAAGCTTCATATATAAAATTTGATCAATATCAGCACGAAATAATGGGATAAGCATCTTTAACTGACTTCGCAGAATTTTAGCCTTATAAAGATAAAGGAAAGAAAAAGAAGGGTAGTAAAGAGTAAAAAGAAAAGAAAAAAAAATTAGAATAGCATAAAATAGAAGACCTAGTCTTCTCTTGAAAACTTGTAAGTTATATGTTTGTGGGAATACAAAGGATGGTAAGGCTTTCCATAGTTTAGAGGTTCGGTTGATGAAAGAATTTTTATATTTCATAGTTTTGGTTCAAAGAGGCTCTTCTACAAATTTGTGAGCAGGGGGTTTCTCTCCGAGTATTATGCTGGAATGGTTGTATTTTGGGCATAATACTTTTAATTTCGCCAGAGCAATTACCCAACAGATATTTCTAAAACAGGGTGGCTGCTCCTACTTTACGGCCATGTCTTAATGGTGTTAGGTGGTTGTGTATCATCTTTATTATTAATCATTTTGATGACTCGCTATTGTAACTTATCTAGGTACTGTAGGCTAATGCTAGGTGCACCTTCCCAAATATGCGAGTTATATTCTAGTCGAGGCCTTATATATTAATAAGCGGTTGGAATACGTATATTAAATATTTTCTACTTCTGCTTAAATATCCTATATATTTCGCAGCATCCTTCACGACAGAAAAAACAAAAAAAATGTGATCGGGTCGCGAATGTTTGCTGTTTATTTCGTTAAAGTTTCAAAGTTTTCGAAATTTACATTTCCGAACAGAATATTTGGCATTAATGGGTTCTGCTTTGTTGATATGAGACAACTGTGAGTTTTTAAAGCATTCAATTTAATCCTATTTACACTTCCCCAGTCAAGTAGTTTTTTAAAGTCGCTGTTTAGAGAACAAGATATGTTTTTTCGTTCTCTGTAAACTGAACTCTGGGTCACTTCAACAGCTTTTTCAATGAAAAACAAGGAATCAGAGGTACTATCATCAGCAAAGCTGTGATTCTGGTTTGAAGTTGTGTGATACGAGATCATTTATAAATATTATTAATAATGTTGGAGACAAAAACTGAGCCTTGCGGGACACCAGCATTGATATTGAATTTTTGAGACATAAAACCATCCAACACAACTTGTATTGAACGGTTTGAAAGGAAATTTTCAATTTTTCAATGTATTGAAAATATTTTGCAGTTCAATTGCTTCTAGTTTTTACAGTATCGAAAGCTTTGATCAAAAGCTTTGGATATATTTAGGGCTCTAGTTTTGGCTTTACCGTATTTCTCTTTGTATCGGTGTCATTTTTCCGTCATAAAGGTCAAAAGATCACCAGTTGACCTTTTCGACCTAAAGCCATATTGGCAGTCATTTATAAAACTGTTGTTCTCTAAATATTTTTCGAGTTGAAAGTTAATGATCGTTTCCATCACTTTTGATAATACTGAAGTCAATGCAATTGGGCGATAATTAGAGGGATTACTTGGGGTACTCTTCTTTGGGATTGGCTGGATGTGAGCTATTTTCATGAGGTTTGGTAAATACTAGAAATGTCTGATGTATGGAAAAATTTATTCAGTGATCTAACTAGGGTGTTTGGACAATTTTTAAGGACTATAGCGAGGATAGGATCTGGCCCGGTAGATTTCTTTGAATTCCGTTCGTTGATTATAATCCACTTCTTCTATTATATTATTGCAATTTTTATGGTACTATTGAAGATGGAAAATTTAAAAAAAAAATTCATCATGGCCAGATGCAATGGAATTATTTACAGGAGAGATAATGGGATCTACTATTCCAGAATATTTTGAATTATTAATAAATATTTAGCTTAAAGCTGAAAATGGAAAAAATAATATTTATATTGGTAATATTTATTTTGGGGCACCCATTTTATAGGAATTCAAAAGTGGATTTTTTTTTTTAACAATAAAGAAAAATTAAAGAAACAAATGAAAAAAGAATTTTTTAAACCTAATTAAAACCATCATAAATAATTACATAGAAGTTCATTTAGTTCTCATTGGCAGAATTCTCAAAAGTTGTTAATCCTTTTATCATTATCCTTAATCAAAAATAAATCGTTAAAATTTTATTTTCATTTTCATCTTTTTTGTTTTTGTTTTTTATTTTTGTAAGATGTCAAATTCATCGTAAATTTATATATACCCATTTTTTGAAGAAAATTAAAAAAAAAAAAATAATAACAACAAATAAAAAACGAGTTAAGACGCAAGATTTCCTTTATAAGTATTATACATTTTGTTTTTTGTTTTTTTGCAAAAGGGATCTCTGGAGTGTTTGATTTTTAATTAAAATTTCCCAACAGGATACCAGCAGAAGAGGATAAGAAAGAAAAATAAAAATAAAATCTCAAACTGAAACAGAAAAGAAATAAGTGGTTAATCAAGGATATTCTCATTTTATTTGCCATCTTATTACTTTTCTATTTCTGTTGCTGTTGTCTTCTCTCCTTGGACTTTTTTTTCCCCCGATGATCTTTTTTTTATATAATTTTGCTGATATTATTAATAAATAATATTTACAACAGTTTGAAAACAGTTTTTTAAAATTTTTTATTTCTGTTTGTTTTTTTTTTTGTTGCTTCGTTTTGAAATTATAAATTATAAATTTTAATAACTTCTTTCACGTGACTTAATTTTATAAGGATCAAAATAGGTATGTAATGTACTAGTAATTTATTATAACCTCAAAAGTAATTAATGAAACTTAATAGCAACCGATACCTAATATTAATATAATATAGGTTAACTAATTTAAGAAATCATATTTATTTTGGTGAATATTGAGTTGGGTGCAAGGGCTGGCGTTTTTGTAATTTAATTGTTATGAGAATTTAAAATTTCATGACTGAAATTTAGACTAAAATAAATTATATTTATTGAACTGAGGTGTAAATTAATTGTCGTTGTAATTGAATAAAAATTATGTTCAACAAAACAATTATTGTATTTCCGAAATGAAATATTTTACAAACCTTTTTCGGTTTGATATTACCGCATCAAATAATTACGATAATAATATTAACAATTTAACGGTTAAAAACGATTTAATGGAAAATGAATAGACCTCGTACATTTTTTTTAATAATTCTAAAGATAAATTACTAAATAAAATTAAAATATTATCATTGGGTTTCATTTCATGAATCATCATGATGGCGCTTTACGTTTCCATTGGTCATCACTGAGATGATGTTTTCTTATCTATATGCATGTGTAAAAATTTTATTCATTTCTAAATAAAAATTATTTAAACAAGAATACAGCGAATATATCAAATATTTCTAACCCTAGAAGGTGTCAAAGGTATGCTGAAGTCATCGTTGCGTTGATACGTGGAAATAGGACATAAAATGAAGTAGGTATTGTAATTAATGTACGAACATTTTACGTAACTTAGTGACAATTATGATTACAATAATAATAATAAAAATAAAAACAAAACAAAAAATTTATGTATGAAGTTTTCAACTTTTATTCTGTTTTTACACTACAAAGATGTTGTAGAAAAGCCAAGAACGATATTAGTTGTCAGATGTATTAACAAGCACAGATATATAATTCAGTAACTTAGCCAGAATTACTTTTTCCTACTTGAATTATGGCACTGCAATTTTTTGAGGACGCGATTATTTATTTATTACTTTTCTGATACATCAACTAATTAAATGTTAAACTACTACTATTTTATTTCCTAGACCTTTCTAAATACCATCTCAAGATCTAAACCATTTTAAACAGCATACCTAGCTATTACCACATTTTATTCTTGACATAATATTCGTAAAATTTTAGGAATAATGACAGAGAGCAAAACGTGTAAAGAAAAATGCAAAAGAATAAGTAAGTTCTACTTCAGATGTATCATTGATTCTTGTTTTTGTAAAAAATAATAATTAACGCATGTTTTTACTCCAAATGTTTATTGACCATTAAATCCAATAGCAATAACTATTACAAATAATACAAATGAATTGAAAAAAAATACAAGCTTATAGCATACAAATTGCAATATAATGATAACAATGATTTAATTAAATGTAGAATAAATTTACACCTACAATAAAATTGATGTGAGATACTTTTAAAATATAATTGTTAGCTTTAGTTTCCTACTAAACGATATTTTTTTCTTGACAGTTATTTCTTTTATATTGCTTTCTTCATTTTTTTAAAAACCCCTTAAAAAGTTTGAGGTATAATTTTACTTCAATCTATAATTATAAAAAAAAGGATGTAAGGACCTTTAGTATAAAATTATGTATGTGATGTAAAATAGTAATGAGTGTAATTATATAATTTATATTTTATATCTATTATTATCTGAACATGTTTTACACTATTACAAATGAAATTATTCCATTTTTAGTAGTTTAACAAATCGTAATTATTACATGTAATAAAAAAAAAAATATAAATATGTAAAAATATTAGCAGAAAAGACTATCCCCAAACAGTTTTTTAAAAGTTATTTACAAATTTATAATACAGATACTTCCCATATATCTACTGTATTGCTATTTTTTAAATAGATTTAGAATAAATTTAGAATAGTCTATTTTTTAAATAGATTTTGTTAATATGCGGGTTTATTATTCCATCCGTATTGTACAAGTTCTTACAAAATAAAAACTTGTTATAAAAAATTAATAAATAACTAAATTACCATTGATATTATACTGTATGACTTTTCATCAACATCTTTATATAATACACAATTACTTAAGATAAATAGTGTTGAATTATAACCAAAGACTTCTATATATGTTTAAGAAATTATGTCCATTCTTCAAGGACAACTTTTTGCCATTAAAGAAAACTCCAGGCACTTGAAGTATGTAAAAACAAACCGCTTTAGGATATGTATTTATCCTTTTTAACCAAATCATCTTTTTTTCACAAATTTCCGAATGGTCGTGAGAGGTCCATATCTATTTATGATAATCCGTAAAAACTTTTAAGAACTTTAAATTTTAAAAACTTTAAATTTAATTTTAATGAACCAACAAGTGCTCCTAGTATTATTATATTTTATAAGACATTCATGTTTATGTAATATTAGCTACAAGATAATCAATAAAAATAAAATATTGAGTTATTTTAAAATTCTTTAATATTATATACTTGGTTATATTCAGAATTAAAATTTGTATTAACAATTATTCCTTATTGACTTCGTATTGTAAAATGAAAATCAATGAAAATTTTCTTTATAAGACTAATTTTATAATGTTCTTTTTCCGGTTTAAAATAAAATCCTAAATTTTTGATAAAACTCAAGTTTAACTCTTAGTCTTTTTTATATTAATAAATTTTGTATATGTCTTACTCATTTTTCTCCCCTTATAAAAATACCAAAACAAAAAAAAAAGAAAACAAGAAAACTTGAGAAAATTCAAGAACGTATTATAAGAATAGTGAAATCCTTAAAGTACATTTTCTTTAGAATTCTTTGTTTTAGTTTTTGTGGCAAAGAAAATATTATTATCCTTTTAAGTTTTTGTTGCAGAATGTAAGAATTTTAGTTATACAGAAATTTTCAATATATATTAATATTTATTGTAGAAGTTTTTAAGGCTTACATCAAGCCTACTATAGTTTATCTTAACAAATTTATATAGGTTTATTATAGAATGTGCATGGTAGTTAACAACGTTTAAAGAAGTTTAAAATATAATTTTTACATTTAATTACAATTAGATTTCTTTCTCTTTTGAAAATTATTAAAATTGGATGAAATAATTCTAAAATTTAATTAAGGTATGAAATATTTCAATTTCTTCAAGTTTTTATTTTTGTTTTCTTTTGAGGTATCTTTAAATTTAGAATTGTTGTTTTTTTTTTTTTGTATTTCTCTAATATTTCATTTGAATTGAAAAAAAAAATATTTTATATTCAATAATATTAACCCTAAGATAATATATTCTTTAATTCGATATATGAATAATTGTAACTTAACTTTTTTTGTCTATTAATACTTCAATACATATTCAGCCCGTATGTTGCAATCTAAACATTGAAATATGGTTGCGACACGCACAAAATTCCGTTCCTAAAATATCACGGGAAAACTTTTAATGTGGAGTTGATGCAGATATTAATTACTCCGAATGTGTACACATTCCTAATACATAACTTTGCAATTTCAAACAATACGACAATGTTTAAAAAGTGCAAGAATTGGCAATATCAATCAAGTTACTGATAAGAAGAATATCTTGTTTTTAGACTTTATTACCCTTATACCCTTATCCGGAAATTTGCTGTTAATGTAGATAATAACGTTCCGTGCCGATAAGTTTTAACATCGTTTGCCAAAAGCAAATCAAACAAACTTTTTCTATCAAAAATAAAATGTTTGACATTATTTGTGGGACTTGTCGTCGAATGGGTATTATGTTCTGCGTAGAACTCTTCCTAATTCAGAAAAAGGCTTACTTGCCATATAACAGAACCATCATTTATCCGTTAGATCAATCACCAAGTAACAATTTTAGCTCAATAAAAGCTATTGTGGTGCATTGAGCTAGAGCTATTAGCTCTAACTTTTCTATGTACGTTATTAGAGCTTTTATAAAGCTATTATAGCAACAAAAGTGTTAATTGTAGAGCTAATTCAATTTTTAATTATAGTTCTATAAAGGTATTTTATGATCCTCTTTTAGAGCACTCTTTTTCTCTCTTTAAACGTTTAGATAAATTAATTTTAGGAGAATGTATAGTACTGATGCTTATCTCATTTATTTTCTATATTAACTAATTAACATTTTTATCACAATAAAATAATATGGAAATGTGATATTGTACCTTAGTTTAAAATGTGAATATTTTTTTTATCATAGGCAATAAGTTTCCTTGCCATTTCAAATATATGCCTCGAAATTCTACCTCGAAAATTTACAGTACCCTGTAATATTTTTAAAAAATTTTGTTAAAATTTTGAAAAAATATTTTTTTAAATTTTTGAATATTTTTAGTCAAAATGTTTCCAAAAGATAAAACAAACCTAAAACATGTTTATAAGCTTAAAAATATTTATTTTAATTTATTTATTTACAAGTTTTTAAATTTTAATATTCCTTTAATTCGATATTAGTTTCAATAAAAATGGCGATTGTGTATAAAAGTTTGCTTCACTGATATAAAGCAGTTTTTTAGAGGGAGATAGTATGAAAGGTTTTTAATTTTTATGAAAATTCAATGTGTATGATAAGAAGAGTAAACATTAAATCAGATAGCAAATAGCTTTGTATCAATAAAAAAATATTGTTTAAGTTTAAGCTCCAAAAGCTCCAAAAGCTCTAAATGTAACTAATTAATAGAGCAGTAAATGGCAACGGATAATTAAAATATTTCAGAGTACTATGACCCTGTTAGCTTTAAAATAGCATGTAATTATACTCTAAAGGCTATATTCAAGCAACATAATATTATACAATATTACTAGAACAAAACGTTCTATATAAGAAAGAAATTATTATTTTGGCTCAAAAGGAGAATAAATATATTCTACGCACCTGAGCTAATTATTCTAAGAGCTCTAAAAATAGTTACTTGGAAAGGATGTTCATGTATTTCATGTATCCCAATTTTGTTGTTCATTGATATTTTTGTCATTTTCCTTTGAGCATATTTTGATATGTATATTTATTTTTATAGATGAATACATTTTTTTCTAAAAAAACGCTAAAAATTAAATTAACTTTCAAGAATAAAACTCTTGTTTTTCAGATAAAACTCTCAAAGATTTAGTTTTTATAACATTAAACTTTTTCACAGGTCAATAGATGACAAAATTCAAATGTTGAATCTGAAACATCAAATTTTCTTTTTATAAATTTAAAGGCTTAGTTTACTGATTCAGGTGATTAATTACTTTTCTTAAACCTAATTAATTTCATAACTATGTAATTTAGACTCTATTTAGTTATTTACTCATTACAAATTTAAATACTTGAAATTTTAAAATTTTTAAATAGTTTTGCCTCAGGCTTAGTATCAACCTACGATCTCATATGTATTTAATATTCTAGATCATTGTCTGAATACTCTGAGTTGTAACTAAAATATATTTAATTGCAAATCTTGACCATAAAACTGTTTATCTTCTTATATACCTACTGTTAAATTTGAGTCTAAGTTATTATGGGTTAAAATTATTTATTCCATTTCCAAATAGATTACCTATACTTATCAATATTATAATACTATCTAGTATACACAATACACATTATTATATTATTTGCAATTATTTTGATTTATTCTTAATTGCACACAATATGCAGAAGTTAATATAATCAATGGTACCATTTCATTTCTTTTGTATTGAAATTATCTAGGAAAATATTATTTTTTATTTCAATATGAAAATATTTATATATGTATAATATATTAGGTATACATATATATATATAGAATTATTTACTTGATGACAATGCCAATAATTGGAAATATTATTATTATTTCATTGTTTTTATGATCTTTAATTTAATTAACAGACTCTTGATATAATATGATATAAAGAAATAATAATCCTTCATGTGTACTAAAAATCTAATAACTTATGTTGAAAATTATTTTACTTACATATGCAAGCACACAGAATAGATGAGCTCAAATCTTTTTTTGTATATATATATTTATATATATATATATATATCTACCTATTGTAAATGTATATGTGTTTTTTTTAAAAATATTTTTATTTAAATAAAAAATTTAATTTTTTCTATATTTAATCAAATTTAAAGATTAATTTAGATAAACGCAGTGATGAACTTTTGTAATACGTTAGGCCACGACATTGACATATAATATATGTGTATATTATATATATATATGAACTGAACCACCTGCTCTTACGACTTAAAGTAAAACAATAGACTCGGGATTTATTTTTCTGGGGCAAAATTTATTAGACCTACAAATAATTTGTCTTAGAGAATGAAAAAGCTAATTTTTAACGACAAATAAGTTTTCATAATAGTGTCTAATACATTTTTTTTGTTTACTAATAGGTTAAAAGTATATTATTAAAATTGTACGATACAATTTTTACTGACATTTCTAAAGCTTTTAAATAAAATGAATTACTTTAAACTTGTATCTATAATTGAAAAATTGGGTCTTTTTGGCAGGCAGATTGTTAAAATTGATACAATATTACTTTTTTGGTCGCAAACTTTCAGTACAAATTTCTAATACTCAATCTCATTTACTTACAGCAACGTCGGAACAAGGAACTCACAATGGTCCTTTCCCTTTTTTTGTTATTAATAAGTGGTTGTGATTTGAATATTGATAATTCCATCTTGTCAGTTGTTGGTGATGTAAAATTGTTTATTGTCATTAGAACGTTATGTGATTCTCGTAGACTTCAAATTGAACTTGAGATATGTTATAAATGAAGTTTAATAAATGGATTCATTTCAAATATTAATAAATGTAAAACTATGGATTTTACAAAACCAATAGTTTTTTTGAATTTAACTATAAATTGAATAATTCTAACATGGATGTTGTTAATCAAATAAAGGAAGCCATTTCAGACAATAAACTCACTTTTTATCCGAATGTTGAATTTGTCTTATCTAAATCATTTCATATGCTTGGTTTTATTAAAAGAAATTCTATTCAATTTATTGATCCATACACGTTTAAGAACTTATATATTTCAGTAGTCCGTCCTCATCTGGAATATGCTTTCCTTATCTGGATGTCGTCTAAGGACACGAAAAGAATTGAATCAATTCAGAAAAATGGGGTTAGATATTGCATTCGTAAATTTAGTTGACAGGTTTCGCAGGCAAACAGACATTGAAAAATGACAACTTTTTGATATTTCAACTCTTGAATCTAAACGTAATACTGTTCCACTAATGTTTTCTTATGATGTTTTATCAGCTAGAATAAATTGCCCATCTATGTTAAATTTGTAAAATTTATATGCTCCAATTTAGGTTATCGAATATTTTTATATCTCGAATAGAACTAATTATGGTCTTTTTGAGCTTATAATTAACTCTCAACGTCTATTTAACACCTATTGGTTCGTAATAGATTTTCATTATAGCAAACAAGAAGAAGTCATCAATTTTGTTTTAAATTAATTATATTTGATTTATTTACTTAGTTTAAGCTAAAATCCGTAAGGGATATTGCCAGTAGATAGAACACACTACATAGATTAAATTACTTATTTCTAATTATTTATGTTTGGACTAACAAAATATACTTTCTTGAACTTTAGTTTTTAAGCTGTATCTGTACAAGAGTTTATTTCCCATCAGATGAATAAATAAATAAATAAAAAAGCATTGTTGGATCGTTAAGGTATTGTGGTTATTTCATGAAAGAGCAAACTGGAAGATTTTGCTCAAGTTTTACTGGTATTGGGAATGAATGTTAAGAAAAGTTTTGTTTTTGTTATAGCTTAAATAAAATTCTTTATTACGCTATCATGAAGATGAAATTACTATACATTAAATGCAATTTTCCACAGTGGAATAAGATTCACAAGAGAAAATTTATTATGAATCATTAGAATGCCAGGAACAGATTTTTATGCATGGATTTATTCTTTAGTTCCACGATAGGACTATTTTGAATTTGCTTCATACATCTAGTATAATAATATTGTATCTCTAATGTTAAAAAAAATTTTAATCGGTAACAGACACTTAAATTATATTGACTTAAGACTTTCTAAATGGACTCAAAAACAACATCAATTGTATAATTTGCAATAATCATTGTGATTGAATGATCATTTTAAATTAAATTACTCTAAGGTAATATAAACTTCATCATCATCATTGTCCTGTATCCCTATCCGTGGGGCATAGCGCGGACACAACATGCTATGTGAATAAAGAAAAAAAAACTGTGTAAATCTTGCTTATTCCATATTAACCCATATTTATCAGTTTAAAACCAAAAAATCAAAATCTCTGTAAATGAGGTCGACAAATATGGTGTACAACTGGAATTTAAGTTGTCATGTTTCCAAATTATACTTACAAATATTATTTTTTTTGTCATTTATTTTATCCTAATGACAAAAGGGTACTGGACCAGATCAAAAAAACCCATAACTAATTTTTTTCCTTCACCAGGAATCGAGTCTGGATATTTCGGTTGAAAGGGTCTATTTACTGCGCCGATCATGGTGAATATGTTGATTTTTACTATAGTTTGTGTGTGAATACAACACATTTTGTGATATGCAGGCGTCTTGATATCCAAATTTAAAATATAAACATGTTAAATAAGACAATATTAGTTCTGCGTTAATGGCAATAAGAAAATAAAATAAAAGAAGCGAATTCGAAAGTAGAGTAAATGTTCTCAGAAGTTGATAAATCGAAAAACGAAATCTAAAATTCGACTCTGTTACATTTTTAATAAAAACTACTGGGTGGATTAATTCATATCAATTATTTCACTTTAATGAAATACATAAAAACAAATAAACTACAAAGTCCTTTGTATCATATTATCTACTATTTTATTTTACGTTATACTCATATAATTTCTTAACAATTTAACATTCCTCTATATATCTTCTCAGACATAATTAATACTAATACATACAAAAATATTATTTGTTTTTCTTATTATTTTTAACTTTAGTAAATTTAATCCTTACTATGTATGCTTATATGATATCTCTTCCTTTTTGTTTATTTATTTGGTATTATTTTTTCACTCAACAGACTATAAGAAAACCTAAATGAATGTAAAAGCTGGAAAAATAACAAAAATAATAATAACAACAATAAAAATTAGCAAACACTGAAGCAATTTTTTGTTGTTGTTTTTTTTTTTCTAGAATCATTTTGAAATTATCATGTTTATTAATTTGATATCACTATGACGATATTGTTACATAATAATTGGTAATGGGTCTATGTACTGCATTCATTGAGAAAATCAAATATAAAATTTGTAAAGTCAATAACAAAGCACCGAAATAAACCCCAAGGATATTTGTTGAAGCAAAATAACTCTACCGTAAATCGAGTGCGGACGAAAAGAAAAAACTAACTATAAAAAAAAACATAAGTTTCTTTTCTTTTCCCCTAGCAAAATCAAAACGTATAGAAAAGGTTTCCAATTTCTAAATTTGATTTTTACTATTTTGTAATTTACCTTAAAAACGATTCGCCCCTTTAGATTGTGTATATAGTATATCAGAAATTCTAAAGGGGGGTGCGTCTTTTTGAGAGTACAAGATCTAAAGTATACAATCTAATGTGTTTGGGTTATGGTGTTTTAACTATAAAATACCAGAAGGTATCAGAAAATGGATATTTTTTCTTGCCGTTTTGGGGTATTCAACAGTCGATATTAATTCAGTGATTCTTGATTTCTTTGAATAAAATATTTTAATAACCATTGAAATAATGTGAGAAGAAGAAAATAATACACAATACTGACTATTATTGTGAAAAAGATGTAAGGATTCTTAGTTTCTAAGGTAATAAAATTATGTAAGATTACACGAGGATTGAAAATTGCAGATGTTAAAGAGTATTGATAGTGATACTATTTTGGTGAAAAAAGAAACATATAATCAGACATTTTGGATTTATAGAGAAAATTATTTAATTTATATGTAAAATTACTGTACACACTGGCAAATTAGTATTTATTTTCATTACTATTAAATTTAGTAGTAAGAGAAAAAATAAAAATTATAGTGGTGAATAGAATTTAATCTGAATTTAATTAATTTTTATAATATTATGTCTATTGACTGACAGTCATTTAAATTTGGAGATTGCATGTTAAATTCTGATTAGGTATATAGAAATAGTTTGGAAAAAGCACGTAAAGGATGGAAAATGATAAAGAGCAGGAGATTAACCTCAAACTCTTCGTGAGATACAATTGTGACGGTATTGACAATATAATGACAGCAACTTACTGTCTTAGATAATAGTGTATCACCATTATGGTACCAAAATACGACATTAATCAAATTTAGTTGAGCAAATTGAAATATTTTCAGGTTTTTAGTTTGTACTACATTCCGTATAAATGAATAAAGGTTGATAGTTAGAGTTATAAAATTCATCTTAATGGTGCACAGTTAAAAACATTTCTATAAAGTTTAAACTCTGCAAAAAAGTATGCAGGTAGTTAACAAAATAAACTCTAAATAAATCTAAATCCAAAATTAAAGCAATTTTAATGAAACCTAAATACGTTAAGATCAACTACATATTATTATCATCCAGTATTTCTAAATAGAAATACTTTTCAGACAGGAGATGTTAATCAGTATTATTGGATGCATTTAGATCGCAGAATCATCTTAACACGTACTTCAAGAAAATGTGTTTTGTTTTCGACCGAAAGTATCAAAGTGATACTGAAAACTAACGTGCTTTTAGAAATGAAATATTTTTCCTAACCAATCTGGATATTGTAGGCAACTATGTCGAACAGGAAAAAAATATATATTTCAGAACACGGTTGTTGTAATGCACCATATTGATATTAAGAGTTTATGAAACCAAACAATCTCTCTCGGATATTCAGTAGTTTGTATGACATTTTTTTATATGTAACTTCAAAACTATATATAACTTCTGTTTATATGTACATTCAAAAATAATATTGACTAGCGGATCACAGAACCTAATGATAAACCATCCATAATGTTCACATTATATTTAATTCTTAATTAGCTGCACACCCAAATAGACTGGCAAACAGTTTGTTGGCTACAAGTGATTTGGAGTGGTTTGAGGCCAAGAATTGCAATGGAGTATAATGATGAGATCATGGATGATTGGACCACTGCGTTATCTGCTTCGCTAGTCAGTGCAATTTACCTGCATAAAAAATGTCATACAAACTACTGAATGTCTCCTTCAGAGACAGATTGTAACGTTTCATTGGAAAAAAATATTCAATAATATTGCTGGACATTTACCCTGTCGCTCCTACTATCTATTGGGTAGCTTTAGAATGCTGTGACGCTTAAGACAACTCACACGACTTGCAGTTAAGAAGATTCTGATGGTCTGTTTAGATGTATAGCTATAAGTCTTATCAATCTGCACAAACTATTAATTTTCTCCTTAATGATTTTTACTTGTAGAATGTCATTATTGACGATTATTAGTCGTAGTATTTTTGATTGGAATCGCTATAATATTTCAATATTTGTACTGGGCATGCACTGGGTTATTATGCAATACCAATATGACCGAATCATCCGCAAAAGTGGCGGTTGTTGTCTCATTTGTTGTTGGTAAATTCGTAATTATGTAATTCATAGTGAACTGCATATATTATTTCTATTCGAAATGAAATTTAATAACATAGTGAAAGATTCGATGAGTTTTATGAACTAATCGTATATAAATAACATTGCACACTTCCATTCACTATTCGAGACTCCATTCAAGTATATACACTCGAGGAAAATAATGTAAAAATGAATTAATATATTGTATTTGAGACAATTATAGTTAAAAAATATTGTAACTGATACATTTTTACTGTGCTGTGTACTCTCAGGTTAAATTCTGCAAGGTGTTTGTCAAGTCAAATACATTTATTTACTGCATTATTTTCAAAAATTTAATATATTGTTTCACTTTCTGTAGGACTATAAGTTTTGTTTATTAGCATTGTCCAATTTGCGGTTTGTTTTGATTGAAATGTTTACCTTTGTCTTCATTTCTATAAAGAACATCTTATCAATAGGACATGCCTACATCGATCCCATATACCTTTTTTAAAATCTTATATTTTATTATACTTTTTATGTGGTCTTTAGAGCCAGATTTCTTTCTCCTCGTTCAACGTATTAAGTTTTGAACATCGTATATATTTCTGGCATCGGTATTTATGGTGCAATCGCTCATGGCTTTTCTAGTGATGATTTGCAATTCGAATTAAATAAAATTAGTTCGAGTATAAAATGAATATTATGTTGATTCTAATCAATTGTGTCGACCCCCATAAATCAGTTATTCATTTCAATACACAAATCATTATTCACATGCGATGACATTTACTCGTATTCCTTCAACATCTGTTTAAACTCTCGATTTTTTATTTTTTTTTTTTAAATATTTCTATAAAAAAACAAAATTTTTTACAAGAGCAATAAAACGATTATAATCAAGAAGATTTTAAGTATATCACAAAATTAATTGTAAGACCCAATGTTGATGAAAATTTATTGATAATTGCAACTGAGAGAAATGCTATGAATTTATATTCTAATAACTAAATTTTTAGAATTTATCTTTAACCATCGATTATGAATTTTATCATTACAAGCGCATGAAAGATCACTTAAAAAATAGGATAAAAAAACGGCACAATTAAAATTTTACATTTGCTTCACATGTTTCCAATAAATCAAAAAATTAAAATTGCCTGTAATTAGAGTGGAATGCATTGCTTCATGACACTTTGACTAAGACAATTTTGTTGTCATTGTTGTTTTTTTTATTTGTTGATTTTGCGTTATGAATTCTCGCTTTTACTTAATTTACTTGTTAACGTTCCCGAATTGAATTATGTTAATTCAAATGAAAAGAATTATTTCTGTCGTATCTTTCTTTACATTTTAGGTCTTCTCGACCAACGATAATATTTTTTTATTATTTATTCAATAATAAATAATTCAGATCTTCTGGAAATTTTGATGAACATTTTTTTTTTTTTTTATAACATATGGATTTGAATATAAAATATTCAAAAAAAAAAAAAATTATAAATTTAAGAAGATATTTTTACAGTATCTATAGCTTAGCTCTGTAAAAAATGTGACGTGTGGAAAACAATATTTCATAAAAAAGTTGTGAAAAAAACAAATAAAAAATTTAAAATTTTGCGTATACAAGTAATTATTTATACATTTCTGTTTTTGTTTTGACTTTCTGTACTTTAATAACACGAACACTTAAATTGTTATTATTCCTGATGAAAGGGGAGTATCTTAACTATAGTAAATCATTTAAAAAAGTGTTGACATAACTCGTTGTAGATATCGTTATATATTTAATATTATTTTATAAACAGTAATTTAGAAGAAAATATTTTAGCTCTTCCCTATGTACCGTAAACATAAATTGGAAGTAGTTTCAAATAGAGTAATAGTCACTGGAGAATTGCGATAACATTAAGTTACATTGTGGCTCATAGCGATCCTCAACGACAAACACTATACTAGATTTGTTTGATTCCCGAGCAAGCCCGTAACTATTTTATTTTAATTAAATTTAATAACAAAAGTAATACTGAAAATACTTGAAACTATATTCTAAGGTTCAATAGAGCAACAATCATGTATATACAGTCAAGACAAGAGTCTTAGATAAATGTACCAAAAATTTTTTCGTAAACATTATTTCTAGATTATGTTTGTTTTTTTTTTGCCCAGTTTTCCTGCTTCACTCTCTTTGGGAGCATAGGGTTTCCACAAAGCTCTTCTATCTTACTCTGTTGTGTGCTATGTCTTTAATTTCACTCAATGTTCTATTGTTATTCTCTATGTATTTATGGGCTGATCTGTGCCATGTTTGCCCCGATGTACCTCTTCTTCATTTACTCTGCGGATTCTAATTCAATAAAAGCTCGCTGTATTGTTTGTAGGTCTTCTGAGGTGTGGTCTATATCTACCATTTTCTCTGCTTTATTTGTGTGCTTATTGGTTCTTGTGTGGCCATTTACCAGAGCTAATTTTTTCTAATTGTTTTGGGTTAGAATATATTAATTTGTCAGTGAAAACCTGCATTTTCCTTATATAATTCCGGTTCATTTATTATTTTATTTATTTAATTTAGTTAATTAAACTATTTATAATTATATAATTCAGTACTGTCAATTATATAATTCAGTATTATAATTATATAATTCCCTATAATTTTTATTATTACATAAATCTATTTTTAACATATTATTTTAATTTATCAGCCATGTCTCGCTATTTTTTTTTTTATCCATATAGAAGCTAAAATAATGTTTGGTGCTATATAATATAGCTATGATCATCAAAGTTTCGTCGTTGAGAAAAATAACGAATTCAAATAGATTAAAGTTAATATTAAAGCTATAATAAAAAGCTCTGACTCTGATGTGGTTCTGTTTTTTTTAATGTTTTTCATTCTAGCTATTTCACTTTATTTGACTTTTGTTGCACATTAAAATAACAACCTATAATTCATAACACTTACCAAATATATCACGTTGTACTCTTTCTCATTCTGCCATTTGTCCACTATCTGTTCAATATCTAACATGTTATTACAACCATTTGAAAATGAACTATCCACCATATAAAACCTTTTACAATGTTTTATTCTGGAATTTCGGAACCTTTCTGAATCTTTCTATTCTGGAACCATTTAAGTAATTGTACAAAATTTTATAATCAGAAATCTGCGTATGTGGAATCAAATTCCATCCATCCTATGTATTCCTCGAACATTAAACATTTTTTACTTCAAATCATTTGTAGGGTGTTTTAGTATTAATATTAACTAGACAACTACTGATTTTTGAATTGTGATTGATCTTGTAACTTATATCGACATAGTAAAATACCGTATGTGAGTTTTAAAATCAATCAAAAATGAATTTCGTAAAATCTGCTACTAATATAAAAGTAAAATCTACTGAATAAATTCTAAGAAGGGATAATGTCAAATTATTTCTTAGGACATGGAGTTAGTTAAAAAGCTTGACTGATTAGACCATATAAAGCAGATGAAACAAAATTTTGCAGTTAAATAACTATTAAAATATAAACCCTAGGAAAGCTACCATTCAGACCAACCAAGCCTTCATTGAGGGAGATCGGTGAATACTGTATGTGAGTTTTAAAATCAATCAAAAATCAATTTCATCAAATCTGTTACTATTATAAGAGTATATAATCTACTGAATAAATTCTGAGAAGATATAATGTCGAATTATTTCAGACCAGGCTTGTAATTCGAAAATTCGACAGTCAAAAAACAATTCTTTAGGAATGTAATCCCTGCGCAAGTTAGCATTAAGAGAGACAACCTCTTTATTGAGGAGATCGATGGATATAAAAAACCTGCATATATCCAGTTGAAGTAACATGATATATCCAGTTCAAATTGTAGACAGTGGAGGTGATAGCGCCTAGAAAGTAAGTAAGTATTCCAAGTTAGAGAATGGTGTGCCCTAGACCTTTTTTATGTCCCATTTAATCGTGTGGCTAACAATGTTGCAAGATAAGAGTAATATTTTGTAATTCATTAATATTAAACTACTTACATTGTGTTACCTATACCTTCAATATTTATTTAGGATTAAAATATGTCCTCCTTGACACATAATTAAATCGAACAATTACTATGCTCACCTTAATCTATCTCTAAATTGATATTACAGTTATAAAAAAATTTAAATTTCCCAAGTTTTCTAATATCCATTTTATTTAATATTAAACCATAAAAATTTAATTAGGTAATCATAAGTTTTAAGAACACGAAATTATCTTAATATTAAAATTTCCGTTAAAAATTTTTTTAATAACTCTCTAAATTAGGTTTTTCTTTTTTTTGTTTTTTAAGATATTAAAAGACTATTTAAACAACACTATTTATTAACACCTTAAAATTTAACTTGTTTTTAATTTTTAGTATACTTTTTTTTTTTTTTACTTGACATTATTTAAATTGTACTTTTTTGTTTTATTAGAGAGATCATTTAATGAAAAATTTTAATTTTACAACCCAAGTTAATTTTCCCTCCTCAAATCCTCATATTATGTATAACTACTTGTATGTATATATTATTTTGAGATCTATGCAATCATCTTATATAGATTATAAAAAATAATATACCTACTTTAATTTGTATATGTGTACAATAGTGTGTATATATATTATATTCGAGTATATATTATAAAATGCTCTTATATAAATTAATATTACATAAGTATTTATTATGCAAAGCATTTATGAGGCTAATTTTGTTAGAAGAAAATTTTATGCTATTAAATGTACCTACCGTGATGAATAATAATCAGGATGTAAAACATTTTTAGTAACAAGAACGACATTTTTTATATCATTCAAATAAAAATGAAAAAAAAAAAAAAAACTACACATATAAAAATATGTTTGATTTGATAAGGGAGGAAGAGAGGGAAGTATAGAGAGTAAAACTCCTATTATATTCTCTTCACAGTTTTATTATATTCATCAAGTCCCTTTTTGAAAATAAAATTCTATTTCTTCTTCTCCAATCTGGTGTAATTTTTTTTTTTTGTTGAGTCCTTTTAAAAATTCTCATGTTTTTATAATCAGGATATTTAGTTAGGTTATAGTTATAAAAATATTTTTTTTATGTAAAGTATATTATTTTAAGAAAGTAAAAAAAAAAGTGACAAAGAATTAGAAATAGGTTGAATACTGTTACATACAAAATGAGAGTCTCAAAAAAAAAAAAAATAAAAAAATAAAATTACCACTTATAAACACTTTTACACCTGATAATAAATCATTGACCTTCGCCTTATTTTGAGGATAAATTAACTGTAAGGAGAAGTTTACTTTTTCAAAATTTCGTATTCAAAAGGTACCTCTTAGTTATGTACACTCGTATGTGGTATATAAAGGTAGTAGATTGTTAGGATAGAATAAAATTTAATAAAAATATTCTTAGTAATTCTATTACACAGTACTAGTAGAAAAACATTGGCGTGAATTAATTAATAGTATTGAAAATAATTGAATATTAAAACTCTTGATATGTTAAATATTTTATGTTTAGTTAAATAAATACTATTTTAACAATGTTTCACCTAGAATCTATAGCATATTGCATGAATCATATTAAAATAGGATTGATTTTTTCAAGTAGATAAGTTGATTATGGTGTAATACAAGGAAGTTGACTCGGACCTACGCCATTATTTTGTTACATAAATGGCTTATTATGCACAAAACTGAATGGTAAGCCATTTGGGTTCACTGATGACCTGGCCATAATATATGAAGAAAAAACAAACAAGGAATTGGAAGAATTAATCAAGTGAAGTTCACTAACGGATGGAACGACATAAGCTGATCATAAATACAGCTAAAACAAAATATATGTTGTTTAAAAGAAAGACAAGTGATGCCTTAAAAATTTACTATGACAAATGTAAGTTGGATCCCGTGAATAGTTACAAATATTTGGGAATATTATTAGATGAGAACTTAACGTGGACATATAAAAGAACTAATAAAAAATGGAAGAAAAATTGCAGGACTATTCAAAACAATAAATAAAAAGGTACCACTAAAAATAAGAGATCAATTTATTCCATGGCGCAATTATGTACGGAATACAAATATGGGGAAACCCTGTAAATAAAAATGTAAGCACATTACAGACACTGTAGAATAAAGCGATAAAAAACTTAGTTTGGATATAACACAAAATATTACAATTGAATTATGTTATAAAATGGAAACAGGCAACAAAAATACATCTCATACTTACTAAGAATATTAATACCAATATGTATTAAGCCGATGATAAATAATGAAGTTCATACATACTCAATTAGAAATGCAACTCAAATAAGGGCAGCATTTTCAACAAAAATATTTAACAAACATGACAAAATATACAATATAGCATACAAAATTACCAGTTGCGATCAAAGAAACTGCTCAAATATCTAAATTCAAAAGTAAAATTATTAGTGATTATTTTCATCAATTAAATAATAGTAATAACACTTAATATTATATATAAAAAAAAGTCAAACTTGAATACCTTCTATAAAAAACAAAAAAAATCCCAGCACTGAATTAAAACTTAATTAGTTATAAATCAAATTGTAAAAACTAAAAACACTCTGTACGAGCAATTGTGCTCATTTGAGTAAATAAATGAATAAATATATAAAATAATTAATTTTGTATTAATAAACTCCGAGCGCATACCAAAAGTTGGACTTTTATAAATACAATATTCTCAATTAACGTTTTTTTAAATAGCAGAAGCACCTCTTGGATATATGGATTAGTTTATATCTCTTGGGGATATGGTATTGTCGATAATAACATCAACATCATATGCTATGGAGATAATTATACGTACTACAAGCAGGGATTCAAGATAATTTAGAGAGATTCTTATTCTAGCTAAACAGCCAAATTTTACAAAATGTAGGGGTCTACAACATTAGCAGAATTCATAAATTTACTGCAAAAAAAAACAATTAGGCTATTATATTATTCTAAAAAAATTATTATGAAAAAAATGGTAAGTTTTGGGATAAAAAGTGTGTAATATAATTGTTTCACCTCATACCTTAGTGATCTGTAGAAATTGTAGAATATGTAGAAATTGTGTCAAAAAGAAAATTTCTGCAAAATTTGGATATTGTATACCTAAGGAAAGTATTCTTGGACCATTGCTCCTCATTCTGTTTTTAAACGACTTTCAGAAATTAAATATTAATGCAGAACCATTGCTTTTAGCTGATGATGTTTGTTTCATTTTTATATTTAATTTAAATTTGGCCAATACATACAAAAGCAAAATATCTACATTAAAAATTGCAAAATATACAAAAATAAAAAGAATACAATTAATATTTTAAAATCAAAAACTTATGACTAATTTTTATAATTTGTTTTGTATATAATGCCGCCAGTCATAGTGAATTAAAAAACTTTAAGAGTATAATATGGTAGCAATCATATAAAATTTAACAATCAACTCAAAAAGAAGTACATATATGTTAATAAACTCAATTGGGCTATTAATTTACATCAAAATATTTAATGATGAAATTGAAAAAGTGTCTGAAATCAAATACCATGACATTTGGATTGACGAACAAATGGAACTATCATATAATCACATTTGTTCCAGAAACTAACGTTAGTTTTAGGTATTTTCTATTAAATTTCCCATTTATTGCCAAATAAAGTAAAGAAATCAATATTTTATGCATTGTTTCGTATTCGTCTAAGCTACGGCTTTAAGTTATGTGGGGTACTTCTTGTAAGAAAAATAACACACTTAAATATTAATCCTTCAAAATCTTTAAAGTTATATTATATTATTTATATTATTATACATATAAAAAATGTCTAATTTAAATAACAAAATATAAATTTGTAGTTTTTTGTACTTAAAGTAATTATTTTAACAATTGTTGCAAAATAATTTTTAGCTTTTTATTCAATGTTTTAGTATTGATTTTTTGCCGCATATCCAGAAAATTGGCGCGTACGGCAAAATAAGAATAACCAAAGAGTTTTTTTTTGCGTATACGGAAAAAATGATACTGATTATCTTGGAATCTATAAGAGCTAAATTTATAAGAGCAAGCAAAACAAGTACCCAAATAACGTAACCGAAATAAATATTATCAAAAAATTTGTTCGTAACTGAAGAGACTGGTTAAAAGACAATGGAAGAATTTTTTATTGATATGGTTTGAAGAAAGTGATGAGAATCATGTAGAGTTCATTCACACTAATGGTGTATTAATATTTTTACTAGTTAGTGTATACAAGTACGAATATTGAAAAAGTGTAAAGAAAAAAGGATACTAAAACATAATGATTTGTATATAATATATTTATTAATTTATTTATTTTTTTGTTTTTACTTATGATTACTGGTTTGTTAATACAATGTGGAAATTAATTTTTATTTTTTTTGCAGAGTTGTAGAAATAACTGATTTACTTTTTTGTTTTTGCGGTTATATTATATAAGTAATTTAACTGAGATTTTCAATTTAAATATATTATAACGAATATTATAATATAGGTAGGTAGGTAGGTAGTTAAAGGATCCTTTTTTTTTATTTTCAGTTTATTTGGTAAAATAATTTAAATAAATATAAAATATGAAAAATTTCTAAAGAGATTTTCATCAAACCAAAACAAACAAATGAACATTTTTAACATTTTTTGATAAATTTTTAAAACTTTTTTGGGTCTATATGTGTTTTGTTTTTTGTTTTATGTAATTATATAAATGTGTCGGTTTGTTTTTTATCTTTTTACTAACATAGTTTAGAAATATTTATTTTAAACATGATTTTGGTAAATAAAATTTTTGAAATAAGGTTCCTTTTGAGATACATATAAGTATTTCTGAAAAAATATGGAATTGTAGGACCACACTCTTTAATTTCATACTTAGGCACATGAATGTATTTATTTTTTTTAAAGTAGGTTATAAATCAAATTTCGTATGAATTTAATTTAAAGTAATATTTTTATTTATAATATGATCTTTATATTTAGTTTGTTGTTATACTATTGTTCATGAGTATATGTACCGTTTTAGGTACGGATTAGATACAGTAGAAGGCTACTCGAGCTTATTAAAAAAACTGAAGAGTATTTATTTTGTATATATGTACTTGTATGTTAATTGAATTTTTGGCACATAATTTTTTATTTATTTATTTATTTAGTAAAAATTTACCATTATTTATCAACCATCAATATTTTGTTTCCCTTAAATAATTACTTAAGTTTAATTACAAATTTTCATCAAATGTTTCTTTTACATATGTATCCAACAATTTCTTAAATTGCTTATAATTTGTTTTTAATTTTAGAAAATTTGGTAATTCATTATACATTTTAAGTCCCTGACATATTGGGCCATCTCCGTGAAAGATAAGTCCATTATAAATGAGCATTTTCTGCGTTTTCGTTTTATTAAAAAAAATTAACCTAAAATTAAATATGTTTCTTAGATAATGATGATGTAAACCATTAACATAAATTAACCGATTAGTTAAGTAATTTGGCATAATTTTATTTTTAATTTTGAATACTAATATCAATACATCAATTTTTATTCTTTGCGATAATTTCAACCACGTTTAATGCGTTTAACATAAAAGTTTCTTACGTAAGTCCACTAACTTTTAAAATTAATCTCATACCTCTGTTTTGTAGTTTTTGTAATCAACCTATCATACGAAGACTAAATAAAAAAAGTATTGACGGACAATACTCAAAGTGTGATTTTATTATGACATTAAAAATTTTTATTGCACTAGCAATTGATAAATTTTTCTTAATTCTAGAAAGAAAAATAAGTTTTTGGCTAATTCTTTTACATAACGTAGTTCAAAATATGAAAATTTAACTTATGATTCTTAATCACACCTAGATAATTATTTTCATTTATTACTTGAATTTTTTTATTATCCACACAAAATTTCATTGTATAATACACCATTAATTACCATACATTTAGTTTTTTCAACATTTAATTTTAATTTATTTATTACAAACCACTTTCTTAAATCTATGTTCATTTTTTTAACACATTTGTCGACGGAATCACCTACTACATAAAGCAAGACATCATCTGCAAACAGTACTAAGTTTATCAACTCAATTGCATACTCCATATCATTTATAAAAATCAAAAACAGCAATAAACCTAGAATTGTACCTTGTGGAACACCTAGTATAATTAGAAACAATGTCACTAACTTTCGTTTATTGAGTACGACTATTTAAATTTGAACCAATTTATTTCTGTTTCATCAATCCCATATTTATTGCTTTTATAGCAAAAAATTACGGTCAACCGTCTCGCAGGAGTTTTCGAGATCTAGAAAAACAGCCCCAACAACCTTATTATCATCACCAGCTTTTTTCCAATTTTTCAAGACTAAGTTCAGCAATGCCTCGCAAATATGACGCTTTCTGAAACCCGAATGATGTTGTGATATTAAATTATTTTTTTCAAAATACGCCTCCAGTTCACCATAAACAACTTTTTTTATTTGTATAATTCGTCGAAAATAGTCGAATATTTTTCTTTTAATTTTACTGGATACGCGTATTTCATTTACTACTTGCAGACTTTGTCAGTGTTTTGTCGAATGAAATCTAAAATTGACTCATTTATTATTATAGCACGAATAGCAATTTGACGTTTTTCTCAGCTGGATAGTTGTTTATTATCCAATGAAATAGCACAGGTAGAGGGTTAAGTAATAATATAATAAGTTTATTTATTTCATACTATATGCTTTACAAACTTCAAATTTACAATAGTATAGATTTAAAAAAATTTTGTGACAATATAAGCATAAAAATTAAATGAATACTTTAGCTGCTTGCGTCGATCCAATTATCTATACATTATTTGGTGTATAGCCATTGGTGTTTCTTGGCTAAGTAGTAGAATAGGAGTTATTATAAGTTAAGGCAAAAATTAGATTTCAAGCCATACCCTTATACACGAATCCACAGCTAGGATTAATTAATGGTTGGGGAAAGAACTATGTTCATCGGTAGGGACATTTTAACCAAATTTATTCTATTATTGCTCTTGAGCTTTTGCAAATTATATGTAGGTAAATTTTTGCATTGGGGAAATGTGGGGGAACATTTTTGGTTCCAAATGGCAAAAAATTTGACTGAAAACGAATTTCCATAGCCATATTTAAGTCACCCAGGAACTTGCATTATGCAGGGATGGGCATTTGATGACTCTCTTGTTCCTTCGCGAAAATTTTTAACGAGTGGTACAAAGTAGGATGTCACATTAGGATTTTCGAAAAAACGAATAAATCAATCAATAAATCAATACTATAAAGTCAAAGTAACAATAATGACAATGTAAAACAAAAATCAATTTTAAATATTGCTAAAAAAAAAAATATACTTATTAGAAATATTTAAAGGTCAAAGTGCTTTTTTTTAAATTCTCATATTGTACTTACATATTTTTTTATTTTTCTAACACAATCCCGCAATGCAACTTGAACTTGTCAATAATGATAGGTGTCGGATTTGCTAGGCTCTTGATATACTCATAAATATACCAAGCATATCTTCTGGAAATTCTAAGGCTAAGGTAGTTGGAAGGACATTTGTTTGGCAACTTGATGGATGTCTCAAAAGTTCCATTTCAATATATCGACAAACAGTTCCTGTTATAATGATTTCCGCTATGAGATCACACTTAGTGTGACAAACAGACTGCTGCTGCTACCTTCTTTTTCTACTTAACTAAACTAAATAAATTACAGCAAGAAAAACGAGATGATTTGATCAAAAACCAATAAACGATATAACTAAAGTATAACCTTAAATTATAATTAAAATTTATGTAGTAGAAGGACAAATAGCAGTAGTTTTCTACATTTAGTAAGTAGATAAGCGAGTAATTTGTTAAATAAATATTCGAAATATTGTAGATATCGTAGTTTAAAATTGCAGTACCGTACGGTGGATACTCCTGGAAATTATTATTCCTTAATTTAAATATACTGCAGAAGTCAATATTTAAGCTGTCATGTAAATAGGCATTAACCAAAATCAATTTTTATCACTCTCTAAGCCATTGTAATAAAACGAATCAACTAAAATATTCTCATTCCAATTAAAATGTTCTACATAAATACATTTAATCTTTAATTATAACACTTAACAAAATATCTTTAACAAATGACACTGATCTTAATTTTTATTGGAAATTATTTGCAGAATTTCTTCTTTGACCCAACTTCCTGTTTAAATTCCATCACATCAGAAATTTACTCAAAATAGATTTACAAAACAAAAACCCTTTCCCAGTTCTGTTCAAACCAAAAAAACTTTCCATATTTCTGTAAAAATTATAGATACTTGTACATTTCAATAAACAGAGAGATAGCATAGCTCTATAAAAAAAAATAAACAAAAAAATCATTGTAAATTGAATAAAAAATTAAACAATCAATTAAAAAATTTAAAAAATTTCTAAGATTTATTTAGTGTAATTTTTTATGCGTAAATTATAATTTTTTTTTCTTTATAAATGTTTCATTGTATAGGTGGTAACATATGCATGTATATAAATGCCAAATTCAATGAATCCGGTAAACTTCACAACTTCTCTTAATTAATTTCCAGTAATTACGCGAACGTTTTGCATGAATTAAATTGAAATAAAAAAATAATAATAAAAAAAAAATCATCCAGCTTACTTAAATGAATGTGTGTTTGAATTGTGTGCATTTTAAGAGAATCATAAATTAGAAAGAAAATCAGAAACACATATCTATCTTTTTGCACGGCGGTGTGGATAAATCCAAATTATTTTGTGAAAATGTTTGCGCTCCTTTCATTGAAATGATCAAAAATTGTTATGGCTTAACAACCGGAATTGTTCCAGAATTGTTTCCTAAAATTTATGTTAACATGAGTCATGCGTTGACACTAGGAGAATAAAAGCCAAATTCGGCATTTCTGATTTTTCGATGAAAGTTATAATGGATAAATTCATGTATCCCAATTCCCTCTTTTGAATTTGACTTAATTCTTCCTCTCTCTTTGGTACAAAAGTGTATTGAGACTTAATATTTGTACAAATATTTTTGCTGTAAAACTTTTATTGCCGTCAATACCGTCTAATAAAAGCTGTTATTATTAATGAGTTAATAAATTAGAAAAACTTGAACTTCTTAATTGGAATAGATACAGAACAGAAGAGTCATGTCACACTATTTTTTTGTTTACTTATTTAATTAAGAAGGCAACATACCATTTACTTTATGTACTCCATTTTTTTCGGCCACGAGTAGCTTCTCTCCTGTTGATGATACGAAATTGATTTATATCTATCAATACTTCTGCTCTCCAAAGAAGGTTTGGTCTGCTCCGACGTCTTGCACCTTCTGGTTCCGATTCGAAGACTCTCTTCGGTTAAGCCTTTTCGTTCATCTGATCTAGGTGTCCGAGCCACTGTAGTCTCTTGGCTTTAATTTTCAAGACTCAGTCCCTCTCATTATACGCTCATGATCTTCATTATATTTTCTCCTCCAGACCTTATCGTCATTTCTGAACCATATATCAATCGAATTATTTACTTCTCGAAGACACCAAGAGCATGTGCTCACTTACTTTGGACAGTGTCCATGATTCTGATCTGTAGAGCAGAACTGAGAATATGAACGTTTTGCAGATTTGCATTTTAGTGCTTCGGTTGCATAATAGTGCATCTACGTGTTGAAATCAGGTAGACTTCTGAAATAAGTCTGAACAAAATGTTATTTCTAAACACCACACTGGAGTATTGTAATTTTCAACACTTAATAAAAAAAATAGTGTCGCATGACTCTTCTGTTCTGTATATATTCCAATTAACAGGCTCGAGTTTTTCTAATTTATTAGCTGTTCAATAGCAGCTTTTATTAGGCGGTATTCATGGCTTAATGCGATATCATCTCGGTACTGAAGTGTATTAATATAAAATTTATAGTGATGATCCTGTAATGCTTTTGGTATCAAACTATTTCAAAATTACAATAATAAATAGTGCACTGATTGAGACGTATGAAATATAAATAGTGCACTGATTGAGACGTAACTTAAAAAATCATTATAACAACTAGCTATGATTAAATTTTGGGTTTGTTCTCAAATGTATTCGAAATGAATTACACACAATTTTAATCTCAGATATGAACTTCAAGACATATCGTACTTAGATTATACTCTCACCTTGAAGTGGTGTATCCTTTTCATCCTAGAAATCTGCCTCAACGTTTCGATAAACAACTTTTCAGTGTAATAAGATTGTTGACAGCAAAATGAGAGAGAGTAACGTACTTTGCTAGAAAAACTAAATATACCTTATCTAGTTCTTCACTTTCGCAGAAAAATCAAACCGATTAAATTAAGTCACATGATAAAACAAAAACAAAAAGATGAAATCTGTGTAAATTGGTGGAAAAATCAGTCGTCATGGGGTAACTTACCCCTTAAACAACTATTCCGCATAACAACAAGACGCATATCGAATGTTCGGGTACAAATAATTGTCTACACAATGTCAAGTTAATCAAGATAAAAGAATCAGATGTACTCTATGCCTAATTAAAGGTTAATAGAGGTTTACAGAGGTGACAAAGAAGGGCCCAAGATAATATAGTTATTTTAATAGCATATTCAGGTTATTACCAAATTATGGCTTTTATAAAATTTTGTTATTTATTATTAGTTGAAATAACCATCCATGCCCTTATTAGAATTTGAATCTGTGATCATTCGATTAGTAGTCAGATGACATAGTCACTATGCCACATGGGTTGGCAATTCTCCAAATTACAAAATTTTACCTTGCAATCATTTTCTTTTCAAAATCATGATACAGTCTAAACAACCCCGGTATTGTATGAAATCGAAGAAGATAGCATAAATATGGGTGATCATTTTTTCCAATTCTAGAATTTATTATCATCAATTCTTACACCCAGTTATATAAATTACCCAATAATATTTATTAAATTCGAATTGTAATGACCGAATTTAGTTCATACCTCAATTTTGCATATTGCAAATGGAGTTTTTCTTGGCAAGATAAAAAATTTCTATTTTTTTCGGTTTAATTTTTTATAAATTATTTTATTATTATTGTTTTTGTTTTTGTTTTATATTTTATTACACAAAAATAGATTTCATTCATCTTTAAAATCTCATGTTGTTGTTTTAGTTTAAAGTGCCTTTAATTATTTAGTGTGCACACAATATGTTTCATAATATCCAGTGAGTTGCAACTTTCAAAGAAATGAAAAGCAAAAACAAAAACAACAACAACAACAAAATCCACTTTAAAATTCCTGTGAAAAAGAACACATTTCTTGATTGCGCGATTTTTGAATTTAATTTGTATTTTTTTTTTTTTATTATTGAATGTACCAACTATAAAGTCCGCTAAAAAATAAAAAAACCAAAATCTTAATTTAGCATATCCAAAGTACTGAAATTGGAATTGATGCAGATATATTTTTTTATTGTGCAATTTAAAAATCTTTCGGTTCACCCCTTTTTTTTTTAATTTTGTTGGTTGTATCGTACTTGTATTTGCGCGTTTCAAAAAAATTCAGTGATGAAAATATCAAGAATAGCAAGAGATTAGTAAATAATTCTGTATTGTAGAGAAATGATGCCATTCAATTCAATTCTTTAATTAGATGAAAAAAAAAGAAAAACAAAAATAAAAATTCAGAGCAACTACTTTTGATTCTATCACAATTCAAGAAAATGAATGCTGATATTAAGAAACGTTACTTCTTTCAATCGACTTGAGAGAAGTTGGCAGTTGTACTGAATACTATAACGGTCATGAATGGTTACCCCATAGGATCGAATGAATTATTTCAGCTGGATTGAGGATGTTTTTGTTTTTGTTTCACCATAATCATTTTTGAATTGTGGATTTTTCTTCTCTCTCTCTCTCTCTCTCTATTTGTATACTTGAGTAATTTATGTTGTTATGTTGTTTATATGACTTCAAAGTTGGATTAAAGAAAGCAACAAAATAAAGAAGAATGTTGACACCTGTTTGTTACTATTCGTTGTTTCCGTTTAATAAATTTTTCAAATTTAGTGCATTTATTATAATTTTTGAATTTTATTTTTATTTTTTGAAAGATTTGTGGAAAGATGGAATCAAAATGACAAAAATTATTTTTGAGTAGAAATTCAAAAAATCAAATTGTTCTTATTTTTCCGAATAATGAATTTTAATTTTGTATTCAAGAAAATAAAAATTTATTGCAAATTATTTATTTTTAAAATAATAAAAACTATATTTAACATGTACACTACAATAAAATCTATAAATTTTAATAATGTAAATTGTGGTAAAGAAAATCTGAAAATTTTGGATCCATTGAACACTGAATAAGTTTTCAGTAAATTGTTGATGACAACTAATCGACCCCGTTTTCATTTAGCCGATTTTGTTGGCTGTACAGTTTTCGGTGTTAGAGCATAGGCAGCAGGTACAAATATCAAAATATTCAATTTACAATTCACAATTAGTATTTTTGAAAAATAGTTTGGTATATTTTCTTATTGTTTCGAATTTGGATATTATGAGTGGTGATAGATATCTTGTTACGTATGTTGTTATCTTTATATAGGTACACTAGAATCTCTACTAAACTAGATATAGTGCATTGCAGAACTTTAACTGGGTAGATGTACTTATAACTCTCAATTAAAACTAATCAATTACGAATAGTGAATCTTATTCCTTTTTCTTATTCATAAGTCAAAAAGAGCTCGTGAAGTATGAGTGCTTTTAATTTTATGTAGAAAAGTTGGGAAATATTATGATAGAAAATTGAAACGTGAGTTTTAAGTGAAAAACATGTACTTTTAACATATTGGATTGTCAAGTACTGGAATTCTTGATGACACGACAAGTCGGTTTATTTTTATGTTATTTTAACCCAAAATAACTTCTAGTACTGATGGGACGTATAATGCGACAATGAGAAGTAAATACAGCCGCAATTATATTTTCCAGATCTGCTCAACTACTAGGGTATGCCGACGACACTGACATCATCGCCAGATCATAAGGGGTGGTCGTCGAGCTTTTAACCTAGATTGAAGAAGAAGTGGAACATGTTGGTCTCAAAGTGAATGAGGAAAAAACAAAAAAAATATGTTGTCGATAAATAAAAGTTTTGGCCACCTAATTAAGTATAGGTAAAAATTATGCCCTTCTATTTTTATACAGTTTGTTAAATATAGTTTTAAAAGCCGATATAATTAAAATTAAATATTATCAACTATATACTAAGTAGCTTTTTAATTTAAATTAAATTTGTTTTAAGATCTAGTCACCGTCTATCCTAGTTGTTAAATTTAGTTGTTTAGTTGTTTTCTAAATAATGTTTGGATATATCAAAGGTTCCCAATGTCTGATTAATTCATAACCATAAAATCAATTACTATGATATTATTTTTAATGCTGGAGTACTTCTAATACCATTTTACCTATAGGCTAATTTGACCCCGTTCAAAATTGTGTAACCGCTTTCTTATCTCAAACAACTCCAACATTTGCGTAAACAAGAAAATCCGCAGTACCCACAGCTACATTATGGAAAGATCCCAAAATAGCAATAAAACAGATTATGACAATTCGTTCGTAATTCAAACTTATTTTCATATTTAACATATTTAACATGTAATTTATATAAGTTCAAGGAAAATATTAAACCAAGTCTCTCTCATACCTATGTAAGATATGTTACATATTATGTAAATATTGTTGCGGTACAACAATTTTAAATGATTCAAATAAGGTGTCGAGCTATGGAGGAAAAAAGTTATATGTATCATGGGTGACTCAATAGGCTGTTGAAGAAGAAATTGTTGGTGTTGACCGGTGATATACTGGTAGCCAACGTGTTACTGAATAATCTTCGGGTTTCTACTCAATATTTTTATTCAATAAAACGAATAAGAATAAATATTTTGCCTGTCTACTACCTATTTAAACTCAGTTTTATTTAGTATAATTAACTAAGTTTATTCGGTAGAAGTATCCATAACAGGGTTTTTATACAACTTTTCAACTTTATAAAATTTTAGCAAAATCTTATCTGCTATCTAGTACAAATGTATGTAGGATCGGTAGACCAGTTAAAAACTATTTTTTAAATTATTTTATTAACAAAATGTTTATACTAAATCGAAATTAATTCACAACACATCGAAAACTGACAAAACCAATTGAACTTAGCTACTTTTTGAAGATTTTTACTTCTGTTGGGAAAAATAAAAAAATAAAAACAAAACAAAACAATAAAACTACAATTATTAATCAACAAATATGTCAAAAAAATTTATTAAAATAAATTATCATTATAATAATAACTGATATCTAATTGTTTCTATCACTCAAACACCCCATATTCTATTTTCTTAACAATCAACTCAAATATTAAATAATCTCTGTTAGTTAATCTGTATGACAACTCCACCCTTTCTTCTTTCATTTTTTTAGTGATATTTTTCACAATAATTTTTCTTTTTTCGAATTTTTCACTGTGGAATTTCTATTCCCCATTCACGCTGCTTTTTTTTTCTTGCATTACAAATAATTGGAACAAAGCAATTTTTTTTTAATTAATCAATTTCATCCTTTGTCGTCATTATTTTATAATATTTATTAAAATTATTTATCAATATTTGAAAGGATTGCTAAATATTATCCTTTTCCTAACGGAAAATTCTAACGAATGTTTTTTTTTTGTTTTTTTCCATTTTTTGTTTTTTAATTTGAAAAATTTCATATTAAATTCTCTTTCATATTTTAACCGACCCAAACAATCCTATCATAATCCTTCTTGTCTGGACATTTGTCTACCCTTCTTATTTTAATTTTTTTTTTCACCGTTTTTTTTTTATTTTTATATTTTTCTTTTTTGTTTTAGATTTCGTTTCATTCATTTAGAGTAGATCATCGCATTTTTAGATATATATATACGCAAATATGTTTGTATATATATGTATATATATGTATAAAATAAAGTCTGATATCATAAAATTTCCACGTTGAAATAAAGTAGATTTTGAAGAAAGGGGTTTCCATGGCTGTTTTTAAAGAACCTTTAGTATGTGTTTAGTCAGTTTAATCCAATTTTCATTCAATGTCAGACATTTGATAAGTTTTGTTTTATCGAAACTCTGTTCGGTTTCATACGTTTTTGAAAGAGAAAAATAAAAAGAAAAAGAAAACAAAAATAACTGAAGAGTAGATATTGGAATTTCGAAAAAAAAAAAATTTTATTGAAATTTTTTTTTAGGCTGGGAAAAGTTTGGAAAGTTTATGTAATTTTTTTTTCATTTTCTTCTTAAAGCGACAAAAATATTTTTTTAGTGATTTATAAGAATCTTTAGAATTGTAATATTTATGTATAATAAAAATAATATAGTTAAAAATAATGTCTTTTCTGGATTAGGTAAAGTTCTCTGATGTCTATGAGGTACAAATTATGTGGTAAGTAATTTAAAACAAATTAATTGAGCACTTCTCTTTGCATTTTTGTAGAGTTACTTCATAATTTTGATAATTCAATAGTTACACTTGTTGTTGTGGTACGTTTGCTTTATTTGGTGATTACCTATTGGCTTGTGAATACCCTATTTTATTATTGACTAAACCTGCGGTAATAGCGATCTTTAAAATGAAAACATAACAATGGAACAATAACAAAATGTTTTATTTTTATTGTGAGACGGTTATAGCGATCAGAAAACTTATTTCAGTAAAATCTGTTCAGTTCGGTTAGTTTGCAACAGATTTTTTTCTCTGATAAATTGAAAGGGTGAAAATATGAAACATAATTGAGTAAAATAATTTTATTTCATTTTGTTTTATCTGTTCCGTAACAAATAAGTATAAACCTTAGAACAGGAGTTAAAGAAGATCTCCTACTATCCCTCCCTCCTGTTCAACACAGTACTTGATGAGGTTATTAAGAAAACAACAACCCCAGCTAGTTCAGTCAAAATGGACTCTCAAAAGAAAGCTAGAAGACTTAGAATACGCGGATAACATTGTTCTTCACGTCTATACGCAAAGTGACATGCAGGAAAATATTTGATGTTTGGAAAAAAATTAGTTAAAATTTGGTAAAATGAAATGATGAAAAAAAATTAAATAAAATTAAAACCAATAAAACAAAATGTCTAAAAATTAACGCAAGAAATACTGCCCCCCTCAGTACAATCAACAATTAAGTAAAAAAATATGTCACCGAATTTTGTTCGAATTCGAATTCGCTGGAATAATGACTACAAGTAGAGGCACTAAGAAAGACATGGTAAGTGGATTAAAATTAGCCAGAATGAGTTTACAAAGAGTGTGTCCTGTGTGGAGACAACCTCACATCGCCAGAGGCACTACAAGACTTAGAATATATGATGTCTGTGTGAAATTAACCCTATTGTTTGGTAGCGAGACATGTCTGACAAATCAGAATTATATAAGGTAAATGCAGGTCTTCACTAAAAAATGTTTGCGCATTATACTGTCAGATTTATGCTTAGAGCAAGCACATCAGACGTCTATTACTAGACGAAAGCTTGCTTTATTTAATTGTGCAATAACTCATCATCCAGTTTTACTCCGCCACCTTTGATTAAAAAATTTAAAAATAAACTAAACCAGGTACATGCTGTTAGTAGAAGGGTAAAAAGTCATAAATTAATACCGACGTTAATAGCTATACATTTAATAAAAACACTTAAAAAAAATAGGCCAAAAAAAAATATCAAAGCTAAAAAGAACAACAGTTGTTTGTTAGTCTCAGTTGAACGTACATTAAGACGTAGTCGTTTTTTAATTGTTAAAACACTTAGCTGACGATCAAAAGAACTAGAGTTAGAATTTACTTCACGGAGCATTCTAGTGATTGGCTCGAATCTACCATATTCAGTAGGGTGGAAGGGAATGTGGAACAACTCAACGGTTCTGAGATTATTCCGATTGGATCTTGCAACCAAATAATTTGAAATTTCAGGGGCTAGCGTTACACCCGAAAGGATCTGGTGAATAAAAGAGATATCTGCAATTATTCGACGATCAGACAACGACTGTAAGTCAATGAGTTTAAGACGGTGGTAATAAGGTGGAAGCCGCAATGGATCATTCCACGAAAAGTTACTCAAAGCGAAACGTAAGAACTTTCGTTGAACCGATTCAATTCGGTTAATGTCAGTCAAGTAATGTGGAGACCACACTTGACTGGCATATTCAAGGGTAGGCCTTACATAAGTAACATAAAGATGTTTCGTGAGGTAGGGGTCAGAAAATTCTTTACACCAACGTTTAATGAAACCTAAAGAAGAATTTGCTTTGCTCACTATCTTATCATAATGTAGCTTAAAGCTCAGTTTAGTGTCAAGCGTTAACCCAAGGTCTATAATAGAATTCGCTCTTGAAAGCTGACAGCCATTTAGTTGGTAGCTGAACCAAATTGTCCGAATGGAATTTTTCCTAGAAAAGGTAATGACTTGGCATTTAGAAGTGTTCAATTCAAGTCCATTTTTTGAACACCAAGAAGCGAAATTGTTAAAATCGTTTTGTAACTTTAAGCAATCCGATGAGGAAGATATAGGAGTAAAAAGCTTTGAGTCATCAGCAAAACTAAGAAGTTTAGAAAAAGTTATCACTTTAGGAGCATCAATTGTAGAAACTATAAAACTAAGGGGTCCTATATGACTACCTTGAGGAACACCAGAAGACGCTGAATATTGGTCAGAAATCGCAGTTTTAAATAAAACTGAGTATTCCCGAGAAGAGAGGTAAGACTCAAGCCAGTTAAGGCTATGCGGTGAAAAACCTATAATTTTGTGCTTGAGTAATATGATACTATGAGGAATTTTGTCAAATGCTTTACTTATGTCAGTAAAAATGGTGTAAACTTGAGAACCATTCTCCATTGAGGTCATTGCCTGGGAGACAAAGTCAACCATATTGGTAGTTGTTGACCTACCTCTTTGGAAACCGTGTTGCTCAACACAAATAAAACGTTTACAATAATCATACAAGAAATCATATATCATACGCTCAAAAAGTTTAGGAATACACGAGAGCTTGGCGATAGGCCTATAATTGGTGCATTCATTTCTGGAGTCTAATATGAAAAATATTCTGGTCCAGAACAATTAGAAACAGTGAACTATCTGGAATATGGTCAAACAAGAACCAATAAGTATACAGATAAAATAGAGAAAATGGAGGTTGATAAGCCTTTTGATGAAGACCTACAAATAATATTACAAGGCAGTCATTGGATCGAAATCCGCAGGATAAAGAGTGAAACGTAAAACGCGGGAAACATAACGCAGATCAGTCCATAAAAAAATAGAGAATATCAATAGAACACAGAGTGAAATTAAATACCTAGCGCAGAACAGAGTCAAATGGAAGAGATTTATAGAAGCTCTATGTTACTAAAGGGAGTGAAACAGGAAATGAAAATGTATAAATATTAAGCATAAATATAATGTTATAACTCGGAGCTGAATTTAATTTTTTGAACATTTTTTGCAATTCTGCGACAGTAAAATTGAAACCACGACAGTACAATTTAAATCAAATATTTTACGTAATCATTTTACTGGTTGCTATAACCGCATCCTATTATATTTACTTTTGTAACTCTTTTTTTGAATATTTATATTTTATTCAATGATTTGTAATGATTTCAGATAATGTTAGAAGTTCTAATTGAAATTGGTTGTTCTAAATAATTTTTTCTTGAGCCAAGAATCACTTTTTTTTTATAAATTATACGATCTTGAGATGAAATTCTATTTGAACTTGAAACAATTATCAATACAGGCTACAAAGGTGACAGGATAGTAATAAATAGCTGGATTAAGATAATTTTAGTTCTAAATCAGCAGCTTTTTATATCACTTATGACAGTTTCATTTCCTATTTTATATCGATGATCATGATAGAGCAGTTGTAAAGAATATACTGATGGGTTATTCTGAATGTAAAAATTGTAATAGAAACTTGATTGTATAGACTATAAAATATGTTTAATAAATAAAAGCCCTAGATTTTGTAATCTGACGATACCAGAAACATTGCAAATATCTCCCACATATGCTTACATTTTAAATCATCTCTGTTCAATTTCTTGTACAATCTGAAAATTAAGTAATTTTTCTCAGAATAACCAATCTCTATTTTTTTTTGTTTAATTTGGTTAAAATTTGGTATAAAAGACTTTAAAAATGAATTCTGATAAGATAAAATTGACGATGGTTAAAATCTACACTATAATATTTTTTTACACAATAACAAAATGTAGTAATGCGAGGTCTTAGTGAAATTAAGTGGTGAATAAGTCTAATTAGAGGAGGAATTAAGTAATTAATTTTTTATTCCGAGAATAACAATTATTTAATTTTTGCAGTCTTAAATAAATTCTCTACTGGAGACAACATTTTTCTGTTTGTTATAAAACCAGGGAGATGATAATAAGTTTCGTTCGTTTAAATCGTCAATAAAATTGTGATTGTCAGCTAAGCATGTAATGTAATGGTGGCTCTACATCTACATCGTCTTTTACAATAGGGATCCTCAAATATCAATTTATGAATATTAGCATTACGAGCATACCATGCAGCATTAACATTTTGTAGCAACTTTTTTTTTAACATGTGGGTAGTTTGAATATGAAATTGCTTAGCACAATCTCAGATTTAAATACCATATCAAATCAAGACTGACTTTAATATTTTATTGTAGATAAAAACTTTGTTATAATATGTCGAAAGCGTTGAATTAGCCAATACTATTTGTTGTATTTCAGGTTTACTCTTCTTTGTTTTTCTTCAGGTGTTTTGCATGAAGAATCATACCAAGATATGTTGCAGAATTTTTATATGATACGACGATATTGTTTATTGTGACTGGAATGACGACTCTATTTTATTTTTTTATTTCTGAAATTTTAATTTAAATTTAGTTTTCTTCTCCACCTTTTACACCGTTTGTAGATTTTGTAATTAGCTTGCTGCAATTTATTTTGGGCTTCATTTATAATATTTCCAATCTCTGATAAAGCAGTATCATCTGTAATTTACCAAGCAAACATGTGATCGTGTCAATAATTTGTACTTGATGATAAACAAAAATTGCAATATCAAAAAAAATTTGTTTAACTGAGAATGCGTAGATATTTATGGGCCTATTAAATTACATTCCGAAAGGGAAAAGGACTTGAAGTTGGCTTGCAGATTTTTAACTGAATAAGTAAATGAGAATGCGCAAAAATGTCTACAGCAAAAAAGAAATAAAAAGAATGCCCATTGGATATTTTATGAATCGTAGAGTTCTAAGGAAACTAATTGCAAATAAAAAAATGGATTCAATAATTTCAGTGAATTTTTCTTTAAATAGTTTTGAAAATCTTGACACACGAAAGTACTGCAAATATCATTCCAGATGGTGGGTTTATATTTTAACATGGTCATTTTGTTACAATTTCAAAGATTTTTCATTTTGAAAAGTAAAAAAAAACAAAAAAAAATTTCTCTTCATTATAGACGTTATAAAAGAAGTCAGCTGGAATTCAGAAAATTTATTGTTTTGTCTAATTTTTTTTCTACAGGATTCCAAATAACAACAAAAACAAAAGGAAAAAAGTATAGTAAAAAAATTGAAAATCATGAGAATTTGAGAAATTCAATATTCGATTGAATTGAATGTAGAAAGAAGACTTTAAAAATGGTTATCAAATTTATCTATGTTTGTATATAAATATGTGTTCTGGATAGATATTTATACTTGATTTGATAAATATTATTACATAAAAAAAACAAGGAAAAACACAAAATTTAATATGTGAAAGTAAGTTTTTTTTGTCTTTGTTTTTTCTTCAGTTTGTTTTTTTTTTTTTGTTATTTTATTGGTCTTTAAGGGAAATTCTACAGCTGTTGTGATAGATAGGTCTGATAATTTTATAAATAGGAAAATAAAAATTGTAAGGAATAAGAATTTAGAAAAGTGGAGAATGTGATGTGTGAAATTAACTTTAATTTAGTTTTCCGTTTATATCGTATAAAATGTAGAATTGGTCTTTAAAAATATTTTAGTGAGGCTTTAATTTTTAAATATTTATGATTGTATCTGCTATTTTCAGGTTTTAATTTTATAATTTTTTTGTGTTTTTACATCGTTAGCTGGACATTGAAATTTGATATCATGGTCGTGATATCTCAAATGATTGGTGATCGATGATTTTATATTACTAATGGTCTGTTATATCATTATTATTCATAATTTGATATATTTAATTTTTCATATAATAAAACCCAAATTACCTCTCTTAAATGTATATTATTTTATTTATTTATTGATTTAATTCAACTGAAAATACCTAAAGAGACAAGTCTCCAGATAAAGCTATATTAACAAAAATATAAAAAGTTTATAAAATATAGAGAAAATAAAAATAAAATAAAATTAATAAGTGAAGCAACAAAAAAAAGTAAATAAAACTTACATAAATCCAAAATTTCAAAATTAAAAATCTAGTAAAAAAAACAATTAAAATAACAGATCATAAAGTAAGAGAAAAAAGAATAAAAGACAATACATTACAACAAAAAAAAAATTTAGAAATTACACTTCACTAGGTATAGAGTATATAATATTCATTTCAATATTACTTAAAATGATATTTATTAAAAACAAAAACAAAAGAAAGGGAAATATAAAAAAATTTAATTGTGATATAATTTGTTCTGACTATAAGAAACATAATAAATTGAATCGGAATAGCAATTGGAGAATTAATTTGCACAGCCACGTCATGTCAAAAGGAGTTTTCCGGAATAGTAGCAAATTTATTACGAATAAAAAAATATTTAAGTGATCGCAAGTGATATAGCAGCAGAAGAATGTATATTTATTGACCAAATATTGATATTTCAATAGCAAGTATGAAGATCTATTTACTCTATCGTACATAATACAGAAAATCATAACCTTAACTAAAAAGTTACTTACTAGACATAAACATTTAAATAATTCAACAGGCATCCTAACGACATTTCGTTCATCCTAACAGAAAAAAAATATAACATAATAACTCACAAATCACGGTAAAACTTTAAAAAAATCGTGAAAAAACGGAAAATGTCAAAAAAATGTAATAAAAAATGAAAAAAAAAGCTCAATTTTTTTCTTCGAAGCTGTATTTTATATAAATTTTTTATCACCATTTTAATTTGGTCTGACCTTCTGTTCATAGTAGAAAATTAGCTCATTTAAAACAATTGCAACCTGCTTAAACGATTGCCACTATCACTTGTCAAGAGCTTGTATGATGGGAAATTCTCGACATTATCTTACATGTTGGGCAAACTTCTAAGTTAAATTTTTTTTTGTAAATTCTGATTTGTTTTGGTTATTTTTCTAATTGTATGAATTTTCATCTTATATATAATACACAAGATGTACGACGTGGTGAGTAAAAAAGCAAGAAAATGATATAATAAATGTTAATTCATTTGCTTCTGCTATTTAAAAAAAATATATGCAGGAAAACATGGTTATAGTCATTGGCTAAATTTCAGTAATATTTCTGACTATAACCGTTTTGTGACTATAGGCGTAGTCAAACAAAAATTGCATCTTTATAAACAAAATCAAATTCAATGCAATATCTTTCGTATAACAATTTTAAATTTTATTTTATTCATAAATACCAATTCTGTTATATAATCACAAAATTTACATATTTGTAATTAAGAACAGTAAAAGACAATCTACAAATCAGGTTTTTAATAAAATTTTCACCTTTGACTTGTTTTATTGAAAAAATTGGCGTTATTGGAGAACTGCTTCTATGCAACTGCACAGGGATTCACTAGTATTTCTTTAAAAAATAAATATTGATTGCCGAATTAAGCATGAAATTCGTTGTTGGATTCAATATAAGCGTTAGAGGCAGCAAGATATATTACGGAAATTTTGTATATAACATAAAGTAAACTTTGTATCAATACATTAACTAAGTAATAAATGTTAGTACTATTCTACTAACTCTATAAATAAACACCAAGTAAAGAAAATATTTATAATGCAATGCAATGCAATGTTTTTTATATAATACAAATTTTAAATTTTAAATACAATATCACTAATGCTATTTACTTTAATCTTGCAATCTAAATTGTACAAATAACAATTTCATAAATACGTTTATTTTTTGTTATATCTGGTCTACGTAATTAACTAAATAAAATTAGTTCTTAAGTATAATAAGTTTAAATAGCTGAGTAATACATTTATTTTTAATTTTTACTTATAAGTTACATTGAATTATTCATTAGCTTATAAGGTTGAAATAAAGAAAAAAAAAATACGTACTTTAGCTAACTAAAATAAAACAAATCAAATCAATAAATTGGAAATTATTAGATTTATAACCAAAGATTTAAAATTGGGAAGTACATATAATAGTGAAAGGAAACATGGCGAAATCAAATATTATTTCAAATATTTTTAATTTTTAAATAGAAATTTCAATTTAAAAGTTCACTCCATGTATTTTTATCACACAAAAAATTTAATTGTTTTTAAATAAATTATTACGTCCGCGGTTGTTGTTTAAATTAAATCAATACAAAAATAAAGTACTGTAATAGATAAAATAACGCAATGTCTATACAAATTAAGAACACGCTTCGAGCGGCGTTATTTCAAATTTTGAAATTTCTTTAAATTCTCTCTAGACCCCGCGCAAAATTAAATTACAAATTTTTATTATAAGTAAGTAAATACAATTTTTGCATTTCCATATTTAACTATTTTTAAATCCTGAAATGTTTCACACAAAAAAACTTCTAACTAGCTATGAATAAAAATTTTACAAGTTAATAAAAATTTTATAATATATTTTCTCCTTCCAAGGTATTTTTGTACGTCTTAGTAAGTAGCTATCGATTTTTTTTCTTAACTTTAAAAATATTTTTAAGAAATCTAACGTTCGACCAAAATAAAATTTTACATAAAATCTCAAATTTTATGATTCATTTTTATTAAACCACAGAGATTAGAAATTTTTATTTTGTCCCTTATTTTTGTAACAATTTTACTTCTAATTTCTAATCCGCTAAGGTAGTTATGTTCTTATATAAACGTATGTTTTCCTTCCTATTAAAAAAAAAAATAACCCAAATTATATGCAGCTACGCACACATACGCATAATATGTTAATAAAATAGTTATTAATTTTATTAACATACATTCAAGATAATACAGGATTAATATAAAGGTAGAAAAGGATAATGAAGTGTTATTTGTTAAGAAATCAGGAGGTCAAACTTTTGAAGGGAGAATTCGTTTGAAATATTAAAAAACAACAAAAAAAAAAAACAAAAATGTTTCTATGAGCTCCAAAGATTTATGCAATCAATTTTCTTTATTCAAACAAAAAGGGATTTTCATGTACCTATACTTAAATACTTATATTCTTATAGAAGGTATAAATTTGAAATTTATTATTCCTATATAAAATAATATAATTATGTGTGTGTATATTGTATAAAAAATCACATTTATACTTCTGGACCCATGTCCGGAAATGTGTTTGAAGTTATATTTGAGACATTTTTATTTCCTTCAATTCGATGCTAATAGCTTAAAAATTGTAAAAGAGATGAAGGAAGAAGATTCTCAAAAGTATGAATATTCTGGTGTCTCTAAGATAAGTGCGCCAACTTCTAATCTATACTTACAAAATAGAAAGTTGGTTGGTTTTTCGCTACACGCGTCCACAGTTTTAAAGATAGAACTCATGAAATTTTGCACAGTTATTCATTGTCAAATAAGGAACTGAATTCCGTACTTTACAAAGCCATCAAATGATAGGTTTGCTGCCACACAGCTAGCACCTATCAGGAATCTTTCAAGAACCAAAGGTGTTACAGATCTGAAAATTTGCATTTGGGTACTCCTTCGCAAATAAAGAAATGCGACTGCTACCGATTTCGTATAAATAACAGTGGTAATAAGCTAATGAATTTAACACAGCTTGGTGAAGGCCAAATTTTCGAAGACTTAAATGTCAAAATTGAAATAGCAACGATCAGTAGAATTATACAAGTACTGAATAAAAGTATTGCTGTACATATATCTCAACTATTTCAGCTACGATTTTCATTAGTAGTTTTTTAAATGATATTATTTAAACGCGACGAATTCAAATATGTTTACCAATATTTTTCATTTTCAATTAAAAATTTCAATTTCAAATTTCAACCCATCCATAAGTAATTTTAACAAATTTTTTCAAATTTCATCCATAAGTAATTTTAACAAATAAAAATTTTAGTACTTATATTGAAAAGCCGTAACTCAGCCATCACCACGATTAAATTTAAATCAAATTTGTTTTTAAATAAATAATTATTACATATGCGGTTGTGGATAAATAAATACAAAAATAAAATTTAATATCAAGGACAAATTGATTCACAATTCATAATGAAATTAGGTTAGATTTTTCACCAAATTTCCTCGAATTTCGAGCAGTATATTAACTTCAACAGGGTTGTTGAAATGTCCTGTCCTCATAATAGTAGTATTTATCGTGTTACTTTATTTGTAATGAATTCACTCGATCCAGTTCGTAAGATTAGATCTTGCAAAAATAAATTGATCACCTTGAATTAATCTTGTAATATTTTAAAAGGTAAATGTAACAAAGCATTTCCTTTGATACAGTTAATAGTCCAAAATGAATGGTTGTTCTTAAAAAAACTCAACTATCAAAAAGTGAAAATGAAATATTTAGATTGAAAATACATAATAACTGTCTTAGTGCCAAATTCTGATTCAATGAAGTAAAAAAACATATTGGGTTACTCTATAACACTCTGTGAATATAAAATAAGTACAGTATTAATAACTTACTTGACTTAGTGATGAAATACTCAATTGTAGAATGTATTAGCCAATATAGTGAAAGTTGAAACCCCACAGTTAGCGATACACTTTTTTTTAATTTTTGAACATATAAATTATCTATAACCAACATACCATGTAGGCCCTGGGCCTAACTCATCAATGTCCTTCGTTTTTGTCGGTCACTGACGGTTTCTGCACAATTGAAGATACAAAATTATTTCATGTCTGCCGAAATTTCGTCGATAACCGCCCGTAGTGATCTTTAGGGAATGATAATTATATAAATATATAACTGGAACTGTATATAATTATCTAACTGCAATAATAATAAGCTGTGAATGGTTGGAACAGTCATCGAACATGTGTTGATATGTACGACTTAATTAATGCACTATTAGTACTACGTCCTTAAACCATATTCGGTGTGTTTCCTTCTTTACTTTTTCATTATCATCAGCATCATTATATTTTAATCTATAAATTGAAAAAAAATACTGGTATAAATATAATTAAATAAAATAACTAAATAAAAATGTTAATTAAATAAGAATAGGATAAAAAATTGCATTTATCCACTACCAGATGTATTGACAACATGTGAAAATTTTGTGTTATTTTTATTTCTGCTGTTTATGATAATTATATGGCAAACCTATACCTTTATTAGAATACACATTAAACTTCTGAAGTAAGTATTTATAATTATTCCAACTGAAGGAAATTAAATACAGCACAATAAAACATTTATATTATGATGAGCTTACTTCAATGTTCTAAAGACTTTAATTCACTATAGTCAAACACTAGAAAAACAAGCTATTCACTAGACCTAAAACCTTTCAAATAATGTAACAGACATCCTCGCAATATTGTCTATCCTAAATAACTTCGTAACAAATATTCAAAAGTTAATTTTGTTCATCTTTTTGTAACTACATTTTAGTTCAGTTTGTTGAAAGATAATAATATATCTATTATTAGTATTTCGCCAGTTATAGGCCCCATTCTAATTTTTCGTTCATAAAAAATTAACTTAAGTTAACATTTTATTAAAATTCAAAAATAAATTATTTCATGTTAATTTTTGTACTCTCACCGTCAAGCACACTTGTTTATATTCTAAAACTTTTATAGTTCTAATATAATTAAAATTAGAGAAAAAAAACTTTCCTTAGCGCCCATCTAAGAAGTTAATGAGAAAATTAGAAAGTAAAAAACAATAAATAAAAAACAAAAACAATAAAAAAAAGGTATCACAGACCTCATCCCTTTCTATATTGTTATTATTTTTTTTTTTTGTATATTAATTTTGTAAAACTAAATTTTGTAATATCTTCCTTAGAAAATTTTATTGTAATAGAATATGCATGCGTATACAAAACATAAAAGAAAAAAAAATAATAACAAAAAAAAATATATATATATAAAACTTCATTCTTATATAGTAGATAGTTTTCTGCAGGATATTTTTTAATTTTATAGCATTACATTAAGGTTTCATCTCTATTCATTTAATTTTTGGTGAAAGTTAATAAAAAATTCAAAAGATTTTTATTAGAAAAGAAAAAAGCAAAAATAATATAACAAAAAAAAATAAAATTCTAAAATTATTAAAAATGAGACAACCAGAAACGCAATATCATTTTTTCAACTTGTGTCCTTTCAATATTTTTAACACTGATGGTTGTAAAAATTAATATTAAAATCAGGAAAAATAAAGAATAGATACTAAAGTAATAATTAGAAATCACCCTTTTCCTTTATACAAATTATAAATAAATAATAGTAAATAGCAAATAACAGCAACATCATCATAAAATAATAATAATAGTACAACAATCATTATCATCAATGATTGACATTAAGGGATAGACATACATACATATTTTAAATTTTAATGAATGGAGAACCAACAAAAAAAATAAAAGGATATTCAGTTTGTACAAACTAATTAGATACCTTCAATTTGACGTTGTCGTCGATAAACTGTTTTCATTGTAGATAATTATAGTACAAGCTGTACAAGTAGATTATTATATAATAAATCAGGGCTTTGAAACATAGCTATTTGGAAAATTTTATATATTTTTATTAAATTTTTTGAAAATATGAAAACTTTCATTTTAAAGTAGACTTTGAAAAATAATTCAATCCCGTTAATTTTGTAATTTATATTATTTTGGTTTTACTATGCTTCTTAAAAACAAATTTATAATAATTATCACATCTTGGTCATATTTCATTTGATGTTTGCGGACATGAAAAACATCGTAATATTTTTTTTTCAATTAATTGACCGGCACAGAAAAGACTGTTATGCTGATTCACGTATGTAAATGCTATATACTGTATCTGTTTTACAACGTTCCGTGTCGATAAGTCATAATGTATGTGGTCCCTCTTTTCAATATATGGTGTAGTAGGTACAATTGCCTTTAATATTTTTTATTAAAACTCCACATTGGGTTCAGTTTTGTCCATAGAACAGAACTGTTATGGGCCGAAATGTCACATTGATCAAGATAATGCTGAAAAACAAAGTAATCAGTCAGCGATATATTTTGCCTTTATAGGTGTAGTTTGCAATTAATTGAATCAATGCGTCAACCCCAACCTTTGTGTTATTGTAATATAATATTATAATTTCTTATTTTTTTTGTCATTTACATCAATATCTGGAGTGTGGCGTAAAGTACTGTACAAGATAATTTGTTTGCATCCCTTAGGTGGGTACGAAAAACACCAGAGTGGATTTTTCAGCGAATAAAACTTTGTACCGAAAACTGGTTTCTTTTTGATGTCTAGAACAATTTGTGTTCCTCAAGGTAGTCATATAAGACCCTTAGTTTTGTAGTTTAAACAATTGATGCTCCTAAAGTGATAACTTTTTCTAAGCTTCTTAGTTTTGCAGATGACTCAAAGCTGCTTACTCCTATCTCATCAGATTGCTTAAACCTACAATGACATAAACAATTTCAATTCTTGGTGGCCAAAAAATGAACTAGAATTGAACACTTCTAAATGCCACGTCATTACGTTTTCTAGGAGAAATTCTGCTCGGCCAGTTTGGTTCAGCTACCAACTAAATGACTGTTCGCTTTTAAGAGTAAATTCTATTATAGACCTAGAGTTAACACTTGACTCTAAACTGAGCTTTAAGGTACGTTATGATAAAATAGTGAGCAAAACCAATTCTTTTCCAGGTTTAATTAAACGATGGTTAAAGAATTTTCTGATAATAGTTCATACTACAATATTACATAAGCTTATGTTTAGGCTTACCCTTGAATATGCCTGTCAGCATTACTTGACTGACATTAATCGAATTGAATTGATTTAACGAAAGTTTTCACGTTTTGCTTTGAGTAACTTTTCGTGGAACGATCCATTCCGACTTCCATCTTACTCTCTGCGACTTACAGTCATTTCTGATCGTCGGGTAATTGAAAGATATCTCTTTTATTCACCAGATTCTTTCGGGTAAAGCGTTAGGCCTTGAAATTTTAAATAATTTGGTTGAAAGGGTCAATCGGAATAATCTCAGAACTGTTGAGTTGTTCCACATTTTCTTTTACCCTACTGAATATGGTAGATTCGGGCCAATCACTAGAATGCTCCGTGAAGTAAATTCTAATTCTAATTCTTTTGATCGTCAATTAAGTGTTTTAACTGTAAAAAAAAAGATTACGTTTTAATGTACGTACAACTGAGACTAACTAACAACTGTTCTTCTTAACTTTTGATTGATCTAACTAGTTCGGCCTAGCTTTTGGAAGGATTTTTAATTATGTATAGCTATTGACATAGGTATTAACTTATGACTTTTACTTTTCTATTAACCACCAGATACATGGTTTAGTTTATTTTAATTTTTTTCTAAAGAAAGGTGGCGGTGTTTTACTAATCCTACTTAATGATGATAAATTTGCACAATCAAATTGAAGCTAGTAGTAATAGCTAGTAGCTATTAATAATATCTAGTAGTAATTTTTTTTTATTTGTTCAAACAGTTAGAACTATTGTTTGCTTCTTACGCCATTAATCCATTGCCAAATTGTGATTTGTGCAAAAGTTGGCACATGTTATATTATAACTACTGTAAGTGGTGATTATGCCAATTTATGTCAATTTAAAAGTAATCGTAACAATATAAAAAATTACTTTGGTTTTATCTACGTGTGAATTTCGATTACAACCCAAATAAACTTGTAAGTTATATGTATTATGTATATGTATAATACTTTTGGTATTAGCCAAATTGATCCAAATTTCTGGATAAGAGTTAGAGTATTCAACAGCGCTCTAAATTAATATTTCCAATAAATATACCCTACCGCATTGTAGCTTTTTGTCTGTTCTTCAACAATAAAAACAAGTACGAGACTATCAAGATTATTCGAACCTGGTTAAATAATAAAAGGGTTGACATAAAATTGAAAGTTCGATGTTTCAAACAGACATTGGTTAACTTTCTTCTGTGTTTTGTAATTTAGCTATTGGCATGCATCAATTTACCGTTATAGATCTTTTTTTTAATATTTTGATCATTCTACGATGTAAATCTGCACACTTAAATTATGAATGACTTCCAGCTATTAATGATAATGAGGTAACGAAACTTAACAGAGTATGCGTAGTTATTTAGTTGAACTGATCAATGACGTGATTCAAATAATTTCTATAAATCAATAGAAATTAAACTCATTATATTTTGGTTACTACTAAAATTACCAAACGGTTTCGTTCCATAAATGTAAGTTATGAAAATTTAAATTTTACTTTAAAAAATAATATTATTGCCATAAATTACTAAAATTTAGTTTTTCTAAAAAACAAAATAGTTTACAATCAAAGTTAATGCAGGCAAATGGTCACCTTAATTTTCTATTTCAATTCTTTTCTACATATTTAAATTTCTGAACCATCAGCTGTAATTAACTAATTAAAATCATTTTTTTTTTAAATACTAAATTTACTCTTTTTAATTTTGCCTGTATAAAAATTATAAAATTAAGAAGAACAGTCTTATCTGATTTGTTTTCAGTTTGTATTGATAAATTGTATAAATTAAAATATTTTTTTCATATTTAAAAACGAATTTATTAATAATTAAATTAATTTCAGTAATTGACAATAATGAGAAAAACTAATTTCCAAATTACACACCGGTGTCAAAAGCAATAGGTTTCATATACCATTATCAACGATATTTCAAAATTCTTTTAGTAAACATTATAAAAAAAATGTCGTCGTTAAATATGTCATATTTCATGTATGTTGTTAACGCTACGTGTAGGTTTTGCAACATTCCTGGCCAATACAAAAGCAAAAAAAAAAAACAAAAATTAACCGAAAATTTTACTTTTAAATACAAAAATTATAATTTTTTTTCCATATATTTGAAAATCATTCATCATATTTCAATTTAAGAATCTTTATATCCTGTGATTATTATAAAACGTGGCTAATACACGCATTTCCAAAAATTAAAAAAAAAAAACAAAAAAGGACAAAATCAGACCAATAAAAAAAAAAAAAATTGCATTTAGCATGAAACCATTTTTTACGCTATGCAATCAATTTTAATCTTATTTTGTTGTTGTTATTTATGTTGTTTTGCTTACAAGGATATAATATTATGTACATACAAAAAACTGTTACTGAGGGGTAAAAAAATTATTTTATGAATAATACAAGAACAACAAAAACAATAACAAAATTACAATTTAATATTTATACACTTTATTTCACCTTAAATTTTTGTTGAATTCTGATGAATTATCCTTGAATATAATATTATGATGAACATTGGATTCGTTCCTTAAAAAAAAACAGAAAAAAAATGAAAAAAAAAAAAATTATATTAGTTGAAAGCCCAAAGGGATTTCAGGCCAACTTTTGATTTCATGTCTGGTGTGCAACAAACTGGAATTCGACACGAATTTGATACATCTTTTATGTAATAATGGATGAAAACAAATCGAATTTTTTCTTTGATTTTCTATTTTTTTTTTTGTTCTTTTTTTTTATATTTTGATTTCGTTTTAATGCAGTGGGCTATGATAGGCATGAGTACTATTAGTAAATATATATGAACAAATTGATCTCGCAAAATAAATTACCTATAATGTTGAAAAGTGTATAGCTTTATTTATTATAATAATTTGTTAGAGATTCATTTCTTGTCTCAATTCAGTACTCCATGGACTCCTGGAAATATAGTCGAAATAGTCAAAAATGTGATATAAAACCACTGAACCCATTAGTAGGTATTGACTAGTAAGAAGTGTTATAGTTCTTTACATAATAATCTACATCGTTAGCTACTGATTATATACGACGTATATAATCATCATTCCGTATGTTAGTATTATACCATCGAGCTTATTTCTCCTAATTTGAGAGTAAAGCAATTGAACAAAACAAAATAAATTGAAATGAAATTAATTGTCGTTGGATTGGATAAAATAATGTAAAATGCAATGAAGATTTTTGTTCGGCAGCACTTCTCACTTATATGAGTATAATTTGGGTTTTGTGTTGATGTAGTATAAATAGATATAGTAAATTATGGGACTATACATGAAATTTTGCCAAATTAGTAAGAAAATATGTAATATAGGTATTCAAAATATAAATGAATAATACAAGTACATAAATTAAATATCTCTAAATTAAAATGTATTATTCCAAATGTTTTACCAAGTGGTTATTTTGTTTGGTTTTTATAACTCACATTTATTTTTATTTGCCATCTGTATATAATCAAATTGAAACTAGGAATCATCTATATTTTTTTTTTATATTATAGCCAAAACTTAGGTTTTGAACCTTTAAGTACTTGCGTACCGTTGACTATTTGAGAAAGGAAAGGATAGTTAGAGAAAAGGAAAGAAAAAGGAAGAAGAAAAGTTTTGTGGGAATCGAGCGAACAATGTTGTTAATATTCGTCTTAAACCTCTGTAAGTCATAAATAAAAAAAAGTAGTGTAATAATAAGTTTGGTGGAGTTGGATTTTATGAAATTTTTCTTCAAATAAAAATATTGATACAATATTTATTTGACAGATGTGACAATACTGCAGTAGGACATGAAATGAATCAATGGCGAATTATAATTTTGATACAGTTAAAGTTTTTAAAAATATTTTTAAGGATAACAACTTGCTAATTACTTTAATAATATCACTTAATACTAATGTTCTCAACAGTATGTTCAAATCTTGTGACTTGATTTTAATAGAAATTTTCGATCGTTAAAGATTTATTTAATACGAGTCAAATATTGTGTTGAAAATTGTACAAACCAATTAATGAAACTGTTGATTGAGTTGGCAAGGAAAACCGATAAGGACCTGTAATAAACTGTGTCTCGGATACAACTAAATTAATGTATTAATTAGTATTTTATATAAAATGATTGAAAAATTTATTATAAAACAGAAAATTTTTATTGTAAATCACAGCGCTAAGGAATGACAAAAATTTTAAGACATTTCGGTTCTACATAATCTAAATAAAAAAAAGAAAAGAACTCTTACATTCTATTGAATATGATGTCATAATTCGTGAATGTGTTATAGTTGCGGTTACGTAGAGCCTCTCTTCATTACAAAAAAACGTAATTTAGTTAATAAAATTATTTGTATTAAAATAAATATGGCTTTTTTCTCCTACAAAGCTATATGCTTCTTGGCCTTTAGCTTCACTTAATTGTTTGCACATTAAAATTGTTCTACCAAGAGGTACATTTCGTTTCAAAATATCGTAAGTAAGCTGCCTTACTGCTCAACCTAAATAACAACGTATAACGCCGTATGTTTTAACGAGCGAAGCTCCCCGAAATAAAACTCGGCGTTTGTCAACTTAATGTGTTAATTTCACAATATCTTTTCAAAGAAAAATAAACTGAAAACTTCTAACATCTAACATCTAACAACATTTATATTAGAATATTATAATAATTTATATTAAAAATATATTCAGTTAAGATATTAAGGAAGAAAAAATTTCAAATTTTACCAAAAATTAAATAAGCACTTCAAAATTTCAAGTAGCTTTGTATATCTCTTGAACATAAATAAATAAAAAAATGAAAATATACGCTTGTCGAAATTGAAAATTCCAATATACAGCGTATCGGCGTTGCATATTTCGGTCACCTTCATATGAAATGTATTATCATAAGCTAATTTTGACACATGCCGTACGCCGAACGCTTTTATATAGGTTGGGCTGTTACCAATATTAAAACCTATATAGTATTCGGCTGCCTAATATTAAACTCTATATGGTACTATAATAGGCTGTCTTACTTATATTAAATCCTATCTAGTAGACTGTCTTATTTATATTAAATTCTTAAAGCAGCCGCCTTTCTTATTAACTAGCATTTTATTAGAATAATAATTCATAGTATCTGGAATAAAATCTTTTTAACAACAGTTTTTGCTCAGAAAGCTATTTCACGATACGAAGTATTAAAGTTATCTTTACTTAAGTAGACATACTCATAAAAAAAAAAATAATTCGAATCATGTAAGTACCGCCGAACAAAACAATGACAACGACTACTTTTCTCTCTTCGTTTTTTTTTATGTAATGAGAATTGAAAGTACAAAAATATATGAGAACAAAATCACTGTACAAAAACACTGGGGTCGATAAGGAATGAAATTTTAATAAAAATGTATAAGGATGTAAAAAAAAGTGGGAGGGATGATGTTTTTAAATTCAGTTTTTGAGTTGATGCGACTACAGCATACATTATTAAATTTAAGAGGAAAATTTTGTTTTTAATAATTGAATGGAAAGTAAAATAATGTGTGTAGTAACAAAAAAAGGATTGATAGAAAGATAATGAAAACGTTTAATTTTTGAATTTTCTATAAATAGGTAAAAAGCAAATTAGAAGTAGGCAATTAGGTTAAAATTATTTAGCCTAAAGAATATGTCAGTAAATTGATTTTATTTTATAACATTGTTTTTCATTAAAATCTTAAAATTCTGGTTGATTCAATGAAAGGGGAAATAATATTGCTTTTAACGTACTGATAGTTTATTATTTCGGTTCGCATTTCAATTTAATACACAAGTATATAAAAAATAAACATGTGTTAATAATTATTTATTGATTTAATTTGTAAATTTAATATTTATTTTGTTTTTTATTAAATTCAATGTTATAAAAGGTTAATTTTAAAAAAAAATTTTTTTTTTAATTTTTATTTATAGATTTTTTTTTTAATCGAAATTATTATTGTAACATATCTGAATGTTTGCAATTTAAATTTTTTTCATTAGTTTTGGAAAATTGGTATTTAAATATTAGTTTAAAATTTATTATTTAGTTATTGTGCAGCATATGTGAATGATATGTTATCAAAAATGAAATAAAAAAATGTGACTTTTTAAATATTTCTCATGATTTTTTTTTATAAAAATGAAATGTTTAGAATAATATGTAATGCTTATGTTATAACACTTTGACATATCATAAAAATAATATTTCTGCATATTGTAACTATTCCAATTTACCTCTTTCTGTTTTTATGTGATTTTACGTTCCCAAAAAAAATGTGTGTAAAAAATGGGGTAAAAATTACTCAAATAGTTTTAACGTAAGTTATGCTGCATTAAAACATTAGATCTTATTTTTAAATTAAGGTTTTTTTTGCCAAGGGACTTATGTCCCATCAATTGGGGGTTCATAATTTCCAATGGAACTTATGACATGCCACCATTTATAACAATTCTGACATTTATATTTATTCAAAATTTATAATATAAAAAGTTGGGAGGTCTAGTCCATTAATTTGACACTTTTCATGTTTGCTTTTTCATTCCAATGTCTTGCTAGTGACTTTTTTTTTAGCCTGTTAGTTACAGGAATGTTTTACAAACCTCTCGCTAAAGTGTAAAGGTCTTGGACCAGTCTGGTTGCATATATGTTTTTACATTTATCAAGTTATTCTGTAACCGAGGGTATATCTAAACTAAACCTTAATGTAGATTAACATTTCTAGGGTAACTTACATAGATTAAGGGGCCTCTGGGTTATGATACGTAAAATTTTTGATTGCATCCTTTGAATTGTTTCGATCTTACTATTAGAAGCAGTTCTTCATAATTGACACCAATAGGATCAGAATGGTTTTATTTAAAAAAGTAGTTTGTATTCCTGATCTCTTAGAATCTATGTAGAATTTTTGCCAATAAGCCAATAACTGCTGTTCGTCTGGAGTTTTAGTTGCTGTTTTTTGCAGTGATGTGCTTCTGTATAGAAATCTGTAGTGAAATTATAGTAAAAACTATATTTAATTTAGAAATCATTAATAGATGATTTTTTGCTTGATATGGGTTAAGTAGTTTTTACACCAATTATTGTACATACATGTTTCGGTGTAACAAAACAGTTTATATTTCTTAATTTAAATGCTTAGATAAAATAAAATAATCTTTTGCCTTTAAATATTTTTATTATATTTATAGATATGTAAAATTATGGTTGGTACTCTTAACTAAAACACCAAAACTGCTTAAAACCTGTTTTTTCTGTTTATTGATGGGGAGTTCTACGTAAACCCGACCTCTATCTATAATATATATTTTACTTCTGCGTTTGCTTTCTTAAAATAGCAGGTCTACGTTCTTGATAAACGCTATTATTGCCTTAATGCCATTTTCAGAATTAAGCAATGTGTATTCTTGGAAATATTTATGTCTTATGCCTATGCGAGCTATTTCTTGAATTATTTATATCTTTTACAAGCTATGGCGTCCTAAAAAAATAGTATGAAAGAAGGATTCCTCTTCTTCTAAGCAGAATCTAGACTTCTTTGTGTTTTTTCTATCAATCTTGAACAGAGGTTTGTTAAATGGACCATGAGTTGTGATAAGCCATATCAGTGTTCTGACGTTGAATCTAATCTCCTTGATTACTTGATCTAATCGGTGAATACTGAGTTTGAAAAAGACTGCATAAAATATGAATGTTGTATTTTTGTGCTAAGAAAGTCCATAGGAAAAATTGCCCACGAAGTGAAATGTGTAGTTATGCTTCAAACATTCCACACAAAAAATGAAACTCACAAAAGAATGCGTTTATGCATAAGTAATAATTACTAGATCTCAAGTTATTTAAAACTAAAATTAAAATAATTCTGTTAGGAACTAATACTACTAACCAAATTAATAATACTAATAAATAAAGTTTAATACAAAAAAATATGTATATATAAGTTGCGGTTAAGGTAATAAATTGGTAATTATTAATAATAACCAAATAGAAAGGTTAAAGTGATTAATTTGGAAACAATTTATTTAATTTATCATATAAACCGGTAATTATTAATAACTCCCACCCATCTTTGGTAAATGTAATAAATATTATAAACAAATTTTTTGAATAGGTTAAATGGTCCGGAAATCGGGACCAACGGCCATAAATTTGATTTTATTTTATCATCAGTACAATGGTTCTCAAATTCAATGAAGGCAATAGGTTCGGGGTCCAGGAATTAGGCCGAAACTCTATATCACGCGCTTAAATTGCATTTTTCTGAAAAAAGGTTATTAATAATTAATTTTTAAAGATTTTTTCGATAGGTTCGACTGTTTCGGAAGTCGATAGCAAAGACTCAAATATTTCACAAAGATCTTATGTTTCACTAAAACCTTGCCGTCTGCGAAAACAGGGTTTCAATAAATAAGTAGCGGGGGTGACTTTAAAAATTAATAAATTCAAATCTAGGTTGTCAAGGATTTCAATATTGTTTATTGTAAATTTGATTTTAGTTCAAATCGGTGCAAATGTAAAAAGTCAAATATCAAGTGTAATTTCAAATGTCATAAAAGTTTTTTCTGTAAAAATAAATAAATTAACTTCATAGAATTAATTTAACCTTGTTTTTTAGTTTTTGTTTTTTTTTTTTGTCGTAATTTTAATAATAAATATAAGACAATTAAAAGAAATAGTTTTAAATTTAATCACATTTACCTATCTATACAGGTAATTATTAATAATTACCGGTAAATATAATAAATTCTACTTATTTATTACATTTACCAAAATACGCGGTCTTTATTAATAATTACCGGATTTAACACATTAACCGTAACATATATATATAAAATAAAATAAAATATGCAAAAAAATTAACTGATGTAATAATGTCTAATCAATGATAATTTAAATAAAACTGTGATGTGAATTATAAGACCATTCAGTTATATGCTAGGGGTAGGGTCATGAATAAAATAAAACAAAAATAAAGTTATGCGTTTATCTTTCTGATCAGTCTATTTTGAATAAACGGTCATAAATAAAATTAATTCAATTGCAATTCATTTATCAAAACAAAAATTTAAATTTGTACCGAATATTTTAAATTTTAACAACTTCTGTGCTATAGTCTAAAAGCTATTCTTTCAGCCTTTAAAGTTTAGATCCCAATAATTTGGTTATTAGAACCTTATTTTCGGAACATTTTTATTATTTTGAATTTTTTTATAAAAAATTTATTTTTATAAAAATTTACGACAACTTCTCTACTCAGACTGTTAAAACTAGAGCTTAAACGCTGGAAAAACGTTGGAAAAACGCTGTTCAATACAATTTTGTCTACTCACTATAACCGTGATATAAATATACCCTGATGTATACTCTAAATATTTTTTGTATTTTTCATTTGCTTGGTCAGTAAATTTATCGCTTTCAACACCCAATTTAGAGTTAAATTATTCAAAATATGACAAGGGAGAAGTCCGTGTTATTAAGTTTAGACGTCGACTAGGGAAATTATTATATTTTTTTTTTTCAATTCGATTTCATGTAAAAGTTTGTGAAACATAGTCCATATAAGGTCAATAATATTTTCTTCTGTCTCAATTCACAAAATATCAGATAAGTTCGAAATATTACTAGAAAGCTTATATTTTTCACTGAAAAGTGCATGCAGTCGTCTCAAAAATTATTTGTGCATAGAACAATTTTGTACGTAACACAAACAAATTTGACTGCAACTCGCTGAATAATTAAAAATAATTTGTTAAGTTTTAACAAAAAAAAAAAAAAATTAATTTTGGTGATCTCTAAAAAAAGTAAAAATAAAATCACATAAATGTAAATTTTTTCCCAAAAATTATTTGTGCACGTGTTCATCTTACCATCTAAGGTAGCGGTTTACTGGAGAATATTAACTTTAAAATATATCCAAAATTATTATTTCTAATAAATGATTTTATTTTTAATAATATTTTCTTAAAAACATTTATTTTTCTGATTAAATACTAACGAGAAATAATTTAAACTTAAATTTTCATGCTATTTTTAAAAACCTCATGCCATTTTATACAAAATGTGTTTATTTGTTTCATTGAACATGTTAAAATGTTATAATGTTGAAATGTTAAAGGTTCAGATTATACTTTATTTGAAATTTAATACAATAAATTTATTTTTCATCAGGTCTCTTAAAATGCTCTCTCTTGTGTGGGTGATTATAAAATGTTTGATATTTTTTTAGTTTAACTAAATTCTATACAGAAATCTCTGTCCTTTTTTTATTAAAAAAGAGAAGAAAGAAAAAAAAAACAGACAAAAAACAATAAAAATATCATATTATAGTGAGAGTGTAAAAGGTTAGTTAACTTTTAACCTTAAAATGTCTGTTTGTGTTAGTGGAAATTTTTATAGATCTTAATTCTATTGAAAATATTTTTTATGCCTTTTTTATTTGCTAATATTTTATTTCAAAATATAAAATAATTCGTTTTTAAGATTGTGTTGATTGTTTAATAGCCAGTCTTGTGAATTATACTAAAATGTATGAGAAGACGCTCAAGGCTCCTGAAATTTGTAAAATTTCGTGAAGTTTTTACGTATCGAGTTAAAAACTTTCGGAAATTAAAGAAGATTTAAAGAGTATTAAGTACTTAACTTTATTACAGGTATTAGTTTAAGCTATAATGAAAAAATACAATATAAATCTAGATCTTTATAATAACAGTACCATCAAGCATAAACAAGTCAATAATAAAATCGTTACTATATAAGCAAATCGGGTGTTTACCAAATAAAATGTATTGATTGTGATTACATTATTGGAAAGACTGTGATTCAAACATAATGAAACATTTCTTAGAAAACAATCATGATTGCACAATGAACAATTTGAATGTTTTGCAGAAAGGAAGAGGTTAACATGGCTCAAAAACAACACAAAAATTTGGTAAATTACCAGGTAATCAAAAATCAAATCTCTTAAAATTTATTAAACCTTTGTAGGTTACTATAATAAATAAATAATACATAATATACATATAAATAATACATATAATACAAATAATAATACATATACATAAAGAATACATATAAATAATAAATAAATAATAAATTTAAAAAGGTGTATTATATAAAATACAAAAATACTATAAATATTAACATAAGTGTAAATACTTTATCAGTCTGCTGATGCTGGTGTAATAACCGAAATCGATTAAGATATTTAATAAAATTAGTGAAACATATCTAGAGTTAATATTTTTTTTTTTTTTTAAATATTTCACCTAAACACAACAGCATATTCTATAACATATTTTAAGTACTCGTTTTAAATAATAATTCATTAGCTATATGTATATAATTAGATTTAGATTAGATTTAGATTAGATTTAGATTGAAATCGTTTGTATTTCATTTCTATATTATTAAATAAGTAGATATAACATTTGTAATAGAGATATGACCCAAAATTTACGCGGAAAATGATCCTAAATTTATACATTTAGAATATTCAACATTGGAAATGGCATGTTTAACGTCATTATTTCAAATTGATAAATCTGATGAAAATAATTTCGAGGTTTAGCAAATTCAAATCAAATCTATGTTGGTGGCTCAACATCTTTGGAGGTATGTTTCAGGAAAAATTCTTCGAAATGATACCAAAGATGGTAATAAAAGAAACATGGAATCAGTAAAATGAAAAAGTATTAGCAACTATTATGATGAGTTTAGAGTCGTCACACTTAATTTATGTTAAAAAATGTACTACAGCAAAAGAAGCTTACAAAAAGCTTTATGAAACACATCGACCAATAGGACCAGTAAGGAAAGTAAATTTATTTAGACAGTTGAGTAATCTGAAAATGGATTAATGAACAAAAATAGGTATTCACACAAATAGTTTTTTTATTTTAGTAAATCAAATTAAAGAAATTCAGCTCATTTTACCGGTTGAACTCATTTCAATAATATTATTATCAAGATTACCAAAAAGTTATGAAAATTTCATTATAGTAATGGAAATACGAGAAGATTTACCTAGTGTTGATAAAATCAAAATGAATTGATGGAAGAAGATACTCGACGTGATGAAAAATTTCAACCAGAAGAAACAGAATACTATTCAAAGCAGCAATATTAATTCATTTTGTTCAGCAAGCTACAATAAATATCGTCAGAATTTCAACAGAAATTTTAGGAAACAAAGCAAGAAATATTTCTCATACGGAAAGTCGGACATTATTTAGCAAATTGTAAAGACAAAACTTGTGATAGCGAAGTACAATATATTAAAAATTTTTGAGCTTTTGCTTTGTTGAACTGCATGATAAATATATCAAAATAAACAGTTGGGTGAATGACAATGGAACAACTACACATGTATATATATATATATATATATTTTATGATCTTGTCAGTAACTTAGGTAGAATCACCTTTTCGTGCCTAATTAAGCTTACACTATAATATCTACCATGTTTTTCGAGCATTTATTTATCAAATTACTGGCTTATCAACTCGTTAAATGTGCAAAGCTATTGCTAATGGCTGTGTTCACATTATAGTGCAATTGTGTTCTACAAACTTGGATGCAAAGCTCAAGATTTGATAGAAAAGCTCTCCAGCGTTTAGGTTATGCCTCAATTGCGAGTGTGTCTTTATATGTGTGCGTAAATGTTTATATTCGAAATTACAAACTGAACAAAGCAAATAAACAAACTGATATATATTTTAACAATATGAATGAAAACTTATTATAATATTGATATTATAAAACTTATTTAATTTTAATTAAAAAATAATTAAATATTTATTCATTTATAAAATTATTAACAAAAAATGGCTTGGCTTCATATTTAAAATGGATTCTTTAAAATTGTTATTTAAAAATTTAGTTCTCTTTTATTTTATTTATTTATCCTATTTAGCTCAAACAGTTTGTAATTTAGTATTATATTATTTCCCATAATAATTAAATACTAAATTACAATTAAATTTAAGTATACAGTCAAAAATAATAAAATTCAGGTTAACAAAATATTCAATTAATTTCATATAATTTTCGTCTTAAAGACTAGTTTTCGTCTAAAATATTCGTATATTTAAATATTGAAAAATTTATGTTAATTTATATTACAATTTTTATTATAATAGTATAAAAATGCACTTAAAAAATGTAAATATTTATGCATTTAAAAAATTGTTATCAAGTAAAAATATATATAAAATGGTTACGTAGATAAAAATCTCTTGTTCTTAAAAATATGTACACATATTGAAATAAAAGCCAATATTATAATAGTAATAATCATAATTTAATATTTATATAATGTAATATAAAATAATAAACATAACATAGTTAAAATATTTATTGAACAAAATTATGAACGATTTTGTTTATTCCGCTTTGTTCCAGTCGATTTGATATTTTTTCTTCAATTTTTAACATGAGAATCATTTCATGTACATATACCAAAAAAAGTTTTCTGACCTGCTAAAAGTTTATACTGCTGCTTTAGTTGTGTTGGTAAGTTAAAATTAGCGAGGCAGCTAAATTTTAATTTAAAATTTTTTAAAATTTTGCACCAGCTTGTTTGTCGTTTTTTCTTGTTTTTTTTTGTTTTTAAAGCTTTTTATAGAAAAATCGCATTAATGCATAAGAGAAAGAATATTTGTAGTACGCAATTGCACTACAGTTCACAGGGATTGTCAAGGAACTAGTCTTCTTACATAGAATAGCTCCATTTTATTTAAGTTGTTATTAGATTATAGATACTCTCAATTAATTTTTAATTTATTTCATCCCAATGACAGAGGGTGCTGGACCAGGGTGAAAAAACCACAAAGCATTTTTCTATTTGCTTCATTGGAAATCGAACCTAAGACCTTTCGGTTGAAGGGGAGGCGGTTTAACTACTGCGCCACCCACCGCATATATTTCTTCCATTATCTTGTATCTTTCAAACTTTTGAAGTTGTAAATGGGTTGATTCTAATTGATGAATGGCTACAAAAAATGGGATGAGGTTAAATGTCAGAAAAACCAAAATTATTACTTTTCAATAAAAAGCACTAATATTTCGTTGAAATAAAACACAAAAATGAAACCATATAGAACCATGAAATGCCCACAACATATTGACTATGTAATTAAAAAATAATATGGAAAAGTTTACTTTAAGAAATATTTTGACAAATTCTACTTATTATCCATTATTTTAAATTAAAATTAATGCTTTTTATTGATAACTTTTTAAATGTAACTAACTATACGACCGTATTGCTTAGGCTAAAATCTAGATTTTTCAATTGAACTATTTTAATTTTTTTCAAGTATTTCAATGGATAAAATTGTGTTATACAAATGATTATGTAAACATGAATATTTTTAACATAGAAAAAATAAACTCATAACACGTACACTATGTAATAAAAAAAATAAATTAATATTTAATATAAATTTAATTTAAATCATGAAAAAAAATTTATCTTTACATCAAAAAAATATAAATCAACTTTTTCTCTGTGTGACCACATTTATTTACTAAATTAAAATATTTTGGCATCAAAGAAAAAACAAACAAACACAATGATATAAAAAAAGAAATATTTTAAATTTCCTTAAATTTTAACAAAAAATTTAAAAAAAAATGAATATAACAACAACAACAACCATTAATTTAAACCACACCAAAAACAAAACGACCAAACATATAGTTGAAAATATAAAAAGACAAATCATAAAACCAAAAAACACAAAAAAAAAAAAGAAGTAAAATTTAAATCCTTTTTAAATAATTTAAAATCCTTAAATCACGCCAATGAAGCTCGTAAATTAGTTAAAATACATTTGAATTATACATGTATAATATAAATACTTAAAGGAGATTTAATATACAAATACAATTACATGAAATGATAAATTGCCAATTTTGTAACAGTAATTTTTCGTTTTGTTTTTTTTTTTATTATTTTTTATTTCATCATACCGGCTTTAGAATTCTTGAAATTCAGATGAAAATATATAAATCAAAACTTATATATTCTAAATAAATAAATAAATGCAGAAAAAAACTAAATATTTCTACATAGTATCATTTTTAATGATTTCTTAAATAATTTCCTTTTTTACCGTTTCATATTTTCATTTTGAAAGAATTTTCCGAAAAAAAAAAACAAAAACAATTTTAATTTTCAAAAAAGAAGCATTCAATTTATTCAGATTCCATTTCGAATATTCAACAGCTTTTTGGTATTCATATACGATAATATTTGAAAAGTTCCCCTGTTCAGACGATTATTAAAGGAAGGAAGAGGTCATAAAAAAGAAAAAAAATGTTGTTTTCCTTGATGATATTTTAAGAAAACATAAATTGTAACAGAAAAAGTTAAAAAGAAAATGCCTAAAACTAATGGTAAAATTATGCAGAATTTTAAGGAAACTAATTTTAGTCTGAAACAAAAAAAGAGAAATTTATTTTGTTTGCAACATCAACACACAACACTACATACATACAATACACAAAATAATATTCCAAAGTTTATATTCTTCGAATAAAAATTACGTATTTGAATAATACAAACATATATATATATATATATATATATATATATATATATATATTATATATATATATAATATATATGTATATTTATAAACAGTATTGTAACACTTATTTGTAATATGGTAATTTGATAATACACCAGCACAGCCACCATTCATGATAAGTAACCAAAAATTAAAGGCAAATAAAATAAAATCAGATCATTTCGGCTCTTTGTTTTTTTTTTTTTACTTTTCTTTATAAATTAACAAAAGTGAATAAATAAAAAATGAAAAATGAAAAAAAAATATATATACTTATACTTTTATTTTAAAGTCCTGCGAAACAAATAAACAAAACTACCTAAATCGCTTTTATTTTCAAATCCTGTACAATTACAACAATTGAAAGAGAAAAACACCAATTTAAAGATAAGATAACTGACTTCGAAAAAAAAAAATTAAATAAAAAAAAAAATAATAAAAATGAATAAAAACAAAATGTACAAAAATGATTTCTAAATTATTCAGAATTTCCTGAAAATTGACGTGAACAAATTGTTAGCACTTTATTGCTCTTGCAAATTATTAACCTATAGAAACGTAAGAAAGATAAAAAGAAAAATAAAAAAAAAAGTTATGAAAGAAAACTGTGAAGAGAAGATTGTAGTTGAGCTTGGAAACAATAAGATATCTATAGCATTAAAATGTGAAATCTTATTTTATTTCGGCCATTCAAAATATATTGAACAAAATTTTGTGTAATACTTATCTTATTTCAGAAAAATAATTCAACCGACAAGAAACAACTTTGAAATGCACCGAGATTAGATTTAAAGTACTGAATATATACTATATGTGAAGAGAATAGAACTGTAGTTATTATTAGTTAAATTGGAATGAATTGGAATGGTACTGTTTTAGAAGAATTTATTTATTTATTAATTTTCTGGTATATCAACCTTATTTAAATGTGAGATACTTGAAATCGGACTACTTCTGATCAGACTACTTGTGTTCAGCAATAATGCATACTTAAAATTTAATTATCTTATCATTTCATTACACTATGGTGAAGTTCAAACTTACAAAGACGATGTTTAATTATTTGTTTGGTAAATTTAATTATTTGTAAATAAAGCTTTGAAAATTAAAGAAAAATTACAAGAATAATCAATCAGTCAATATGTACAAGAGTTAATAAAGTGAAGAGGAATAACAACACTTCGCCGCGTGAATACTTAAGTGTTCAATATGCAGAAGAATGAAGTGGAAGAAAAATTAATTTTAAACTTCGAAACAACTTTTGCTTGGGTTTTTTTAAGCCTTAAAATGTAACCTATATTTCCTTAGTCTGTGCTTTATTGACTTTTTGGTTATGATAATCAAACAAAAAAACTTTGTGATTTTGAAGCAAATCAGAATATGCAATAATCGGCCGAAACGCATATTGGGCTCAAATGTATGTAGATACTGAATTAAAAAAAAATTTTTTTTCAGTGTCAAATATCAAATGTAGTCCTAAGATTGTTAATTAAAATCTATTTAATATTGGACACTTATGAACTTAAATTAAAAAAATTCTGAAAAAAAATAAAACAGTTAAATTTAACGTAAAGCATGATATTAATCTGTGGTTTTTCTAAATAATAACGTAACTCACTTTTATTGATTTTTTGTTTTTTATGCCATTCAGTTTGAAATATGATTTTTGATGAAATGACATGTCTATTTTTTCAAAACTACCGTTACAAAATTACTGTTATTCGTAATAAATATATTAAGAAGTAATTGTTGTGAAAATTTTAATAACGTTTTGTTTTTTTGAACAGCACAAGTGAAGATATGTTAGGAATTAAAAACAAAATTTTTTTTTATAAAACGATATATCTGAACTTATGTCGTTATTAAGAAATAATTTATCTGTTGTAATAAAGACTTATCTTCTTCATTTGTAATTTTTTACTATTTACCGTTATTTAAATTTTATTTTTTGGATTCTACAGCGAAAAATTTTTGGTGGAAAAAAATATTACTAAAAGTTCTACTTTTTGCTCTGGTGTAAAATAGCAAAAATTGTGTTACGTTGTTATTAAGAAAAACCACAGATTTATTTCAAAGACAAGCTTTTCTTGCTTTACTTAAAAGAAAATTAAAAATAAAATCATAACAAACCATAATAGTCAGACATTTCTCGCTTTAAATTAAAAAACTTAAACAGCCTTTCTTGCTTTAATTTTAAACAAAAACAGTCTATCTATCACAATAGAAATACTATTAATATTAAATATAAATAATAATATAAATATTCAGCACTTTAAAACATAGCCTTATAAAATGCAACATCTTCTTATTAAACAACTTCTTGTTTCTTGTTGTTTTTGTTGAACCAACAAAATATCAATTTACTACAGTATTTTCCATAGCACTATTTCTTATGGCATAAGCATATGGGGTAACACATTGTAACACATTTGAAAGGAATTTAAATATGTTGCAAACAATACAAAATAAAACCATAAAACCATATTTTGCCTAAACAGAAGAACATTAACTAATACAATACATAAAAAACATAACATATTAAAACTAAAGGACTTTCGAGATATGACACAAATATTACATATACACAATAATCAGAAAAGTTCATCAACATAGCACCAGCTAGTCAAATGCGTTTGTATGCCGGCAGAAATCTAAATGGGCTGAGTCCTGTATAAACACTATCATCCGACTATATAACGAGCTATCGTACAATATAAAAAATTTACCACCAAAAAAATTAAAAAAAGAAATTAAAGTACTAATGTTAGAAAAATATAATAATTAAATATAACAATCTCGAATTTGTACATGTATGCATATTACTGAATGTTTAATTTGTCTTCTCTTGTTCTTGCTAAATCACTAAATCAATATTTTTGTTAAAGATAAAAGATCTTTTTTTATAGAAAATTCAATTTTTTTTTAGATAACTGTGTGAGTTTTCCTTTTAAATAAATTGTTTGAATTTTCCGCATTAGTTTTATTAAGCTATTGTAGTTTTGATATTAACAATATTTTATATATACTCTATACGAGATGCAAGCTCTTTTGAGATTTGAAAGAAATAATTAAAAATAAAATAAAATAATCGAACATTGATATTATAATATCTTTAGTTTTCTCTTTGGAACTGGTACCAGGATTAGTAAGATTTACCACATTTGGATGTGTATCTGTTGTATTTTGTCTACGTAAACATTGCTGGAAAATTGGAATTACTTTTTTTTCCAATATTGTCTTCGTAGTCCTCTTGATATATTGCATTTTTCAAATCCATTGAATTATAGAAAATTTCTCTAGCTCCACTATACTTAAGTTCCGACAAATTTAGTGGAAAACTAACAGTATTATAATTGCGAAAATCATTTTTGGCATACATTGCAAAATTTTTAGTTTGACTTTATCATAGTTTATTGTTTTAAGATTTTTAATTGGAGACACTAGACTGCCAATACTGATATTTTTTAAGTGATTGCTTATAACAGAGTGGACTGCATCTACTTCCTGTATTCTCAAATGACCAGGCTCTGGATATTTTTGGACTGAGGATGGTTTTTACTTTTTTGTTATTTGCAAGAAATTTCAATAAATCAAAGGAAGTGTCTATTTTTATTTTGTGCGATTCATGCATCTAACCATAAAATTAAATGCTGAATATATGGAATATCTAAGAGAATAGACTTTAACGTAGGTATAATATAGAATATTTAAGCACTCATTTTTATATTAAACATTTAAGCACAAAACATTCTTTAAAAAATGTTTAATGTTTGATATCTTCATGCATGTTTTCAGTTTTAGACACTTAAGCCATATAAATGGTTAAGGTGAAGATAAAAATATTAGTATTTGTATGATATTGAACAAATTTATGACAATATTGGTAATATGTGTGATACGATAATATGTGATAATATGATTGAAAATTTGAAAAAATAACTCGTGTTTGATTTACAAAAATTCAAAGTAAACATCAATAACTACTATAAAATTAATTTATAAAATTATAAAATTTATAAATTTACTTAGAATTTATATGAAAATTTCTATCCCATTTTATTTTTAAATAAATAAACAGAACAAGTTCTATTTATTTATTATACATTGATACATAGATACAGGAAATTATATCACCATTGCATCTGAGAGTTGTTCCATACTAAATGTTTTTAAACATTTTCAGATACAATGGTGATATAATTTTCTATATATCTATGTACCTATCAATGTAATAAATAAATATAACTTGTTATATTTTATAAACTTATTTTAAAATAATACACTAGACTTTACGTTAAGATTTTGGTCAATTCTTATAACTCACAGATTTATTAATAACATATATTAAATAGTTGTAAAATCAATCAAAACAAAATCAGGAGTTGTATAGGTAGTCTAACACTACAAATACCTACTGATGAGTTCACGGAGTGTTGTGATGATCAACTTCCCGCAGCTCTGACCTAAGTTTTGGCTAATAATGTGAAAAAACGGTAATTTCAATATATTTTGAAATTAATTCATAATATTGGTTGTTGCTTTTTAAGATTCCATCATGATTATTAACTGTTCTCAGAGAACAGAGCACCACCGAACAATAACGTAGAATAAATACAACATTTATGATAATAATGATTCAATATTGAAGAGTAAACAAATGCAACAAATGAAGAACAAATTGGTTATCTTCTCTCTTGTTGTGAAAATAAAACTTTCAGGTTTAATTTGAATTTAACAAAATACTTTACAACCTTGCACTTGAGTTTAACTTAACAAAATTTAAGTTTCTTAGTTACTACTAATGTGAACGAATAAATTGAATATTATCGTATTACAGTATTAAAATTTGGTCATCCAAACGAAAAAGGAAAATCTGAATAAGAATCAAATTTTTTTACTGTTCATTGCAGAGTAGGAAACATTTTTATTTTCCTTTTTGGCTTAACTCGACTCCTGTAATAATATTTTACATGTAACTATCCCTTTTATAAAACAATATTGTTGTAATATTGTATAATTTCAAACGGTAGTTGAAAGCCCAAAGGAAATTTTCTTTTCACATTTAAAATTTATAATGTTTCTATTTGCTCCTTTTTTTTACTTTTTATAGCCTTTTCTGATTTTTAATATTTTATAACAACTACTATCATAGCAGTAACTTGGAAGAGATCTATATAACAGTTGTTATAATATATCCTTTCCAGATTTTGCAAAAGATTTTTTTTTTATATTTTTTTTTGTTATTGTTTTCTTGTGATATAAAATTATTTATTTTAGAAGAATATTTTTAATAAATGAAATAAGAGTGAATAGTTATATTTTATCATGGTCAAGGACTAACCAAAAGATATTTTAAATTTGTGTTTTTATATTACATTGTATTTTGTTATTCATTTATGAAAATAACATTTTGTCCTGACATAAAATATGAAAACTATAATTTATTATAGTGTTTTATAGTTGGTTTTTGTACTTTTCTATTTTGGTGGAATGTGTAACACAATATTGTAAATATTTATAAGGGTGAATATCGTCAGCCAATATGGTATTGTCGTCATAACATCTGGATGTACTAAAATGATAATCGAGAAGCTGAGTTCAGAATGGCTTTTAAATGTTTTTTAAACAAGAAATTAACCGAAATCGAGATTATCAAATGGGAAAGAAGTATTTTTCGATGCAAATTCGGATTATATGTGAAAAAAAAATAATAAACTTTTGTTTTTGAACTTGCAGAAAACTGTTTTTTTTTTCACTTTGCTTAGCAGCTACAAAAGTGATCAAATGCTATTAGATTTTGTAATATTACAAATATCTCAAGATATCAGGATTAGGGCTTCTAAATTCTAATGTGAAACACTGCCAGGACAAAGGAAATAAAATCAATTTTTATTTATAGTTATCGACTGTTCAAATCGCTATGTAATAGAACCAACATAAGTATAAGAACTATATAAGAAAATTATAGTGTGATTTTTCCTTAAAATAATTTATTGGTAATTATTCACAATATTAAAAATTTCAACACTATCCTTCAAAAAATAGACCATTTCTTTTAAGAACTGATTCGGCATTCAGCTTCGGAACCGCTTATTGCTACAAATTGTTGTTATTTGGATTCCCAAACGAGGTGCAACCATAAAAAAGTATAGCTTGTATATGAATTTCTATCATCATAGCTGCCTGCCCAACTGGCATGTATATAATATCTTTAATGCTAAGATGCATTAATGATCCGATTAAGAATTGATACGCCCTTGGATAAACCTTCGTACATCTTTTCGTACTCAATTTAAATTTGCTCAATTTAACTCCTGAATCTAATGGTGTGCTACATTTTTTACTTTTGGTCATTTCATTTTTTACTTTCGGTCATTTGATATTTTTAAAGTAAGTCTTTAATGGGTTGCTTCTGAGAAATACTTATGATATATCGCCGTGTTTTTTAATTTCCATACCCAAAAATTAATCTTTTGTCAAATTTCAAACAAATTTGGTTTTTTTTTTATTACAAATAAGATTTGTTCGGTGAAACCACCAGCATAATATCGCCTACCAAGACTGTAAATATTATAGTATGCTCGTTACGTTTTTGAATGTAAATGCAGTAACTTAAGTATAAAATCACCTTTTCGTGCTTAAGTAAGTACGATACTGCAATTTTATACTACAATATTTCGAGTATTTATTTAACAAATTACTGGCTTATCTACTCATTAAATGTGGAAAACTACTAAAGTAGAAAAACTAACTACTAAACAAAAAAACTATTCTACCTAAGTTACAGTCAAGAAGTTACAAAAAAAAACAAAAACGGTACTGGACCAGGTCGAAAAACTCATAAAGCATTTTTTTTCCTTCATCGGCAATCGTATTTAGGACCTTTCGGTTGAAAGGCAGACGCTTTACCTACTGCCAGCTAGCGTGTGGTTTAGATATTGCTCGTTGACAAAGTTTCTGGCTAATGTACCAGAAAATTTCATTTTTAAGGTCTCTATTTAGGTATACTGAAGTTACATCCATCTGGTGTATTATTAAATTATATCGAACAGCTATAGTCCTCTTCATAACAGTATTAAAAAATAAAACTACAAATGTTATTTTACAATGAACAGTTAATTTGTTTAAAAGCAACAATGCTTATTATTAATAGTAAATCAGCTGAATTCATTAAACTGAGAAAAATCGATATTTATTCTTTTTCTAAAATGGAAGAGACTTAATTTTTATTTAAAAAATCAATTTTTGGAAGAAAAAAATTATGGTTGATGCATTAATCGTTTACCAAGTGTAACAACAACATGCAATAACCTTTTTTTTTATGAACCCCATTATTATTACCGTTATTACAATAAATCAAAATATAAAAATGAAAATATGCAATCTTATTAATTTGTAAAAACTTAAAGTCAATTTAAATCCCTTTGGACATTAAATTGCCAAAATAAAAAAAATAAAAAAATGGGCAAAATAGAAAAAAAAGAAGGTTTTTTGAATTGACAAAAATATAAACGAATTTTTTTGTACATTATTATATATAAGGAAAATTATTATCAGCCCTTGGTCTCCTTTGAGTTTTACTATTTATACCGTGTACTAAGACAGTTTTTCAAGGTAAATCCATTTTATAGTTAATAAAAGTAAATTTGAACAGTGCCAAATTTTCTTACTGCTTTGATGATATACCACTATACATTTTGGTATATCAGTAAACATATGAATAGTAAATAGTATTTACATTATATACTATTATACAACAATGTTCTTTAGGGAAAAATATTGCATAAAAAAATGTACATAAAGTGATATGCGATTTTTTTTTTGTTTATTTTTTTTCTTAGTAGTTCTTCTGTAACAAATTTATATAAATTGAATTTTTTATTAACTTAAAAAAAAAAATAAAAAAAATAACGTATTCCTTTTTTTTAGATTTAAAGTCAGGGGTATCCTGGGCATTATACTGTGTATCTATATACGAGTAAAAAAAAAACTAACGATAAAACAAGAGGACTGCATAAAAAATTACCAAAGAAAATCTGTTTATAGCTACAAATTGACTTTATTTTCATTTTACTTTCATTTTTTTCTCATTTTTGCTAAATTTATATTGCATATTAAGCCACATTAAATTTATAGGGTGCAAAATGTAGACACCCCTAGTGTGTGTATTCAGTAGTGTACGATTTTTGAAGATTTCGTTTTTTTTTTTTTTTTTTGTTGCGCTCGGAAAACTTTTACCAGACATTCCATTGAAATTTTGTGTCGTATACTTAAAAGTGAATGCATATAAGTTATGTTACTGTTGTTATGCCCATTAAAATGTTGTATCTTTTAAAAAGGAGTTACTTTCTATCCTTGAAATCTTAAATGTTATTATAGATTTTTGATAAATTTGGTAAAAATTCTTTTTTTCTATATATTTATGTGTCTGTCCAAATGTTCAACATTAAAATATTTCAAATTAAATTTAATTATTCAACAAGTTGGTTCCGGTTCTATTTAAAATTTCTTTAATGAGTGCATTAAGGTAATAGCATTTTAACATTTTTATTAAATCCAGCTTTTATTATTATCTTAGAAGCAACGTTTCCTCTTAGTTGCGCAAGTGCGCAATTGCGCACGGATTTTTTTTTAAATTGCGCATTAGAAATTTGATTGTAAATATTAGTTATTTAAAAAAAAAGTGCCAAGAAAATTTTTTTTTAATAAAAAATTGATAAATTAATCAGAAAAATCGAGAAAATTGTACAGAAACCATTTCTAGAACAAAAGCTGGTAAAGATAATATCAAAATTTTAATAGATTATGTTGTTCTTGCCATTAAAATGAATTTTTCAATGAACTCAGTGCAAGAAATAAACAATAATTTTGCGAAATATGTAGAGATTTCAGAAAATTTAAGGAGTAAAAATTATGCTTTGATCAACCACATTATCCAACAAGAAATATTAAGTGAAATAAAAATGGCACAATTCTATTGCTTAATAGCGGATGAAAGTACTGATATTTCCGTTTACAAAATGTTAATTATTTATATAAAATACCGCTTTAACTTTAATTATAAAACTGTTTTTGCTGGTATTAAATGCATGTGACAGAAAATTGAAAATGCATGTGACAGTTGTGGAGTCCATAAAATGTTTTTATACAACTATTAATCTGGATATGCAAAAGATGGTAATGTTAACATCTGATGGAAATTGTCGTAATGCTGGGAGCCTATAATGGAGTTACAGCACTATTAACACAAGAAATTTTTTATTGTTTTGAAGAAATGGCAAGTATAATGGATTGTGAAGTTTAGGCCGGCCTCTTAATGAAATACGCTGGCTCTCTCGTAATTTTGCAATTATTTCGTTTATTCGGAACTATGATGGCTTAACAGAATATTGCAAAGAAAAGATTGATAGTTCCAATTCAGTTGATCCAATCACAAGATATTTTTTAACAGCTTTAGCAAATAATGTAAATGGTATATCATTGATTGCATTAAGTGATGTTTTTACCGAATTAACAGAATTACCAATATATTTAAAAAAAAAAAAACTGTCACCTATGGAAGCGCATCAATATTCTAAATTGATCATCACAAAATGAAGAAGTAAGTATCTTGGTGATATAATTTACTGAAATTCTTGAAGATGAAGGTAAGAATAATATGAAAATATCATCTGGGATAATTTTATTTGTTGAAACGTTCTGCTACCATTTGGATAAATGGTTTCCTGATGCTGACCTTTGGAATGCTTTTGAATAAAATGCTATTGGCAACATGATTTTAATTATAGCAATGAAAACTTAAAACAAAATCATTTTCAAATATGAAATCTCAGCCCAAACATGGATAATAAGATAATAATGGATGGTATAAGCATTTAAAATATTTATTTACGGAAAAATTCAAAAACAATAGTCGTAATTTTAATGATCCACTTCAATTGGTTCTTCGTGAAGATAGTTTTCAAAATATAAAAATTTTGCTTGCTATCTGTGGAACCTTTCAAGTGTCGAGTGTTGATTGTGAAAGAGAATTTAGCCTGATGAATTTGATTAAAATAAAATTTAGAAATAAGTTGGTAGTAAATCATTTGGATAATTTAATCAGAATAAAGTCACACTTAATGGTGGAAAATATTATTGACTGAAAGAAAAACAAAACAGGAGAGAAAAATAATAATAATGTAATATGTGATAAATAAAAAAAATTTAAAAACAATAAAAAAACTGCAATAAAAAACTTTTATTTTTATAAAATATCTAATTTACCAAATTTTTGTTTAATTTTTTAAGTAATTTCATAGCGCAGTTTATTTTTCTTTTGTTCAGCTAAAAAAAAAATTAGAGGAAACGTTGCTTAGAACTATAATTATAGGGTGAGATCTGGTGTAGTAAATTTTATGATAAGCTCCTAATAGTGGTACCTAATTAACTATAGATGCTTCACTGGCGAATAACAAATGATTCACTGAATTACAACAAAACTAAAATTAATGATTAATAATTTCAAAGATCAAATATGCCGGAACTGTACATTACTGAATATAATTCGATTTTGTATAGTTTCGGGGTATTAGGGGTATTTTGTACACTTCCGGGGTATTTAGTATTTTGGTTTAAATATTACCAGAGACAAGCATGTAACTATATTTCACATAATAACATTTCGTATTTAACCCAATATGAATATGAAATTTGATTATGTAAAAATAGTCACATGTTTATATTACAAAAAAAAAATGTGCAATATATAAACTGTATGCTCCGGTGATATGTTATAATTCTTCGATTAATTCTCCAGTGTTGTGCGACGTAAACTACTTTATCTAAATTACGTTATTTTCTACATGTCAACAATATAGTTTGTAGACAATACCATTTACATTTACTTCATTGTCTAGTTAATTAAATAATAATGATGTACCTTAATGGTAGGTTAAATAAAAATATGATTGGAATCCGAGTCAGCCACATCATTAGTTTCTTGAATATCATCTAAGATTCTTAGAGAAAAGCATCTATGTAGCAACATTTTAGGTATTGACATTTCAAAAGTCAAACAATATCAACTAGAAGAATGAACATAAGACTAGCTTGAAAAGACTTTATTATATTTAAATAAGATAAGTAAAGAACGGTTAAATCTATTTTTGATTGTAAATTTCATGACACTATGAAAGTAACATTTTTTCAAATTTAATTTCAAAATTTTCAGGTAGTTTTATAGATAGCCAATAATTAACAACATCGGCAGCTAAAAACTCCAACGATTGACAAGTATTAATCAATTCACATATTGGATCAAAAAACTTTATATTTTATTTAACATGACGTCCTATGTATTCATCATGAAATTTTCTAATGCATTGATTCGCCTATCGCGTATTTAATATCAAACAATTGTAAAAATTTCGTTATCAACACCATTTAGTATCACATTTGGAGTTTAATCATAATCCCTCCTTCATCAACAAAAATTTTTCGTTAATGTTTTATTTGAAAAGTCTTTTGCAAATAGAATACAGTGATGCTATGCCACATTAAGTGCACTAAGCACTAACTTTTTCTGATAAAACAGCATAAACAACAGTGGAACTCAGATCCATTGTAATATCAACAGAGTTCACAACAATTTCAGACAATGTCTCAGCTTCTTCAAAATCTCCAGTTGTCCTAAGCGTTCATAAAAGCCTTAGCTAATGTAATACAGTTTTTATATGCTTCATCAAGCCAAGTTGTTGACAGTGTTTTCCTACCAGAAACTTTATCTAATCGACATTTTTTTATGAAGTTCTTGAAAAGAACGGAATCTACTTAAAAAAATAATTATTATTACATCATAGTTGACATTATTTGTATTGTATACATCATATAGTTTACATTGTGTACAGTAAATCGTTTGTTTACACTAAAGTCTACTTCAAAGTGTAGACAAAGTCTGTAAAGGAACAACCACTGATAATTTCAATACAAGCTATATTATATCTACCTTTACAGTGATGCGTTACACAACAGAACTGTAAAAATTATATTTTTAAAATAGTCTTTGAATTCAAATCTGAATTTCCAAGATATGTACGAGATGTTTGCCAAATCCTAATGTTGAATATAAATAACAATTGCAGTAAGCGTGACTTGTCTTAGAGTTAATTTCGCGTATCAAATCTTTGCAGACAAGACTTTCCAAATATAATAAAACGCTTTGTGTGGATAAGATCGAAATCGATGATAGATCAATGATCCAATATAATATGCAATTGATGATCAGAAAGGTTAGTATTTTTAGTAATTTGAATACCAATACTCTTCTTAATTTTTAGTACAGAAGAACTGACCCAAGCGTCATACTGATTTTTAATATTTTTACCGGCAGTAATTTTAAATACAATTAGACTAATCACATACGATTTATAGCCAAACGACTCCAAAGAGTAAAACCTGTTGAGTTAGTGCAGCAATAATCACCCAAATTCTTGAGGACTCGTCATGTCGGTGATCGGGGGTTGAAGAAGAGTTTCGTTCCTGAAGAGTTTCGTTATGTTGACTATCAATGAAACGAGGTTTTTCACAAGTCTTCCAGAATAACAAATGTGTTTGGAGAGCTGGTGGGTATAGGAAGGGTTTGGGTTTTGTGGGTTTTAGTGGGCAATATAGGAAGGGTGGTGTTTTAGTGGGCCCACACACAATGTCAATGTCTCATTGTATCTTTTATCTGAAGATTCCCACCAGCCTGCGTATAAGCAAAAAAATCACATACGACTGAAAACTATGATTACCTGTTTATGATATTGCATATAGCTAAAGTTATGCCCAAATTATTCTTTCCAGAAGATTTTGCAAGAATTAGCACTTGTGGTAAATTCATCTACTTCACAGTCCTAAAATGCAATGTCCCTATAACCCGATACCCAACATAGACGAATACTTAACCGATTGCCCATTTCGTTGAATTTTTATTGTATTTAACAGTTGAAACGATATTTCTAGCGTTAAGAACATAAGACTAGACCTAACAGACGAGGTTTTAAACGTATGAAAAATTTTATAATTTGTCTAACACTAGAGCTCCTGGGAATATCTTTCTTTCTTTAAACATAGTTCAGTACTTCTGTCAACACTTTTATAAGCAGTTCCAGAAAATTTTGCACAACAAATTTAAAAAAGGAATATTTAATTTGAAATACGGAATAGAACTTTTACGGTTAGACTATAATTTCGTAGATTAAATTAATCAAGTAAATCAAGCAAATTTGTATTTCAATATGAACAACTCTTACTACGTTGTAATTTTTTGCTAAATGCTTATGTTTTTCTTGGTATATGAACACCACAAAAATCCAATCTAATTTTTCCCGTCTGTCTTGTCTAAAGAAAACTTTTGAGAGGATTCACTTTGAAATTTCAGTATGGTTAATTCTAGTATACAGTGATGCCATGCGAAACATATTTGAGGTTTAGTTACTTTTTGAGTTTTGCTTTTCTTCTTCGTTTTTTTTTTTGTATTTTTGGCAAGAAAGTTAAAAGTTAAAATTGTCTTAAGTATTTTACAGGAGAAAGAGTAATGGATTTTGCCGAAGACGATGCAAAAGCAAAGTTTGTTTTTATTTTGTTTTTTGTTTTTTGTTTTCTTCTATTTCTCATAGGACAATTATTTTTGTTCAGCAATTCCTTGGTTAGTTTTATTTGTTGTTGTTATTGTTGCCAAGCCAGTTGTTTGTATCTAGTCTGTGCTAGATTCAATAAGTGATATTGAAGTTTTTTTTTTTTATTTAATTTAAAAGAAAATATCTCTTCCCTGTGTATTTAATTTTTAGGTTTGAATAGGAAATTGCAGGATATTTTATATTTGTTTTTATAATTAAAACTATACAAATAATTTTTATTTCAAGAAGATGAAGAAATAGGATAATAATCTTTGTTTAAAAACTTTTTTTTTTGTATAAGCCCCTTGATTTCACTTTCATCTTGAATTAGATGTTTACATATTAAAGCTAATTCTGTATTTCTTTTTTTTTTTCGAAGTGAAAGCATGGAAATGGAAAATTCAAATAATTTGCATAAAAAGATTCTGATTGAATGTTTTTAAAGACGTTTTGAGTACTGTTTCTGGAGGACTACAGTATGTTGTATTGTATTACAGTATTGAATGAATTCTATATGTGATTAGTGTAAATATTTTAAGGCTAATTGTATTGTAGAAATATACTAATCGAATATTATTATCAATATAATATGTAAAAACAAAAAAAAAATATAATTATCTATGTTCAAAATGTAAATTAGAAAACATATTATCTAAGAAAATATTCATGCCGAAAATTTTGGATGTGCCCAAAAGATGGAACGGTACGACCTACTATTTGTTGTAGGTAGTTAAAAATTATTAAAAATAAGTTTTTTTTAATACCCTTCGTAGAATAGACAACAAAATTATGGGCTTGTAGAACAGATAATTTATGAATCATGAAATCAAACGTATGGCATATGTATTCTGAGATGAACATAAATTTTACATCCCTATTTTAGGTTCAAGTTAACATTTGAATAATTGTAATAGTTTGTGTAAACATTTACACTTATCTATTTCCTTATTAGTTATTTTCACTGCAAAAATATTGGATTGTGTATTTAAAATTTTGTTTTTCATTTTGAATACTGTTTTTTTGCAAATCATCAAAAGAGTTTTTGTCTATCATTCTATTTTTCGGGATAAAAAGAGGTGAAGGACTGGGCCAACTTTAATGCATCAAAACCGTTTACGGTTTTGGTACAATTGAAACTAGTTTTTTTTAGGCTAATCCAGAGATATAATTTTGGCTCTAATATTTCAGATATCATTGATCAATCAAAATCCAATTATTGAGAGATAAAAGATTTTAGACTAACACAGCTCAAAGAAATTTAACTTCGTTTATTTCATATAACAAAGGTTCGGTTGTCAGCTAAGCTTAAAATTTTTACATTGACATGTTCAAAAAGACGATGAACAACCAGTTTTTTATTTTATCTTTTGTGGTAGGAAACTTGAGAGTTCATCTACAACTAAATATTTTTTTCCCCTATAACGTCAGGTCTTTTATATATACTGTTTTTAGATTGAGCTGTCTTCTGTCATATATTTAGGACAACTCAGAGCCTGCAAGAAACAGAGTTGTTCCAGTAATGTTGTATAATTGGTCGGCACAATGTATGCGAGAGTGCACTTCTACCGCAGATTCTACCATCAATCAGCTCTTCCATTTTTTTCAACAGTTAATAATGCCCAAAATATTTTTCTACTGGCCACTGACCCAAAATATCTGACACAGAACTTAGTAGATAATGTCTTTAGGAGCTTGTATTTCACTATAAAAGTGATTTCACTTTGCTTGATATTGATATATTCGTACGATGTTGAGTCAACGAAACCCTCATTATTCTCCTATATACCCAAAGCTCGAAACTTTTATTTTTCTCTTACATACTCATGCTCCTCATATTCTTCTTATCTTGGACGTGAGCATTGCCAATCTTCTTTTTATTTCATTGTTGTTTTTTTTACTACCGAATCTAGCGTTGACTATACAAAAAAGGTTCCTTTATACAAAATTATTGTAGGTTCGGATAAAGAGAAAAAAGATTTGCAGGGAAATTGGATTATAGAGAAGAGTTGATAGGTAAGTTGATAACTTATCTGAAGAGGTGCTTTTTTAATAGTTGGAAATTGTATAATACACAGTTTCTTTCGGAGGGTACCACGTGAGATGTAATATTTCGCATTTTAGCATTTTTTATAATAAATGAATTTCTGTAACTAGTTTTGTACCTTCTGGGTACTTCCACGATGTAGAAATGATGACTGACAGCCTCTCTGGTTATACTGGCGAGGCATTATTAATTTTATTTCAATAGAACAAGTTTCATTTCCGAAATGATATCTATAAAATTACATCGTGTGTTAAGAGGAGTAAAGCTTCCTCGGACGGTGTAGTCACCAATTAGACGTAAGGTGTTTGGATTTTGTCAAGGGAACATATCGAAATTTGGAGTGCGCCAGCCTGTATGTGAGAATTGTACTCCTTCTTAGGTCGGATATGGCATATAAACTTAATAGATATTGATTATATCATACAGATCTCTTGGAGAAAAGTAGACTTTACATCGGAGCAGAAAAATAAAATATTTGGCAGCATTCATAGCTGTATAAAAAATATGCTCAATCGTCTCAGCTTCCTTCACTCGATATCCTTTAAACAAGGTTTAGGTTATTACAGTTTTTAACTGTTTGATAACCGGCAATCCGTTGAATGTTCTGCTATCAATTATTATTTCTTTTTAGCAATAATCCGGATTAAATTAACCGATAGCTCAAGCAGCTAGTATATAAGACATAAATATTTTTTTTGACTTTTCAGATAGAAGAAAATCATCGAAAGAATCTTCTACATCTGTTCTATGTGCCGGGGAAGAACGAACTGAAGGGCTGTACCAACTTTAACGTACTAAATCTCAATCCTTTTCTTAAAAACTCAATCTTAATTCTAAAAACTCCCATCCTTTTGTTAATTATTAAAACTGGAGTGGTATTCTGTATTGTGATAATCACGCTGCGACTGTCGCATATCCATAATTGGTATTCTATATGGCGATTGTCACAGTGATAGTCGCTTTTTTTTTGTGATTTTAGGGTGACAGCTAATTTGGTGTCACTCATGATAAAAATAAATGAAAGTTTGGTTGTTTTTTAAGATTTTAGACTTTTAGATTTTTTATGTTTTGGTTTTTTAAGATTTATTATGATGTAAATATTAAGAAATGCGAGTTTTAGAATTAGAAGTCGCTAAAGTTGCAAATGATTTAAAAATAATGGAACTGAATAATAAATGCTGTGATTATGTGTTAATTTTTTTTTAAAAAGTTTGAATTTTATTTTGTTTTCAATTACATATAATACACATTTATATTAATTAGTTATAAGTTTGCAACTGAATTTTACTCAATAATGTGAATATAATTTTCTTTTTCATTTTATTAAATTAGTTGTTATGATTTTCACATTAAGTTTTTTTTAGTCTAAGTCAGCAATAAATTTTTTTTTCTTTTTTAATATACATTTTATTAAATTAGTGGTTACATGAAATTTACTTTAAGTTTTTTCTCTTTTAATATATAATTTTTTTTTTTTTTTTATATAATTTCACTTTATTGATTAATAGCGCTAATAAAATTTACAACTTATTTTTGTTTTCTATTGTTTTGACACTTTGACATTTAATAAATCACTTGTGCTGCCATTTCCGAATTGTATTTTTTAAGATGCTGCCGTTTTCTTAAATTATTCAAGTGATCGCAATACAGAATACCAAAAATTTTTAGTGTCATCTTTGACTGTCGCAAGGGTTACTATCGCTTATCACAATACAGAATACCACTCCTGGTCTTTAAGACTAATCATTAATACAATTTTGGCTCTATTACTTCAGATATCTTTGATCATACAAATTTCCATTAAGAATTATTGTAAGATAAAAGATCTTGTCCTAACAGAGTTCAGATGTACGTCTATATTATTTGAGAATGTAAACATAATAATTTTAATTTTAATAAAAGTAAATTTAAGTAAATAAATAAAAAATTAACCAATTCGTTAAAATTATACCTTATATTTTCAAGTGGCTTTTTGTTCTGTTGACTAGCTATATGTCTTAGACTTAGAAATCATAATGTCCAACTGGTAAATTAACTCTCTTTCATTGGTTTATTTAAACTTTATTTACTTTAATTAAAATAAAAATTATTACAAATTATAAAAAAAATTTTAAATTTCATTTCCGTTTAATTTAAAATAATTTTTTTAATAAAAAAGATAACAAAGTCAGTAAATAAATCAATTATTAATAATTACGTCAAAACTTCAATAACTATAATTCCATCGAAATATAATAGAAAAATAATGGTAACAATAATAATGATAGTAACTGTATTGGTAATAATTAAACATTTTTTTTATTTATGTAATGTAAATAGCTAATGCCAGTTTGAATATGATGGAAAATAAAGCATATGCCACAACAACTATGTATTTATTCCATCACAACACATTTCAAATGTAATAATACAAATGTGTCTATGAATCTATTTACATAATGTATGTCATATTTAAATATTAGATAGCTACAAAATATAATGTACGTAGATATGCATATTCAAATTTTATTTTTTCATTTCATTCAATTTTGATTTCACAAAAACTAGCTAGTATTGATTTAAAATTATAAATGTATTTAGCTTCACTGAATTTTTGCTGTTATTAATATTATTACATATTTAAAACTGATTATTATAAGAATTATAATGTGGAATACTTATTTTATACACATTGAATATCTACTGAATGTGTTAGGAACATCAACTATTTTAATGTAATTTGTTTTCTTTGTTTTTAATATAGAGATGACGAGTGTTTTTGTTTTCACAAATCATAAATGAAATTTTTATTGTGAAACCACAGATTTTTTGAATATTTTCAGTAACAATAACCTTTAAAAACACATAATTTTAATCCTTATTTACTCTTACTAAAAAATTTATTTTTAGATATATATTTTTTTTCTTATTTTCTTGTTGCATTAGTTATGTAAAGTCCTAATTGAAATTAAAACAATGAAAATAAAAAAACAATTTATTTTTTTTTTCGGTATGTACTGGTAGTTTTTTGCAATATGTTTTTTAAACCATAAAATGACAACAGACCACAGAAATAAGGGTATTAAAATAAAAAATCAAAAAATGAGACAGACAACATCAGAAGAAAAAGAGAATAGACCAAGTATGATTGTTTTTATTTTATAGTGGTGTAATTTTATTCATTTTAGGGTTGAATATGTCAAATTCATAAATTATAGTATGAAATTATTATACATACTACCAATACTACATAGTATAGTACAGTGGAGACAATTCGAATATTCTATTGTAAAAAAACGTGTTGCTTGATCGATGATACTAATTCAATAATTGTTAAGATGGATCAATCGATTTATTATTTATTATGTTAGTATTTATTATTATTTATATGTTACAAAACCTCGATTTTTTTCTTGATTTAAATGTAATAAGCAGAACCTATATCTATTCTAGAATAACTTCTACTTCATAATGCCTTCGTTTAATTTTACTTAGTGATTAGCAAATTGTATTTCCAACTAACTTCAAGACGATTTTTTTTTATATTTACATTTTGTGTAGCAGACAATTGTGACAAACGGTGTTAAAAGCTGCACTTATATCTCAAGTGATTAGACAAATAAAATTTTATATTTTGCATATACTTTTTATTACCAAATTTATTTTCCCGATTTATAAGATTTGCATAGCTTTATATAAATACTTGGTAAGCTCGTAATTTTATTTTGAATATATTTGATCTGGATTCACCTGATATATTTGATACTAGATTCATTCTGACTTACATTTTAATCATACATTCTTTATAGCGTATTTAATAACAAAGATATCAAAGCAATCAAATGAGTTACTCTCACTTCTCTTCACATTATAATCAAAAATAATTTCTTCTTTGTTATTTTGTATTGGGATATGCGCGTCTACGTTAATAATTTTACCTCAAACTCTTGTATTAATTGGTTATATTCTTGTATTAATTCATTATTCAATAATGTATTTTTGCTAGACTTCTCAGACGTTTTGTATACACTAATTTTTATTGCCATCTGAACGAATATACGGCCTATATCTTCAAATTTCAAAATCTAGTCTGCCACATTGTGTTCATTGTTGCCACTAATATAATGCACTTAAAGACCCTTCAATGCCTCTGAATATAAAAGCAGCACTGACAGCCCTTTACTTTCTGATTCCGATTTCGGCTTGATTATTATTATATTATTTTTACTAAACTTCTTTAATTTCTTTTTTTCATTTTACAATATCGGCTTCGTTATTTATCACTTTTTTTCTTCTTAATCTTTCGTAACGTTTCTGTACGACTGATACGCTTCATTCTAAAATTCATATACTAATTTAAAAACCCATTGTAACAAAGCGGAGTTGTAAAATATGTTGTCAGCGTTGCAACTGAATTTTCAAACACATAAAAACTATCCTTTCTTTGGAATGATTGAAATAGAATATGACTGAAAGTTCTACGTATTCTATATTCGAAGGAATGAAATTATATGAACGAATTTACAACCAAGTCTTGTATATCACTTTGGTATTTCTACGGTGTGTGGGTAGATATTTTAGCCAGCATTCCTAAACAGAATCTTAGAATAGAGTTTGTGATTTTCGTTTGTGTGTACTGTCGAAAAAGCGTATGTAACTTTTATAAGTGTTCACCAAGAAAGTCTAGTTATATACTCCGCTATGATGGGTCCTACCAAACATCAAAGTCAGTTTTAACGCATTTATTAGTTTTGATCAGTTGTTCAAAAATTTTGCTTATATTTTTGGTGTAAAATAATATGTACAGGATATCAATATAAGCAATAATAGAATGCTGGAAAAACTTTGGGGATTATGAAGGAGATGTTGTATTCGAAAATATTCTACTTTGAACTACAATATCCCCAAAACGGCAGCACCAATCATCATCAAATAAATGTTGAAATATGCTGCCGACCGTTATCTTACTATAATAACTGAATATATATATTATATAATAGATTATAAAGATACCTGGTGTTCCTAACTTTTCCTAATCTTTATAGTCATTAGGTCCTACGCAGATACAACATCTCCCCCAGAAGAGTCAAAACTTGTAACGAAATGAAAGTACAGGTTTGAAATTGAGATGATACTAATTGGTGACCTAATTGATTTTGCATCATAACTAACGACATCCCAACGCATTATGCTGATTGTGTTTTTATTATTTTTAATTAAAATTTTAATAATGCCTTTCAAAAGTAAAAAATGTAAAAAACACAAAATATTGTGATAAATAATTAATAATAATTTATTTTAGATGGGGAAGTAAATTTTTGGTAATATTATCCTTTTATTAAATATTTTTAAATCTTAAAAAAGAACAAATAATGATAACTTTTAATATTTTTTATGTTTTGTAATTTAACCAATAATAATTGTTCAGTAAATTTTTATTTTAGAGTAGGCAGGCACTAGGGCATTAATACATTACACAAATAAATGTTTTTTTTTTTTTGTTTTTCAAAACAAATATTTTTATGTCTGCGGTTGTAATAATATGAATACTATTGTAACTTTTTTATTTTGCATTATAAAACATTCATTTTTAACTGTTGGTCCTTTCAAGTTTTATTTTTTTTTTTTGCTTTTTGTTTGTAGTAAATATTTTTTATCATACTTTTTTTTTGTTTATTTTTGTTATTCTGTTTTTGTTAATTTTACCAAAAATTATGCAATGTTTTTGCGATAACGTAAAATTTGCAAAATTTGTTAAAAATTTGTTGTTGTTGTGTTTATACTTTATTTTTATTTGTTTAATTCTATTTATTAATAATTTATTTATTTTAATAAGCAATTAATTATTTATTATTTATTGAAAATAAAAATTAAATTTATTTAATAGTAGAGTAGTTTATCATTTTGTTTTTTTTTTTTGGGTTGAAAAACTATTAAACGTGCTGTTATTATAATTTTGACGTTTTGTATGTAATGTCTGATTTAGTGATTGTGTGTTAGTTTGGAAAGATGTTCTAGATTTTATTTTTTGGTTTTAAGTAATAGTCAGGAAGAAATGTACCATAAATTTTACTACTTATAACACTATTTATGTTAGAATTCTGTACTTGTACACTTTTACAAAAGTTTTTAGAAATAGAAATATAACCGAAATTTTAGAGCTTTTTTTCGATATTAGTTACACAAATTTTTAATCAATTTTCTAAACGTCAATTAGAGTTCTTGTTTAAATTTTACAGCTGGGTGTTTAAAAATCGGCAAATACAATTAATGTACCTATAAATTTAAAAAGAAGTTACTTTAATAAAAAAATTTAGCTTAACTGTGAAATATGCTAAACTGCTAAAAGATAAACTGGCTGAAATATTGTAAATAGAAGAGAATTAAAAAAATTGCTAACTTACGTTTTGTAAGTCGTTTAGTAATGATGATTTCCAATAAAGAATTAAGATAGCTAGTATGATAGACGTAAATAGTATTGATGGCATTGGACAGACAAAGGCATGGAAAAATAGAAATAAACTTGAAGAACAGAATTTTTGGATAATTATAATAAGATAGAAATGGTTTACCGTCGACATAATATGTGCTCTATAGAACTTTAATTGTAAATTAAAAATTTAAGAATATTTTAGAAATACTGAACTACTGAACACAAAGAACTAAAATAAATATTATACAGTTATTTCTGAACCTATAAATGTACAACTTAGTGTGCGTCAAAGATCAGTTCTTGGTGTGAAGTACTACTTTTTATAATTTACATTAACGACATCGAAAAGTCTATAGAACTATGTAAACTGATGTAATTAGAAAAAGTAGATAAAGTAAAACATTATTAGGTAAAATTATAGATTCTAAGTTAGATTTTAAAAATCACAATGATTATATACGAAAAAAAAAATCTTAAAAGATAAAATCACGGTTGTGGATCACCGGTTCTAAGACTATTCCAATTGGTTCTTTTAACCACATAATTTGAAATTTCAGGGATTAACATCTTGTTCGAATAGTGTGGGACATAAAAGATATATCTGCAATTACTAAATTAGCAATTAGCTTAAGACGGTGAATAAGGAGGCAATCGCAATTTATTATTCTACGAAAAATTACTTAAAGCGAATTGTAAAAATTTTCGCTGAACCGATTCAATTCGATTAATATCAATCAAGTAATGAGGGTATAATACCTGGTTGGCTGAATTCAAGAGTTGGCCTTACAGATAGGGATCAAAAAATTAGGGAGGTAGGGATCAAAAAATTGTTTAGACCATCGTTTAATGAAACCTAAAGAAGATTTACCTTTGCTCACACTTTATCATATAAACTTAAATTGATCACGATGATGTACCTGCAAATTAGAATTGTTGTTCGTCATAATTGGAAAATCGTCTTTGAACAATTTATTTGAACTTTCAAGTAATAATATAGATAATAAGTATGAGCTTAAGTTATTTTTCATTCTAGGTGTATTTCGAAGTTGAAATCTCTATATCAATAAGTTATCCAATGACCTGTAACGGATTTTATATACCTAGGATAAATTTTTGAAAGCTGAAAACTATTTATTTGACGTTTGTTGAAATTGATATTTGACGACTGAAAAAATATACTTTTTAAAGAATGTCAACGTATTCAAAATTATCTATCACATTTATTTCACATCACTGATTCCCAATTTAGTATTTTCGTTATAAGTGTGTTATTGTTTGAATATATTACCTTATTGCTTGTAAGTAGATACTGAAAACAGTATACTTCAGTATTTCCGGAAGTAATTAGAATTATTGTAAAAAATTAAAGAGAAATTGAAGTTAAAATAGGTTAATTAAGATTTTTTAACTACTTAGATCTGATTTTTTAGGCATTATGTAACAAAAAAAAGTACAAAAATGTTATAATTTTTTTACACATATTTATGAGTTTCAACAGGAATAATTTGCATTATCTTAAAGTAGTCTGGAAATATACACAAAAAATTATTTATTTAAATAAACCTGGGAGGTTTAAAGTATTTTACTTTCGCTTTATATCCATAAACATTTTTTTCTTTTATTTATTTTGTAGTTTAATTATTGCGTCTATAATAATTTTATATGATAATATTATTTACTTAATGTTAGTAAATTTTAAAATTTACTTTTAGCATCATAATTAGGTGAATATTTAACTTATAGATTAAAAACATTAATTTGTTTAAAAAGTCACAATCACAATACATAATGTGTTATCTTCTGTAATGGTTTATTTGAAAAACTGGATCTAGGCTATTTTATAATAAATATGAAAAATTAATGTAAATTTAAAACAATATAAATAAATATAGTTGCAAATTAAAATTTGTATAGAAATAATATATACAGTTTGGTGTACGGTGAGATATATTCTTATCCTATCTCTATGTAGTTATATTCTGATTATGGTTATAAATCCTTTCACAGTTTTATTTTTAAAAAATATCTACAAAGTTATAAAACAAACAAGAGATAAAAATAAATAGCCCTCAGTCTCCGCCAAAAAAATGGCGTTTAGAATAAGACGGAGGTAAAATGAAGATAATCGGAATATGTAATATGAACAATATGAAGACGGGTAATTGAGGAATTTAGAAGAACTTAATAAAAATTTACATCCTTGAAATTGAATAAAATCTTATGTCCAGATTTATGTAAATGAAACTAAAAAGCAAAAACCACAGAAATTTTTGTATCAAATTAATTTTAGTTTTGGGTTTTAAAAAATTTTAATGGAAATTGTTTTTTTTTTGTATTTTCTTTAATATTTTGTACATATTAAATATTCATTATTTTGAGCCCTGAGAAAGTGTTAAATAAACACATTAAAACAACACATTGATAATTTGATTAATTTTGTTTTATTCTGTTTTCTAACTAAGCTAGATATATTAATTTTATTTATTATATTCTCTTGTAACCTTGTCACCGACTTTATATATAGGCTCCTAATAGAATTTTTTGCTCCGAGACTATGACTTAAATCGCATTCTATTGGCTTTGAAATACTTTCAGGCTACGAATAAAATTTTTTACTGACTAAAACACCTAAATAATATATAAATTGACTAAACCGCTACAGTCACAAAGAAGAATATAAAAGTGAAATGCGGTAAGTGATGTTACGGTTATTGAAAAATATTTGAAAGTGAAGTAGTAAGCCATATTACTGTGCTTTAGAAACTCAGTTTTGTTACACTGAGCCGTCAAAATATCTTTCTGGCTGAAAAAGAAAACGAAATATGTAAATTCAAAGAAATTTTTACCTGCTATGTACTAGCGGTTTTAAATTATCACTGTCAGATTTATGCTTAGAGCAATCCTATTACTAGGCGAAGGCTTGCTTCATTTATTAGTGCAATAACTCATCATCCAGTAGGGTTAGTAAATCACCGCCACCTTTGATTAGAAAAATCTAAAAATAAACTAACCCATACATTCTGTTAGTAAGTTAATACCTATGTTAATAGCTATACATTTATTAAAAATACTTCCAAAAGTTAGGCCGAAAGTATCAAAAGAACAACAGTTAATAGTTAAAGTTTCAGTTGAACGTACATTAAAACGTAATCGTTTTTTAACAGTGAAAGCATTTAGTTGTCGATCAAAAGAACTAGAGTTAGAATTTACTTCACGGAGCATTCTAGTTATTGGCTCGAATCTACCATATTCCGTAGGGTGGAAGGGAATGTGGAACAACTCAATGGTTCTGAGATTATTCCGATTGGATCTTTCAACCAAATAATTATTTGAAATTTAACGGGCAAAATTAAATTTTAAGTACCGATTTATTACTTTGACTGATCTGGATCTCTACATATTATATAAACAGGTTTGATTTGATCGAAAAGTTTTAAACTTCTTAAGGTCAGATTTTGTATTAGGATATATAGTTTTGTTATTCAACGACCTATATTAGGATAAATAGTTTTGTTATTGCACTTGAACAAAAAGCTAAAAACAAACAAAATATAAAGTTCAGATGACAAAAAAAAAATTAATGTATAGATCGAACATAAAAAATATAAGAGATATCATTCAAAAATCATGTGCAAAGTCAACGACTATCTCAAGCTCTATGTGCTAGAATTAAAATGAATTGATCGCAGCTGCAAAAAAAAAAAATGAAGCAGAAACCATTTGCAGCTGCCCAACATTAGCTAGAGTCAGAGGTTTAGGTAAACCCCTAACAATTACGAATAATTGCGGAAAGCAAAATTGATAACCGGATTAAACTTCTCAATCACACAAGATGATTCTAGTGTGATTCCCTATAACGAAATTAGGTGCCTCGAGCCGTGGCATCAAAAAGGTACAATTAAGTTTTAATTGGTTTTTCAGAAGCAATTAGAATGGTCACTTCTAACCATGATATAAAATCTACTAAAGATATGCTCACGCGCAGCAATATACTTTTAAAATGACATGTGCTGATGACAACAAGTTTGAAAATGTTATAAGTTTTTTGGTGAAATAAATCAAAATTAATAAATATAAATTAATGAAATAAAATTAGAAAATAAATTAGTTAACTAACATTTAATTAAATATAATTAAACATTAGAAAATAAATTAGTAATGAGTTAGAAAATAGTTAAAAAGCAGTTAAAATATTTTAAATTTGAATAAAATGGTCCAATGTGCAGTGTTTGGTTGCAATAGTCGCAATAACCATAAAAAGTTAAAGCAAAATAATGAGGAGACACAAAATAATAATATTTACGAATTTTCAAAAATGAAAAAAATATCGAAATTATGAGTGTCAAAGTGTTAACGTTCGTGAAAATTTGTTGAAAATAACTGACGTACATGTGCAGAACAGAAATTTTTTGAAAATATTGCTTAGCATAATTGTAGTAGATAGTAGTTAGAGTATCATGACTTCTACCTACATATCTATACCTATACTAGAATTAATATGAAATTACAATGATAAAATTATCGATGATCTCTTCTAGTAATTGATATTATGAAGAAAATAAGTGGACTTTCAGGCTAGACGAAAAAAGCAAACTACTAAATTGAAAAAGCAAACTACTAAAATCTAGTGAGTGCAAAATTATTGGACATATTTAATGCTTTATATTGAAGTTTCGTTTGGTTAAAAGCTGTTAAGATGTATTTAATTGATTCTTTCTCATCAAATAATTCTTCAAAATAACTTTGAACTGTGGCTTAACTGTCAAGATAATCTCACTTAATTTCTGATGTATTTTATTTTTGCCAAATCACGGTTTAGTTTATACCAAATAAAAACTTCAAAGAGTTTTTTGTATTTATGTAGGAGGCTTCAATGTACAATTCTGCAATTTGTTTTTTTACTTTGACACAGGAGACACAAGAACATTATTATTACCTTCATTAAGAAATTTTTCAAAAACTGAATTCAAATTTATGACTTTCGATATTAAGTTACCGATCTGATTTTAATATCTTACTCACATAAAAAAAAATCCCTACATTGCAAATCAAGTTAATTAATGTTTAAAGACATCTTTAAAATATTGATAAAATAAAAATAAAAATGGAGTCTCTTAAGAAAATCTTTACATAATAAAATTTCATCAGAATTTTTACTGTGAACTTTTCCACCTGAATTCTTTTCAGTTTTCTTTTTTTTTCTCTCATTTATTTTAATTATGAAATCAAATCTGTTCCAGGGAAACAAAAATTATAAAAAAAAATTAAAAGAATACAAAAAAATCAATAACACCAGGTGTTATTTTACTTTTCTTTAAGGAAAAACTTGATTAAATATTATTTTGACATGAGAAAATTATAATGAAGAAATAAAAATTTCCATTTTGTTTGCTTTTGTTGTTTATTTATTTGTTTTATTTTTGTTTTGTTTTTTTCGGAAAATGTATGCAATTATAGATGAAGAAAACCAAATTAAAAATTTAAATATATGTATATATATATATACGAATCATATGCGTATTATTTGCAAAAAATTTAGATATCTTATATCTGGTTTAACAATATTTTAGTAGGTACTTCATTCCTACGATATTCTTACATAAAATGGGGTGAAATAATTTGACTTTAGAATATTATTTTTTTTTATTGCATAGCATGGGAATATCGAAAATATCATTATTAAAAATTCAAAATTTTCAATTCTCAGAAAATATTACAAAAAACTTTATTACTAAAAATATAATATGTATGTTTTTGTTTAAAGATTATGATCATATATACTTTATATGTATATACAGGGTGATACAAACAATTTTTTCGATTGATAAAAATAATTTATTGTGGCCTCTGTAGAATCCACTTTAGTTTAAAATACATAGAAAATTACTTTTTTATAATAGAAAATTACTTTTTTGTAAACTGAAAAATATATTTTACTTTTATCCATATTTTATCCACATTTTATCCGTTATTACTACAGTACTAATATTTTTATAGAGCTTAACTGTTATTTAAAACTATTTATTGTTTATAACACAATGAGTGTTATTATATATTTATGTAAAGTAAGTTTTTTACTTTCATTTTTAAAATCATAAATTTAATTTGGTAGTTGGGAGTTTCGTTCGATATTCGGTACTGATTTTTGTATTATTTCCAAATTAAAGTTGTGTGCTAAATTTGAAAAAAATATGCTTAGAAGAGGCAAAAATTAGTTACAAGATTTGACCCAACAAAACAAAGAATTTAATTTAATTTATTTAACACACCAGATGGCAGAGCTGATACCCATAAAGAAACCTGAGAAAAATTCACAAATCTACGAGGGTTATAAATTCATTTCACTACTTTCAATAATAATCAAGGTTTTGAAAAAAATAGTAACAACGTGGCTAAGTGGACGTAGAACGAGCACCACGAGTGCTCTACGAGTGGACGTACCAGGAACTTAGGCATCTTCTATACGCAGACTTATTACGGAATTACGAAATTATTACTTATTACGGAAGCAGAACAACTAACATGACAAAACACACTACAGGACGCAAACAATCTAATACAAGAATGAACAAGACAAAACCGGGGGTTATTTTGACGGACAAAACCGCAGCGATCCATTTTTGGTGCAAAAGTAAATAAAAATACAAATAATTTATTAAAATACATATTATGCAGATACAACAATCATGGCCCACCAATTGACGTTGCTGCAAAATTCGCTAAGACTATAAAATACAGAAAAATAGACTAAAAACCATCAACCAGACAGCGAGAATATCACTAAGAGCCCTAAAACAGACACAACTTGATGGACTACTAACAGAAGCTGACTTTGAGACAATAACAGAACGATAACGTATTTTCAGCCGGGCAATAATGTAACGTACTTTCAGCCTGGACGGTTTCCAAGACCTACTTCAACCCACAACGCTCTCTTTACAAAACAGTTAAATACACAATACATGAAGAAATAGAAACTTACCACAAAACATCCATTTTGTTTATATTTTTACTCTACACGAACTTTTTAGCTCTTTTAGAGATAGAGTAAGCATCGCAATAGTAAGAAAAGACCTTCAAAACGGCAACTATTGACCAAGTCTGCTTCATATTACAGGCAGATAAAACAAGAATGCAAAAATATTATATAATATAGATTATGTATATTTATTTATTCATGTACCATAAGTTTACCTGCCAATCAAATTTCATGCAAAATATATTAATATGCAGAATCTCGGGCTTTTTCCTTTCGAGATGTGGAACTATTATTTTTTATTGTTGTTATTAGTTAATTTCAATGACACTAGACCGAAGTACAAGACCAGATCGAAAAACCAAAAAAAAACATTTTGCTTTCATGGGAAATCAAAACTGGTACCTATACCTATCCTATACCTATAATATAAATTTGTCCATAATATCTAAAGATACTTCAAGTCGAAAATTATATGAACTTAACTGAATATTTTGTTAATTTGACTATTTTGAATTATATTAAAAAAAAATATTAATATTTGTATATTGAATTTTTTTATTTTTTATTGTAAACTAAGTAAATTTAATTCTGTTTTAATTATTATACTAAATGTAATACTAAATTGGAAACTGTTTGAACTGAACAGTATAAAATAAATAAATTAAGAAAGATATACGTATATTATCATATATCCAGTACACTTAGCGTGTATTATTTTATATACATACATAGTTTGTACTACTATGAAGGAGTTACAAGCTTTACACACCTCGGAGCAACAATAAGAAGTGATAATAGTATGCAATGCTGCATTCATAATAGAATTCAGGAAATAGATGCTACTATGCAAACAGAAAGTTGCTTCAATCATAACTAATATCAAGAAAGGCCAAAATAACGATATATAAAACTCTCATACGACACATAGTGACGTATGGATGCGAGGTATGGACTGTGAATATAATACTCAATCCAAAAAGATTACAGAATGGAGAATATATAATAAGAAGCAACAGCGATCTTAATAGTATGATTAATAGTGAGGACATTGTACGGTTTTCAAAGGCCCAAAGACTAAGGTCCAAAGACTATGGGCTGGCCACGTAAGTCGAATGCACGAAAGTTGAAAGGAAGCAGTGATCCTGAATAGAAAGCCCGATAGCGGTATGAGATGATGATGATGATGATAGTTTCTAGTAAATATTTAAATATAAACTGCGTTTTATACGTACGATTACGTAATTTTTTTTACCTTTAACCGCAAATTTAATTGAAAATATGGGTTTTGCAAAACTTATTATACAATACGTTGACAAAATTCTATTATAAATTCTAAGTCCTTCTGAATATTTCATCAATTGATGCCGAGGTGAATAGCTGAAACTCCAAAATTTACTGAAACAAAAGAATTGTTGCTTCGGGTAAATAAAAACAGTTTTTTTGCTTCATGCACTTTAAGCGCAGTCAATTAGGAGACTTGAAACATAATTGACTGCACTTAAATTATTTTTAAAACTACTTTTATACTCAAAACATTAAAGTTATGACTTAAACCTCTTTCTACGGATTTATTTATTATTATTATATTGAATGTAGTCGTGAAACATACTATTTCTATTATGTAATATTTCTACTAATTCTATTATGATAATAACTTATTGTTAATAATTTTAAATTGTTTTAAATAGTAACTTAAAAACACCATAGAATTGCCTAGTTAATGAAGATCTCCTACAATTATATTCCATAATATGTAATTCATAAAAGTGTTTCCTATACTTTCACAACATACATTTTTTAAGTGAAACAAACATAATTTCAACATAACTCATGCCCCAGGATATTCGATAATATTATTTGCTTTGTAATATAATAATAAAATTTAAAATTATCTCATCAATTATTATTACATCCCTGTACTTCTAATGATGTTTGTTTACACATATGTACATATACTAACACGATTATGGGAAATTATATAAGAAAACAAAAGACAAGAAGGAAAATGATAAAAAAGAAAAATGATTAAAAATAAAAAACAACCAAGACACAATGAAACGATTATTATTTCGGCAATTTCCTTCCAAGATAATTTTCATTTTTTTTTTTTATTTATTATTTTTGTATTTTTTTTATGTTAAATTTTTATATTCATTTATTTTTGTTTTTTCTTTTATTACAAATAGAGATTTTATTTATTCAAAATGGAAGCCATTATTCACTTCAGTTGGGGTATAAATTACTAAAATAACAAAATAATAAATACATAAAAGAAATATTAAAAATAAAAATAAAACTTTTATATTGTGTAGCTCTAGAGTCTAGATAAAGATATATATATATACGGGGTGTTTGACTTAAAGGAAGATCTAAAAATTTAAGTGAAATAATTACAAGAAATTAAAAACAAAAAGCCCCAGCAGATATATTTGACTTATTCGTTATAGAATTTTTTGGTTAATTCAGCTTTGAACTGTGATTTGAACTGTGATGTATAGTAAAATTAAAACAGTACATAATACAATTATGCTGTATACATCTTAGTTTTCATATATAAATTCAGGTAAATTTAAATTTCATAAACCATTACCTTTTTTGTTTTTTGCATGCCAAAAAATGGGCAATGGCAGGGCATTTGTTGCATGCCAAAATATGTTTGACAAAACATTAGAATTATTTCCAGATATAACAAAATGACTATATAAGTCACAATATGACTGTCTCTCTCCACTCAGTCTTCTGATGATGGTGTAATAACTGAAATCGATTAATATATTGATTAAAATTGTGAAAGAGGTATATATGTGAGTTTTAATATTTATTTAATTTTAATAATGTTTCATCTAAAGCCTACAACATATTCTATTAACTATATTCTATAAATAATAAGTCTTATAATATCTTATGCGACTTATGGTGACCAAAGCATATGTTCATGTTACTCTAGCCTTGGAAAAAATATTGTAACTCCCACCGATTCATATAGGATAATATCTTTATGATGAAGACGACACTGATGACAGTAACGAGGCTGCATCTACCAAATAACCTCAAAACCAAAAGAGCAGAGCACAACATGATCGTGTAGAAAATTAACTAAATTCAATTAAGAAAATTAACTAGAGACATACGGGATAATTGCCAAGGACTTACTAATGTCTAAAGTTTGTTTAAAGCTCAGTATTCAGCGATTAAATTAGGTAATCTAGGAGACTATATCCAATGCTAGAATACTGATCATGGTCTTAACAAACATCCAGGTTACACAAAAAATATATTTTTCTTTCTATTGATTCTACTGAAAAAAAAGATTAGCTCGGGCGCACTTAATCAGATTTAATAGAATTTAAATTAAAAAATAATTCTTCTAGGCTGTACGTTTTTCTATTTGTTGAAATCATTTATAATTAATGTAGTGAGACAGACTGGCAAAAAATGATATCATTGCATTTTTAGTTATAATTAATTTTTTCATTCGGAAACAGTGTGGTAAATTACAGGTTACAGCTCACTGCACCATTATACGTTTTTTATTCAAATTTCTTCATCCAAAAATATAGAAGTTCTGGCTTGTTGTTAATTTTCTTAGATAATCAGAGCTCATTAATATATAATTTTTTCAGGCTAAAATAATTTTGTTCTTTAAAATTATGTCGTTGGTTTGAAATTGGAAAGTTGGATTTTCAAATCCGAACAAAATTTTTCGAAAGTACTAGTTTTGAAAAACTAGTTTTTAGTTTTCTTCGCAGATTGATGATATTTTTGGATCTGAAATATTATTTGGAATAAGTAGGTAGAAGAGGCCATTTTAGGTAAATATTATTTTGAAGTACGGTACAGCTAATCCAAAAACGAAAATTTCATATTTTGTGTTAACTAGCGTTCGATCATCATTTCAATATCATAAGGAAATAAGGAGATACCTAGTTCTGCTATCGTAATATAGATAGATGCTCTATTCTATCTCTTCACACGAGACCTCTACCTTTTTATATAATTCATTGAAATTTAAAAATAAATGCAGATGACTGCGGGGAATCTAAAAGAATGATATATCAATGATCTTCTAAAACTAGGTATCTGGCTATTTACAAATTATGTTTTACTGTCATCTTCCAAGATTAGAATGAAACAGTATTCGGAAAACACAATACCTGTTCGGAATTCACAATACAACTAAAATAAATTTGATGTCATTCACCGGCGATTCCGTTACTTTTTTGATCTCCTATTTCTCTATATTTCCCCAACCTGTGATAGAGCCAGATGTAAGCCAACATTTATGAAAGTTCGAATTCAAATTTAGGGGGAAATAAAATGCGCCACTTTTACTATATGATAGATGTCATGAATAAGACATCTATCAAATACATATTTAGTAAAAAATGTACCTTGTTATGATTATAAGAAACTTAAGCACAGCTTCACAACCACAATGTATCTATGCTATACGGAAGACCTATATTCGCATAAAGAAAGGGAAACAATCAATTTTTATCTCCCTTTTATTATTGTGGCATAGTAAACGATGTTTCAGAAATTATTGGAATTGCAAATAAAATTATATATGAAAATAATGGAAAAACATCAAGGAGCAGTTTAAAATTTTGTTTTTTGTTTTTCTTTAAATATCACAAGGATACAAAAACAAAATTTCATACATACATTTATAATTTTAAGAATAGAAAAATAAAATAAGTTTTAAGAAATAATCAAATAATTTAAGAAGTTATACACTCATTTCGGTTAGAAGGAATTGAACGGCAGCTCAAGAAAACAGGAAGAGAGATGAAAAGGGCATTTTTTTTTTTGTTTTAGTTACTATGATCGTTTTTTTTTATTTTTTGTATGCCAACTACATTATGTTTGAAAAATATCAAATTGCAATTAATGTCGAAAATGTAAAAGCTTATTCCATTTCTCTGTCTCTCTACATACATATACATATTATGTATTTATTATTTATATATTTAGTTCTTAGATGATTTATTGGAGCTTTGTATTATTGGAAATTTAATACTTTTGAAAGTATAATTTAAGACAAATATTTTCTATCTATGCTTAGATATATTATGTATATGTATATGTATTGAGAAAGAGCAAATTATATGGAATAATTTGTGCACTCATTTCACAAAATAATTTATCCATAGATATATTTGAATGTGTTTGTATATACGTATGTATGTGTAATATAATATTTTATTATTTTAAATTTTTAATAAGAATAAAATAATTTGGTGTACACTTATTGTACAAATTTATTTATTTTTATATCATATTCATGTTCCAATTACAAATTCATATATTTTTTCTAGATCAATATTCTGCAAAATAGTTTTATGAACATGCTCTGTCCCATAAATAAGAACACACTTTCAGTAAGAAATGGTACAAATCTTTTTCTAAAATTAACTTTGCATAATCGAAATAATATCAGGGACACTCTAATAAACAACTGAAAACAATTAATATTTTTTAAAGTATATATTTTTGTAAATTTATAGGTTACGTTAAAATTGTTGGACAATATGAGCATATTATTCATTTGGTCTAGACTGTATATTTATTTTACTAAATTGAACAATACAAAAAAAAATTATTACAAAACAATTTCTACATAAAAAAATCAAAAACAATTGAGAATCTCCTCACAGGAATTATTTCTACTGGATGAAATCGATATGAATGAATTGAACTGAATTAATAGCATTAGAAGATTATTGTTTGAATTGCTTTTATTTAAAACAAAAAGTCTTTTGTGTATATCAGATTCAAATTTAAAAAAAAATATTTTATCGAATCAATATAAAAGAAAATATTTACCCACTTCTTTAATGTACAAACAGAGATTAATTTAGAGATTATTTTTATTTCAAAAATTATCTTAATATATGATAATAAATCTATAGATTATAATAATTAAGGTAACCTAGGTAAAATATGATGTAATATATTATAATTAAAATTTTCTGATCTATAAATTAAATTAGTAGAAGCAGACGCAGTTCGGTGTTTTATTGATTTAACTATTAGATCAGCTCAACATTAATTTTACTGTATATTATTTAGTATATAATAAAATAATAATGAAAAAAAAAAAAATTTAAAATATACTTTTATCAAAACCAAACTAACCTCCTAAAAAGTAGAAAATAAAACTAGTGGTAGAGGTTGAGCATCTAGAACTACATAAGATAAAACACAAAAGTATATTTTAATGAATTTTGCTGGAATATTATTAATTTTTGAAAGAGGAGTATTTTAAGTATAGAATGCAAATTATTAAAATTTTCCAAGAGGAGCGGTGGGGTACTTTAAGTGTATAGGATACATATTATTTAAAAAATTTCAAAGAGGGATGGGTATTTTAAGTAATATTTTATTTAAAAAAATATTTTATTTAATTTCCCTGGTTTGTTTGTGTGAATTTGCCATTTTGTAATGTTTCTGATTGACCAATTCACGCACAACTTGAAGTAAAATAAAGGTTTCTTCTGTAAAGCATAATACTGACAAACAGAAAAACAAAATATTCATATTGTTACCGGCGGTAAATTTTGTTTTGCAACCTTTAAAAGTTCACTAGATTTACTAAAAATAGGAAAAACATCAGAAGCAAGATACCTATTACCGACAAAAATATCATGAGCAATATTTATAATATGTACCAAAATTACAAAAGTACCACCTTCTTCATCTCCATATGGAGTCTCAAAAAGTATGCCAAAGCTGTATACAAAAGAAAATTTTAAGCCAGAATGGATAATAATTATTGCACTTCGGTGACTTCACAAAGGTAATAACAAGAAGATTGGAGAAAAAAAAGAGTACACTACGTAACAAAAAAGTTATGCTTAAATTGGACGAAAAGCTAGGAAAAATTAATTGTTTTGCAGTGAAATACAAAACTTTGTTCTGAGTCAAATATCTAAATGAAGAGGAAATAAATATTTATTACATACTGGGCGAATGTTACGCTGGGAACAACTAATGTATTATTACTCGCCGTAACTAAAAATATCATAAAATTTAACATTAGCTACGCTACCCTATATGCTAGATTACCGCTAGATTTAACTCTGTTTTTGAGTTAACAACCTTTGTTTATTGAACTCGATTTTGGAGTTTATCTTAAGTTTTCGACATATGCTGGCTCTATTGAAATCAGTTTGATACTATATTATGTTACTACGGTATTGCTAATCATCCTGTTAAATTATTTTTTGATACGCTTTATGTCTCCGGTAGATCTGTCAATGCAATACCTTTTTATTTATCATATTACTGATTTCTTTCATTTTTCTTAGTCAGTTTTTGGTTGCAATGTTTTCTTTTATCTTCCAGAGTTCTTTTTGGCGAAATTTACAAATATCTGGATTGGATTGGAAAATTGGATTTATTTTCATTTCGAATACATACAAAATGAATGATATTACATTTTGCTTTGCAGAATTAAAATTTAAAATCCATTGCAATACTGGGAATACTCCAAATCATTTCCAACACTTGATATGCTTGCAATATACGTGTAAGCATTTTATTATTCACGTCTTTACCACGATCTGCGATTTAAGCCTACAAATTTGGAAAAATCTAAATACCGTCTTTACATTAAGGATGATGTTCCCATTCACAACAGTATTTAGTTGAGTTACCTCTACACAACTCAACCCAATAGACAATACAAGTCTAAGACAACTTAAACTGTTGCCAATCGGAATAGTTATATTTGCAGACAACACAATTTAAAAATTATGTTGTGTTGTTTTGACACATAATTAGGTTGTGTTGTGAAGCAGAATAGAGAAAGACAACAAAGTTGTCAATTATAACCTATTTTTAGGTTGTGTTGTGAATGGCACCCTAAGTTACTGTATCTACCAGTAGTTTTACAGAATTTGATATGTTAGCTCGTAAAATAGCTTTTCCGGTTCATAAAACTAATTTCACATTTTGAATATCTGGAATTTTGAAAACATAATATTAAAGAAAATTAGAAATATAAATTCTATTGTAAATTATTTTGTTTACATGGTAATTTTTAAATAAAATTCCTGCATACTTTAAATTTAAATTTTTTTATTTATTCCTTTGATATGAAAAGTAGTTCAAAATATTTCTAGAACAAAAGTAAAATATACTGCTATAAAAATAACAATCAAAAATTATTGGAAAAGGATCCACTTCTAATATTGTAAATAAATTAATTCCGATAATCTGACTGAGATGTTTGAATAAAAAAAAACTTTAAATAAAACCTAAATTAAAATAAATAAAAAATATCCTTTATAATTGATATAATCCTTTATTAAAATTTATTTTTGAACAATATTAATATTATTTTATAATAATAATTTACAAAGAATACCCAAAATTCTAATTCATCATAGCGAATTCTTCTTTTATTTTTCTATAATAAATACATTTAATATTATGTATATATTTATTTATATAATATAATATATATATTTTAAATGTAGTGAATTATCCTTTTATATAAAAGATATTTTTCATTGCCAAAATAATCGCTTTCGGTAATTTATTTTAATTTCATTTCCATTTTCTTTTACGAAAACTAAAATAATAACACAATAAAAGTTAAATAAATTCACAAAAAAACAAAAAAAAAATAATAATAGGAAATAATAATATATATACATTATTAATATATATAAATACGTATATAAGTTGTACAAAAGAATCCTTTTAATAATATTTTTCCCCATTATTATTGTTATTTATTTTATATAAAAAATAATAATTGGTTTCTCTCGTCAAATTTTGAGGAACCTGCTATTCTTTAAATTAACACACATACAAATTTATACATAAATTAAAAATTGCTATATTTAATTTATATCTAAAAATGTACTAATACTGTTACAACAAAAAACTGAAATTATTTTATTGTATATATATACGTTCGTGTTAAAAGCGACAAGTTAAACAACATCTCTCAATACACAATATTTTGTACTACCGTCAACAGAAACAAAAAAAGAAAAACACAACTCACCAGCTACTCCTACAACAATTCTAATAGGATAGGGCTAAAACCAAAATAAGACAATAAATAAAACAAAAACATCGAATAAAATAAAAAAATATCCGTCGACATTCAGAAAAACAGAAAAACAACAACAATAAAGAGCAAAATAAAAGAAATATTTTAATTTAAAAATGCAATATGAATTGCAAATATTGACATGAACATTATCCGAAATAAATTCCACGGCAGGCGGTGGCAACTTGAACCTATGTATATATATGTATGTACATATTTGTGCATTTCTGTTAAAATAATAATATGGAATAATTATTTATATTGTGTGTATACAAAGTTAATAATATGTACACAATAATATCAACATACATACTTGTGTCAAAATGTAAAACGTGTATTAATTTATGGAATTTCAGTATGGAAGCAGTCCACATAAATTTTGTTGTGATAATTTTCATAGAATTTTTTTTAAATTAATTTTTAATTTATTTACACTTATTTTTTTAGGGTTAGCACCACTACAATACAGCCAAAAAAATTACTATCATGTGGTCGGCCCTTGAGCGTTATATTGAACATAAATGGTGCTGATTGCGGTGTTAATTGAATATTTAACCGAAAACTAGTATTCCGTATACAAAGTGCAATTATAATGTTAATAGATGAAAAATATTTTTAGAATTCAACAAACAATATTATGAGATTAATGTTGAAAAAGAGTAAATGGTGAAAATTCCAATTAATTTGAAGATAGATTATGGTATATAGTGGCCATGTCATCTAACTACTAATTACAAGATCTCGGATCTGAGGTTCGCTCAGAATATGGTTGTTGTAAATAGTTTTTGAAATTAATAGACCAAGCTGTATTGGTTATCACAAAATTAAAACCAAACTATTCTATTATGAAGATGCAGTTATACTTTACAATATTATAAATCGTCGGCTCCATTCCTACATACATAGCTCCAAAACCAAAATGTTGAAAAAAATTATTCTTTAAGTTTGACGAATTTTGACTGGGAAAATTTAAAAATAATCAAACAAAATTTGAATTTTAAAAATTTTGAGTAATTTTTTAGCATCTGACATGCATAGTTTTATAATTTGAAATTTGAATATTTTGAAATACCAAAATTATATTTAAAAAAATAAATGTAGTGTAAAGCTTCATATGTGTTTGGACATTTAGGACATTTTTATTCCTGTCTGTTAGATACTTAGGAATATCCAATTGTAGTCTTCTCAGTACATAAACTGTAGTTTGGATAAATAGGCACAACTTGAAGGCCTAAAAAGCAGCAAAATATAAGTTGTTTGGATAAATCAGAAAAAAATATTTCGAAAACCTTAAGAGATACGTTTATTTTGACTGCAAATTCGGATAGAGAATAGTCGAAAATGGTATGGTACATTTCATCATACAAAGTCATTTTCGGAAAAAACGGTCTATTGGATACATAGGAATGCAACCGACGAAACGTGAAGATAAGAAGTAGCTTATTCCATATTCTTGAAATTAAGCAAAAACAAAAGTAAAGTATATTTAAATTTTGTTTTTCGTTTGCAGTAAAATTCTTAAATTAAAAAGAAAGAAAAACACATAATTCCTTTTATTTTCTTTTATAAATCTTTATTTGTCTATTTTACAATAAAATCGATATTTCGGCAATAATATGTGGCCTTCTTCAGTGTACTGGCGTAATTAAATTTAATTAAGAGCTATATAGGTATCAGTTACAGTTACATGAAGTAACGAAGTCATTGGGGAAGACATTAAAAAAACGCAACATAGACATCATAAGTACTAGTATAGGTGGCATCAATTGAAACTATTACTAGGCTCTACGAAAGACAAAAAACTAAAAACAGAGAAAAGCGGAATCTACAAAATATCATGCAACAAATGTGAGAAGACATAGATTGGACAGACAAAGATATTAGCAACAGTAGGATCTCAAGAACACGTAGACCAAGCAAAAATTACTAAGAAGACAGGAAAAATATGTAATTTTAAATCTACTGTAGCAGAACGCATCGCAATCGAGGAACATGACGTCAGCATAGATGACCTAGAGGTAATCAAAGAAATCAACGACACCAGGAAACTAGACGTCTCCAAAGTCTGGAAATCATAAAACAATCGCCAAGTACCCTTCTAAATAGTGGTCACCGTAATGGGTACATGTAATGGGTCACCGTAATGGGTACATTTAAATTCATAAAAAAATAAAAATTTAATTTTTGTAATTTTTATTGCCCATAAAAAAAAAGTGTTTTTATATATCAGTTACCATCTATTCAGTACACTGAATTAGGCAACAAATTATTGCCGAAATATTCATATTTTGTAAAATAGACAAATAAAGGTTTTAGTAAAATAAAAGGAATTATGAGTTTTTCTTTCTTTTTAAAATTAGAGTGTTTATTTAATAGGCATTTTTAATATTACCAACATTTATAAAACGATGTTAAAACTATAGGGCTTCAAAAATTAAGAATAAAAATATTGTTTCAAAACCTCAAGTTTAAAATTTACAAAAGACTATGTGATTGTTCTTTTTTTTTATACATAACCAAAACACACCTTTTATATCGATATGGTAAGTTTTACTAGGAAGGGAAATTAAAAGTGAGCAAGGAGGAGGATAAAAAGATTGATGGGAAATTACGAATGAAGGTGTTAAGGTTTATCTATTTTTAAATTTTTTTTTTCTATATAATTCCAAGTCTATGAGATGAAGACCCAAACTGCTTTTACACAGAGATTTGGAATACAAAAGTACATCAATAGCTTTATGATATTTACACCTTTAAAATTTTTATGGTATATCTACTAATTTAAATGTGGAAAATTGTATCTATTGTATATAGAGTACTTCGCCTTCATTTGATTTTTAGTGATAACTTTTATCATTTATTTTATCCCAACGAAAAAGGCTAAGGGTACTCGACTCGGTCCAAGAATCCACAAACATTTGTTTCACAAACATTTCTTCGTCGGGAATTATTATTATATTTATTATTTCCACAAAAGGATTTTTTAATTTTTACAAATTTAATTGTAATAATTAATTTTTATTTTTCCTTTATTTTGATCGCAATTGCGGGATGTGATCACAGCCGATATACAACATAAAACCAGGCCGCTACACCGGAATCGAACTTGATGGGACCTTTCGGTTGAAAAATAGGCACAAAAATGTAATCTTGAATTTAATATAGTATTGATCATCTTTGGTGAACGTATATAACATGCAATTTTTGTGCCACATTCGGGATGTTGATGTTATAAACGAATTTCCATAACTTATATTCTGCCCTATAGGAATTTCTACAATGTAAGGGATGAGCACATGCTGCCATTCGTGTTTCATGAGTGAAGCCTTTAAGTGGAGGTATTACGGATTTAATATCCACTGAGATAATGTCTTTTTCGATTGACACAGTGATAGATGCAACTTCAGATATTTTATGAAAATCGTAGGATGGCATGTGGATTCGAAAGCAAATTTTAAATCTATTTGAACAAAAACCCAGACCTATGGCTTAACATTTTACTAATAATGTACTATAATCGAGCTTTAGAATTATCCAGAGCTACAATATTTGCTTCAACCTAATTATTTATCTTCTCGTTAACGTATGTCATTAAATCACCGGTGGATTGGTTGTAACTAAATCCATATTGTCTACGGTTGACAATACTATCTAAATATTTTATAAGCTTCTTGCTTATTAAGATCTCCATCACTTTGGAGAAGAACGATATTATAGCTATATTAATAACTAGATTGTGTTTTGCGGTTGCATCAATTTCTAAAACTGAAAAAAAATTAAAACAAAAAATAAACTTAAAACCACCATTTAGTGTCTGCCCTCATAAGAAAACCAAAATCAGTTAAAAACCTATTTTTAAAATTTTCAATATTTCTTAGTGATGATTTGGAATTCATTCCTAATCAAATTCATGTTAATACATTCCTAGGACAATTTAACAAACTATTTAATTCAAAAATTCAAATAGCTTGTACAAAAAAAAAAAAAACAAATAAATAAGAAATATTTTGTCAAAGGCGTATTTTTCAGTCAAATGGTTTGAAGAGGTCTAGAGGTGGTGGTAAATTTTTATTGCTTCCTTATTTTAACATTCTTTTATCTTTTAAATTTCTTTTTTTTTTTTTCATTTCTCCTGTATTTATTTATTTTATTTTTTCTTTATAGTTTTGTTTATTTCTTTTTTTGTAGTTTGCTTATAAAAATAATTTTTTATTGTATTTAAACGATTGACAGAAGTATTCCGTTAAGAAAACAGTTATGAAACATGCAAATTTATAATTTTAAGATCAAATAAGTAAAGTAAGTAAAGTATAGGTATACGATATAATAGAAAAGGTAGAACAAAATGTTATTAGAAAAGAAATAGAAAGAGGTGACAAGAACCGTTAAGAATCCAAATGCAAAAAAAATTATTATTCATTTTATTATATAGCGCTATTATTTTTTGTCTACTTTGTTATATCATTATCGTTTCTTTCTCTGGTATTATGTAGTCGTATATAATATCTGTTTAGCAAATAACTTTGTTGTTGTTGCAGCAGGTTCGTTACCACGCTACTTTTTGTTTTGGTTTTTTTTTTACCAAATAATACGAGTGAATGAATAAGAAGACGATAAATTGTCATAAATATTTATACACAACAAACATATAAACATTATCAATATAAATAGGGTGAAAGAAATATATATATTTTTTTTTCATTTAGCAATTAAAAAAGGATATAAAACTAAAAATCGATTCAAATAATGACACTAACGAAAAATATTGCATACCAATTAAGACTACAGTCGAATCGATTTTAAATGTCATCTTGGAAGGGGGAAAAAAATATATATTGTTGTAGCTGTATTGTAGAGATGATTGAATTTTTTATTATAAAATATTCATTTTAGAGACAGAGGGTTATTAGAAAATAATTTTAAATCCTACATAACAGGGTCGATGTATGTATATACGATACAATGTATATTCTGTTAAAATAAATGTATAGAGTTCTCTCGAACTTATTAATTGTATTTGGTCCATACGACTTTTTATTTTTGTTGCTTTATTATACAATCTAGTGCAGCTGATTCTGATAGTTTTGCACGTGTGCTTGTGTTTTTCATTTTTGACCCTTCGTATAATTTTTCAAAAGAAAAAAAGATAATAAAAAACATAAATTCATTAATCTGATTACTTTAGGGCAGAACTCTTTATATTTGATCCTTTTTCATTTCTAACTGAGTATCTAAATTGATTAGCGTTCAACATTTTTTATTTAATTAAAAACAACAAACTAAGTAATATGACAATAAAAACACTGTATGTTGTAGCAATAATTAAAATAATTTTTAGAATTATGTGTATGTAACTTTACTCTAAGGAAGAAGAAGGAGGTAAGTAAATATATAGGTTTAGATGTTAATGACAGGATGTCAATAATTTGACATTAAATTTCGTAAAGATAATCATCTAAAAATCAAATAGCCTCATTTATTTTTAATAAGCTGATTTAATAAAGTGATAATATAAAAAGGATATTATTATGATGTAGGTAGGTGTAGTAGAGAAAAATTATATTTCATTAAAAAAACATATATTATATAATTAAAACTTGAATAATATTATAAAGTAATGGTCCTTTCCCTATGTTGACAGGCCATTATTTATATTTTTTAATGCGTTTCTTTACTTTTCGTAAAAAAGGTGGTATAATTCTTTTGTATTAGATTTTATATCTATAGATTATATATCGATTTATTTATCGTATTTTTTTAATGAATTTGAAAGCCAATTTGTTTCTTATGACAAAATATTTTCAAGTTGTCAATAATAAACAAAATATATAATTATTATTAAATTTTCTAAAAAACTTAATTGATACCATTCCTCAATTTATAAATGGGTCTAAAAAGTGGTGTTCCATTTGTATTCTGTTACAAAATAATTTGCCTATCTATCTATCTCTAACCATGAAACGAAAAGCTACATTCTTTAATCTAACTGTAATTTTTCCTTATCTCTTAATTATGCAATATGTCTCACACATTAGTTATCACATTCAAAGCACGAACAATAATGTAAAATAAATATGTATCATCTTTCATCATAATGCTTTAGTTTTTCTCACCTTCATTCCTTCATTCCTTCATTCATAATAAAATATTTTTCATTATTATTGTTGTTGTTATAATAATTGTTATATATATGAATTCGGTTTTTACGATTACGATTACGATTACGCTTGTTCGTTAACATGTACGGTAACTAAGGCCTCAGACAAAAAAACAAAAATAGTATGTATATTATCTTTAGTTAAATGCAGCTCCTACAATCAGAAACAGTAGGATTCCAATAAATTGGAGTTGGGTCCTAAAAGCGGCATCCCTTGACCAAAACAACTTATTTTTGTTATAATTTTCTATGGTTCTCACTAGTAAAAGGTACAATAAATAGTAATAGACTTGTAGTTTTTTCAGAATTTTTTATAATATTATTAATATAAGACAGTCATTGTCATCATAATCAATAGTTTAGTTGCATAATAACCAAAAACCAATTAAATAATCAGAAAACTATTAGATAATTAAACGTTTAATAAAATTTATAGCATAGCATGTCTCCTCAAAAATTAATTACCCGTATGCATAACTATAATGTTAAAAATGACAAGTAATTTAGCACTTCTTTGAAACGATTTTAGATTTATTTATTTTTTTTTTTCAATTCAAAAATGTGTTTGAAATCAAAAATATAAAATTCAAGAGAATTTATATTACTGAGGTTTGAATTGGTTAGAAGCACAGTCGATAGAATATTGTTACACTATAATAAATACATGTACATTTTTATACTGCTGCTATAACGAGGTCAAAATGTCTGCTACATTTTATGTGTTGTATTCAATTTTTTTTTTGTGGTAATAATATAAAATATTTCTTTTTTTGAAACCAAAGCATACTCCAGAGACTTCGTATTGCATCGTAAGGATGTATTTTTATTTTAGTTACTATTACAGTTGCTCTATTTTTTTGCTTGGATTGTTTTTGTTGCAGCCTAACGCATCTGTTATATATTAAATTGCATAAAATATATGAGAATGAGTTCCAATAAGAAAATATCAAACCAAAATCGGTTCATTTGATCGTTATTTGTTGTTGTGGTCAACAATCAATAAATGTCACTTAAGCACTTTATTTTCGATTGATCTTTAGTATTCACATATAATACATTCTTATTATGAATTTTGTAAATATTTTGGATTTTTTTTTATACATATGTATATAGATAGTGTGTAAGTTTTTGCGATAAACAAACAAACATATTTTGATAATTTTCTTTTAAAAATAAAAACAAAAGAAAAAATAATTTGCGAACATTTGTTTAAACAATAAACCAAAATTACAATAGAAATGATGTTTTGGTTCTTTCGTCCTTTCGTCCTTTTTATATTTTTTTTTTTTTTTTTGTTTTTTGTTTGTCCCTTAGATATATTAAGGCATTTTTTGTTTTGGTTTAGTATATGAACAAGAACAAATAGTCTAATCATCGTTGGCATGTTAAGGCCTCTTGGGTGAAAAAATAATAATCAATCTTTCTTTGTGGTCTTGTACTAAATATCCTATCCTTAAAATATACTTGTGTATACAAAAAAACTAATAAAGAAAGAAAAAAAAGATTTTCTAGTTGTTTCCTTAAATGGCTACAATTGAAAAAAAATATATCGAAATATGTGCATGAATGAAGTACAATAATTTATTTGATTAAAATCTTTGTAAAGTGATTCTCAAATGTGGTGCCTATGTAAAATTTACAAAATTATAAAAATGTAAGGGGATAGGTGGGAAAATTTAAATTGAAAACTGTGTTATAAGGAGTTGTGGATGTCAATTAGCACTGTTTCAATGTATATTATTTTATCACATTGTCATTTTAAATAATGCTTTTATGCTTTAGTAAAGCCTCCGACTCAAGTTAAATGGTCACTGCTTTCATTTTTTTCCCTAGGCCAATCTTAAATTTTTTAAAAGAGAAAAATATTTCTTATAATGCCAGTTTTTCTTTTATCTTAATAATATCTAATATCTTTTATGGATAGAAATATCATAATGTGTATAAATAGCCTATATTGGCAACCAGTGTAAAAATAAATAGTGTGCTGACAGAAAGTATTTGATATTCAAAAAGGAGTTCGAAAAGGCTGTATTCTTTCCCTTTACTGTCTAACATCTATGAAATTTTCCAAGAAGTAGTGAACGTTTTAGATGTAGGTATAGAAGTAAATGGCAAATATATAAATAATATCAGATATGCAAACGATACAGTCCTTATAACAAACAGCCTAAGGGATTTACAACATAATAGTCTATAAAGTCAACCATCATAGCGAATTGTTCAACTTAAAAATGAATATCTCAAAAATTAAATTAATGTCGTAAGTAGAAAAAGAATGCCTTACACTGTAGCAACAATAAAAATAAATTACCGATCAATTGAGAGAGTCTCCACATACAAATATCTTGGATGCTCTTAATTGAAACAGCAAGTTGCCGAATTGAAACTGCAAGAAATGCATTTCTTAAATACAAAAAAGTTATTTGCTGTCGTGAAGTGAACTAAGGCTTTCACTTATGATTCGTTAAATGCTATGTTTGGTCTATACTCATATATGGTGTGGAAACATGGGCCTTAAAATAAGAGAACTCAACAAACTTGAAACCTTCGAAATGTGGATCTACCGAAAAATGCAAAAAATATCGTCGACAAATTACACTGCAAACGAAAAAGTTCTACGTAGAGCAAACACAGAAACAGAACTACTTCTAAGGCTAAAAAACAAAAAACCTCCTACTTGGGGCATATAATGCGTGGAAATAAATACGAACTACTTCAGTTAAGAGTTTAAGGAAAAATTGAAGGAAAAGGAGGTGTAGGAATAAAACAATTAACATTATTTCGCAACATTAGAAACTGGACAGGCTTCAGAATCATTGCCGATTTAATCCATTCAGCAACGGATTGAAACATCTACATCAAGACATCGTTGCCAATAGCATATAACCGCTGGCATCCAATTATGGATAGGTAATAAAAGAAGAAGAATATTTTTTATTTCATAACCCAGAACAATTTGTTTGTTTTTTTTTATTTAAACTAATTTTAAATTTCTAAAAATGTTCAGGTTTTAATACTGTCGAGAAGTGTTAAATAGCTGTAAAATATTAGAATTCTGTTTCCGAATTTAAATTTGATAGATTATGAATACACGATGTCTGAATAAAACTTTGCATTTGCTATTTAGCTTAAATTTAAATTAAAATAATTGGGTCAAACTGAATGTAACTACCTAGCTTAAAGAGCTTAAAGATATGAAATAGATATTATCTGAGTTCAGGTATTCAGTCAAAATATTTTGTGTTATACTTATAGTTTGAAAATCACTTATTATAATATAATATTCTAAATGTATCTATTCCGTGTTGTTTGAAAATATCAAAGATTTATTTTTCATGTTCGACTTTAACTTAGTATAATAATGTATTTAAACTGTATATAAAATATACGATATAAGATAAAACCACCCCCGCAATATACATGTATATTTTCATTGAACATAAAATAAATAGAATAAGATATGAAAAAGGTATATAGGTAATGATCACGCTATAGGTTAGAATAGTCGGGTCATCAGTAAAAGAAAATCGATTTAATTTAACACAATATAAAATTGAATCCCAAATAACAAAAATGTTATAACAACATTTTTTTTGACAATATAGGTAACAGTTAGTATTATTATTATTACTATTATTACTAATTACGGTTGACACCTCAATACTACACATAATGTTTTATGACTGTCGAAATAGCGTCTGGTACATAGTAGTTTATTGTTATTAAGCTGATCGATGAATGAATGATAGACCATCTATTATAAATTGCATTAAAAAAGTGGAGGATGAAAATGAATGTGAAGAAGTGCCTTACTTTTCAAAAATTGTTTTGAAACCTTTGCCTCATTTTTGATAAGTTTGAAATCTATGAGTGAATAATTCTGATTGAACGATCTCAAATTTGTTAATTGAAAAAATATCAAAAAATGAATGAGAATTGAGAAAATAAGGTTATTATTATTATTTTTTATTAATTATAATGTAAATTATACACAATAGTGACTTACAAGCACTAACTGCTAAGGCTAATACCTTATATACTGTAAATAAAAGCTTTTCAAACTACAAAAAACTAATATTGCTTAATTTCTATAATATGCTTACACTACCTTTGACTGACTGTTATAACTAAGGTTAAAACTTAGGTATATTTGTCAATTGAGATCAATCTAGATAGATCTAGACCTAAAATATAAACAATTGATAATTGTAATTTCACTAGAAATAATTGAATTGCTACTTAAATTAGTAACAGTAAGTTTATATGTAATTTTTACTCCTATATAAGAACAAAAAATTACTCGAAAAATAGTCAATTATAAGAAATGCCTCAATTTCATGGATAATTTAACCAAACGATAAATGCGAGCTCATTTTCAATTTAGTGAACAATTATTCGCACTATCATAACAAAACTAGTCAAAAAAGTTTTCTAGAGTTCATAATTTAAAAAAAAAGGTATGCGACAAAAATTTATTCAAACTCATAGATGTGTTTTTCACATTGAATTTTTGAGAATTCATACAGGACTGTAAAAGGTTAGTGAATAGCATACTACCAATTATTCAAAAAATCATGTCTTCTGGAGCAGTTAATGATGTTAAAACTTTTAAATATTAACTTTATTACTTCATAATTCAAAACAATATTGGCAAAATTTTCAAAAAAAAACATTTTTAAATTTGTTAACTGGGTTTTTATTTTGTATTCGTTTAGTATAGTTTAGTAATTCAAGAATCCATCATTTTTATGTTTTATTTGACACTCATATTATGCCATTCCAATTGTAATTTATCTTGCTCTTTTTTTTTTTTTTTTTGTTTTTGCATTTCAGAAAAATAAAATCAAAATAAAAAATGAAAATTGTACAAGTATACAATAGTATACAACACAAAATTATGTTACTATGTAACTGTCTTGTTTAAATTTTGGATTCTCATTTATTAAATTGAATCATTCAGCCCTAAGATTTGTTTTAGAAATAATTTTACATCATATAAAATTTCAATTTTAGACTACCGAAATGAAAATGATGTTTTTATCTCTATTTCACAATATAAGTAATAAATAAATGTAACTGTATATATAATATAATATACATATATATTGTAGTTCTATTGAAAGACCTAATTATCATTTTGGTTTTGGTTTGGTAAATACAAATTCTAAATACACCAATGTAAATAATCAATCAAATAATTTTCAAATTTGAAATCCTTCCAAATTGTTATGGAATGAAAATTTCTTGAAAATAATAAATATATAAAAAGAAAAAGTATTAATTTTATTGGTTTTGTTGCGTCAAATGATTATAATAGATGTCTCTTATTTCGAATTGTACGAACATTTAAAATACTAGGGACCCCACCCTCCTATCTAACAAATAATGAATGGCGGTTTTTGTTCGTACAATTTTTATAATAAATAGAAAGTGAGAGGTACACTGATCAGTATTGTAGTACGGAAGTACAGAATAACTGGAAAAATTCTCAGTTCCAGTTTGATACCATAGTGTGGTTTTACTTTTTATTTTTTTTTTTCTATACGTTACTGAAAATACAAATTAAATAAACGGCGTCACTTAAATAAATAAATTTAAAATTGCGTAAAAATATAGATAAAGTTAAGATAAGCTGAGGTAGGTGTGATACTTATGAGTGGAAAAAAAATTCATTGATTTTAGCAAATATAGAAGAAAAACAAGATTCTGTACATTGTAGTAAAAATGTGTCCCTATCATCAAATTGATCAATCTGAGGTTGTAAATATATATATTATGTAAATATATAGAAATGACTATTGCAGGATGTTTGTGGAAAATAATTTTAACTGGAAATTGCTCCTGTTTAATATCACACCTCAATTACACTAACAGTGATTTTGATTTGTTTTAGTTGAAGTTGAACTCAAGGACAAACTTGCACAGTTAATTTTATAATACAAAGTCGTTTCTTAGAAGTTGCAGCATTTAGTTGAAGATTAAACGAGGTAGAATTAAAATTTACTTCACGAACAATCTAGTGATTGACTCGAATATGATATATTCAGTAGGGTGCAGGGGAATGTTAATCAACTCAACGATTTACGTTACGTTTTTGGCTTAGTTCTTTTAACCACATAATTTAGTAATTTCAGGACCTAATGCGTCACCCAAAACGATTTGGTGAATAAAAGAGATATCTGTAATTACTCAACGATCAGATAATGACTATGTAATTTGTAAAAATATTGTAAAAAATTTATGATGGCTATACTATTGTAAAATTTTAACTCTAGTCCAATATATTTTTTTTTTAAGTATTATTTTATATATATAGCTAAAACACTGTTGGGGACCTTTTATATAAGCAAATGGTCTCCTGGTACATTTGACTAGGGATGGAAAGGAAAGTTAGGAAAGGAAGAATAAAAACGAAATGTACTTTTTTAATTTAACTACAACTTATCTTGAAGCTATGACCTAGAATTCAACTTTGGCATAAAACTATTACAGTAAATATATTTAAAAAAAATTTCTTTCATATCATAAAATGTCAAAGTAAAATAAAATTTCAATTTGAATTTAAAACCCTGTCCCTCACCCTGTTTTTATTTTTATTTTTGTTTTATTTCTCAAAAATTGAAGTGGAATGGAAATATTTTACGTTCCATAAATAGATTCGATTTGAAACGAATTTTTCCACATTTGATGGAATTAACTCTTCTCATCTTAAACAAAACATCTCATTTTGACAATAAATTCATGGATTGCTGCTCAGTTTTATTTTTTTGTTTATTGTTTTTTTTTTTGTTTGAGTTAATTACGATTGAAATTAGATTATCAAAAATAAAAGACATATTGAATGGGTTGTGAAGAAAGTGTGTTATAATATGAACATAAGCAGCTAGCTTGGATTAAATTCTTTTTTTATTTAAAAATAATTTAGCTATATTTCTTTGAATCTTCAACTGAGTGGAATTAAAGGATTTATACTTTGGTAAATAATTATTATTGTACAATAAATAAATAGAAATAAAATTCGATTAATGAAAAGAAAATTTGTTTTTATGTTTTGTAGGTATTAGGAAAATTTTGTTTTATATCACTGAAAATTTATTTTTGTTAATTTTTTGAAGTTTTCTTTAAATATCTTAATAGGCATCTTTAATTTAAATTCTATTAAAAAAATTATTTCTTTGTTTTTTGTTATATAGAATTTAATTATTCGAAAACAGATTTTATGAGGTGTTAAAAATAATTCATTATTATTTGAATTTTGTACAAATATTAAAGAAACCCTTAACTTCAATTAATTGGTTTAATTTTCTATTTTAGTTTGTATGAAAAAGAAAAATAACATATTTATTTTTGGAAAATTAAAACAATTTACAATAAATATGGAATTATAAGGTTTATCTTTTACACTGCAATGAGTGGGAGAGACCTGTTGCTTACGTTTACTTTTGTATTTTATATACATTGAAATTTGTAATAGTTAGTATTTTACATTAAGTAATTTATTTGTTGTCAGGTTTCCGTGCACTAATAATTTTTAATGTTTGATTGCAAAAATCGATTTTTCGGAAGCAACATACTTCCCTCATCACTGCTCTGGACTAACTAATTTTCTTAATCATTTTTTCCCTTTTTATATCCTAAATATTCTAATTCCTAATGGTTACATATTTTAGCTACTCTTGTTTACTACTTTATGTACTCTTGCAAATTAGTGTATATTAATTTAAAATGCGGTGAGTATCCATTTCCTAAATCATTGTTCAATCTGATATGTACCTGTTCCCTCAAAATTGCTTTCGTAGGTGTCTTATTTTACTTATATTTTGCACTTCTTTTGTTGATGACAAATTAGTTTTATCAATCTTATGATGTTCTTTAACTATACGTTTAGCAATTGCCGACCAAGAAATAATACCTCTTATTCTTGCTAATTCGGCTTGCCTTAAATATTTTTGATTAAAATTATACCAAAAACTATAATTATTTAAAAAGTAATAAATTAATTTAATATTAAATTTATTTGTTTCAAGTATCATCATTGAATAACAACCTGTTATATTTATTATATATCTACTGTCTAGTTTCTCAGTATTATAATTATGTGTTAGTTTAATTTCAAGAAGTGATTAAAACGTCATAAATAATATTAATATTATTATATAATTACTAGTCAAAATCAAAGAGTACGCCTAGGATCTACCTATACGCAAGATTCGCACTCCCGACATGTATTCATTGTACTAAAATCCTTACCATAAATCACATCCTCACAGAATTTAATACATCCAACATTCCAATGATATCCCAAAACACTTTCACGCCACTACAAGTGCTCTTTTTCCTAAACAAAGACTATATTTCTCTAATTAAATCGCTCCTTACTCACCACAAAATTTGGGACGAAATATATCAAATCCAAAGAAGAATTTGTCATCAAACATACACAACTGTACATATATTGGCCTGCAAAATTATCTACAAGAGTTAAAACAACTCACAAATTGTGCAATATATACCTGTGGAGCTTCAACTATTGGACTACAAAGCATGATTTACCATATTTTTTGTTTTCTTTCTTCGCCTACTTTAATAATTAAGATTTGAAATATAATTATTTGTTTCTATAATATGTAAGATAGTGTATAAGATTTGTTATATATTTTTTGGATTAATTTTTTTAAGATTTATAGTTACTGATAAGACTTTACAAATTAAATATATAAATAGAATGTAATTTTAGTTTTTGTTTTGTAGTAGATACATAAAGATAGCTATTAAGTTTTATATCGAATTATAATTAATTTTTTGTTTTTTTTTTTAGTTGTTTACATTTTATAAATAAAGCTCACATCCCGAAAGAGAAAAGGATTTGAAGTTGGTTTGCAGATTTTATCTGCAACTCAACTGATAAGTAAATAAATAAATAAATAATTACTAGCATATAATAAAACAATTAAATGTTAATTTATTTATTTATTCAATAATTAGTTTATGCATATAAACATGTAAGCCTGATATTTGGGTATTTTTACTAGGCCAACTAAACTTACTACGATGAAAGCTAAATGTAGTTAATTTGCGAAATTTGAAAATAAATTGAATTTTATGTTTCACCTAGTGGCTACTAACAAAGACATAATTTTTTTTTAATAAGCTTAAATCAATTATCCTAGGCGATAATAATATATAGGCGATAATAATATATACCTAGTTAGAATTAACCATTTATTAAAATAAATTTTCATTAGCACCTAATATACTAGATACATAAAAATAAATCACAGTTTATGACATTTCAAGTAACATCACCACGTCAGAATATTGAGAATGGTAGATTGCATGACGAATTGTTTTTCACGAATACAGAAGCAAAAACATCTTAAAATATCAAACCTAATTTAAAAATAGTACAAAGTTGAAATATTCTTTGCAGAAATTAACACATTTAAGATGTTTGTTTTATTACAAAAACATTTAAAATAATAGTAAAGATTATCTTAAGTCAACTATATATTTTTTATCATCCACACACGTCTTTTGTGTATTACATTAGAATCTATTAATTATGTAAATATCTTATTTTTTGATCTATTTAGTCAATAAAATAGTGATTTATTATTACCTACATTTCCTAATATGTTAGTGATATGTTTTTCATATATTTCCACCATTTTTTGGTGATTAGGATAGATAGTAGTTTCTTGCTAACGTTTTAAAATCTTCTTTGTTTTCTATTATATATTTCTTTTATATCTCCCAATAATAAAGATTTTATTTATATCTTCCATATAGCATTGTTCGCTACTTCATTTGAATGAAATTCAAAATTGCATTTTTTCACTTTACCAAATTTTTATTTTTGCCATTTTGTAAAGCTAAAGTGTAAATTTTAAGCCATTTTTGAAAATCTTATTTTTCATCCCACTTTATAGACAGACTATTTTATTTTTAGCCATCACCATACATACATCTTTTCTAATATTACTTAAAATATACACCACATCGCCTAGAGCAAAATCGACTCAAATAATAAAATTCTAAAAATATCTCACACTAAAAAAAACCAACATATTTCGATATAATTATCCTGTTTTTTCAAATAACACAAAAAAAAAGAACTTTTCGTAACAAAAACATTGAAACACTTTATTATAATTAACAAATTAAATAAAAAAAAATGAAAACAAAATAAATACAAACAAACAAAATGAGTTCAAAAAAACAAAAAAAAAAACATTCCAATCTTAACAGAAGTAAAAAAATTAAACAAAACAATAATAAAAATAAAAATTCGTATCCTGATTTCTGATCATATGATTGCATACAAATAATATTCTCAAAAAATTCAACAAGTGACTCGTTAAAAATATTTTCATTTTAACTGTATTCTTTTAAGAAAATATTTTCACCTATCCTTGAACAATAACAAAAAAACAAAATCCAATGAAACAAAACAAAAAAAATAGTTACCATTTTCTATACAGAATAATATCCACAAATCTATAGTTCCATATAATATACAAATGTATACAATCACACTGTTATACATATAAAATATACCTATACCCATACCCGACCATTTAAATCAGGAGCAGAAGTCAACAATCTTATATTTACATTATTATAATTACCAGTATTTTCAACAGCTTATATCCATTTATAACATTTTAAATAACATAACAAATTATTAATACATATACATATATATGAATATTACTAAATGTGTATATTAGATATATATTATCTACACAAATAGATATAAATATTATACAGAATGTGAAGAACGAATATAATAATATTGGTGAAGTTATTGTTGAATTTTTACTTGACGAAGGCGAATTACGATGTAAAAAAAAAATTTGCGATTGCGCAATAAAAAAAAATTTCTTTTATTTTATTTAAAAAATTTCACCAATTCCAACATTTTCTATAAAGTTATTAACATTGTTGAGAAAAAACATCAGGTGGAGAAAATATGAAAACAAATATCTGTAATGTAAATCATTATTAAAATTATTGTAGAATTTTACATAGAACTTTCCTGTAATGTACAAGTTTGAAAAAAACAACAAATAAAAATGTTGAGATACCTGTTAAGTGTATAACAGAAATTGTGTATAATGAAAATAATAAAGTTTTACATGTTATGTTATGTTATTTTAGATTATGTAACATTTATTTGCATTTCTATTATATTCTTACATTTTTCAATATGAAAAGTGCAGATGAAAATTCTGTGTGTTAGAATGGAAAAATTCTTTGAATAAATTTTGACAGTGTGTACAGTTATTCAAATTGAAAATTTTCTGTTAATTGCTGATGAATTTATTATTGTAAATGCTATCAAATATTCATTATAAAAAATGAATTACATTCCACATTTTGTTAAATTTAACATTTTATGTTTTTTAGAAAAATTAAAAATGCAAATAAGAAAAATAAAAATTCATTTTGTGATTTTGAAAGTTAAGAGAAAATTTTCTTAAAAAAAAATTTTACTCAACATGGATGAGGCTTTGCAAGACTTGAAAAAAGCAGTATGATTCACAGAAAAAATAATATTTTTAATTTAGTTATTTAGCAGTATATTAAGTCACAGGTTAAATAATAAAGGGTTTGTTTTTTTTTTTGCATTTCGAAGAACATGCTAACAGCTTCTTATTAATCTGTCTTTTAAAGTATCACAAATTACATATATTGTAGTCTAAAACATGCTAACTGTTTTTTTTCCAATTAATTTTTTTATTCGATTCTTCGATTTACTTTTAAAATTTTGTTCATTTCTGAACTATCCTTCTTTTTTTGATCTTTTAAATAACTTAAATTATGCGAAAAGTACGTATCCCATATGATTTTGACCCCAATAAAAAATCTTGTCTTTTTAAGTATCAAATACATTACATCTATTATAGTCAGTAGATTGTAGAGTATTTCACTCTTATAATAGATTAGTTCCATTTCAACTTAGTGATAACAAAGTCTATATTTTCAACTACTACTACTACCACTAGAAGTCACTACGTATACTTACATACCTTGCGACGATTAATTAATTAAAATATGATCAATATAACAGAGCAGAATTTTGTTTAGATTATTGGAGTTTTGGTTAAATTGTGTTGAATTATGGTATTAAAACATCAGTAACATATAAATTGTTTATTATAATTATTTTACACGTTGTGTTATGAAAATCAAAATGAAAATGACTTCAAAAGGTTGTAAGAAATATTATATACTGCTTATATACCGTATTTAATTTAGCAGCTCTTGCAAGTATTTTTTTAATTTCGTTCCAACCTAATCGATGGGATACAAGAAAGATGTTAAAAATGTAATCTAATGATGTGACTGAATCTGAGACATAAAATTTGTATTTTGTACAAGACTATAGGTGGTGCAAGCGACTTTGCAAGAATAAAATAGTAACAGCCAAATAGCACCAATAGACTAATTTGTGAAAGTAATGATGTTTCAATCATTATAAACACAATCACAGAACCACTATAATCTGAGCTATATCCGAAGTCTTACCATTCCAAATGGAGTGAAAAAGACAAACAAGAAAATAGTTACTATTGAGAACGGCTTACATTTGATGATTACATAATTTATATGTTATCTGAGCAACAACGGATGCTATTGCACCACTAAATTAGAAGAAACTAATTAAATCATTAGATCATCGTCCCTTATATCTCTTGAATCAAAATTCTAAAAACTATTTTTAGCAATTAATTAGAAAGCTCAGATCTGTTGTGAGCATCTAATCAATTGTTTGGTTCAGTTAAGGTATTATTTGTGTTCAACTTTTTCATATAAAATTTGATAATTTTAAATTTTAAATTAAAAAAAAAATTAGAAATTCAGTATGAATAAGAAATAACTTTAATATAGAGGAATCAATACCAAAACCAAACACTATACCAATATGAAAAAAAGGTAAAAATAAATAAGTACTAACCATCAGTAGACAAACGTACGTACCTAAGTATTATATATATGTATAAATATTGCATACCATATAAAATAAGAAAACATTCCTTTTTTTCTAATAAAGATACAAAACTATGTAGATGTATCTATTTATTAAATATATTTTGTAGATATATATAAAAAAATCTATTAACCATATCACATTTGTATTTATATATAGCTATACATTTTGTTTTTTTAATACAAAAATAAACAAGATCATATGAATCACATGAATCTGGATGAGACGACAAACCATATAGACAGGATATTTTTTTTTCTTTTTTTTTTACTAAATAAAAACACTAATGTAACATCTTTATCCTGTTTCATATTTATATTTATATATATAATATATATATATATATATATATAAGTATTATAATACAATTCTTGTATAGTATAAAATACATATGTATATATACATATATAATTATAAGAGTTTAATAAACACATGCTTTAGGTTAAAGAAATCTCCTTATTTTATATCTTATAGTATTCGCGTTTCAAAACCGCTAACATTTTCCCATCATTATTATCATTTTTATTATTATTGTTATTGTTGTTATTATTATTATTATTATTATTATTATTATTATTATTACTATCAGTAATCACACCTCACCACCATCAACATCAGTAATATCATCAACACCATCAGTGTTGAAAATAGACTAAAAATTTATATAAATGTAAATGTACATAATATACCTATATAACTATTATATAATATTTCACAGATATGTGAGTTCATGATTGCCTTAGATTAAGAAAAAGAAAAATATAAAAATAAACAAACAAAAAAAAAAAATTCAACGCGTATTGAAAAAGTTTTTCTCAAAGCACGTGATCAGAATTTACATTGACATTAAATGGGAAAACCAGAGACCAACCAATACTTGTATGAATTTTTTTTTTTCATTTTTCTTATTTTCTTTTTCTTAATATTTTATAAAGCTAAAAAAAACATCAGAAGTGGTAAAGCATTGCTTTATATTAATACCATATTAAGTTTTTTTGAGGTACAGAATTAGCGGCATTAAAAATTATTAAACATATTGTAAGGTTTTTGGTCCCGTTAAAAATCCCGTATATCCTAGAAGGCTGAAGGATTTTTTTTTAACTCGATTAGTGTTATAACTCTTTATAGCTAATTTCTTATTGTATTAATCTGTTTTGATTGTCTAATTTCTTCTACATAGCGTGTAAAGTTCTGGATGTAAAGGTACCTGCAGAAATTCGTCAGTGTTGTTTTAAACAAAACTATTAAATTCTTTTTAGGTTGTTATGATTCAATTTGACTAAATAAATGAAATAAATAAATAATAAATTTTGAAATTCTACTTGTCATAATAAAATATTTAAATTTGACAAAACTGCTTATGTTTTTACAGTATAGTAGTATTATGCTGCGCAAAATCAAGTTTCAACAGCACTAAAATTGCAAAATGCAGTTACATTAAGTTCTGGATAATATTTTCTGCGCTGCGTACAGAATTCTGCACATTTATTTCTATTATATGTCACTGTTAACACGATCTTTGAGCAATCAACGAGCATCTGCGTTTCGTCAAAGTATTTCCTTCTTTTGCATTATTTCTTAAACTATTTATTGACAGTATAATTCACTAAAATAAAATGGAACTAGATGCTATTTAGGAAAAATAGTTAAATTTTGGGGAAAAAAATAAACATACATAGCATTTTAGAAATAAAAGTTAGAAACCTATATCTAAATCAATTTAATTTTTTGAACATGGAAAAAACATCATCAAAGTTTTACAATAATTTAAATGCCGACATTCCAAAACGAAAAAGGGTATATAGCTAATATGCAGACTAATCTGTGGACTAGCTGTAATAAATAAATAAATAAATTAACTCTGAACAAAATGATCAGAGTATTTAAGAGATTCAAAGTAGCATAAAGTGTTTGAGTCCCCTTGAGTTTTTATCTTTAATATATAAAATGTTACTTCCGTTTTCAAATTGACTTGCGTAACATACTGCATTCAAAATCTGGCCAATTTAATTTGCAACTTAGAAGCTAAGTCAGTACATGTGGATTTCACAAATAAAAAAATTTACCAGTACATATAAATGGTCAAGAAATACCCCATTCAAATGCTGCCAAATATCTTGGATTGTTAGATGTGAATTTTCGCTAGAAAGCTCACATCAAAAACAAGAAAAATAATTACAAATCCGCTAAAGAAAAATGTACTGGCTCATAGGTAAGAATTCCACCTTAACAATACAAAACAAATTTCTGTTCTATGAACAAATACTGAAGCCAGTATGGTCATATGGCATCCAGCTATGCAGCTAAAAAAGTAATAAAGATATTATTCAGAGGTTCCAGAATAAGGTAAAGTGCCCTGGTTCATCAGAAACTATTACCTACATAGAGATATGCAAAAAGAATCTGTCGATAAGGAAATACAGACATTTGGAATAAGTCACGAAAAAAGACTCCAGCACCATGTAAGTGTCGAGTTAGTCCAGCTCCTGGACAATAGAAATGTAGCCAGATGACTCAAAAGACTAAAACCATTTGATTAAGTGCAGCAATAATCGACACATTCTTGAGGACTCGTCGCGTCGGTATTCAGTGGTTGATTCGCTCCCACGTTTAGATAGATTTGTTTTTCCGGAATTTGTGAAGAATTTCGTTATGTTGACAACCAACAAAACGAGGTTTTTCACAAGTTTTCCAGAATTACAAAATTTGTTTGGAAAGCTATTCGGATTTTCGTCGCTGATGAGATGGGTCTTCAAGGGTATGGGTGAATACGTCAAAGGAAAAGTTAGATAGACATCGTTGGATGTAGTTTACATTGAAAATTAAAACCAAGCCAAGAAAAAATTGCTCATTAGTCCTGTAGAATATCAAGCAATATCAAGCAACGGGGCTCATTGTGTCTTTTGAAGATTCCCACCAGACTGCGTATAAACATAAAAAAAAAATGCCAATTTAAAAATTATTTTTAAACAATCAAGAAAATACCATAAGGGATATTGAGGACTATTCTGGATTACTGGTATCTTCTGTTTTACAATTAAGTATTATGATATTAGTGTTTCTATTTCTGGTTATATTGAATAATATGTTACAGTTTCTTCTCAACAAAATTTTTTTTTTCTATTTTATGGTTTTGATTTTTTTTTTTTCATCTAGGAGATAAATTCACACATAATAATTCTTAAGAAAGAATCTTTACCTAAACACATACTCATTTACTAACATTTATAATAATGGTATATAGTATAACTAACACCTATATTTTGTTATCTCTTTTATATTTTAATTCATGGTATCTCTTTAAAAAACATAATCATAATAATCATAAAAAAAAGCAAAAACAAAAACAAACATAAGGTACCATATTAAACATAATTGTAACCATGAAGAGTCCTTGGTTTAAAAATGAAAGCATTTAATATAAGGACCTCATAATGATTGTAAAATAGATTCTCATAATATATTTATACATAAATACAATATAATATACTAATACTATGTATATTATATAAGTGTAGGTACGTGTATATAGAAAATAGCTTAGAATGTTACATCAAACATTCATTCTAATATGAGATATTAACACGTTCAAGGTTTTAAAGCAAGAAGAAAAGAAAAAAAATAGATAAAATCAAAAAAAAATTATTTTCTTATTTTAATTTTTTTTTTTTAATTTTGCGGGATTTATGTTTAGAAGGTGCATCTACAGATAATAATAAAATTTCCTACTACCACCGTCTGCGATACTTAACCAAGAATTTTGTTATTACAATAATGTATAATTAATAACTGAGCTTGTATAACTAATATTACATATAGGTACAAACTAGAAACATAGACAATAAAATCAAAAATTATTTTGTTGAAAATGTAATAATATAACGTTTCAAATATATGCGAAAAAATATGGCATAGGGTTGAGTTTAAAATAAAATTCTCATCATAATAACATCCAACTATTAAATCTCTGAAATCGAATTATTTATATTCAAATATCGTTCGATACTATATAACTTGTAACCTAACTGAAAAATTTGGTTAGATTATTGTGTTCTAGCTAGAGTCTAGACCCTTTCACCTTCAATCAAATGGCATTTATAGTACTGCATTAGCTCTATTTGATGAGTTCTACGTTTTCATTATTTAGTAATATTACTCATATCAACATGCTTTTAACTTACTTTCACTAACTTATTAGGTCACTTTTATTATCTCTTCTTCTATTAAGTACATCACTACTTTTATAGTATAACGTAACCAAATACTTATTTTGGATTCTTTAGATTGTAAGCACTTAACTCCATTCAAGAAGATGACCTTAACAGCCGTTAATCGTTTTAGCATACTAACAATAACATACGACAACTTTTCTTTATAAATTTTTTATAATTGTACTATTTATTTTGAATGTGGTGCAGTAATGGTAGTATCATTCAATTTTTTTTATTTTGTTAACCCATATAGCCCCGAACCTAGATCCAGTTCACCCAGAGTCATAAAAATGTACACAGTAACTACTTTTAAGTTAATTAAGAAAAAAAATAACATATTTGATGAAGTGCTCTGTAAAGGATATATTTCATGTTTCGAAAACGAAACTTCAGGATCAAACAATTTATATAACATTTTTTAAAAATCTAATAAAAATACTTGAAATAAATAAAATATCTTTACAAAATAAAATAAAAAAAAAAAAAATGTTTTATTTAATTTTAATCTTAAAATATTATCAGATATGGTAAAGAGCATTACGTATGCAAATTAACGCCACATTTGATGCATGGAAAACTTTTTGACTTTTGCAGTGACGGAATCGAGCTCGTTTCTCAATATGAGTGACATTGTAATTCCCACAGTTACATCTGATTGAAGTTGTTGAACTTTGTCCCATATAATTTAGTGCTAATTGTTTTCATGAAGATATTGTAGCGGATTTTTACAAGTACTCAACAACAAATACTCGGAACTCACTTTGGTGTATAATGTTTTTTTTTAACTTTTCTTATCAAAATAATGAAGTTTTCATGTGTTGACCATAGCAACATCTAAATCATTGATAAACGAAGCCAATTATTTATAACATTATCGAATATACCAACTCCACCCACTGAACCCACTGTGTGGTTATATTCAAAAATCAAATTTGTATCTATACATTTTTTTCTCTTGCAGGGTCAGTATTTTAGGTCTGTTTTTATATTACGACAACGATTGAACATCGGTTGTGGTATAAATAGTCATTTACTAAGGCCCACTTTAGAATGGAATTATATTCATAGAATCATCAGTATTCATAGTACACCTGTTTAACATCGGTTATTATTTCATTTCCAAGTAATTAATTTCAAATATTGAATATGTGGGCCCGTATTAAAAAACAAAGTATTTGTAGCACTATAGCTTGAGAAAAAGCTACGAAAAATAATCTAGCATAATTTTTTTTTGGATGTGTGAAGATTTATGGATATCATTTAAGCCTGATGTTTCGTTTTCGATACACTTCTTTCTGGAATGGTTCAGTATCGGGATTAAATTATTATGTAGGCACTATGATTTTGAATTTATTTATTTAAAATATTTTTCTTTTTATTTTAAAAAGAATTTTTATTTTTGAATGTTTTGGTCGAAGATTGAACTGATACTACTTTAAAATTGTCATTGGAAAACCATTTAATTTACGTTCGTTGATGTAGGAGTACAGATGTTCGGTTATTAAATTGAAAATTACAAGGTTGAAATTTGTTTAGGGAATACAATTTTTAATAAACCTGTTTTTTTATTTCTTTACTATTTATGTAACACTGTTTTACTTGAAGCAGAGAAGAAAATGGAGATGGATACGTCACACCCTTGGAAGACCTACGAATAATATAACAAGCCAGGCGTTTGATGGGAAGTCGCATGGTGAAAGAGGAAGAGATAGCTCGCGAGAAATATGACGAAGATCAGTTCATAAAAAAATGGATAATCTAATATATAATACACAAGATGAACGACGTTGTGAGTGAAAAAGCAAGAATAATTGAATAGTAAATTACACCACAAAAATATTAAAATTTTAGCAAATTCTTGGTGCTGAATACTTAAAACATTTCAAATATTTACACCAAATAAATAACGGTTATTTCCAAATTGAGCGACACTCTAAAATAAATTTCAATCTTATTGGAACTTATAAGAAAAAGCACAAAAACGAAAACACAAACAAAAATTGAAAACAAAACAGAAAAACAAAAATCAGATCATATCATACTCTGCAAAAATGATATAATAAATGTTAATTCATTTGCTCCTGCTATTATTAAAAAAAATAATAACCACTAAAACACGGTTATAGTCTTTCGCTAAATTTCAGTAATATTTCTGACTATAACTGTTTTGTGATTATAGGCGTAGTAAAAAAAAATTGCATCTTTCTAAACAAAATTAAAGTCAATAAAATATATTTCATATTATAACAACTTTAACCTTTACTTTATTCATAAATAGAAATTCTGTTATGTAATCACAAAACATATTTTTAATAAAGAACAGAAAAACTATATATAAATCAGTTCTTTGATAAAATAATTCACTTTTGACTTATTTTTTGTTTTATTGAAAAAATTGGCGTTATATTTTAATGTGACCTATAAAAGACATCGATTGTATGAACTTATGAAGTTTATTACTTTCTTTCAAACAAATTGTTGACTATTGCTATAACCAAATTGTGACTACAAACGTTTTTGATTATAAACGAATTAAAATACATCCATCTACTACGTTGAGAGTAATGGGATTTTAATGTGTTAAGTTATATTGAAATTAGTATTAATTTCGTCATAAAGTATTATGTATTATACTTTAATTTCATTGTAAAGTATAAACATTCTAGAATCAAGCGACCCAGAAAACCACTACAATTATACCAAACCAAATATTTCTTTTTAAATAAAATTGTGCAATTGCACAGGGGATGCACTAGTAACAATAGAGTATAGAGTGAAATTAAACACATAACGCAGAACAGATTCGGGTGGAAGAGCTTCGTGGAAGCCCTATGCTCGCCTAGTTTTTAAAGCGGTTAGATGTACTAATTGTTATTTATATTTTACTAACTTATCGATAAATATTTTTAAGATGAAAGATTTTATGTTCAAAAAACACTTTAAAATATATTTCAACAGGTTATTTGTAATTATAAATCATCATATCAATACAAGAATATTTACTGTCATGACACTTTTTATCTATGACTGTTATGATATCAACAATAATATTTGGCAATTTTAGAAGTATAACTTAAATTTTTGTTTTTCTTACTCAAATTTAATGTTAAATCACATAGTGTTATACATATTACATGTCTAAAAGTTAATTAAATACAGTTTAATAAAATAATTTTTACAAATTCAATAAAATGAAAAATAGAAATAGAATGAGAATGATAATGTGAATAATTATTTTTACTCTTTTTAAGTTTTTTTTTCCAAACTTCGAGTTCTGGAAAGTTTAATTTTTATTAGATTCCTGTTTTTTTTGGTATTTGTATTGTACAGAGTATTACGATGATACCATCATTAATAACCTTTTTATACTACCTTTGTTCAAGTATATGAATTATGAATTGTGAATATAAGCATTATACGTTTCGGTAGTTTCACATACTTATATTATGTACAATTTTGTAAGGGATATGTTATGTATATAATATGTTATATCTATATTCGAGTGTATACTATATAAAAGTGGAGATTTCATTCTTAAGTAAAGTTTATATTTGTTTTTACATACATGTACCCATATCCATATATACATAATAATATTATTATGCTATATATATATAATAAAAGTTTCCACTTCTTAGGAAAATTAAAATTCTTTCGGTGATAACATAATTATTATCCTTGTTTTGGGAGCTTAAGTATCGCATAATAAACTTTAAAATATAATTGGAACACGATTTTGTGGTATATATTTGCGATGATGGAATACACATAAGGGGAGAGACAGAGATAGAGAGAGAAAGAGAGTGTATACATACGATGAAAGTAAAATTTATTAAGTTTCTTATATATATATTTTTTTTTTTTGTTTTTATTTTTGTTTTTGTTGATGTTTTTGGAACTTAATTTTCATTTCAAAAGGATTCTGTTTGTCTATGAGAACAGATTTTTGTTTAAACACAAATGTGCTTTTATCCCGAATTTCTCATTTATACATGTACATATTTAGATTCAATGTATAAACTGTATAGAATATAAAATAACACTCTAAGTGAAAAAAAAACTGTTGAAGAATTGTATTTACTTAGAAAGGATGTTTTTGTTTTTGTTGTTTTGTTTTTTCAAAACAATATAATAAAATTATATGAAAACTGTTTAAATTACTTTAAAAAGTTTAGTTTCTAATCTGTAAGTATATAGGAGTAGAAGTATAAGAAGTAAAGAGAAAATTATTTTATCCAGTTGCATTATTTTAAAATTATTTGCTTTATTACAAAATCAGTGCTTGGGAGTCACAAAGTAACTAAAATTGTAGTCAAGTATCGTAATCAAAAGATTAAGTGCTGTACACAATAACAAAGTAACTCCTTTTGAAAAATAATTCAAAATTATTCTTACATTTGCAGAAAATAGTTTTTAATTTCTAATAATGTTTCGTTTTCTTGGTACTAACATGACTGCTCATGACAATTGGATGACAGTTATTAAAATAAATAAGTTATATTTCACTTGTAGATTACTCTTATGTACCTATCTTACTTACTCACATAGGAGAGGTTAGATACCGGAAAATGTAAAACACATAATCACAATTCACTATTGTAAACGAGCTACTCATGATCGCCAAAAATAGAAAATGACAACAAATTAGATCCAAGACATACATGGTCTGAAAAGTACTTACTTAAGTAAACATTATTATTCGTTCGCAACAGACAAATTTTAACATTGAGATATAATGCGGCATAATATATAAGGTATTGTTCATAGTATTATATTAACTATTTTGTCATGCTTTTCCATTTTCATTTTGGGACACTTCAGTGTTGCACGAATTCATTGTGATTTTAATTCAGTGTTTCACGAAACTGTAATTGATTAAAAATTTTTATTAATCTATTATTGTTATTCTACCTAGTGTGGCGTACTATCAACGTTTTTTAGTAATGGTGATATTATTTATTTATTTATATATTTATTTTTGATGGATTTGTCATGCTAATTTAGATTTCTAAAGCCTATCTGCGACTGCAGCGATATATCTCCTCTCGATATTATATAATCTGATCTAATTTCAAGTCCGTGAAACTGATCATATCATTGGATTGTATTTATATTTTCTACACTTCTACGCCGATTAATCTTGTTGGGGAGATTTGATTTTGATAAATTTAGTTTTAAACGTGCAAGATCTTAGCTAAGATGACTTTTTGATACGACTGAGAAGTAGGTACAGCATTATTAAGTAAGTATGTTTTTTAGAGTTAATGATGAAAATTACGATCAAATTGGTACTTTCTTATTATTATTTTTTTGTTTTTATTGTCTCAATGTTTTAAACTGACTTAATTATTGAGAATACATTTAATTTGTAAACCTAATGAAAATTTGCATACTAATATAAAACCTAATTTAAACCTAAAATATGGCTAAACTAACGTCTATTTACCAAAATGATCCCAACACTAAATCTTTATGTACTATCGGTTTTATAAGTGAATTTTCGGAATTGTAGCAGCTGATACAAATTCAAATTAGTTTTGGCAACACTCATCCATACGCGTGGAACCCGTATAACAAAATGCTTTGAAAAATGGATTTAAATATTAATAATTTGTTTTCAACAGTTAAACTAAATCTTTTATTTTGACTTCATATGACATTTTTATATAAAAATCTATTTTGTTGACGGTTTTTGTTAGATAAGTAGTTTTTTTTATCTAGGTGTATGCTAGCATTTTATATTACCACTTTCCTAAACTATTTCATTATATTATATAAGAAATTTTCACATGAAAGGTTTCTGTTCGGCAAAAAAGAAGACTTCCTACTTTTTGTAAAGAAAATCGATTTAGTTTATTCTACGTTAATTTTGATTTTCCATATAAAATAGTCGTCTTGAATTATTTTGAAACGTTTACATTTTCAACGTTATTTATGATTTCATTTCGATAGCTAGAGACAGATGAGAACGCAGTATTATCACCGTACAAACTATTGCAATGCTGCTGCAAAGATATTACATAATAAAGGAGATGGCGGAAAGGCTTACGAAACACTTACTCTAACCCAAAAAGATGAATTCTTTTTATGTTGGAAATATAAAATTTTGGATTTCATTATTCTAATTATTTGATTGTAAAACTATTTTCCGGAAAATTCTTTAGATGGAAGGTAAGATTTAATATATCTTTGTATGGATTGGTTGAATCATAATCAATAGTTTTGGACGACCACATGATATTTTTTTTGTTTGTTTTTTGTTCGTTATTGCAACAAACGAAGTCAAACAAGTGATGTGATGTTACTAAAGCTGTTACATTTGTAACGCTCATTTATTCCACAAAAACTGATTCAATTATTGATAGGAAATTCAATATATTGTGAATTTATATCGTACAATAAGCAGTACGGCTTCGGAAGAATCTGGAATATTTGTAATTTAATTCCCAAGAAACATGTAATATTGTAGCTATAGAACTATATGAATATAATTTTTTATTTGACCCAAATTTGTGTTTCAAGGACATGCATGTGATTGTTTAGCTATAGGTATATGTTTTCATTGTTAATAAGGATGTGTAAATAAATCGGGAACTCTACTCCATCTTGTATTATGTTTATGACAGATATCAAAATATTTATATAAAATTTCAGCCTAGAACTATTTCTTTAAATATAGTGTTATTGTTTTAATATTTTATATAATTTTTCTCCAAACAGAATTGCTATCATTATTAGGTAGGTAGGTACTTGTTTGTAATTTAAAATTAATTACTTTTATCTAGACTTGTACTCTGGTGCCTTTAGAGATTCACATTAAAAATTTTCAGTTAGATTTTGGTATTATAAAAGAAATACTCTTGTATACCCCTTCCCATACGTGACATAAGTTACTGAATATATATATATAAAATATTATTCACAAAATAGAAATATGTAGATAGCTATATAGAAAAAATTGCAAAAAAATAAATATAATAAAAATAAATAAAAACATATTAAATAAATACAAATAAAATGTCTGAAAATGTTTCAATAAATCCTTGATTTGATTTTATTATAGTTTTATAAATTTTTTTTTGCCTTTTATTTTGGTTATTAAATATTAAATTATATAATACAAAACGGGAAAAAAAGAAAATATTCAAGAGGGAGTGGAGTATAAAATGAAAGAATCACAAACAGATTGCTAATAAAATTCAAAAGATATACACACATATATTTTTGTATATTGTATTATTATTGTTAAACATATATGGTATAATGTATGAATATATAAATATAGTTTGTAACACATAAGTAAGAACACAATATGAGTTGATGTTGAAGAATGAAGAATATAATAAGTGAACATAATATTGAAGATATAAAATAAGTATATAAAAAAGGTATATGATACAATTGATATAATATTGTCTACATTACAAAATCCTCATCCCAAAGTCTTTACCTCAAAATCCTGAAAGAGAGAATTTCAAAGACCAAATACCCAAAGCAAAATCTTCAATTAAGATATTTACTGTTTTTTATATTCAATACCGGCTACATAAAACCAATATTTTTTCCAACTCTGGAAAAAGTAGATTTGTATCCCTTAGTTAGAGGCTACACGAATATACATATCAAAACGTGAATAATTTTATTTCTGGGAATTTTGTCTGTTGGATTTTGTCTTTCGGTATCTTGAAATACCTAGTCAGTATTTGGTCTTACTAAGGATTTAGTCTTACGGAGGATTGTCTCTGTGAAAGTTTTTTTTCCTCTCTCTAGCACTTTATATCTGTAAATCTAGTAGTTTATATTCAGTGCCATCTGTACGAAAGCGAAGATGCAACATACATATTTGATTTTATTAGACCATAATTGTCGATAAAATGTTCAAATTATTATAAGTTTGCGGACGATATTTTTAAAGTAGTCCAATTTAAAATTATTATATTTGTCTTTATTAACTTAACTCGGAGTTTATATGTTTGATTTTTTTCTTATGTGGTTGATTTTCAATCTCTTTAGAATATTTCTGTTTTTTAATGTTAAATCGACTTATAACAATTTCATTTTCTTGTATGATTGATGGAAGTGACTATTCCAGTTGCTTCTGAAAAAATTATTAGCACAGTTGTCGTATCCTATTTTGATACTGTGTTCTAAGATAATTAGAAGCTTTTAACGATTAACATTATTAAGACTTAAACATTTTTTTTGTCGTGTCTGAAATAATAAAAAATTAATAATTACCAGATTCTGTTTTTTAAGAAAAACTTATCAGAATCAAACAACCGGAGAGTACAATTTTGAAAGAGTTACCAGCTTCACATACCGGAACCCGAACAATAATAAGCGCTAATAGTATGCAGCACTGCATTAATACCAGAATTCAGGTCAAAAACAGATGTTACTATATGAAAACAGAAATTTGCTACAATCAAAGTATATATCCAGAAAATCAAAGATGATGAAATGGAGGTGGTCTAGGAGAACAGCCTACGTATATGTGAAATAAAAATTCTCCAAAAATAACTCGGCCCAAAAATATTGGAGAATATATAATTAGAAATAATCGCGTAGTAGAATTAAAAACACATTGTAAAGTTTGCAAAGACCAAAAACTTAGGTAGGCTGGCCACGTTATTAGAATGCTTCGAAAACAGGCAATGGTGTTAAATAGAAAGGTCGAGAGTAATCGTGGTAGGGGAAGACCAAGGAGAATATTGAAAGCAAATGTTCAAAATGATACCCAAGCCCTACAAATCTCAAATTGGAGACAAGCGTTTACCCAGAGCTGTAACGTTATAAGATGATGATGATCACATTACGGAAATAACATGCCTTTGTTGCTTTTGATATAATATTTGAATTTTTTTCTTTGTTTTTTAACTTCTTTCAATTTTAATATTCTTAAGTTCTTCCTCACATGACACAAAGTGTATAAGGTCTAGCATACCGTTACCTATAACTATTCTTAAAAACATTATATTTTTTTTGTTGTTCCCATTTGAATCTTCCAAAATCAAGGGGTTTTTGAAGAAATAAATAAAATTTATATAGAAAAAAGAGTACCTGAACAATATAATAACTGAAATAACAGTAAATATAAAAAAATATTTTATTATATTTTCTTTCATTATACATAATATTTATTTTTATTTTATTTTCGTTGTTTTTTTTTTTTTTTTTTGCAAGAATATAACAAAATTCAAAGGATATTATAATAAAGTCTTTATTGAACAATTCAAGAAATAACAAAAACAACATGATTATAAAGATGAAATAAAGGCCATTTAATTCTTCAATATTTATCGAAAGCAACAATCCTTGTAAACCATTCACTTTTATATAAATTTAAGTATATATACAGACATATATTATATAATATGTATTCATATATTGTATAAATGTATTTGTATATAAATTGAAAGTACTCAATATCATTAATATTTATTAGAAGGTAAATCATATCATAATCTAATGGCAAAAAATGTTAAAGAAAGTGAAGTTGAACACTTTTTTTTTGACAAAATTTTGATGTAAAATCATTTGACATTTGGGTTGATGCTTCAACATACATACATAATTTAATAAATTATAATCATATTAAGTATAAATAAAAGTACTTTGTATACATAATATAAAGTGTGCATATAAATGAAATATTTTGTGAAAAAAAACTGTTATTAGATGAAAGAATTGAATAGAATTAGTAAAGTGTAAAATTTATTCATATAAAAACGTAGTCATTTTATGCCTCTTTCCATTAAAGGTGTTAATATCACGTATAGATTTTTTTTTTTTTGCTTAGGAAATAAAACTTGAAATATATAATTAATATTAATGAAATTAAAAGAAATATATTAAGATATGCAGTAAGTATGAATCTTAACAAAATATAATATGATGTTAAATATGTGCTAATACTGTACATACTCGGAATTCAGCTGAATTGTTTCATTTATTCAGTACTTCAGATATTCAGATATTAATATTATTTGTATAATATATTGTGGACTCTACGTGAAACATTTTAAAATATTTAAATAAAATAAGTCGAGCTTTTAACGTATTTATAATAATTATAATTTGGGGTTATTCAAATTATCAGTCTTCTATTGATTGTGTAACAACCGACACTTAGATAATAAGTTCAGTGAAACAAATTTAACCCTACACTGCTTGATGTATCATATCTGATGTAGTGTTTTGATGTTTTAGTGTCTTTTATGAAAAGTTCTAAAATTTAATAATTATAGTAAAACATTATTATTATACTAATTAATTATTATAATGGCTTCTGGTAAATGGTTGATGGTACAATCTTAGAAGAAGTTGGGGAAGTTGAAAATGAGAATAACCAAAATTTACAAAATACTGAAAGAAATCCAAAAAAGGAAGCAAAAGACTGAAAATAACAATATATGAAAATGTTTTGGAGAAAAAAAAATTAATATGAGATAGCAACGCTCAACAATTTTGAGGAACAATTAGATATCCTCCAGAAGTTTTAAATTTATCTACACCTTATTCAGTTTTTATATATACTGACTCTGAGAATGATCCAAAATTTCGTAAGGCTGATGAACTAGATTTAGGATCTAGTGCGAACATAGTTTTGCGTTTGTGCAGAATTATATCACCTTACGAAAATTACAGAGCGTACTTTGACAACTTTCACATCTCTGTTTCCTTGCAAGTTCATTTGGCAAAACAAAAAATACTGTCACTTGGAACAGTAAGAAGAATCAGAATTCCTAACTGCAAACTCCCAAGTGAACAAGCACTGAACAGAGAAAATCGTGGAAGCTCACATGAGTATGTCTTTGATTTTGAGGGTGTTCAAGTAGCTCTTGTTAGCTGGAAAGATAACAAAACTCTAACTTTATTATCAACTTTTACGGGGCAAATTCCTTTCACTGGCGTTCAACGCTTTGATAAAAAAAATAAGAAATGTATTTCTGTTCAATGTCCAAATTTAGTCAAAAAAAATAATAAGGATATGGGAGGCGTTGCCCTGTTAGATAGTTTAGTTGAACGGTAAAAAATTCAAATGAGGACAAAAAAATGGTACCATAGATTATTTTATCATCTTTTAGATGTTACAATAATTAATATTTGGCTAGTATATAGAAAAATTACTATAGAATGAAATGAAAAACACTTGCTTTAGCTGAGTTTCGGGTTGAAATAGCTTACTGTTTATCTACCAAGGCATTTCATCTACAAATAAAAGGGGAAAACCTTCAAATCAGGTAGAAGTGCAAATTATAGAAAAAAAGAATAGATCTTTAACAACAGCTTATATACCACCAAAAAATGTTCGACTTGATTTGACTAACCACTGGCCAGCGTATGAGTCTATAAGACAAAGATGTAAACTTCCAGAATGTAAATCATTTTCATATATAAAATGCTCTAAATGTGGGTTGCATTTTTGTTTGGACAAAAATAAGAACTGCTTTATAAAATTTCACACAAAGTAAAAAAAAAAAACTGATAATTATTATATTTTTCATATTGAAATTACTAAAATGCAATATTATTTTATAATATTAACTTTATTTTTTTGTTTTTGATTTAATTTAATTTAGTTTTAAATAAAAAAAACGAAAAATTTGTTTTTATAATCATAAGGCATTTCTAACGCTTTTACACATTATGTATCAGATATGCTACAACTAAATTTGTCTAAAAAAAACACCTTATTATAAATTTATATATATTTTCTAGTATTTTTTCATATTTATAAACTGTATTTGCACCTAAAAACTATTTTTCCAACAAGATATAAAAAATCAAGCAGTGTCAATACTTTTTATTTTTTTAAATACAAGCAAAGTCATCCGTACACGCTTACGTTCACCTACAACCCAAAATGTATAAAATTTACTTTAACAAACTTTTGGTTATGAGCCGCAACAACTAGGGCAAATTTAAAATCAGTAGTAGGTTTAAATTTGTTTGAATTTATGCAACAATAAAATCAGTATACAATACCTAAGTAATCTGATCGAATTCTATAGTTGTGATTAATTGAAATTTAGGAGCATTATTGGAGTTCCTACAACTTTTTAGTTCTGGTTGATTAGCAGAAATCTCAAAAACCGGAAAAAAAGTTCTAATCTTATTTAAAAGAATTACTTTCATAACGAACTAATGTCGTGCCACAAAAAGAAGGACATTTTCAAATTTCATTATCAGGTTTCATTCCTTGATGCTTGAACAATCAGAATTAAGGAAAAGGGTAATAGAAGTGTTTGTTTATTTTTAAGAATTTATTTAAGTCCCAATTTTCCGGTCTGTAAAACAAATGTTAGGAATTGAGTTTTATGACATCTCAAACCTCTCATTTGTAAATTTTGTTAGTTACCGAGTTAGCTCTGTTTATTAATTGCAACGAACTATGCAACATTTGAGAATACTTTATCTTTAAGACTGTGGACGTTCATAGCGAACAAACTGTTCTTTTATAGGATTTAATAAATTTTATTTTTTGTAAAACTCCATAGCCCAAAGTGTGCTAGTTGGCTCTGAATTGGGCTTTCTCCGCTTAGGTGCGATAATTTCTATAAATTGGTAAAAATTGGCTATAAGAAAAGCCACAATTTTTTGTATGTTCCATTCACCCTACTGTCCGTTCAGCCGTTTTTATACTATTTCTATGTATAGCTTCCAGCCCATTACGTTATTGTTGTTTATTTTTTAGTTTTATATATTTTGATTGAATTGATTGAAATATTTTGATTGAAAAATTTTTTAAATTTGGATTAATTATTTATATCTTACAGTGAAAGTGTGAAGTCAGAAGTATAAATGCAACAATATTTCATTTAGTTGGTGTCGATTCCAGCCCTTTTGCCTAGTATTGACCTCAGCTATAAGATGAAAGATAGCAGTGCAAGTTTTTGAATATAAGAGCTGCTATACTAAAAATGCAATTGCTTGGACGAAGCATTAAGCATTTAAACTAGCAGTGCACCTGTTTAATGGAGCCTTGTTAATTGTTAATGCGCTGTATTTTGGACGATATTGATATTCATCAGTATGTGATGACTGCTGTTGTGGTGATACTGTTACATTAAGTTTTAGTGAACTGCGAAGGGATATGTGATATGAAGGACCATAAATATTTGGATATATTAAAATTGACTAAAATATTCTAAATATACTAGAGACAACAGTATATATATTAACACAATAAATATTAATAACACATAATTTTAAGTTGGAACGTTTTTCGAGTTTTCTTTACCGAATTGTATATTCGGCACATTGCCATTTCGACAACTACGATTTATTTACAAGAATTCAATAAAAATATATATCAACTTAAAATAAAAATTTTAAACTATTTACTATAGTTCAATTTTTAGTTTTTTTCTTAGCAAAATAATTTTAATAATTAAGTAGGTAATGATATCATATTTATCATGATGACTATTTATAAAATACATATACTTACAACTATACGTCACAAACTAAAAAGTACCATAATATATTTTTAAAATTAATTGTTGAGTATTAATAAATTTAAATTTTGTTAAACATTTTTTAGATAATGGTTACTGTTTATAAGTAAAAAATTAAAAAACAAATATTTTGATTTTATATCCTATATCATTGGTAACGGCAAAAATTTAGCTGCATATTTATAAAACATAAAATAGTAATTTAAATTGTTGACTCTATCTACTCTCTACTTAAATTCAAAACTATTTCACCAGAACAAACATAAAAGCCTTCAAATTTTAAATTTAAAGCTTTTACATTTTTTGTCTTTAAAAGCACAATAAAAGTCCTTGAGTAAAAATTTACCGTTAATAGCATAACAAAAGCTTTGTTAAAAGTTTTGTTATTTTCGAAATTGAGCTTTAAGAAGCTGTTTTTAATATTTTGCCATTTTTTTAAAATTGGCGCTGTTTGCGTTAGTTATATTATTAAAAAAAATAATATGTCCTTTCCTATTTGAAAATAATTGAGGATAATAAAATGAATATATTGAAGGTTAGTAATTAAATAATAAACTTAACAAGATATATGTATAGACAAATTATTATGAAATTTAATTTAAAAGCTTATACAAAACTATTAAAACACAATTTTGTAAATATAAGTAATTTTTCTAAAAATTTTTTTTTTTATACTACCCAAATACTAGGAAATGCTATTATTTTATACAAAATTATAGTAGGTACGGCTAAGGCGAAAACGATTAACAGTAAAATGGAATGATGGGGGAGAATCGGTAGGTAAGTTTGAAACGAATCTCTACACTACTTTTCAAAAAGGGAAATTCTAAAATTGAGCACTTTTGTCGTAGGAGAAACCAAGAGATGGAAGCCTGTCTTAATAAATTAATTAATTATAAATCATTGTCAATACTTGTAAAATGAAGATAAGACAATAAAGTTAATTAATTAATAATAAAAAAAATAAAAAAATGATATTTCACACTTTAGCAGTTCATGCAAGAAATAAATTTTTGACCCCTGTTCTGAACCATTTTCGGATTTTACAACGGTGCACAAGTGAGCATTGGAAACTTCCCAAGTAGGAGTTGTTTGGAGGGAGGCGTTGTTTATTTTAGTTCAATAAAAATAGTGTAATTTTCAACAGGCATATGTGCATATCGCTCATCAAAAAATTCGGTTACTGAAAAGATGATGTAAAGAAGTACATATCTAAGCACTGTCATAGTCGCTAGCAAATGCTTAACAATTTATCAGGATTACAGACATCTGCTTCATAATATCTATACTGATTATACGTTTTACCGTATTCAATAATACTTCGAAAATTTTGTATGTAAAATCATGAGTTTCACAAGTCAGTCATATACATATTACACATAATCATTTACATATTACACATTTATTAGGATCATATCATCCTCTAGATTGTTGTGTTCTACTAAACGAATGAATGATTCATCTTACTACCAAATTATGTATTCACTGAACCAAATTGTCCATCTAGCTAGAACATTTTTGAAATTTTCACAATATTTTTGTAGTAAAATAGGTGAATTAGTCCAAACTGCAATAAACAGACATGAATTGGTCAACTTCATGACTTATTAAGATTTTCAACGCTACATCATGTTGTACTAATAATTGTTTGTGTTTCAAAGTAGTAGAGCAAAAAAAATCAAAATTTCAAAATTGTTAATACATACCTATATATAATTTCTACGTTATGAATGATATCAAGTGAATTAAAGATTATCAAAAACATAGAAAATTTTAAAATAAATTCTCATCATAAATGTGATTATAATATTGGAAATAAATATTTTCTAATGAATTTAATTTTAATTCTGATCCAAATTGTTATTGTGAATTTATTAAAACATCAATGGAATGTTTTTTGAACTCAGTTGGTGGTCAGTTGGACTCCCTAATAAACTGAAATAAAATGTCTAGCATTAATTTAGGGAGTCAAGGATAAAAGTAGTCTGTATACAACTTTGATGTCACTTTGATGTCCTGAAGTTTAAAGTAATATGACGATAACAGTGGGATTTAAATTATTAATTTATCAAAATAAGTAAAATATATGAAGAAAATTATTCAGGTAAGTCTATAATTGATATATCATTGATTTTATTTAGATCTATGATTACTATGAATATGATTACTATTGAATAAGTAAATAACTAAATATGAATAACACATAAAGAAAATAAGTTAAGTAAATAAATTTTTTGACTAAATTAATATATTGAAAAAAAATATAATATAATTTTAACTAAATTTAATTGCAAATAATTTATTATTTTAAGACCTATTTCATTATTATAATTTTGCCTAAATTTATTATTTATATATATTTTATACCTATTACTTGTATTTGGTATGCAAAAAGTAAATTATTAAATACGAATATTCGCAAAATTCCAAGAAAATATTAATACATTTTTTTGAAAGATATTTATGGATTATCATGCATAATTATTCCATATATGAATACATACAGACATAACTTGTAAATTAGTTTGGATTTCATTTTTTGAATTATTCAATCAAAATCGAATTAAAATCAAATTTAAACTTTTTTTCCACTAAGCTTCTACACATACCAGTATATGAACATACAATAATAACAAAACAAAAAAAAAAATGAAAAGGAATTAAAAATTCTTTCATACAATCTTGAATTTTTTTTTATCAAGGATCATGCATTCTTAAATATGATTTGTATAAATCCCATAAATCACATTGATTTCAAGTATAATAATATTCAACTGTGTGTACAGGCAAATCTCTGTATAATGTTGTGATCCGACAAAGGTAACCTAAATTCAAATGAACATAGACGCCTACATATTAAATTGATAACAAAGAAGGAAAGTAAAAAGAATAAAGTGTGTACGCAACAATTTGGTAGGTATCAACAAAAAATTATGAGTACTGTAAGAAATTTATTTAAATTAGGGTCTTGAAGCTGAAATAAATTAATTTTGTAGTAAACTATTAATAGTTTATTATAGTGTATTACAAAAATCTGGTTCGTTAAATGCAACGTGTGATCGATATACTCCTCTATAGTCTATGGTACAGAATTGTGGATCATGAAAAAGCTTGAAGCATTTAAAATGTGGGTATACCGCAAGTAATAAGGATATTCTGGGTAGACCAATTGAACAAGAGTGAGGTTCTAAGTAGACTAGGTATAGGATCATACCTCGAGTTGTCAGACGTCGAAAAACAACTTATCTGGATGTTATGTTGCAAAATGGCAATTTTACAACTGATTTTGCAAAGTAAAATTTAAGGCAGAAAACATGTTGGTGCAAAACACATGTCATGGTTAAGAACAGATGAAAATTTATAGATTTTATGCAAATTTGGCTTTTAATTTTTTTTTGTTTTAAAATTAGTTAAAATAATTAAATTTATTGATTAATTACATAATATCATCATATATAAGTCAAAATTAGAATTAGAAATTGTATAGAGTAAAAAAACATTGAAAATTATCTATTTATCACAAATAATCGCTATGTTTGGATGTCTAGATTATCCAGACAATGCAAACCATATTTGATGATCTCCTATAAATCCTAGAATTTAAAATAAACTTATAAAAATTGGGCTAAAGGTGTTTTGCATACTATAAACTTTGTACTATACATATCATATATATTAAATATATCTTATTATATATTCGTTTTTACAAAACCTACCTAGTAAGTTTTCACAGAACGGTGACGATATTTATATATTGAATATTCTGATAAGCGAATTATTCAATATACTTTTAAGATATTAAGGGTATTAAGGGTGAAGAATGATTATTAATAACAACAAATTAAATAAAATGAAACTATTATATTTAAGAAGGCTTAGTTCCTGACAATAGCAGTAGTTGTACACACTTAATGAGTAGATAAGCCAGTAATTTGTTAAATAAATACTCGAGATATTGTAGATATTGTAATGTAAAATTGCAGTACCGTATTTAATTAAGCACGAGAAGGTGATTCCTAAGTTACTGTCAAGAGTGTAGAAAAATCTCATCAATGTTACAATGAGGTAGTTAAATTTAAGTACCTCGAAACGTCTAGGTTTTTAATAGAAATCAATAGGGATGTTTGGTTAGAATTTATTTTTCACTTGCTATTGCTACTGATGATAGCATATAGCACTTTGTAGGTTTGTAACATTCTCACATTAACAGTTGCTACTTTTTCATAAAGCAAAATATTATTTTAGTGCGAACAATTGAAATTGCAATTATAGATGGCACGATATATACTTATATATACTTATATATCTGATAAAGGAAATGAAATGCAATAAGTTCAAACACAACACAGTCATAGAATTTCTTGCACAAAATTTATAACTTAATACCTAGCTACATAAAATTAAATTATCAATACAAAGCGAACTAATTTGGCCTGTTCGAAAACAGTGAACAAATAATCGCTACTATATTTTTGGAAATGTTGAAAAAAATATAGCTTTTTTTGGAACATTGAAAAAAATTAAACTGTTTTGAATAAAAAATTGTAATAATAGGTAGATAGTAAGAGGTATTTAAAAAAAAAAAAAAACAGTTTTTTGCATTTCTAACAGTAATTTCAAATATGTAAACATGTGTTACTATGTAAAACTAAAGTCGGCAACACTGACGCTATACTTCGGTTAAATTTTCCAGTTCACAATAATTTTAACTACCTATCTCTGAAATTTCTTATTTCGTTATTTTCTGTTAGTTAGGAATATAACAATTCATTCCACACCGTTTTTGGCTCTGCTTTAGCAAATATCTACGACATAAGATAAGGTAAAAATAAATATCGAACAGTTCCTGTATTCGTATGATATCATTTTAATATAATCACAAAGCTATATACGTCATATTCATTGTTGTACACTGTGTATACGAGTAAAATTCCGTACTTGTTTTAATCCTTATTATTCTTTGATCATAATCGTAGCGATGATTTTGATGATGATTATTTGATAAAAAAAAATTTTATTCTTTTATTTTTGCATTTATATCTCTTGATAGTTGGTTACCAACGATTTGATTTAATTAACTCAAGTGTGGCATGCAAAAAAAAAATATTTTTTAAGGATTTCTGAAACATTGAAAAATTTAAGAAATTTTTCTCAATAAAAAATTTATTTTTCTTTTTTTTTTGTAGTTTTCTAATATTAATTTTTATAAGGATATTCTCGTTTTATCCTTAAAATTCTTTTTCTATTGATTGACAATGATGTGATTGAAGTGAGATATAGTGAATATTTTTTTTTAAATTTTTTTCTATTATTACTTTTTTTTCTCTTGTGGATGTCATTTTATTTTTTAATGTTATTTGTTGTTTGCAGAAATCTAAACTGATTTTTTTGTTTGTTTGTTGACATTCCACTCAATTGTTACTGGAGAGTGTATGGAATATTTGTATTGTGATAAAAAAAAAATAAAAAAAAACAATAATAATTCTAGCTGAATTGCAATAATTGAAAGAAAATATAAGAAGAGCATAGAAAAAAAAATAAAAAAATTAGGTCACAATTAAAGATTAATCGTGTTTTTCAATGACTTTGCTGCTGTTAAGAATTGATTTGTTTTTTTAAATTTTTTTTCAGTATTATGATAATAATAGGGTAAAAAAGAACAAAATGTGTTGAAGAATAAAACTGATATTTGATTCAAGACTTTCGTTTATAACTTCAGAAATTTTATATTATATTTTCCTTCATTTAAAGAGAAAGTGGAAGTGCTCGAACTCAAACCTCAATGCTATATTATACTCTTTATTGCGTAATATATAACATATTATATGCTTTTTAATTTTCTCTCTAAAAACACACAATTTATACTTAGATGTATTTGTAATACAAAATATGAAAATTTATTTTATATATTTTGATATTAATATAAATGAGTAGAACATCACTGTCAATAAATTGGTGCCAAATACTTTATTATAGAACAGAATCTAAAAGTGAATGAATTTTTTATAAATTAGCAAGCCAATTTTTATACTTTTTTTTTATTATTTGTATTGATATTATTTGTGTATTGTCTTACTTTAAGTGTTTTATTTTCATTAATTATTAAAATTAAAATGATTGCTAAATCAAACTAACCTTCACTTGAGCAGCAAATGAAATATACGTGTAAACGAGCGAGATTAACGTTATGTTAATATTTTAGCTTTTTTCCATATATTTTGTATGAAGAATTTTTTGACAAAAATAAGTGATTTTTATGTTTTTATGATTATTTTTGTGTGTGCATTACTGTTACTTTTATGTTTGCTTTTATTACCTGCGAATATCTATCCTCGAATATCTATTAGAAATACCGTTAATTTAGAAAAAGAAAGTGGTACTGGGAACTTCCGTTTGTTACAAAGTATTTATGGCAAAGTTAGTAATTCCAACAACAAAAGTGTGTCTTATTTTTTGCTTTATTTTTTCGTATAATTCAAATCATTTAAATGAAAATCATTTAACAGCAAAATATCTCTAAATGCTTAAATTTCTGTATAATATTTTATAAATTTGCATACTTGTTTAATAGCACATGACGTCAAATTTTATTAATGTGTTGAGACAACACAATATAATGTGGGCAGCTTTAGAATTAATAAAAATACGGACAGTTTAGTAATTTTTGCAGTGTTGGTTATCATACATACTATGTACAAATACATATAGCTACACACATTCAAATATAAATGACATATGTTATGCACCAAATATATTTCTCATACTTTTATTTACAACAACCTATACATAATTAAAATTGATCTAAAAAAAATATTCAGGACTTATTCATTTAAAAGCACAACTTGCTTAAGTGCACAGATTTGCCTGTTATCTTCGATGTGCTCTTCAGCGGCTATTCAATGTGTCATAGGATCCACTATATAGAATCAGTTTGAACTTCGAAAATACAACAATTCATTGCCGATGACGATTGTAAATCAAAGGAAATTTCCAAAATAAAAGGAGCTTGCAGGATCTGTTACCTTTTATTCATATCTCTATGTTAAAATTGACGATTTATTGCTTAATTTGAGAAAAAAACATTTGATATAATATTTTTCATACAAAGCTTACGACCTATGTAAATGGAAATATTTTTCAATGAAAATGTTTAAATATAATCTCAAACGTTTCATAAATTTAAAATGCTACAAGAAAAATGAAGGAAAAACTAAAAGGACATTTTGAAAATTATTTTTTTTTGTTTTTTAAGTCAATCAATACAAAACTTTCCCTTTTGACATAAATCTACATTTTCAACAGAGCTTTTCTTTTTTATCACTATTGAATTTCTCAATTAAATTTTTCAATTATTATTTTAACACCATAGCTACACTCTACACTCTACTACGATAGATACTTTTCAATTTCTACACAAAAGCCATAACTAATTCAATTTCCCAAAACCCCTTTTAATAATTAAAGACCTTCTACGCTCTTATGTAAAATTTCTGAAATGTCACTATCAACACAAAAAATTTATTTAACTAGTAGTGGTATAATTGTAACATTTCATCAAATTGGTACGAGCTCCGCAGGAAGTTTTTATTTTTTTTTTTTTTTATTTAAATTTTCTTGTATTTTATCTTTTATTCCCACAGATCCAATTGTGATTAGGAAAATTATTGAATGCAACTGAAAAGAAATATTGAACTGGAATCTGTTACTAATATTTCAGGATATTTTTTTTTTTTTATATTAAGGGGTTCAGTGCAGTTGTTCAAAACCAATAATGATGGAACCATGTTCCAATAATTTCACAATTATTCTTTAGTAAAGGGCTGGCATATAAAAATTATATATTTCTAGTTTGAAATTAGGACAAAACGGTATAGGATGTAATATAATTATTTATTTATGTTAGATACTGGTTCATAATATTCTTATTTAAAAAAAAAAAAAAAAATTTTTTAAAATAATTTCATTTAAATGGTGATCGCGTTTGGGTTTTTTTTAAATTTATTTCTGGAACCCTAATATCTTTTTTCGAAAATAACAGGACTAATGTTAATTTTAAGGTCATTGACTGTTTGTGGTTTATTTATATGTAATCCAATCATTTAAAAAAAGTCTAATTGATTTAGATGGCATCATCTTGGTAGTTAGTTTATGTCGTAATATCTGTGGATATTACACGGTCATTCAACTTGCTCCTAACAAAATGATTGTGTGGACGTGCTATAAGGGATGCTTACAACACATACCATTCGAAATTATCTAATTATTGCCAAAAAAAAATCAGTGTAATCATGTTTCTGTAGCATTTACTACTGACAGTAAATGCAATTCTATTTTAATTTAAAAAAAAATATGTTCAAATCCCATTCAGGCCATAAATCAAACTAAACTGTTAATTTTTGTATATGTAAGCAGTAACAAAATTTGGGTTTTCTTCTCTTCAAATAAGACAATTATTGTGATTATGTTAGATGCTTTAAACAGAAATGAGCGTCATTATAATGCGCGAAAAATAGACCGAATAAACTTTAACATTTTGTATATACTGTTGGTGCCATGGTGATTTGCCAAACGATACTGAAAAAAACTATCAATTTTGGAGGGAAACAGAAAAACAAATGGCCATTATGATGTTTAAAAAATATATAGTAATAATTTCCTCCCCTAAAATCACCGTTTACTAATAAATTTGATATTTGGTGGTATCGATTAAATATCGGAAATTTGAAGACTTTTGGATCTGTTTTAAAAGTTAATAATTTAAGAATGACTTGGCACTGCATCAGTCTTTACGTGAAAAATAATACCATCTTAAATAAATTTTTAAAACTTTTGTTGATAATAAATAAATACAAGACCGTATAGTACTAAAACAGTTATAATGAGACAAGAGAGTAGGTTCAAACGATTAAATTCATAATGACTTATTATAACAATCTGGCTTGTTGCAAACACTAAAATATGTAACCCTTAACCCTTAAATGCTCTGTAATTTTATAATGAGAAAAGAGATTAGGTTAAAACAATTAACTCTATAATGACTCACTGTAAAAATCCGAGTTGTTCGCATACTCTTAAACAGGTAACCCTTAACCTTTAAATACCCCACAATGGTATAATTATAATGAGACAAGAGAGACATGAGAGGTTTAAAACTATTATCTCCATGATGAATGACTCACTGTAAAAATCCTAGTTGTTGTCATACCCTGAAATAGGTTAGTTCACACTTGAATTAGTTTCATATTTATTGTATTATATACCTAGAAACATTTCAGTTAGTTACCAATAATTAGACAGAATAGGAAATATTTTTGAGAAATTGATTTTTTTTTTTGCTTTGTTATTGTTCTTTTTTTCATATGATTTGTGCTTGGCCGCATGAATACATAAAGAAAATACTACGAATTCATTGTGATGTTCTTTTTTGGTTTTTGAATATGAAGCATGGAAAGGATATGTACTTAGAATAGATTCTTTTATTCGTTACATAATATTATTCATAAAATGTTACCGGACTAAGATTATATTAAATATTTTTGAGCAAGTTTTGATTACACTGAAAAGTCGGGATGTATGCTAATTTTTCAAAATATCAATGAAAATATTTGATTTGAAAATGGTTTTTCAAATCTGAAAAGTCTAAAAACATTCTAATTTTCCAAAAGATCAGTGTTAGGGAAAAATTAATTGGAGATAATGAAATTTTTAACAATTTAAACTTAATAAATATTTTTTTTAATTTTGAATTATTTGTTTTCTTATTATTGCAACATTTTGCGTTATGACTATTTTTCTATGTATGATTTCTTATTTCTATGTGTTAGTAGGTGCAGTTGCTTTTCTGGGTTGTAACAAATTTCTGGGGATCATCGACATAGATATTTATGGTTTTTTTTTTTCTTTATTTAGTTAAAAATTTAACACTTGTACGAATTATGTAGAATATACATATTTGGTTCAGCGATTTTTTTTTATTTTAATTTATTTATTCAACTTTGTTATCTATCTATTTAAGTCTAATAATAGTATCCCAGTACTAGATGATAGTAAGTAATTTGTTTTGGCATAATTTTTTTACAAGTAGTGAATGAGTTCTGATCAAGCTAGTGAAGAACTGTTGTTATACTATTCATAAATCTTCTGGTTAGGTTTAACGGATGAAACCTTTACAGCCTTCGTATATGTTGGTATGTCTACGGTAACTGTTATGCAAGACCGTTAAACCAACTCTACTTTTACTACTTTTTCCAGTATTTCAATGCTGGAGTTACTTGTCGTACCCCTATTGCTCTATACCATAATACCAGAGGGGGTTGAAAACGGCCTTGTATAGCATGATCTTACAATTCGAATAACGTACTATTAATACAGACTGTTAAATTTTAATCAAAGTTGCTTAATTTATTTTCGGCCATTTTTGTACTTAAATTTGAGTTTTGGACACATTGCTGCTTTCCAAATTAAAATATCTTTAAAACTACAAAAGTTATAACAAGTGTGTTTATGAGTACATGATGGTAAAAGAGAGTTAACGCGAAATGGTTAACCTTTGGATAGCATTGACTTAGGTATATTATGTACTTTCTACCTAATTCTAGAAGTTTTATTATTTCTAGTACTGTTTTGCCATATTTACTAATAGGTGTTAGAGGATTGAAAAAAAATTAAGTAAATACCTAGTTCAGTTAGATATAGTACATTAGATAAGTGTTTTCGTGTATCGAAAACTCTGAGGTTTCATAAGATTGTGTCAAATGGCTAAACCTGTTATTTAGAGATAATAAAATAGTTCTGACAGTAGCTTTCATATTAAGTTTTCTAATTCAAAAACTAATTTCAAAATCAAATTTAATCCAATCTAGATTGTATTCATATTTAGAGAATAATCCTCAATACTAAATATTTATGTATGACACCACCTTACTATTCTATATTCCCTATATTAACTACTTTTTTCATAATATTATTTCAATTTTCAACTTTCAACCATTCAGATTTAAGAATATTTACAACTGCGGTGCTGGTATATTATTTAAGGTTTTAATACAAAAATACAACCCAATTTTCTGTTACTTTATTCATTCATTATAGAATCTAAAGTTAATATATAGAGACTAAAATATTCATAAATTAAACTAGTCCTGTTTGCTAAAAAAACAAAATTATAAACAGAGAAAAAAAACCTGTATATTTAATGTAAGTAATTTTAGTTGGTTTTTGTTTACTTACCCATCAGGTATTTTAGTCTTATGAAATATTATACCTAAATATACATAGGGTTCTATTCAATGCAATCAACAAAATTATAGTAATGTAAATTCAGTAGGATAACATAAATATTTTGTATAAACATAAAATTATTATTAGTTTTCAAAACACCATTTTCCATTTTCTATTTTCCATTTTCCGTAAACTTTAAAAAAAAACTTATCGGTATCGTATGTAGAAAATTCACAGATACAATATTATTTTCTGTATATTATATGCATTTCAAATTTGATTGTGTGTGTGTGTTTGTGTGTATTTCAATTTGCATGGTGAACCCCATTCATTTATATACTCTTTTTTTTGTTTGAATCCTTTTTTAAATTCAAAAATTCCTGATTCAATCATTTTGAAATTTTTGAGATATTTCAAATCGTTGTTAGTTGTATTCACTGACAGACAGTGAATGTAAATCGATATTTGAATGTTGATTTTTGTTGTTGCTGCTTGTGTTTTTTTATTTTTTTTTTTACTAAATGGTCAAGCTAAAAAGTGATTCCGCTAATTAACATGGTTGAATTTTGGTGGAATAAATTATTGCGATTTTAGTGTGTTTATGTATGGCACGCGATTTTATTTTGTTTTTAATTTATTTTTAATTAGTGTAGTTGACGACTTGGACAATAAAATCAGCAAATGTGTTACAAAAGAATGTCATAAAAAATTTTATTTATTCATTTGAGTTATATGAGGAGAAATTTTGAATGACAACTAAAAATTAATTTAATATAAAGGTGGTTTGAATGTTTCACTATTGAAATTTATATATCGAGATATAGTTTTTTATTACATGGATTCAATTTACGCTGTTAAGGTATAATTATAACGAAATTGTTTAAAACCATAAACTTAAGCCAAGTCTTACAAACCATTGTCGTTGTTACGAGTAATATCTAAGTTTTTTGAGAAATTTCTACTTAAACGATTACTTTTTCTAATAGAAAATTGAAATATTAAAGTAAATTATCAAATTTGGTTTAGAAAAGCATCTCTCAAATGTTTAAACTATCGACTGAATCACTTCAGTGTTTCGTGAGATTGCGGAATCTTAAGATCTGAGTATGATTTGGGGAATTAATTTTAAGCTAGAATGAATAGTATTCAATTTCAATTTAATATACATGAGACGATTGGTGTCCATATGTCCAGATTAGTAGTTTTAGATTTACACATTATTTTGCTACAATATTTCACAAAGAAAAAGATATATTCAAACCTCAATTTTTATAATAAATGCCTGAGCTAAGTGAGATAGTTAAGTTCATACCACGTGGTGATCTCCCAATAGTTATTTTGTCATACAAATATGAAGGAACAGTTTCACACATTATTTTCCCCATGTATGAAACATTATCTAAAATATAGGAAATTATGGAAAAGGTGCAGTCTAGTATTGTTTTAGTAACATCACTGATCCTGTCAAATTTGCGACGATTAGTAACAAAACGACTACATGCATTTAAAAAATTAATTTAAGATATGTAAACAAAATGTTACATTAGATTTGATTACACATTAGACATTATCCCATTTTCATATAGTTGTTAGGTAGACTATTATACAAAATTAAATATGGCGAAAAATTATATTCTCATACTCTTTTCAGATGTTTTTTAATGTCATTCTTGTGTCAGATGTATTTGTTTGAATTAAACAATAAGCAAATTTTTTTAAACAATAAATTAATATTTATTTATTTATTTATAAATAACCTTAATATTTTACATAATTGTTTTTTGCCAGAGCTTAGAGTATATTTTACAGAGATTAGGTATTTTATTTCTATTTACCTTTACAACTGAAACATGGTAGTTTTGAATATAATATTTAATTTTATTAATTCTAAAAAAAAACAATAAATTTAAAAAAAAATGATTAAGCAAAAAACTGCGTTATGTAATATTTGGAAATGATTTAACTAAATTTCTGGTTCTATTTTTATTAAAAAAAAAAATTATTAAATATTGTTATATTCATACAAAGTAGCAAATCAAATTATATTTTATTAAATAACTTAAATTTAATTATAAATTTTTTGTATAATTTTATTGAAGAAAATTTGATGTGTAAACACTATTACAAATAAAATTGTCAAACTTGATAATATGTAAACATTGCATTAGGCATAAACATTTAGGCAAATTTGAACAATTTTCAATTTGAATGAAATTTTTCTAATACTTGAAATACATATTTTGTTAAATATATTACGTTATCTAATTTTATATGATTAGATAGGAATGAGAAGCATGATAGAATTATGATAGCTAGGTTGGTAAATATATCGAAAAAATTACCATTCCAGCTGCTTCTCGGGTAACCAATTTCTTGTTATTGCATCAATTGGAAGTTCAATCTCTCATTATTACTTTTCCATGTACCAGAACCACGCTATGCGGTTGAAAATATCGATCCAATCACCGATTTCGCTTCCTGCAATAATTCATATCGATAAATGATAAGTACTAATACAAATATATACCAAAATAACCAAATAATAGATCCAAACATGAATGAATCAGACTCAAAATCGATATTACTGATCAAAAACTACTTCTTTTATAATTTCAAATAACCAAGTTAAATTTTTAAACAATAATTCCTTACAATTGATTTTTCCCAGAAATTTTTCATTCAATAGAATAAATCTTAAATACTTTTTCAAATTCTTAACATGAACATTTTGTAAACTTAAATCACTGTTTTATTAATTTTTTTTTTTTTGATTTTTGCTTAAATTATCATTTTATATATACTATTTATTATTTAATTAACTACATATACATAATAATTTATTAATTTATCAAAACAGTATTCTGTTTTTTAACGTTCTTGTCAATAAGTTAGATAGGCAATATTTAGTGTGTAAAATGGAAAGTGTAATAATGTTTTCCAAGACGATACTAATTTATTAAATTTAGTGTATTTAATATGAAAATTACTAAAAATATCAGTAATAAAGTCGCCTTAAATAGCGAAATATCGTAGTTGAGTTTTACTTAAGTTATTATTGCAAATGATACTCTCTTTAAATTTATTTTTATATGATTAAGTTTAACTAATCGGGCTATCAAAATCAATCGAGTGTTTCAAATTAATTAAGAAGATTCATTCCTCTACAATACGAAATATGTAATTAGCTATGTGAGCTATGTAAGTAAATATACTGGACTCCACACTGTTTATTTTATTTTATATAAGTTATATTTCAGTTATAGAAAAGGCAACGGTAACTTAACAACGATAGTAGATGCAACTGCTGCATTATAGCGAATAGTGTATACATTAGGTAACAAATAAACAGCAGCGAGCTAAAAAAATATACAAACGGTTTAAAAGTTGTAGATTAAAAATAAACAAAGCAAAGTTCACAAAAGTTAATTCTACTAACAAAAAAAATATTTATATCAATTTAACTTATTAACTTAATTTATATTAAAATAATATTTATAATAACAGTTAAAATAAACAATGTCGCGTCATATCAAATGAAAATTCTGGAAAATATCTTATACAAAACTCAAATGGTAAAATCACAACCAAACAAAAATAGAATTAGGTCTTAAATATAATCAATAATTATTGTACTGGCTAATTGGGCGCATATTTTGTTTTCATGTTTTAGCAACGTTTTATTCTATGATAAAATATGGAATATAGTTTGGGCCTACGGTTTCAATACATTTCACAAATTTAAACAAAGATAAAATCAAAAAAGAAAATAAAAAATCAATCTTAGTCATTGTAATGCCTGATGTCTTGAATTTTGAATGATGTCTGGCAATAGCAGCTGCTTATGCTGCACCTTTATCACGACCAGCTTCTGCTAATATAAATTTGAGATTCTTTTGTTTGTCCATTGTCAATGTATAAATTTCACATGACAATATCAAAATATTGTTATTATTATGACTCAAATTATTGAAACCATATTGAACTGTGTCAGGCTAAGATAGTATATCTGACTAGATCTTGTAGAAAGAGTTTTTGGATGTGTTAGGAATTGCTGTGTGTCAAAGCCAGAAAAATCATTCACATTCCATCAAATAGAACGATAACTGAATATTCTTTTGATGATCTTGCAAAAAATAATTGGTATGCTAGATGAATTAAGTATTTTTTTTAATGGATTATATTTTGAGACTGCAAGTATAGAATATTAATCACAAAACCTAGGGCATTTACATACCTTTTTATTTTTATCAACAAGATTATCGTGTACCCACTGTAATGATGTATTTATTTATTTTGTTATATTTTTGAAAGATTTTTCATCGAACAGTCGAAACAAATATTTTGTTCCAAACAGTTTTGCGTTTCTCGAAAATGTTTTTATTTTTGTTCTAAGCGAAGATTAACACCCTCTTCTTATATTCTTTTAAACTTATTCGTTCTGTTGAATTTTAAATTTAACGAAATTTAACAAATAATAATCCAAGGGAAAAAATAAAGATTTTATACTTTAATTGAATATATTTGTAATAAATAGGAGTTTGAAAAGGATATTTTTAGTAAATAAATTGGATAATAATCCTTTATAGTAAAACCAAGTAACAAGAGGAAAATTAAAAATTATTTATTACAAGTATATTTTACCATGCAGTATAATTTGGATTGGTTCTGTTAACTCACATTTCTTTAACGTCTTCATATAAGTTATTAAATCAATTAATTTTCAAAAGCCGGAGCTTCGTTAGTAGTATTGGATGATGAAATACTCCGTCAGTCTTAAATTTAATTTAAATGATTTAGTGGTAGTGCAGTTCAATAGTTTTAACACCTTGGCTACCGTGATCTTACCATTTTGCATAATACATAATATATTTTCACTTCCATCAGGTACCGTGATCGCCAGTGCTTATTTACAATTTTAGAATTTTTACTTGGGAGAAGTCAAATTGTGATATCAATTTTACAAAATACACTTTTCAAAATAGCTCAATTGATCTATATCCATTTTGTTAAATGTATTGTACATTTCCGCAGTGTTCTGGTCCAGCAGCTTAGAGTTTAAACAACGTTTTTAGTATTTTATTCATCACTGTTCTTATTTGTTATATATGAAATTGAAAACAATGACTCCAGCTACAAATATTATATCTAATTCTGAAAAAAACTATGGCCATTGTACACTTGTTTAGCCTTTTTCTTGAATACCGCTCGCCATTTTATTGTCATGGAATATCCATTAATAATATCCAGCAATAATACATTTTTTTATATGGTTTATTATGTTATCCCATTTTGGTTTTTCATCTATGATGATTCATAGAAATTTTACTTAACTCTTTGAACTTTGTTATTTTTTTATTTATGATACCAATTTTAGGGTAGCTTTTTTGCGATGTTTTAAATTATAGATTATTGTGTTTTTGATATTTAAGCACAGTTTTTTCTCGTTCAATCAATTCGAGAAAATCCCAATAATTTTTTCCCTTTAGCTATTCGTTAAGAATGTCCAACAGTTTAGTGTGAGTTACAACATCAAAAGTTTTTATTAGATTTACAAATGTAGAGGTCATACATTACATCATTTATTGCATCGTATATTTATTCAAGTGTAGTCGAAATAACTGACTCAGTGTCGCTGTGTTTCTAAAAAATCATACTCATTGTTATCAAATCCAATTGCATTTTTTATAAATTCTCTGATTTTACAATCTTTAGTTTTTTCATATGTTTTCGATAATGAGTTTAAAATTGATATTAGGTTGTCAATAATCTGAAATGTGTTATTTTCATCCATTAAGTAAATCGTTTTCGGGTGACAAAACAATTTTTGACACAGAGAAATATTTATAATGCTAATGTACTTATATAAATTTTCTAATTTAATTTTGAAATTGATTTTTTAATTTGTTTATTAAAACCTCAACGTAATCGGCTATGTACATTTTTTATTTTTATGAGTTTATTATAATTTTCTGAACTCATATTTTTTCAATTCTAATAATTAAAAGCCACCATTACTGTTGGAATTAATTTATTTGAATAATAATTAATATTGTTTACGTTTGATTGACCGTTAAATTGACATTTAATTGATTTATGCTTTCAGTGTAGATAATTGGAAAATAATTTCACAATACTTGTAACCACTATTAGGCAATTAATTATATTTATAAAATTATTTATAATTTCTAACGTATGAATTATACCCAATACCGAACAATAAATTATTCGATAATAGTATGATAACGATACAACTTGTTATAGAGATAAAAAATATGTGGCGTGAACTTGCACCCGAAATTTTCTGACCTAAGATCTGATCATTTTTTAAGATTTTGATTAATTGAAACAACAAAAATTTCCAAACCAATAAAACTTTTATTTTTTTTTGTAAATAGAATTTTTTTAGGTTAAGCCAAACATTAGGTCTTAAACGGTTTCTATACAATTGCTCCGCTTGGACTAATTAAGGATTGGAAAAAGAAAAATTACCCCTTTGATCAGTAGTAGATATAGAATTTTTAGTAGATTTTTTGAAATAATTTGCATTACGAAAATTTTATCGTTTAATCCTAAAGTTCGTTTTCGAGGGTTTAATAAATCCGAATTGCCAGTTCGATATAAAATACGTTACTGTATTTTCTTAAACCTTTACCGCTACAAGTTGCTTTTTGCTTAAATCTTGTGAACATTTTTTTTTTCAGTTGGGTAGTTTTAAGCCAAAAATTACAAATTTATAATTTTATAATGATAGGCTCAACGGGTCGGGAGTTCTAGCCTATGCTATATAGTACAATCGGCCAATATTGGTTCAGAAACAATAATATAGAATATTTAATAAGAATGAAGAAACAAATTTATATTTATTTTAATTTTACTTACTTTAGCTTTAAAATAAATATATAGCATAAATATATATATAAATATATATATTTTACATATTATCATCAGTTTAGTGCTTATTTCGGACAAGCGCCAATGACCAGAATGTTAGGAAAACGAGTTTAAAGTTTAAAGTTTAATTACTAAAAAACTGCTCTGCTCAAAAACTGCTATTTTAATAAAATTAAATTAAAATAGAGTGTTTTATTAATTTTGAAAATTTTAAGTTAAGTCCGATGAAAGTTATGAAGCTTATTATAAGACTATGATTTTTCACCATTGGCTAAATCCCATTACCTAGAAATTTTTATTTATGCGTTTATGAAGTTATGCGAATACATTCGGAATGGTCCAAAACAAAAAATAAATTAAGGTCAATAATTTTTAACGTTTAATTAGAAAATAATTTACATTTATTTAATAAATTAAATTTATTTCACTTTTTTAACATTAAGTACAAAAGACTAATATTATTTTGTTTAGTAGAGTTACGGTGTCAAAATTAGTTAAAATTGAACACACACTGTTATTAACCCTTTGGTATGCAAATAAATCTAAAACGAACCGGTTCCCCTCGAATGAACTGTTCAGCTGGATATTGTCCCAAGTATTTTATTATAGATTCAATACTAATAAATTCATATGCAAATACCCAAACTACTGAAAACGATCTTTTAACATGTTCACAAAAAATTTTAATTTAAACATTTTTCCGATAACATACAATTCTCTGTTTACAAAATACCTTAATATAGAACTTTGTGTATACATTTATATCTGTGGGTGAACTGGGAGTCAGAAATTCGTTAAATTTTAATATATAAGTCACATTTCTGTTGTAAATAAAGTTTTTGGAATTAATATAAATTGATATAAATAGTCTATTGCTTTCTTTTGGTACATTTTTTACAAATAATGCAACTTATCCAACTTAAAAATATAATATGAATTATTTTTTATATATTAAGTATACGGTCTATGCATGGTCTGTGCTGTATTGTTTGATCTATTAAACAACATTTATAAACATTTTACATACAACAGTAAAAAGAAACCTTAATTTTGAGCGGATCAGAGTGTCCTTAATTTTTTCAAATATTTCAATAAAAAAAATTTTTATTTTAATCAACTGAAACACTATAAAAACAGAAATAAAAAACAAGTAAAGAAAAGTGATTCCATATACAGTTTTTAATTTTAAAAAAATATTTTTGTTTTGTTCTTTTGCTTTTTTTGTTATATTAATTCTTAACTTATATATTTTTTTATTAAAGTTGCTGCACTTACAAAAGGAAATAATTAGCTTTCAGTCACGGCTTTTGTTTGTACATTAAATCTTTTAAATCTCTTTATTAGATATTTATGATGATGATTATGGTGAGCGGAGTGTTATGTCTATCTTTAGTAAAACTCATTAATTTTATAGAAAATATTTTTTAACATTTGTTTATTATTTTTTATTTTGTTTTTTATTTACATATAAAGTAATTCATTCAGAATATCGTTTGATGTTATAGAAAATTTAATATGTGTGAGAGAAAAGAAAAAGATAGAAAAAGAGATACTTAACTTAAACACTTTAACAAGCCATTTAGCATAATCTTTATCATAGAGCCTAGAATCTCAACTAAACCTTTTTTTATATACTTGAAACAAAAATATTATAATATATTTATATATATATATATATTTATGAATATTACAAGAGGAAAGTAGGTGTAGTATACATACATGAGAAACATAAAATCCTTTTAAATATTTACTAATTTTATAGAGTTTTGTTTTTTTTTTTTGATGAGTTATTAGACCATCAAGTCATGGACTATTGCAAGGGATATTTTATGAGCTTTTACATATTAACAACTTTGATATTTTACAAAGCTTTGAAGATGGAGGACGAATTGCCTTTTATATATGTACATTTAAGAAAAGTTTTCCTGAATTCAAATTATATTTTATATTTTTTTTGTCCTTTTTTTTGTTGTACCTAGTTTTAAATACAAGAGGATTTATTTTTAATTCTATGATCTCTCATAATGACTTGGAGGCTCTCATTTGAACTTAAAGTTAGTCATCCGGTAATAATATTATAACCAAGCTAAAAAAAACAAAAAATAAAATTAAATAATATAATGAATAATATGAAATATTTGAATATAAAATAGAAAAATATTTTTTGTGGTTGTAAATATTTATAAGTTTGCTTTGATGTGTGGAAAAAAGTAGGATTATGATAGTTTTTTTTCTATTTTTTTTTTCATAAAAGTTTAATTAGTTTTATGAAATAAAATTAACTAAATAATTAATTATAATTTTATTCTGAGCAAATTTACATAATCTAATCTATTTTTCTATGTTTAAATAATGTGATTCTTGCAAACAAAAAAAAAAAAAAATTAGGAATATCTATTAAAATTCTTTAGGACAGAATTCATAAATTTATTGGTTGCAGATCAAAGTTATTGTATTCAAAAGCATTATCACATATCGTCAATGTGATATTTTATAATGTTTTAATATTTTATGATTAAGTTCATATCGTATTCAGTTTTATGAATATGTGAAAAAATAATAATGTAGTTAAATGATCGATAAAAGTTGTAATGGACTGACCACGTTCACCATATTATTAGCAAAATATCACCCTATATTTTCATATTTCGTAGATTACGGAAATTTATGTCAACCGAAGCATTACATGAAATATGTTCATCTTTTAAAATGTCATACATTGTATATCTCAATCCCGTATGCCTCATAGCCAGCAGACCCTGAGTCAGCTAGATGTCATTCATAAGAAATCAATAAAAATTATTCATATCCACGTCTGTATCCAACAAATTTATTATATTTCAATAAATATTTATATCTCTCAGCGTTTAAAACAATCAATAATAAAATGAAATATAATTTCATTTTGAGTAGAATGATAGCCACCCATCGATCCACACAACACACTAAGCAAATAAAATATCTTTTTGTCCTTGTTTAACCTTTAATCACAGAGGTGAAAAAAAATCACACTATCACAGACGTGACGTAAATGTTACACCTTTTTTCTGTTGTATTGTTTTGCACATATCAGTTAAGCTAATTAATGAAAAATAGTTTATTAAAATTACAATTTTAATTTTTTTAGTAACACAACAGAAATTAAATTTTTTTATGACGAGCCTCGAAAACGATTTTAAGCATACACTTCTTAACAATACACAAAAGTTTTGCAAACATTAAAAATTAAAATTTTAAATTATTTAAAAAAGAAAATAAAAAACGAAAAAACGTGAAACTGACAAAACTGCCGGAGTTTCAATCGAACCTAAAAAAGTTACGTAAACACAGAGATGACGTAATTTTTACCCCTGTACGTAAATTTTGCGTCACCTCTGTAAATCTCTGTAAATAAAAATTAGTTTTGTTAGAAAAAAACGTAACAATCTTAAATTAAAAGATTTTCCATTATTTCCAAACTGAAATATGTTAAAAAAGGTAACTGTAAATTAAAAAAAAAATTAGAATTAAAAAAAAAATTATTAACTAAATCGAGGGTACTCTATTGATTGGTGATATCTTCGAATTCCGGGAGGAAAAAATCGCCGAAATTGGCGGAAGTCGAGATTTTAAAATGGTAAGGGGTACTTTTTAGTACAAATTTGGATTCTATGTTAAGAAATAAGGCCAAATGTTGCTCTTTAAATCAAATTCTACAGAAAAATAACTGTCTGTATAATAGCTTGAAATTGTTTAATGAAGTGCCAGTACAACTTAAACAAATTGATTTCAAAAAAGATTTCAAAACTGAAATAAAAAATTTTTTATTGAATATTATATTACACAAAAAAAAAAATTTATTTATAATAAATTAAATTTTATAATGAAACAATTGGAACGAAAACATTTAGGAAGAGGTGATACTTGAAAATAACCAATGTATGTTTTTTACAATATTTTACAGTTAAACACAATAAATCCTTATATTTAATTTGTAAATTGAAAAAAGTACGGTACAAATATCTGACCATTTCACTACCAATTTTCATTATTATCCTTTTAAAGAAAAAATCTCAGAATCATCAAAGCTCAGTTTTTTTGTTTCCTCGCCAGAATTAAATTTAAATTTGATTTTTTTTTTAAATGAATTATTACGTATGCGGTTGTGTCTAACATAAGTCGATAAAAGAAAATTATGTAGTATCAAGTTTAAACTGAAATGATGGGAAGCAATGCATTATGAAATTGATTACGATTTTTGATCAAACTTCCTCGAATTTGGAGGAGCAGGCAAATACTAGTTGGTGGTGTAAATAGTAAATAGTACCTTGTCTTTTGACTGATAAAATAGTTTCAGCATGTGTCTAGAGTATTAAGGCTATCTAATTCGAGAGCAGCTAATTTTCATATCAACCTTAGTTAATGATTTTTAAGAAGCTTAAAAATAAAGCTGTATAATAAATAGATAGCTATTGCAACTGATATTTGTTCTTCTTTTACTTTTTTTTGTATTTGAATTTATCTTTTTAATATTTTACAAGCTACAGTATGTAATCTGTCGTATTTTTATCTCTTACTAACATTAGTTACTAACAGGGATAGCTACTAACTCAATGGATGATGATCTCACCGTTTTGCAACATTATGCAAGGTTTCGACTACAATAAACGTTTGATTTGCTTCCTCTAAGCAATATCTGACAGTTGTAGTATTAATTATAGTTTAATAATAAATGATAGTATTAATCATATTTTAATCAAAGTTTAACGAATAAACCTACATTACAGTTGATTGGCCCCCGGGATGATTTTTTATTGTGAAGTTATTATATACAATGTAAAATTATGGTGTTGACTTGTTGCAAACAGACTTGCACTAGGTATTTAATATGACCTATGACAAAAGGTGAAAAGTATTTTTTTTATTTTTATATAGATCTTTTTTTTACATTATTCAGTAATGCTGCATTGAAAGTATCATTTTGAAATTTTGATATAGGTATTTTGTTAGAATAACTGCATATCTGCGAGATTCATAATATCTATTCAGAATATTCCTCAAAATTTTTCGTTCCGAAATTTGCAATTTTTTTTATATGGGCACACATGTGAATCATCTTGGGAACCCGTTAGAATTGGTGGTAAAAACTGTCTATATTAGAGAATTTTGGTTTGTGTGTTGAGAGAATGCGAATGAGTGTGTTACTGTTATTACAACAATATATTTGTAATCAAAAATAAAATAATATTTTTTCAAGTCCGTCACAAGCACTAACGAAAGATGTTGCTAGCGAAATATCAATATTTGTAAGTGAATGAAAACCTTACAACAATTAAGCTATTTTAAATTATCACTAAAAATGAAAATATCATTAATAAATTTAAAAATTTTCCCAAAAATTATATGGTTGTTCAGTGCATACTACCGTGAATGTGAAATGAGAAAACTACCGTCATCACTTTCTCGAGAAAATTTAGCTAGAAAATTCCGAGGAGCCTTAATTTTTATTCCAATATCATCATAGTCCTATAACCCTATCCGTGAAGCATAGGGCGGAAACTCGTACTTTTAACTTTAATAACAAATAATAAAAACCTAAATTCTAGTTAAAGCTCTTGCAACTACTTACAAGACCGGCTACTGATATCACCCGCTGGCTTATGCTATACCTGACAAATTCTCAACATAAAATTTACAGATTAGTAGCTTCACGTTTTAATTAAAAAAACGTTTTTGCATTTTTTTAAATAGCCAAAAAAAATGTTCTGGTCAAAAATTGTTTTAAATCCTTGTGAAAACGACCACACTATATCATCATAAATTAAAATTCATTAAATTTTATTTAAAACCATTTTATTTTTTTCATTTTATTTGATTCAAAATAAAAAAAAAATTAAAACAAAAATTTAGCTACAGAAATCAGACTAGATTGTGACACGGATAAATGATGACGAAATAACGTAAATTTAATTCAGACACAGATTTTGTAATATTTTTGTTTTTCTCCCTCTACATTTTTTGTATTTACATTACGATTTGAATGCAATCTTGAGTTTGTCTCAATCAAATTTTCTTTTGAATTCACTGTGTTTTCTGTTTTCTTTTTGTTTTGTTTTGTTTTTGTGAGGATAATAAATTTCACTTTCATTCAAATAATATGAAAAAAAGAATTCAGCTTATCTGCGTATTTACCATTTAATATAATGAATCTTTACAATGTATTTATCTGATACATATATACATATACATAAACTTGTACATCATATTATAATGAATTCTTTAGGTAAAACAAATATAAAAGGAAAAAATATTATGATTTGAGAAAAAGGATGCTCTTGGTCTGTTTTCTTCTTGATTTTTCTATTGATGCAGTAATGAAACTTTCATAGCATTTAAATTCATTTTGAAATTAATAGTTTTACTGGAGGGCAGAGGAGTCAAACAGATTCATTCTATAGAAAATCATTATGCTAATGAAACGAAAGATAATAGTTACATATATTATAATATTATGTATATAGTTGTTAATGTTGTGATAATAAACTATTTATACATAAGTTATCGTCGTATGTTAGTAAGCATCTCTTAAATAAGTGTAATTACATACAAGGACATTAAATTATTATAAAAGAATATGTAAATATATTACCATGCTGCAGGATAGTTCATTAGTTTTGTGATAAAATATTCAACTCCAAATTGACAATTTTCACATTTGTTAGCAAAGATGAATTTCACATTAATTACCTACTATTTATTTACAAAATTGTTGGTATATTTTCTAAATAATACATTTTAAAATAAATAATATAGAAAAAATTAAAACAAGAAAATTAAAGATATCAGGGAATTAAAGTGATATTTTTGTAATTGAAAAAGAAGAGAAAAAATAGAGGTAGAAAAAAATTTAAAAAGAAAATCACGTGATTTAAAAAGGATTAAATAAAATAACAGTATTATATTTTACGTCAAATTCGATTTAAAATCATTGTAAAAGTAATGTTAAAAATATTCTTGATGTGAAATTTCTGGTTCTACTTCAAAAGTATTATTAAAAAAAACTCTATAACAAGTAAAAAAGTTTATAAAAATTAAGGAAGAATTCAAATTAAAAAAAAAAATTCAGAAGTGATACCTGCAGTTAATAAAGTTAGTTGTTAGTTTTAAAAAGTTAAGTTTGACTGACTAACTTTAATTCATTTTTCAAAATAAAAATTTAATTTTTTTTTTGTTATTGTTTTATTTTTTTTTGCTAAACTTAGTAATTTGCTTATCATTAAGTGAAAATTTTTTAAAGATTTTTAAAAACTTTTTATTACGTCTTGTAATTGAAGTCTATAATGAAAAAGTATTTCAAATGTCGAATCTCGTTATGTCGAATAGTTGTGTCGTTTTCTAACATTCTTCTGTTAAAAAAATAGTTTTATTAATTTTTGTTCTGTAAATTGTCGTTAGGTGTTTTTCAGTTAATCAATATTTTGTTATTAGAACAAAATTTATTATAAAACTACCGTCAATCTCATTTATATTTGATTCAATATTCCAAATATGTGGGTAGATACAAAGATTTAGTTTTTGTTTTGATTTTCCCAATTTATTGTGTCCATCAGAATCTCTTAATAGATGTCTAACCTATGCTTAGGAGTATACGATAATGTCTGTTTAATGGTGATGATAATGATGATGATGATCATAATTAGTATTAATGTATTTGCTTAAAATGGGTTTAAAATGTAAAATAATTTATAAATTTTAATACAAAATTTTTTTAAGTACACATCTTCAAAAGCTTTCAAATTTAAAAATAAAATATTATTTTTAGTGCCTCAACAAAAAACGCCATGAACTCAATAAAAAAAAAATTAAACAACAAAAAATAACAGCGAATTTTACTCATGCATTTTACTCATTACATTTATCTGTTATCTACATTAAGTGCTAAGTTAATAAAAGTAATAATGTTAACAAAACTTTTAGCTATTGACTTGTAGATACAAATTTGTATTTTAGGTACAATCAGTTAAGGTGGATTTCCTCTTCATTTCCGAAAATCCAAACAAAATCATTTTTACATAATCTATTTACAACTACACAAACATTTTTTTATGATTTCCTCATAAAGCGCGTACGACTGAGGGGACTGACATTTAAAAATCTTGGTATTAAATTATTTTGGAAAAGTTAAGTATACATTTTTTTTGAAAATTGATATTTATTTAAAAAATAATATGAAATGGAGGATGACACTATTAAAAAATTTCAGTTGCTATTGTTTATTTTGTAATTTTAAAATTATAATTAATTTTTTTAACTATTTTAAATAACAAACAACACGCTATATAATTGACATTTGTTTGTATATTGCATAATCACGAGCCAGACATGTGTAATGTATTTTTTTCGAAATTACATATATAGCTTTCCAAAAAATTTTTAACTCTGATTTTGAAATGAAAAAAAACCTCCAGACTTCTTTTGTGTATGTATTGAGTAAAATAAAAAACAATAATTGATTAAAAAAGTTGTCAGGATCTTCCAAAAAATTGTAGGTCGCGTCAACAAATCAAAAAAAGTCGACGGATCGTCGAAAAAGTCGAAATCAAAACCTTTACCGGTAAAATAGTAAAAAAGATATTTTTACATAACTTAATGATTTCTTGCATTATTTTTTAACATATGAATCTAGATAATTTGAATTGAATGTTCAACTTTAACATAACCAAACTTTTGGTTATAATAAGTTGAACTTTGGTTTGAGCTAAGCTTTAGTTTGAGTTATTATTTTTTTTTCTTTTCTTTTCACTATTTTCATTAAATATAACTATTAAGTATTTTTTTCCTTTTCTCTCTTATTATTTCGTGTATATAAGAAAATTTTAATGCAAAAATTTACCCTCTACAAATTTATAAATTGAAAAAGAAATTTTTTATTTTTCAACATCTGCATGGATTAGTAGCTCTTATAATGTCAAAAAAGTGCAAAAGAACTGATTAAGAAAAAAGATTTTTCTTTTGCGGTACCTGCTACCAAAATTGCACAAATCATTTTTATTTTATTATTTTTTGGTTAAAAATTGAATAAAAATTCTGAATAGAAGAAAATACAATTAGGTTATTTCCGAATTAAGAACGGATATTAATATTCAAATGGAAAACAAAAAGAAAATAAATATTCAACAGGAGATTATAAAGTCACAAAAATTTATCAAAAGTAAATTATTAAAGAAGAAAGGATGTAAATAATACTATTATATTTATGTATAAGTAAATGTAGTTAAAAGATTTATAAAATTTTCTATACTGAATACTTGAACCAATCATTTAAAATTTTTGAATTTTTTAACCTAATTTTTATATTTTATCACAACGAACACACTCATAATATGTATTCAAATGGATTTTGATTAATATTTCTTATTGTCTGTTATTTTAATAACTTGTGAATACTGAATTATTTAAAGATGCCATAATTTTCAAAACATCAATAAATTTTATCCTAATTTTATAAAAGGCCTTAAATATTTGTACATAAATTGCATTAACTTGTAATTTTTCGAGTAAAACAATATGTAAGTAGATGACTAAAATTTTTTTACTTATTGGTTTTTAAAAAAAAAAAAAAAAATATTGTTTAAAATATTGACTTTGAATCCTTTCGCCGCACAATGACTTGTATAGATATTATAGTAAATGTTTTCTGTGAGGCATGACTGGTATAGACGTAAAAATTAATTTTATTCGAAAAAGCCATGCCCCTTCAACAACTTCTATATGAATTTGTATGGGTAATATGTGTTGAGTGTCCCCACAATATCGTTTTACTGTCCCTTTAAATTCAAAAATAATCACTGCATATAGATTGATTGATTTCAAATATAATTTTGGAATTATGAAGCAGGATTATCAGAAAGACGATGATATGTTATACCGTAACTGTTATATGTAAATTTCTTCAGTATGTAAGCAAGTGACTCTCTGAATAGATGTGTATGGGAAGGGAATACTTTTAGTTTTTAATTTGTATAATTTGAAAAAAAAAAAAGAAAAATATTTATACACTAATTAATTAAATATTGAATAAATTAAATATATTTAAAGATTTTTTTGACCAAATAACAAAATGTCGTATGAAGAGGTTAGAAAAAATGTGGAAAAATAGTATTTAAAGAAAGTAGAAATGAACGTTATGAAGAAGATACTTGTGTACGATGATTCTGGTGACACAGATCATTTTGAGGATGATAGGCGATCCAAATTATGAATTATCCGATTAGGATAACTTAAAAAATGATGAGTTTGAATCTCATGATAATATATTGAAAACGTCATGACGAAAATAGAATTCAAAATAGAGATCTTATTTTTAAGAATGATAAAGATATCTTATTCAATTTTTGTTTGCTGTTTGAGAATTTCTCTACCATCTAAAATGAAAAAAAAATGTTTTTTTTTTTCCCATGCTGCTATATAACCAAAATTTTAAAAGATTGAGTTTTGTAAATTTTATACCTATCTTTTAAAAGTTCAAAAGTAATTATTAATATAAGCTCTGTATGAGCTCTTTGGAGCTCCTTAAATAGTTCAATAAAAAATTCTGTGACTTCAATCGGGTTACTTATATATTTTTTTATTTTAATGTTATGTTAGAAATAATATTGAATTTTATATTCCAACTGAGAAAATATGCATTCTTAAAAAGTGCGATAATAAATTTCTTATAATAATATGATGACAATTTTTTATGCCAGACAATTATTTTCAGTTTCATAAAAATAATTTAAATACTTAATTAAAAACAATAAATTCAAATTTTTTAAGCGGTTCTGGTATAACATTATTGTAAATTTCATAATTTAAAATAAAATTTAACTCAATAATGGCTCAGTTCCAATTTTCAGTATAAATTCGGTTAAATTTTATAATCATTACATTATATTAAATTCACAGTTATTTTCATTGCTTTCTTTATCTAATCTTAAACTAATTTTATGATAATTAAAGCAACATCAATATCTACTCCTCCTTAACAGGACAGTTAAATGCAAATATTCCTTAATATTTTCTCTCTATGTTATAATACTACCTTTACATATACTTATAATAAAATAATTTGAAAACAATTTGGTACTGCATTTAAAAAAAAAAACTCATAATAATGTTCTGCCATTACCAAGAGTCTTGTGAAATAATAAAATTAAAATTCTTAAAAACTCATCATATATTCCTTCCATTTTTTGCTAGCTATAATATGTTAATGTCACACAGTAATACACCCAAAAATTGAATGAGGAAAATTTTACTGTCATTAGAAATTCTGTTGAAGGACTAGGTCATTTTGACACTACCATAAAGATTAAATTAAAAAAATTAAAGAACCAAAAATAGTTTCTTTTTTTGTTTTTAGTTTTTAGCAGAATGTCGACAGAGAATTGAAGTGATAATGTTAAACTTTAAGAATATTTTTTGCCCGTAAATAGAGAATTATCAAAGAGAAGAGGTTAGTGATGTTATAGAAATTATAAATTAAAATTTATAATAATGGTTTAGATAAATCCGTAGATGTCTATGTCTATGAAACTGTAGATGAATTCCCAAATTACTATTTGGAAAAACTTTAAAGTAAGCATCGACTAAAATATAATTTTAGACATGCCTGACCTTTTTTTTTTGACTCCGTATTACTGAAAGTGTTGCAGTATTAACTTTTAATAGTTTTGTGTTTTTTATTCTTAATGAGATTATGTTGACAGTTACTGGGTTAAAGAAGACTGATTTTTGAATTCAATTTATTTTAATTTTAGAAGCTCTGTTTGTTTTAGCTATAGCTGGGTTATGAAACGCTTTTATTGTAACAGCAATTTGCAGTTTATGTTTTCCATTATGAGGCTTACGATAAAAAAGATTAAAATGCATCAAAATCCATAATTGTCAAAATTCAAATACATAAAATGCCAAACTTTTTAAAATCCAATCAATCAAATCCAATTCGTTATTAATATTCTAATACCTAAAAATCTAAAATAATGTCCGTAAAACTTTCCACCTCAAGCAAGTAGCAATAACACGAACCAAACCTAAACCTTTCAGTTCTGTTATAATATAACTTTTCATGAAATAAATCAAAGGGTGAATAATACTATCACCTAAAAACAAATTTTAGCCTTTTCGATCAGTATCACATCGCATTTACTGTAATCTACCAGGAACAAGAACAAAATAAATAAATTTGTGAATAATTATTAGAGTAAAACAAAAAAGAAATATTAATATAAAGGTTTTTGAAATTAGAAAAAAATTCTTTTTAAATGATTAACGGCGTAAATGATGGAATTCAACATATTCATAATCATATTTTTTTCGATCTGAGATCTTAATGATCATTGATAGTCGCAGTCGAAATAAAAAACTGAGTTTTCCTTGACATATTTTAATGAAAAGGAAAAAAAGAATGTTTAATGCTGGACCGGCGAATGTTACGCCGGGCATACTTATTCTATAGTTAATCTATACTTTATTGCGGCACATGACAATATTTAGATGCCCATGACAATATTTAGACATATACCTACGTGTTCTACAGTTAATGATGTAATAGTTGCAGTGATGTATACATAGATATTTAATATTCAGATAGAAGTCTTCAAATCTGCTTCAGTATACGTGCTTAATACTCTTCTGGTTTATACTCTTTAGTTTATTTTATATATTTTCAACAAGTTTGTCTTAAGGGATTAAGAAATAAAGGAAATAGATCTGATAATAAACAAACATATCTTTTACCGTTTTCCGAAATTTTGACAGTTTGAATATATATTAGCTCGGAACTTACAATAGTTTGGTGGAAGAAGAATTTCTGCAGACTGAATTTTATTCTGAATTTTATTTCATTTGTTACCATATTAAACTATCATTAATTATTCCTTGTTATGTGTTATATCCCAATGAACCTAGTGCCTTTCGGTCGAAAGACAGGCGCTCAGCGTGTACATAAATGTTAAAATTGAATAGCGACGATACAGGCAGCAATGACGTTGTTAGTTTTTCAACGGTATTTTTAAATATGTTGGATTTGACAATATGTTTGAGCTGTTTTCCTAATCCAGAACCAAACGAAAAACATCCCTTTACATTTCTACAAAACTTCAATCAACGAAAATTATACAATACCAAATTAACAATAACCGTATTACATCCTTATGTTTTTTAAGAATAGATTCAAACCTACTATGCCTTTTGAATTGGACCTAGTTTGAATGTCTGTTATGGAATTTCTAGAATATTTTTCCATTATTTGAATATTATCAATATTTTCCAGAAACTATTTTTTTTAAATTCGGTTTTTAAATAAAATTTTATTGTAATAAATTTTTATACATTTTGTGTTGGACCCAAACAAAGTCTGGTCAAAGCCAAATAAAATATAAAAAATTGGCTTTGACAAAAAATGAAAAAAAAAAAAAAATGTCTTTATATTTCTTTATATTTGTTTAAATTTTACTTTTATCTTTGATACTTTCTGTCTGTAATAGATATCTTTGATACTAAATGTTTGTAACTGAATGAATGTAAATTATCAATTTGTAAATAATGTTCTAACGAACTATTAAATTCCGATATTACTAATAAATAAGACCAGACAGCTTAGGCTAAGGTCGTATGAATGTTTATGTACAATGCTTGCAAATTATTATTGAATCTATATATACATTGAATTAAATTGTTAAATGAATATAACAAAAATAAATAAAGAAAAAAAAATAATTAATATTGTATAACATCGCTTAAATAATATTAATAACAACTCTGATTCTTTTGAACATAGAACTGCTTGGGTTCTCAAGTTCGTGGGGTGCTATTTAAATCTATTTTGATAGATTAGACATTAATATTTTTTTATGATCTTGATAGTAACTTAGGTAGAATCACCTTTTCGTGCTTAATTAAGTACGGTACTGCAATTTTACACTACAATATCTACAATAAAATTATTTTAACAAATTACTGACTTGTCTACTCATTAAATGTGGAAAACTACTACTATCGTCAGGAACTAAGCCTTCTTAAATATAATAGTTTCGTAATTAAAAAAAAAAACTTATTCAGTTAATTGTGAGTATTCTTTGATTAGTCCTAATATTTGACAAATCATTTATAAGCCTAAAAAATGATTTACAATAAAAAATTTTGTGTGATTGATAAAATGATTGTGTGACTAGATTTCGTTATTAATTTTTTTAAAATTTCTTCTATAACTCTGCCGGATGATATCAAAAATTCAAAACTAATCTCGAAAAAATTTTGGTTTTGTTAAAAATTATTTTGTTTTCCAGGAAAACTATAACATAATTATTGTGTTAAAGCTTTACAACTTTATACATTTTCAAATAAGGTTAATATGATGAAAGGTTCTAATGAAGGTTCTTAGTTTTTGAAAAAAAAAATTTTTTTTTTATTATGTTTTACAAAAGTATGGTATGGACTGAAATCATTATTTATCTTTCGAAATAGTTTTCATTTATTTCTGAATATTAAAGAAATTTAGAATGGAAATATGAAAGGACTCAATAAGAAGAAAATATAGTATCTACTATCTTTTGTAGGCATATTAAAACTAACAAAAAAAAAAAAAACAACAATATTTTTTGTTGGACTAACTATAAAAATTTGAAACACAAAAAAAAAAATCATTGTAGAGAAAATTTTATGTCCTCGTCGTGAAATGGACATAATTTTTTTTTTTTATTTTACATTTATTCGGCTCACGTCTGAAATAGCTTTGCACTTATTTTTTGTGTATGTACGTACGTACCCCATATAAGCTAGCAGTGTGTTTTTATGTGTTCAGAGTTTTTTTATTTATTCAGAGTTTTTTGTTATATTTTAGTTTCATTGTATTAAGAATAAAAAAGCAAAAAAAAAAAAAAGTTTGTCGTTGTGAAAAGTTTTTCGTCCTGATTGAGGATATTATATTTTTTCATATTAATACTGATGATGGTATTCTAAATATGGTTAAGGATTCTTTTAATATTAAATTCCAGTTGTATAGTTGTAGTTAGGAGTAATATTTTTTTTTTTTGTCATTTAAAATGGTGTGGAATTCCAAGAAGTTAAAATTACTCTTATTTAATGGTTTCATAAGAAGGTATCCTTTCTTTTTTATTTTGCTTTAATTTCTATTATTATATAGAGTTATTAAAATAATAATATGGATAATCGTATAGTGATGGTATATAAACCATTGTCATAAATTTGAAGGAAATCACAATATTATTAACTATATCGATCGTAAAAATATAGTTCACAGCTCTTCTGATATCGTAAAATTTTATAATTCATTTTTTTTTTGTAAATATATTTTTAAAGATACCAAAGTTTATTATAACTTTTAAAAATTGTTATGTCTAGTAAATTAAGATTTGTTTATACAGAGTTATTAAAGTAAATACCATTAAATTACAACATTTTTAGGAGATTTTTTATTAATTTTTATGTAACGGAAAGAGTAACTTTGTATTTTTTTTTTAATATGGTATAATTTATGAATTAATCGTTAAGGTAATTTGTATTTTAACACTTTTGATGATTAATTGTAACCTATTAAAAAATTCAACGATTAAGTGGTGTTTATTATAAAACCTGGTGATGGTATAGTTTTTTATTGAATTTATTTTAAAACACACAGGCGTCTTTTGACATTTATTTTTTTGATCATTTTGTAAATGGAACAAGACGTTTGGCCAACCTGCATTTGGTTATGTCTAGCCAAATAAAAATTGTAGAAAACTTTATAATTTAAATTTAGATTATTTATATACCATATGTGTAGCTATATATTTTTCTAACGAGAATTATCTATCTAAGCATAAATAAGTAGAATTGAGATAAATAAAATAAATAAATAAATTCGTTTAAATTTAATTAATTATTCTGTTCTATTAAGTATTTGTGCAAACAGAGCCAACAGCTAGCTTTCAGATAAAACTTTATATATTTATTATTGTTATTTAATATTGTTTTTAAGTTACTTTCAAGGTAATGACGAAAAAAAGAATCATAATACTAATAATACTTAATATGTTCCATATTATTTACATACAATAAATACATTATAAATTACTTTTATATCAAATTATTAAATCAAATAATAAAGTTTATCATTATAACATTAGCTTAAAATAATATATGATATATATATATATATATATATAATATATATATACAATATATACTGAAATTTAAGACACAAAGTGGAACGAAATTTTTTTTTTTGTTTTTTATATTTTCTAATATACATATAACATAACTAATTATTAAATGTGGACTACTAAGAATATTATGAGGAGTGTAGTATATTTAAAATGTTATAGTTCCAATTTATTATGTTAATACCAAATTATGCTAAAATTCTATTATTTTAGGAATAATGAAAGAAAAATTCTTCTTCCTCTTGTGATTTCTACATCATGTTGATCGGCAGATGATAATAACATGTTGTAAATAATTTTTAGTTTTGAAATTTCCAGCTAAAATTGTTCAAAATACTACAATTTTTTTTTTTAATAATTGCTTGGATTCGTAAAAATTACCAAAAATTAGAAAACTTGCATGTGGTACTTGCATATATCAGCCCCAAGACCAACTGTACCTTTTTAGAGTATAATAAAATCAAAGATAACAGCGTAGCGGGTATAGTTCTTGACACCTCGAATTTTCAATACAGTTGTTGACACCCAAATGTTTATAAGCATTTTTCTGCTAATTTTTGTATAAGTTCATTATTGGAAATAAATTTGTAAAAATAATTCGGGTTTTCTCCTTTAAATGCAGTATAAAACTTTTTTATTAAAATATTCAGTTAGTTTGTAATCTTTAAAGGGACAAACCGGACTTGGTATAGCAGTTTTTGCAAAAATCGTAATAAATTAATTAAGAAATATCTTCAAGAAAAAAAAATATAACTTAAGTGTTTTTTTTTTGTAAAGGTTGATTGTTCTTTAACTTATTTTGAGGATACAAATTTAATAATAGTAATATATATTATTATATTATATAATATTGGTGTCAATAATTGATACATTTTTTGGATACCTATTCCATAGGATATCACGTTTCAATAACTGTGTTATGATGGAAGTACATTTGTTGACATCATGTCAAGAACTACACATATTGTGGGTGTCAATTAATGTACTATTGAAATTTTTAGATAACTAATTTTTTTTTTGTTTTTATTAAGCTTTTTGTTATTTACTTACCATAAAATTCACTAAACAATTACATTCCATACAATTTAATACAACTTATTCACATTTGGTTTTTAACAGATTATAAAACTGTTTATTTGTCATTTAGACGATTTCACATTTGATGAGTATATGAACTACTGTTGCAGTGAAGTGCCACTTTTTGTCTCTGTTCAAAAGCTTATATTTAATTTTGAAATATTAAAACTTGTACTGGGATACTACATTTTATTATTATACAAAATTTAAGGGATAAAAAAAAACGGAATAGAAAACAAAAAGAAATAAAATATAGTAAAAAGAAAATTTAGAGAAAAACAAGAACATTTTTTATGGAAGCGACACAATACAAATGAATGAAAAATTATTGAACAAACATGACTGAAGGAAAGGTCAAGGTGTGGCATATATAACTTTTTTTTTCTATTTTAAAAACTTTACTGTTATTGTCGTCATTTTCTATTGTTCTATTTTTTGTTTTTTGTTGCTTGTTTTATTTTGCACTTTTTTATATCTTCACTTTTTTATGGCGATTTTCTTATGTTGTGTTCCAAATATGCAGCAAATGAATTAGTATTTGGACATGTTTTGATTGCTTAATTACATTAACTAAAGGAAAGTGGAAATTTTAAATGGTATTAGAAAACTTAAATATAACGTTTATAATTAATTTGTGGCTATAATAGTGGGCAAAAATTTTAAAGGAAATTACCGACATTAAAAATTATATATAAATATTTTAAGTTAGGAATAATCATTATTAATACTCCTTAAGGAGCAAACTACGTTACAGAAGAGAAAGTGTACAATGATGCGAATGATGCACTTTGTTTTAATTAATTCTTTTTTTCGATTCTCCGAAGTCAGTTAGAGTGTTTATCCCGTCATTGTGCTGTGAATTAAAACCAAAAATAGAATAACATAAGAAAATTTGCAAAATTTGTTTAATATGGAATGCAGTCTAATAGATTTGAGTAATGTCTTCACATAATCTACACATAGTGGTTGGTGGCCTACTTGACCTATGGAGATGCTTATTCACTTGACAGTAACTTGTCGTAAAATTTGTAATTATAATAAATTTCAATTATTCTCTTTCACTTTGTAGAGAATTTCTTTGAGTATGAAAACTGGAAGATATTAGAATTTTGGATTAATTTTTCTGAATGTTAGCTCCATTGGTGCTAATAAAGTGATACCTACTGAATTTTCTAAAAAAGTGAATCTAAGCTAAAAAAATGTATAAAAATTATTTTTTGTTAAAAAAATACCTCAGCATTGACTGAACTAAAGCATTTTTTTCTTAAGTAGTTTTTATACTCTGGACAGTAATGATTTTTACGAACCGTTACTAGTTTTTTTTTTTTTTTTTTTTATGTTCAATTAAATATTTTGTAAAATCATGAGCCAAAAAACATTATTTTCTAATGAGATGGGAAAACTTTAAAATTAAGTGATTAGTGGAAAAATGCCAAAATATAGCATTTACTTTTAATTATTTTTAAAATTATCATGACTTCTTTCATATAAAAAATGTCTAGAGTCTAGATTAATATAAAAAAAAAAACTAATGTAATTAAATGTAGTTAAAATTTTTATTGAAATTCTAGAATATTACAGAGTTGAGAAAATGAATTGTTTTCTGAGTAAAATTAAAACATTTTTATAACTAAACGATAAATTTTACATAGTTTAGCTTTCATAGATGAATCAAGAGTTGCTTTTTATGTGATTCAGCATTGATTACAGAGTTTGAACAAATTTTGATGAATTGATTACAAATGGAATATTCAATTAAATAAAAAGTGAATTAGATTAATATTCAACGAAAAACAGCTTTAATTTTACTTTTAAAATCTACCTTAAATCTTCGTGTTGATGTTGTAGCTCGATATTAGATTTAATTTATCACTTAGAATCTTGGGATAGTTTTATCTCGGTTTGTTGGATTACTCGAATAATTTCATTCATAATGTCGTTCAAAATTTTAAACGAGAATAAAAATTCAAATTAATTCAACTCATTAGAATTACAGTATTTTATCATCACAAAAGAAGGTCTTAAATAGAAGTAAGAATAATAATTTATTAAGTTGTTATAATTGGGTTGAAAACTAAATCGCATTCATATCTCATAACGAAAATTAATTGAATAAACATTTCTTGTTAGTAAATTTATTAATTACATAAATTTCTTATGGCATTTATTAATTGAAAAATTATTAAATAAACATTTTAATTAAAATAATCAAAATAAATTCTTCTTTTCTCATGCACCTATTCACATTACCAATTTTTAAATATTTTTACAACAAAACTAAACTAAAAATAATAAATATTTGAATGCTTTGGTAAGGTTAGTAATGTATAGTACACCTAGTTATTGACAATAAACTGTTGTTCAATTCATAACCACAGTAAAAATATTGTGTAGCATAGAACCTGGGCGAAGGTATATATTGTCTACTGGGAAATGTATATGAAAAAGTATAGTTTCGAGTATTTTGCATTTAAAATTTAAAAAAAAAAATGTTTCTTATTTATATATTGCGTATACAACAATATGAAATAACGTATACCTTTTGTACGCGATTCTACTTTTTTGTTTATTAAGAAAATTTTTATTTGTTGAATTTTAAAGCAACGTATTGACTTCTTACGTTATCTAATAATATTTGAACTCCCCGAACAGTATTGAGAGAAGTATTATAAAATTAGCATACAGTATTTTATTTTTTTGTAAAGCAAAAATTTAAATACAGATTTTTTTCTAAAATAGTGTATAGATTTATAAGCCGTTTTAATTTTTCACTAAAATCTTAGGCTGAAAAATAGAAGAATGTAAGCATATTTTACCATAATTTCTTCAAAAGTTCATTATACAATATTTTTATTTTTATCTAAAAACCATACTACAATCAATATTTAGAATGTTGTAAAATAGTTGTACTTATAAAATCGACTACGAGGAATCCAATGGTGCTTTAATCTAATAACAACGTATAACTATCATACATCGTTTCATTATTCAGCAAACGATATCTACTGATCAGTGTACGATCAGTCACACGCGAAGCTTATGGTACGTAAAAATAATCCAAAACGCTTACAATTACAAACTTTTATGATGTTACTTTATGATTTAAAATTTTCACATTCTTTATCACATTGAAAACGACCAATTTTTGCATTTTGAAGTTGTATTTTCTTATTTACTTTTAAAAGTTTCTTAATATACAACAAAATTAATCAAAATTTCTTCAAAAACGTAAATAATTGTATTGTAACATAAGATATGTATCATATGTATGTTTTTATGTATATATGTTATTTTGATTATTTTTTTAAATAATTTTTTTATTATGATGTAGGTGATTTTTATTTGTTTAATATAATATACGTTTTAAGGGTTTCTTATAAACCCCACCACAACATTTCGTCCTTTATTATTTTCGATTTTATTAAATTCAACTCGTATTGAGAATATTTCTAAAATTGCGTGCATTGTTAACAACTGTAAGTTTTATTTGTGCGAAACAAAAATAACAAAATAAAGTAAATAAAAACATAACAAAACATTACAATAAATATACTTTTAATAATAATTTTATATTTATAGGTCCTTTTCAAAATTAACTTTTGAACAATATTCTAAAATAATATATTGTAAGCTTTTTTCAATATTCGATTATCCTTTTTGTTGTTTTTATAAAAATATAATTTAAGAAAGCAAATAAGTGATGTGTGTGCAAAAGAAAATTTTAGCCTCCGGAAAGGTTCTAAACAAATTTTAGAGAAACTTAATGTACATTTTAACCTTTTTTGTTTGAAATTCTTACAAAAACAAAAAGAAAAAAAAGACCTACATATTAGTTTTTAGATCCTATACACAATTTTTTTTTTTTTTTAAATTATTATAGATTTTCATTACTAAATAAAAACAAAATATTTTGTCTTTTAAATATACCTGTTCCTACCTGAAATTTTGCTTGTGGCAAAATGTAATAACAGTATAAGTTCAGATATGTTCAAATTGAGATGTTATGTTTATTGTCTTTTACCGTATTGAAATTATATATTATTACTAGCAAATTTACCCGACGTTGACCGGGTCGAACACAAAATGTATAGAATTTACTCCAATAAGGTTTGATCTATGAACCAAATTAAAAAAAAAAATTAGTTTATCAAAAATATTCTAATACATTTTTTTTCACTATGATAACAAAATCAACAATATGACAACTTAAACAATACAATATTTCGGGATATCCCTGATGAAGTATAAACAAACACGTTCTTTGCCGTTCTTACCGCTGAAAATCCCTCATATGACAAAGAATATCCATGAGTCCCATATATATTATGATAACAGCATATCTGATTTTGGCTCTTACTTATTAAAAACAATATAATATGCGAATAACTACGTGGTTTTTCCAAATTATTTAAATCAATGGTTTAACGGTCAAAGAAAAGATATTTAAAAAGGTGTGCCTCAAGATAATATTCTATATTCTGGGTCCACACCACTGACTCTACACCAATGATTTACCCCAAATAGAAAATATAACTGTAGATGCATTCGCTGACGATACTGCGTTGATGGCAGTAGAACATAATATTGACGAGGCTACAAAAAAATTGCAAAGAGCAAGCAACAAGCTATACATCTGGGCAAAGAAGTGGAAAATTAAACTCAATGAGCTAAAATCGGGACATGTAAATTTAACAAATAAAAATTAGAAAATCAACCATTAATAAAGCTGAATGTGGTAAATAAATATATACCAGAAGAAAACAACGCTAAATACCTAGAAACGATATTAGATGTCAAACTTACGTGGAAAGAGCATGTTAAAAAGAAAAAATTTGAGCTTGATAATAAATATAGAGAAATGTACTGTCTCTTAGGTCGAAATTCAAAATTACCTATACAAAACAAGGTAATGTAATATAATAAGATAATCAAACCGATGTGGTTGTGTACGACATTATGAGGATGTGCCAAACAAATACATGTACTTTGTATACAAAAATTCCAAAATAAAGTCTTGTTCAACATGATAAATGTCACTTAATATGTTCGCAACAGTAACTTGCAAATGAAATAAAAAGATAAAAGATAGTAGTAATAGATAAATGTTTAGTCCGCCGGACTAGTTTTAATGGGAGGGGTGTGGTTAAATTTTAGGTGGGTATTAACTGTTAAACATTTTAACTGTTGTTGACTTTAAAAAAGGGAAATAACATGAAATTGCTTTATTTTAAATAAAACATCCCGACATCCCCATACTTATTGTAATTCAATATAAGGTTATTTTCCTTTTGTTGAGGAAACACTAAGTAGTGAAATTTATTATTGTTAGTGATCAGTTTTGATTGTGAATTGAGCGAAGGATTTTACGTTTCTCGTAGTTTATTTATTTTTTTAGTTTAGTGTTCTCGGACGGACCAGAAAATGAACTAAAAACTCTGAAACATGAAAGACAAAAATTATTATTATATAGGTGAACGTCTATCGTTGTGTTTATTTGAAAATCGAAAAAGCCGAAATATGAAAAACCATCCCTAAAAATGCTATAATTTGTAAGATTTTTGTAATTGCCGCCAAATCGTTCTACATAAACTTGTCGGCTAATTGTTAACATACCCGTCAAATATCATTTAGCGATGATATTACCTGACATTGGATATTTTTGCACACAACATTGGGATATTTTCATAATAATTTCAGATATTTTACACTAGATTCGAATATTTTAAAAATATCAGAGATATTTTCTTAATACGGACAACACTTTTTTAACAATTTTTGAGTAAATGTATAGATAATTTTGTTCAACATATAATTTTGATGCTTTAATGATGTTCCCAATAGAAATTTGGGAAATTTTTTGCACCGATTATTTTATACAAAAATTCAATAACTATCTCCCAAATTCAAAATTGGATGTTTAAAGTTTCATAAGTCTGTGAATAATATTAATGCTAGATAACTACTCAGTTTATTTTAATTTCTAATTTGAAACATATTTAGATAATAACTACCTATGTCTTTTAAAAATTATTAATTTTTTTGGTTTTATTTTTTAGGGAAATTTAGCTTTATAATATGCACAAGGAAAATTGACAATTTTCACTTTAAAATTGATGTGGAATAAGAATTTGCTTAAAATGAGTTACATCATTTTTCGTTTTTGCCACAGATGTTTTCATTTTCGAAAAGAGTAGGCCTAAAACAACCAAAATTAAATGGCTAAGAGCACCAAATGAAACTTTTAATGATTTCATAATTATTGTAACAGTTCAAAGGTTTTATCCTCGTAAGAAAAACCAAAATCAAAAATGAGAGCACAACGAAAAATCCTTTCTTATAATCTTTTGTAAACAAAATCTCGTTTTTTAAAATATATTTTCTTAAAACCTCGTTCTTCTTTTTAAATCGTGTTTCTTAAAATTTTGCCAAAATCTCGATACTTTAAAATCCTCTTTTTTAAAATTTCTATATTTCAATTATCTTAATTTTTCTGAAGCCTAATTTGATTACAAAAGAGGAATTATGCGCTTTTTCCAAAAAATTATTAAGCTAAAGTTTGGTTACACACCAATTGGCATTATAATTGCGAAGCTAGAGTTTTTCTTCAAATTCGTGAAATTAAAATACGTTCGTAAAACCATATAATTTTTTTTTCATTATATTCACAAGTAAATTATAAGAACTAATTTGATAAAAAAAAAAAAATATATTTTTGTTGATCTTCTTCTACTTTCTGGCCACAACGACTGACAACGAGGTGACATAGATTAAATACTAATGCGATCTCTAGGAAAACATTGCTCTGGTATAAAATCATTGCTGATATATCTGAAGAGTTACAGCCATCACAGCGGGTCATTGGCTGATAGGAAGTCACGCTTCCAAGCTATGTATTCCGTTTAATCCCCATTGTAGCAGATCCAAAAATAAAAAAGAGATAGAAACTTTTGAACACTTCCTTTCCAGTTTTGCGCAGCATTAACTATGGTCAGACTCAGGAATTTAGGTCAGGCTTCAGGAAAGCAAAATTGGAGATCTGATCAACCGTGGAGAAAATTGGAAATCAATTGCACGGTGTGGTGGTGTGGTTCTAATATTGAGTTCTTTTGGAGAGTATATATGGGAGAGTGAGCCCCTAAAACCAATACTAACAACAAAAAAGTTGTGATATCAAAAAGTCACTATTAAGTGACAATTTATTTTCCAGAAGCAGCTGGAATGGCCACTTCTACCTATGGCCTGATCTTCTTCTATTTTCTAAAAGAAACGAATTTCAACTCGCTCTTAATTTAATATTCATAATTCCTGCTAAAAAAAAAAACAAAAAAGAAATTTAACAAGATTCTTGCAATATCGAGATTTTAATAAAAAAAATTTAAAATTTAAAAAAAATGAGATTTTCATAAAAAGAGATCATAAGAAACGAAACTTCGTAGGTGACCCAACAAAAACATACAAATTTTAATTTTTTAAATTATTATGGTTATCTCTAAATATTAAATCTTCTTTTGAGAGATTCTAAATATTTTTATGTTATTTAGAAAATAGAAAGTGGGAGTGAAGAGAAGACAACTAACTGACTGGGATAAACTTTTTCTTTTCCTTCTCACATGCTTTTAAGAAGATTTAAATGAGTTCTTTAGTGTTAAATTGCGTAGAAAATTCAAACTCCCGAAAAAAAGGTCATTTTAAGAAATTTGGTGTGTCTTTCTGGTTCCTTCTCTCTGCTTTGTTATTTTCATTTTTGTTGCTTGTCGGTTCGTTTCATTATTTTATATTATCATCTGTATAGACTCAGTCGCCATTTGACATCACCTTATGTCTACATAACGGAGTGTAACTGTTCGTTACACTTCGATTAATTTTCTTAAAACAAAAAGAAAAAATTAAATTTCCTTAAAACTGTTTTCATTATAAATTCTTACAAGAAAATTATAATTCCCGTAATGGAACGGTACATAATATGTGAAGTATACACGTATGTAAATCAAAAAAGCTTTCAGACTTCGTCAAAGATGATTATTGTTATTTTTTTGTTTTATTTGTTTTCTGTTTTGTTCTTATTATTTCAAAGTCGTCATTGCCTTCAATATTGTGTCGTTGCCGTTCTTATAAGGACCTTCGCAAGGAGATGAAAATTTAGACTTGAATTAATTTTTTTTGGTTTTTTTTTTTTTTTTTAGTTTTTCAAAATTACAATTTTTTATTTGTACTTTTGTGTTTGCGGTTTTGTTTTGCTTTTTGCCATATTCCTTTTATTCTTTAGTTCTCCTTCGTGGATGAGTAGGTGACATTGGCTCTAATGTTGATGGGTTTCGGTATGTAATTTAAAGTTGAGTAATTATTATGTATAGTTTTCATATTATTATTATGATTTTGACATTTCAAAGAGTTTTAAGTTCTTCTTATATTATAAGTTTCTCTTTGTTTTTTTCTTATTTTTCTTCTTTTTTGTTTCTGTTTCATTAAAAGAAAAAGTTTTATGTCTTTAAAGAATGTAATAATGAAAAGAGAATCTAAAGAGTATAATTTATATGACATCTTATTAGTACAGTAGTATTGATACAATCAGTGTAGATTGGATTGGAAGTAGAGAGAGTGAGGAGGGATTGCTTAATTTATGATTGCTCTCATCGAAAAAGGTTTTACTTGGAGTACGTGTGTAATTTTTTACATCTTTTATTTTAAAGAGAGGTCTGAAATTATAAAGTTGCTTTGAATAAACTAGTTGCAGTGCTTCATAATACTTTTAAATTACTTATTTCACTTATTAAGTCTCTATTATAGTTAAACATTGCTATTAAACTTCCAGTTTCTTTCTAACTTCGGCTTTTTATTCAAATCAAAATCTCTCTAATTTGCATACAAATTCTAATCTAACGATTCTTACTAACACTACGGAATTTAGCTCAATTTAGTAGATTAAGCTATGATTCTGAGCTCATGTTCAAATGTTATTTACTAATTTTTGGTCAATATCTTAATTTTGACTATACAGTCATATATTCGTAATTGGTCCAGTGATATGTTGCGATAGTTATGTAATTTGGTTAACATTAAAAAAGTGTGCACAAATTTTTCTTATGACCTGCATGCTTTAAGCTATTTCAAAATTTTTGTTTCTTAATGCTTTATTTTTTTAATATTATTTATATTAATCATGAAAACACATAAATAGCGCTTGTAATCATTATTAATATAATGATATATATAAATTTTAGTTTAATAAATAACGTTTCATTCATTCTAAAAAAAAACATTGAGTTAAACAACATTATTATTTTATTGCTGATATTCATTTATTTGAAAGTAAGTAAATCCTATAAATAGTGTTCTCTGTATGGATGGATCACAGATAAAAGTATGCCTCCGTAAATAATTGTCAATAACATTACTCAACTATGCATTTAAATTCCAATATATTCATATTAATATTCAATATTAAAGTTTTATGTAGGTACATCTGCTTGTATTTTGTAAATCAAGAACAAACAAATTGTCTATTCTTTCAATACATTTCAGTTGAGACGTTCAACTTATATTGTTTTGTAATTTACTATAATACAATAAAGTAGAAACATTGCTATACATAACATTTGTGTGCCACGTTATAGAAGATAAAGAAAGTGATACGATTTTATACCTGAATACACCGGTTCTCGTCTGATCGGTTTGTACTTAGATGAGGGACCGCTTAGGAATACCGCGTGTTGTGGGCATCAAACAACTTTGATTTTTATTTTAATCAGCAGTATACGATAAAAGTTTTAAAAATGTTGAAAGAATATTGTCTTCTACAGTATAAATAACCAATTTTGATATTTATTTTGTATATTTCGTGATATACTGACTAAATCCACTATCAAATCTTGCAATACATTTACTATTATTTTTATACAATCGACTTGTTTTGAAAATATTTAATCAAATACATATAATATAATTTTTTACACTTTGCTGAATAAAAATTTAATTGATTGCTAGTTCATCTCCTAATTATAATATCTTATATTAAAGAAATCGTTAATAATAGTTTTGAAGGTTCAATGTTTCTAAACAAATAATCTGTAAATTAAAAAAAATACAGTACAAATATATGAACCATTTCAAAGCGATTTTCATTACAATTCTTTTGAATAAAGGATATATGGCGAATTTAAATATTTTCAATTTTTCTAAATCAAAAATTTCAATTTAGAATTTCACACAATTAAAACTATTTTTTAAATTATTTTTTAAAACTATTATATTTAAAATTAAATTACAAAAATTTTAATTTATCAAATTGCTGCAACAACAGCTTTATTTAATTTTATATTTATTGGTTATTGTTTAAGATAAATCAGAAAGAGATATTATAGTGTCCACGATAAATTGAATTGATGAAAAACAAATTAAGATTTTTTTTTTAAAAATTTCCTCGAATTTCTAGGAGCGGGCGAATACTAGTATGTATACTTTAATTTAAGAAAAGGTAATTCTACTTAATCTACAAACAATATCAAAAAAATAAAATAATGATTAACATTGAAGAAAAAATGCAAACACAAAAAAATTTAATTGGTTTTGCAAACTATTCTCAAGAAATGTTGCAAATAATGAAGCATAAAAAACCAAAGCAGTATTTGAAATTTGAAATAAGAAATTTAATTTGCAAAAATTTTATTTTATGTCAGTTAACTTTTATCAATATAGAATGAAAATTTTGACCACAATTTGTGCATTGTTAGTTAGACAATATGCTAACAAATAAAAAGATGTGTAAAGTAAAAATTATATAAACTAGGAAACGGAAAAGATCATTGACTTGAAAACTACAACATTTATTAATTTAACAGCTAATTTGACAAACTCCATGATCCGTCTGGTTCAAAATTTAACCAAGAACTATTGCCACAATGGAAACTCTTTCCGACAAGAAACTATCATTATAAATTCAGTAGTTATTGACGTGTTTGTAATTATGGTGGAATAATAAATACCTTGGTATAAATTATAGAATCAATTAGAGTTGAAAATTAAGAACCATAATCTACCACTGCAATACTATCTGATGAGTGATATGAGTTCAAGTAGTAATAAATAAACGAAATAGTTCTTTAATAATAATTGAAATGTGAAATTTTATAACAGTAACATATATTAGGTATAAAGTTGACTTAATACTACATCTATGTATCATCTTAAATAAATATGTCTGGTTAATCCTTTATTTTATAGTAAAGCCAGAATAAATTGCAATCATTTCTTTATTTTATTAAGCTATCATTATAAAAATTTTCCTACGGCTTATGATTACGCTTATAACAATTTTGTTGTACGAAAAATAGCTAATAGTTCAAAAAATACTGTTCGATTTAATTTTGACATTTTAAATAGTAGTGCGTTATATCAAGTTAATATCAAGACTAAAAAGTGAAAATTATCAAGTAACAGTTTTGATTGGAGCAACAAAAATGAATCCAATGATTTTTTTTTTCTGGAAACTTAGAGTAATTTGGCTATATATTTGAAGATCTAACTGAAGAATAACTTAGCTCCAACTTAGCTATGTGTCTGTCTAGCAACTATAAATTCAGGAATCAGTGCAATTGGATGATTTTGGAGGTGGTAAAATATAATGTTGATTTTGATGTAATTGTTTCTTTTACAGATGAAAACGGTATGTTTAGATATGATCGTATTTTGTCATTTCTTGGAAACCAGGGGGCGTTTACAATAGTTCGTAAAACTCTTGATTAAAACGTTCAACTAATTCTACATTTACAGACCTACAAACAATACATCAAGGCAAGCATTGAATTCGAATCCTTAGGGTAAGAGGGGAAGAGGTAGACCGCGGGAAACATGGCGCACATCAGTTCATGAAGAAATGGAGAATAACAATAGAATATGGAGTAAAATTAAACACCTAGCGCAGAACATAGTCAGATGGAAGAGCTTTGTGGAAGCCCTATGCTGAAAGCATAAAAAAAATTGCACATTTGAGTTACTTGTAGTACCCTATAGCTCAATACCGTATGTTGGTTTTAATATGGTTTTGTATATCATTACTTTGCTATAAAGTGACAGTTTAGAATAACTTACTATAAGCCAATAGAGTTGGTTGAACTTTAGTCTGAGTTACTTAATATCAATGTTCAAATATCTAAGCTTTAATTAAGAAATACAAAAAAATGAAACATGACAAATTATGAATCTAGAACAATAAAAAAAAACGCCAAACTCTTAATATGTTTTATCTCTCACGATCAAACGTTCTGACACACACCCATACTAAAACAATAAAATTGGTTCGAACATTTTAGTATTAAATATTTTTTAACTTTTGTGTGAACTTCGAACTAAGAGAAGAGTACCAAATATCCAATTTATCATTAAATATATAAAGGACTTTTACAGTGTTCATTTTACAGCTTACGTACGGAATTTTGGGAACCTGAGATCAAAAGAAAATATTTATTTAATATGTATTTGTGTAAACTTTCATAGTATAAAAAAACGAACGTTCGAAGCTTTTAATACCAATTAATCTCTTGTAAAATAAATTTCCTATAACTTAGCCGACTTACATGGTTTAGTCTATATAATAATATCTGAATATACTAATCAAAATATCCGGTGATCTAATCTCGCTCAGGGTATGTATTTTAAAATTGAATTTTTCACTCACTATTTTTCAAATATTGAAATTTTATAAAAAAAAAAAAATTGTTAAAAACTTAATTTGGTAATAACAACTTCAAAGGGGCATGTAACCATAGAAATTAATGTAATAGATTTAATATAAATAGAAAATTTCTAACGAATTCAATTCTGAGGTTAAAACCCTTGATTTTAATTTCAGAACAGAAATTAAGTTTTTTTCATAATAATGTATGTACCTACTAAAATTAATTCTTATTACTATAAAGATGAAAATGAATCCATTATGAAAATTTAAAACAAAAGCATCTCTCAACAATATTCACATCCTTTTTGCTTTAAAACTTTTCAAGTATACTTATGACATTGTTTACTATAAAATCTGTTCATTTTATTTTAATCAAGTAGTTGTGGTTTTGAGGCTGATTCATTTACGAAATAATACTTAATAGTATACATATACAACAAACATACACACACACACACACATACATACATTAATATAATTTTTTTCTTCTGCAAAGAATTTATCAAGACAATACACTTTAGTGAAATCAAAAGCAATGAGAGTTATTATTAGGTGTTTGTACATCCTGCAAGGACATACTATTCCTTTTTTTTACAAGTTCACTTTTAGATAATAACAGCAAAAAATATAGCAACAATTTTGTTTTTTGTATAATTTAAAAGGGGAGTAATAAACTAAGCTTTGTTCTCGAAAACTTCAAAATGACATTCAAATTTTGATAAAAAAAATAATGCTCAATCAATGGTTGATGTTAGTTGTTTAATAACGCAACGTTACGTCATAACTTTGAAAATGACAGGTAATTTCTGACGATCAATCGAATGATAAAAGTGAAGTCTAATTTTAAAAATATCTGCAAAAAAAGGATTAGGTATATCTCTAAAAAAACCGTTAGGTGAATTGAATTTACAAACCGTTCAGTGAATTACAGAAACCCTGCATAAAGTGAGTTGGGGAATATAACCTGTATTATCTATTCGAAAGGAAAATTTTGGTATTAATAAGTATTTTAAGGGCTTTAAAAATCTAATAGACCAATACATTAAAAATTAGATCAATAGAATCCTGATATTAATAAAGTAGGTACACTATAATGGGGATAATAGTTTTGTCATTTAAAGTGCCAATTTCACACCGAGCATGGATTCAATGACATACTTATAATTTTTGTATATTCTCCGTTAATCATAAATATAATGTCAGAGAGTTTTTGATAGAGAAGTTTTTTGAGTTTGTTGATGATTAAAATTGAAAGTAGGAACATATTGAAGAAGTCCTAGATACTAACAATACTTGGTTATAATGGTAATTGGTTAGTTTATCAAAGATGTAAATTACATCAGAAATTGTGGTACTACCAAAACTATACAAAAACTATTTTAAAAAACTTGCTGAAACTAACACTTTTCTAGTAGTATCTGTAACCCTATATTAACTAAAAAATATCAATCAGTTGCAAAACGTGCCAATATTTTGATATTATCTATTCGCTAGATGTAATAATTATTGCTTACATAATTTTCGTGGAGAATTTTAATTTAAAAATGGTTGCTTTTACACTTACAATTTTTCTATTTATTCGCATTTTGTAAATAACCCAACACATATCCTATTTTTTTAAAATAATAGCAACGTGTATATTATTTCTATTACACACTACATTATTATGTAGTGTGAATTAACCTTTAATTTTATTCAATTTGCAAATCATGTTGCAACATGTTACAAAAAAAAACAAAAAAATGATAAACACAATATAGTTTAACCTTTATCATCGTCAAGCACTGTCTAGCGACGGTAATATATACCTGGGTACAGGGGTACCTTAATATATTTGATATGAAATGTGGTTATTAAAATTATCTTGTATTACAAAAAATAAAAATTCGCTGAATTTAATTAATGTCTTAATTCGTTTGTTACACCCTCAGAAGTCAGTTTATCGAAGAGATATACCTAGACTTTCTGATTTTTGTTGGGTTAAAGGACATTGAGGATGAATCAGTGCGAAATTAATTTATTAATTTATAAATTGTATATAAATTATATAGTTTTAATAGTACATACAATCTTATTATGTTTTATTATTTTGACATGTTTCACCTAGAGTACAGAGTATACTTCATAAAAAATATTGTTTATTTGGTGTTTGTTTGCTGTTAATAGTATGTTATATTTACACTTAATAGTATGTTATATTATTTTGTTAAAAAAATGAGTTACTGTGTATTATGTCGAGTTACTTATTTAGTATGTTACAGCAGCTCAAGAAGAACTTCATCTATTTGATTGTTTCAATAAGAATTCGAAGACGTTATAAAGTGGCAATACCGAGAGATATTTTAAGGTAGAATAGCAAAGCAATGTAATTGAATAAAATTGCATACAATAAGACAGCAAAAAGCAGAGTAGCAACAATTAAATAGTTTAACTTCTAATTTTGCTGCTGTTCCCTGTTAAGATTTTGAAATGATCTCACTAACATTAGAGATACATACTATACTTTGTTCTTTTCCCAGATTCTGTTTAACTTAACAAAAAAATTGCATATATTTTACATAATATATAGGTAAAAATTTAAATTCACATAAAAAAATACTTTAAAAGCTGATGTAAGATAGTGTAACTCCGTTTTTAGTTTGTTATTCGACTAATACTCGTATATCTATTGTAAATGTGAGTTTAAAAGCCACGTGAATGAGAACATCATTTTGTAAATGTTCTCAAATACCTTGTCAGCCACATATCGGTTAAGTATAATTTGTTTTTTGTTTTTTATAAAATGAATGTCAAAAAATTGCGGCATTAATACTTATAAAAAATGAAAACAATAAATCTAAGAAAAATCTTTAAGTATTATAACTATTATGATGTTATAACACTTTAATATACAACATAATATAGTATATTATATATGTGTAAAAATGTATTCATATGTAAGTGACAATGACTTTTTGTTGAGACAATGAACAGGTACACATCAGTATTCGTCAAAAATTAGTGTTACCAACTTTGAAAGATTGAGATATTTTGGTGTTTAAATTTTTTTCATTTTTATGAAAAGTTTTATATTTATAGATATGAAGCTGTTATCACAAATATTAAATTTCATTTAGTTTATATTTAGAAATATAATTAAACTAGTATTATGCCTATGCTAACCAGCTGTAGTAAATTTTGTGTGCAGTTTAATAAAGAATACACCGACTGTATTGTAGATGTTATTATAATACTAAACAAAAAGGTTTCAATCCCATATTAGACATTCATTTTCAATAGTATAGCAAAAACTATACTTATTGAGAATATTATACTGTTATTCTAAGAAACAAGAGCATCATTAAATGTAACAATAATTTTCCTCATCTCTTAATTGTGTAATATGATATCTCACACATTACTGATATTCTTTATAAGACTATTATAAGGCTTCAAACAGCAAAACAAAGTTAGATACATAAGTTTATATATTTAAAATTTAAAATACTTAATTGAGCTGAATATTAAAGATTGTTGAATTTCACTATCACTATCACTATTTAATTTTTATTTTATAATTTTTATTGATATCTATGATTATACTACAATCAAAAAACGGTCTTATATTTCAAAGCCAGATGTATCATGAATCTCGATCAATGAAGACTTCACACAATATATCCATAAAGTCCATTGCAAAAATACAAATTCAAATTTTAATTTCTATTTTAATAATTATCATAATATTATAACAATTAAATTATTCTAAATTAAGGCCTTATCTTAGGATTTTGAAAAAAAAAAACTGTCTTGTTATTAAAACACTGAAAAGTTGGCCATCCTAATATATACAGTAATAGTGTATTAGTATAGAATGAAGAGAGCTTTCCCATTTGTTCAAGTATGCAATCAGTCATTTGATGTTTTTGTTTCTTTTTTAAATAGAAAATTCCCTATATCCTCTTTAATATTTTATCACGGTATAAAATTACTGCAGCAAGGCATGTTATTATTAGATAGTTATAGCAAAGAATGTTACTGAAATTATTAAAGTATATTATGACAACTAAATGGATGTTATAGAATTCAAATTTAATTAAAATTAGCATAATAATTACTGTTATTTTTTTCTATTATAGGCAGTGTTGTGTTCAAATAATATCAATAATAATATATGATAATTACTTGCGGTTTTAATATCCTATCCTATATTTTGTTGAGCTTGATTGCTTAATAACATAAATAATTTAATAAGACTCGGTTGGAATTGCTGCTATAAAATTAGTACATTATTGGAGAATATCTAAATTGTGCCTCATTAGAGAATATCTAAATTTAATTTAAATTTTTGAAGTTATCTATAGGCTCATATTATTGGTCACGCAATCAGAGATACTTGGTGACCACTTTTTTTATTACTTTATAAACAGCCAAGCGTTATTGTGCTACTTTTGGTTCACGCGTCGCGTTCGACGTACGTTTACCACAATAAGGCTCAATAAATTCTTTTGTATTTAATCCTGAAATCGGTGTATCATATCGAATATTATCTACTTGTCACCTGTTAAATATTAACTTGATGGTTATTCTTAAAACTACACACTGATGATCTTGTTGTAAAACTTTTCATATTTTTCTTTTGTGTATTTTCCACGTAAAAAAACAAAACAAAATTCGAATATGAAGTAACAATATTAATAACAGAACTAATTTTTCCAATAATATTTAAAAAGAAAATTTGGTTTTTATGATCTAATAATACCTTAAGCTTTAGAAATAATTATTCAAAATCCCATTTCAACAAAATTTAGGTTAGATGAAATGTAAAAATTTTCGTCTCACGTTTTACTTGATTGCGATACCATAGCTGGTAAAATAATATACATATTTCTTTTTATTTTATATTTAAACAGCCAAAGCGTTAGCAAATAGTTTAGTAAGTTTTAGAAAGTGAGATAGATCAGAATTAGGAAGTTGAAGGATAAAAGGTATTAATATTTTCATTTAATCTTTGCAAATTATTTAAGTGGAACGTAGAAACATATAAGAAGTAATAAGATTCCACTTTCATGAAGTGCAAAATATGAACGAACTTCCATAACCTATTTTATGCCATCTCAGAACTTTCACAGTGTAGGGGTGAGTATTTGTGAATCCTCTTGTATCGCGTTGTAATTGTTTCAGAGCAGAAAGCAGTGCTTTCATTCCTGGTACAAAAATAACCTGATAATAGTATAGTTCGCTAAAGGCTTGGAGATGCAATTTTACTTGACCAAACGAAATGTAAAAAATAGCTTTACTTTGATTTTACTACATTTTAATATATTACTTTTCTTAAATTAATGTCGTTGTTTTTAAAATAATGTGCTCACTTCTGTAATCAATCCACATAATCAGTAGCGAGTACCTTCAGTAGCTGCCGTGGACATCATCTAACTTGCAACTCTCCCAATCATATCACATAAATATTTTTAATTGTACTGAGACGTACGTAAAACTTATTTAAGAATATGGAAAATAATAAATAATTTAACGTAACAAGTTATTATATCACTGTGACATCATTACCTAACTACTGTGCTATCGCTACGTCATAGCATTATACTGTCACGACATATACATAATTATATATTTTACCACAACCTTTGTCATTGAAACAAATACGTTCAGTTACGTTCATTTTGTTTCACTTGATGTTTGCTTTTAATCTTTCCTTGGTGCATTTGCATTATAAAAAGGACAATTCTTTTATGAGATTTCTACCTATGAGTATTTAAAGAAAGACTAAGTATAACTATTATTATTATATCCTATATAGTATGTATATATATATATATTATTATCAACAATAGAATACTATTTTAAATCTGATACTTTTCATAAAATTTTAACTTTAAACAAAAAAAAATTATAGCATGAGTGTTTATTAGAGGTTGGGGTTACATATACATTGCATTGCATAATATGAGATGATTATTATGTATACTTACTATCTTACTGAAATTATAAAATGAGATGTAAAACTGATAAAATCTTGTCGCATTCTATGAGATACTTAGATATTTATTTGTTCTTTTTTTGTTATATTTTGCGCGTATTTTTACGCTACCATACAATAATAATAATAATATGTAACATGACTTGATCCTATTGTTTACCTTACATTGTATCACTTCTATTGTTTAAAACAAAAATGAATATTTAAGATGAATATCACAGGTATTAAATTCTACATGCCTATGTATACAAAATGATCCTTCAAGAAGATTATAATTTCAAAATTTTAACATACAGGATTTTATATTTTGTGAGAATGTGTGTGTGTGTACGTCAGTGAATGTTATAACCTCTTTGGCTTAAAATATTTCAAGTGAATTGTTATTGTTTGTTCTGTGTAGAAAAATTTTAATTTTAATTTTTTTTTCTTAATATAAAACCATAAGAAGGTGACATCATCATTAAAGATAAGTTTTCATAAGATTGTACTTATAGAGAGAAAAAAAAATATCACATAAATTATAAAAAGATGTATTCAATAGTCTTTAATGCAAAAAAGATAATAGTGAAGTGTAATATTATAAAAATGACATGAGTTTTTGGATGAGTTCTTAAAATTTGTTTTTTGTTTTAATAAAAGAACAAACGATAAACATTTCTTCTTAAATATTTTTGAATTCTTTACAGTGTTATAGAAATTTTAATTTTAAATTGTCTTGAATGTACTCTAATTGTTGTTATTCGGTGTCACAATTTTCTTACTATTATAATTCAAAATATAAATGGTCCTAATATCTTTTTTAATTTATTTGATTTTCGATGTTTTTAGTACTCATGTTTATCTTTAACTACCCTTTTATGAAATTGTTTTGCTGGTGTTTATTTATTTTTGAAATAATTTTCATATTCAAAGAAACTTTATATTAACTTTCACTTTGAGTCGGGAGGTAAAAAAATACTATAAAAGTATAAAAAAAAAGTGATAAAAATAATTTTTAAGATCAACTTCAAACTCTAGGGAAGCCTTTCCAGGATTATAACTGGACACTTCCAGTAAAGATACATCTATATAGAACTGGAATAGCAGAAAACAAATTATGAAGGATATGTGAAGTAAAGGAAGAATCTACTGAACATCTGTTCTGCGAACTTGAGGGTTTCACTAGTAGAAAAATTTTAAAAATTCATACTGAGTTTGGTAAATAATGAGAGCAAAGGAAAATTAAGAAGATAATAGCACATTATATATAAATAAATAAAAAATTATATCAGGAATTGAGAACCTTAACTTAATAGTACATCAAAAAGAGATACAACGCTGGAATATTCTAAACATAATAACCATAATGATTTTACTTTTTTTACAAAAAACATTAAGTATTCTGAGTGTTCTTATGTTAAGCAGCAATTTATTAAACAATACGACATGAAAATATAAAATAAAAATTACGCGAAGTAGTTGCTCTAAACTATGATAAAAGGCACGTTGTATTGTTGTTATTTCGTATATTGTATTGGTCTAGCTTTCTAAAATTCAAATAGTTGTAATAAAAAAAGTTTTGAGAAAAGTTTTGAACAATGCAAGATCTTAGCGGAAGGATATTTAAATCGATAAATAGTTGAAGACTGCTTTCAAATCCATTTTTGTTACATAAAATACGAACTATGTGTTTCTGAACAGTGTTATAATGTACCCCAACAACTTAAGCCATATTGAATTTTGGATTGAAGTTTGCCATAGCTTTAATAGTTTGTACAGAAAATAGTTTTTTCAATTCATAAATTACTCTCAGAGTAGACCTATAATAGTCTTGTACATTTACACAGTGATCAACCCAGTTAAGATGCGAGTCTAAGTTAACCCCTATTTAAAATTAAGAACTTCTTCAATATTAAAACATTTTTCCAAAACACAGAACAGTTTTTTTATCAGTGACAAACAAACAGGATTCATCAAAAATTCTAACAGCTTTGCACTCAGGATAGTTATATACGAGACTTACTTTATGCTGACCTTTCCATTTCAGATTACAAAACATAACCTTTGTTTTGTCACTAATAATAAGTTCATGCTGGTTAAACCATATGATATGATTAGAAAATATCTATAGGTCCATATTGAGATCAGAAATAAGATCTAAAAAGCTATCCATAGCAAAGCCAATATCATCGGCTGTAGAAAAGCTGTAGGTTGCCCCTTAAAAGGAAGTTTGAACGAAGAATTTATGTATACAAGAAAGAGAATTGGTCCTTACACACTGTCTTGTAGTACACCAGCTGTGGTAATCAAATTTGGATTATTGATTGTATATCCAACTTTAACGAATTGCACTCTATTATTAAGGTAAGACGAAAACCATTTTAATATACAAAATCTGATTCCTGAATTTTCTATTTTTTTTAGTAAAATTTGATGGTTAACCATATCGAATTGCTTCGTATTGCCTATAAATAGACCAGCAGTGTTTTTTTTTCATCTAAAGTTTTCTAAATCTTAGTACAAAATTCCCTTCATAAAGCCATATTGAAGGTTACTGAAAAACCTTTTCCCTTTTTAAAGAGTCTTAGTATTGTGTTTTTAATAAATTTCTCAAACACTTTTCTTATACGAGATAGGAGGGAAATTGAACTATAGTTATTTTTGTCTAGAGGATCATGTTTTTTAAATAAACGTACAAAATACAAGACGAGCATGTTTAAGATTTTTAGATCACAGATACTTTTATTAACCAAATGGGATAATATTATATCAACAATACTAAAGGAAATGAATTTAAGTATGAAATTAGGAATGCGGTCTAAACCACATGCATTAGAATTCTTTAGTACGCCTATGTTTTTGGAGACTTTAAAAGATTAATATTATCTTAATGAAAAAACTGTTACCATCTTTTGTTAATTCGTTAAATATCACATTACCGGAGAAGGAGCAAGTACAAGTTTTAAATTGAGTAAGCCATTATTGGTTGTTAAATTAATGAAATGCTTATTGAAAATATTAGCTATGTTGAAGTCCTCAGAAGTGGTATAGTTATCATCTTTGAGTTGAATTACTTTTTTATTTTGAAAATTATTGTTTATTATACTATTTACAACTTCCCATTCTTTTTTGATAACCTTTATGTGTGTTGAACTCATTTTTATAAAAATTATTTCTACATAAATGTTTTTAATATTTTATTGAGATTTATATAACTATTTTTTAATGTTAAATTATTACACATTATTATACATTTAATTATAATTTTGTTTTTATAATTAATCATTTTAACTACTTCATTACACTGATCCAAGGTTTTAGTGTTCTATTTGATTTATTCTGTATTTACTTAATTCTATTAATACCAGAGACCCCTATTGAGTAATTATATTTCAAGTTGAAGTCAAATTTAAAGTTTTTAAAAAAACAGTAATTTACGTACTGACATAGACTTCGCACGATATAGCAAAAACGTGTTTAATAAAAAGTTTTGCGGTTAGTAAGTTTTATTTACGATACATAAATACACGTCCCTCATATACTGCTTCGTTTATATATTACCAAGTAAGTGGCATTTAATGGATAAAATTACTAAAAAAAAAACATTTTGTCATTAAAGAGGTATGTATATATATACCTACATAATACATAATTTCAATTAAAACTATATTATTACTACAAATAACCAAAATTTAGAAACAGTTACTTAAAAAAATAAAAATGAAGAATTCAAGTGATTTGTTTTTTTGTTGTTTTTATATTTTTTATTTGAGATGAATTTGTTTTTTTGTTTTTATTTGGCATATGTACCTACATAGATTCATTTGCAAGTATATAATGTAAATTATAATAACTGATTTGTTTGCTTTTGCTTATTATTTTCATAAGATCTCACTTATGCATAATGTATTTGCTGAATAATAAAATCATATGAGTACAAAATTTTCAACTGTGTGCGCATTTTTGTTTTATATATAGGTACAACTTATTTATTATATTAGAAGTTCATTAAGGGATAGGAGAATCGAAATAAAATGAAAAGGTGTCTACTGCGCAGGTCCCTAAATGCTTGTCAATTATAATTATAGATATTTGTTTAGAATTTCAATGAATTTCATTATATATATTTGTTTCCCTGTAGATCTCTTCCCAAAATTCAAATCTCAAAAACAGATTCAGTTTTACAAAATCAATTTTGAGCTTATCTAAACTATTACTATTATCCTTCCCATCATTCTGGTTATTGAATTTGTTAAAGTTATTTAAAATAATACCATATATATAATGATCCGAAATATTTAAGTCTAGAGCTTCATACGAGATAGAAATTGGTTTGGATAAACGGATATATATGTGATCCAAACACAGAAGAATTTCTCGTCGGTTTATTAATAATAGAAACCAGGCCAGACAAAGGAAACTATTTGTGTTAAAAAACAGATAAATTATTCTTAATTAAATTAATGTTAAAATAAAATCACCTACAATAACTAGAATTTTAATTTTATACTGATGATCAGGTAACACAAAAAATTCAAATGTAAAACAAATGAAAAACAAATGAAAATAAATAAAAATCAAAAACAAGACTTAATACCTGTGCTACAATTTATTGATAAGGTCTACCCGACCACTACCATTCATTTTATTAGTCTGAATAGTAAATAGTTCGCTTTACAAAATTGCATTTTTTCATTCTTTTGCTTCTACTGAACATTTAAATAAATAGCCGATTTTTTCATATTGCCACATATATTGTAAAGTTATTGTTACATTAAATTATTATAGTAGTTCTAAATGTTATTCCCCGACTAATACAGTATTTTTTCACCGACAGTACTAATTGCCTGCCATTAACCCATTTTCGGCAACTAAACTAAATTAGGCAACAGCAAAATTGCCTATTTTTATTAAAGTTTTTTTCTGTTATAGCTGTATATTTTTGACTAAAATTTAATACTTCAATAAACTTTGGACTCTTGGCTTCCAAATAAGTGTTTTAAATTTAAAATTGACTCACTCGTTCTCAAGATAGTGGGGGTGTGAAAAAACTCCTAGTTTTAACGATTTTTTGGAAATGAAAACAAAACAAATTTAAATTTTTAATTCAAAAAACCAATGATGAGGTTTTCTTGTAATTTTTTCTTACGACTAATATTTTGATATTTTTTCATACCTTTTATTTATTTTTGACTATTGTTAAATTTATTCAATTCGGATAATTTTTTTAATCGTATATACTATATTTATAAATATTTAAAATAAGGTTTCTAATATTTGCAATATAAAAATGATAAAAAATAATTTGTAAGGAAAAATATCATAGTTTTTTATAATAAAAATTTAAAATAAAGTCTATAAAATTACCAGAATTAAAATTTATTATAGTAATATCAAATCCAGTTAAGAAAAAATAGTAACTACGAAATATCTTTTGTAATCAAGAACTTGTAATTATTTACCTTAAATAAACAGGTAAAAATAAACTTAAATAAAAAATTGAAAATATTTGAAATTTTGGCGGAAATAAATCAATTTGATGTTGGATCTGAGAATCTTTTAACAAACGAACAGTTGGTGTCTTATTTTGGTCGTTACTCCTGTAAGATGTATATTAGAAATAAACCAATCCATTTCGGTTGTAAAATATGGTGCCTATGTTCTTCTGATGTATACTTGTTCTCATGCATACCATATCCTGACACAAGCGACAGCTATAATAAGTAAATTGCCGATGTTGTCATGTTATTCGATTACTTAAAAATATTCAACATCTAAATCAACACAAAGTGTATTTTGATAACTTTTTCACATCACTATTTGATGTGCTTGCTTGCTTGCTGAAAAATGTTTCCTTGCCACTGGAACTGTGATCCACTGGAACTGTGATGAGCTTATATACATACTTGATGCAACAAACAAATTATTGTTCTGTCGATAGTCTTATAATAAAGAGGTTACAGTTTGTTCTACCTTTGACCAAATCGAACCAATGAATACAGCTAAATGCTGGAAAAAAGAAAACAAGGATTATGTCAACTATCAGCAACCATTACTTTTACATAACCACAAGTATGGCATGGGAGGTGTCATTTTGCATGATAATGGAGATGCAAATTATCGCATCAATACCAGGGAAAAAAACATTATTGGCCATTGTAGATTACTGGTTTGAGTTCTTCAATAGTAAATGCCTGGAAGCTACAATGTTTTGTGGCGAAATATAAGAATAAAAAACCTATGCCACAAAAAAGTTTTCGTGTTTTCGTTGCTGAAAAATTATTATTGGGATTTGAATATTAATCATCTCAAGAAGAATGTCAGCCTCAAAATTTACCAAAAGTATCAGGCAGACATGTTGTTTTTTCTAAAGCAGAAGGAAAATATCGTCGATGTCAAATGAAAAAATGCAGCAAGCCCACGAAATTCATGTGCAGGAAGTGCAACGTCTATTTACAAACTAAATGCTTTGAAAAATATAATGAAAAATAGTTTTTTTATTAAGATTTCATGATTTATAACATTTTATATTAACAAATTTTTCTTTAATTATCTCAAAAAGGTTTTTGTTTAACTCTATTTTATATTTTCGAAAATGGGTTAATAAAGTTTTCTTTGCAACCAGTCAGATACGTTTTTTAATATATTTTACAAAATTTTACATAATAGGCACACCTTTTACCTTTTACCTTTATAAAATTTAGGTGCCTATTATGCATTTCGATAACGATTACGATTTGATCGAACGAAATGTCAAAATATAAAATTGCCATTATATGTATTTCGATATCGTTCAGAAATTGTCGACGAAATCGATAAAGTTTATCAATGTAAAATTTTACCACAAAAGTGACATCAAAAGGGAGTTTTTGTACAAATTATTTTACTGAATTGAAAGGATAAAATAAAAGAGTGACGCTTGGGCAAGTGGTGTTTTGTTTTATATTTATGATATTTTTTGGAATGAAAACAAATTTAAAAGTTGAAATGAAAGTAGGTATTTAACTTTATTCTTCATAATTATTTTTTATTGAAATAAATTTTAATAGGAATGAAAGGTCAGTTACAAATAAACTGCAATATGAAACAATATGAAAAATTAGTGTAAATAATGAGAAACCATTATAAATTTTTCAAAGGGGTACCACGATATCTTGCGTTCTCAAAACAAATTACTTGATTATGACCACATATCTAAAAACAAAAACTGTTATAATAATGTAAACTATGTAAACTATAAGTATAAACTTACGAGTCCTTTCAAAAGTCCTTTCTATTATAGCGTAAAGCTTATTCAAATTAAATCACTGAAGCAAAATAAGTCCTTTCTGTTATAACGTAAATGTTGTACGTTTTGCTTCGGTGATTTAATTTGAATAAGCTTTCCATCTACTGCCCGAATTATTTAAGTAATTCTACTTTAATCATAAAAATAATGTTTACATGACTTTTTTCTTCTAGTGCGTAATGGAATTTGATCCATTTTAAACTTAAGTAAAAGCTGCAAATACATATAAAACTTCCATAAGCACAACAGAAAAAGCTAGCTGTGCCAGTCCGACATTAAAATCAATTTCTACGATGAAAATCATTTCCTTGGGACAAACCGCACAGAATCTTAATACACTGGCCAATTTAGTTATATTTGGAATCGACGTGTTACTATTGGTTATTTCAACTTTTGCCGTAATTTTTCTAATAAATCCATAAAAGTAATGTTGTGTAACAGGAAATTTGGATCAAAGCTGTTAATAAAATAAAGTTCTAATAATGTCAATAATAACTAATCAAATTCATGTGTAAATAATATACACATAATCTTCCAAATCCAGTGGATTAGAATAATCCCGAATATATGCATGTTCGCTTGTTTTTAATTGTGCAATTTAACAGCGTTTTCCAGCACTATCAGAAATTAAAAAGTGCAATCTGCTGAACTCATTTTATTTATAAAAACTTTTAATTTTATAATTATGTTTTATTTAAACACTTTGACCTTATTTTCAATTTAAAATTTTTATCTTGAATTTTTAACTTTAGATCAAATTTGCATCGAAATACATAATGACTGTAGCGATTTCAATCGAATAACTCTAACGATAACGATGAACGATTCTATTAAAATCGATCGAAATACATAATAGGCACCTTAATTTACAAATCTTGTTAATAACTTTATTATAAAAATTATAAAAATTATTTTTGTTCTATTTTTTTTTATTAAAAACGTCTTTATCCCATGAGATTGATTATAAAATATACATTATCAACATTTTTATTTACTGAATTATTGTATTATATTTGTTATATTAAAAATTAATTTCAAACTGATGATCTGTCACAAATTGGATTAAATTCAAAGTTATACAGTAAAATAGATCATAATTCAAATAATCTCAAATTTATTTTACAAAATTCGTAATCCAAAATGGAAACTTATAAATTTCTTTAAAAATATTCAATTGCAATCTACCAATATATAAAATTTTATAATTAAAACTAATCAAATTCAATTGTCTCATATATAAGATATCATTTTGATAAGCTCCAATTCTAAAATAAATAACCAACAATAATAAAAAATTACACCAAATCTCAGTGAAAAAAAAACCAAATATTTATATGTTAGGTCACGTATATTTGGTATTTCTTAAAAAAATAAAAAATAAATTAAATAAATAAAAATCCTTACAAAAAAAAAAAATAAAAGATATAATTTTTTTTTGAAAATTCAAAGAACACCTAATAGCCAATTATATCGCAATTCTAAAATAGCGAAATAATGTAAAATTTCTAAGGAAAAAAAAAATTAGAGATTGAAAAAAGAAAAACCTGAACATCTGTCACTTACCCAGAATATAATTCAGAACCTTTCACGAAAAGTAAAAAAAAAAAAAGAAAATTCTATTTCCTTATCCTTGCTCTATTGTTATACGCTCTCCTGTTGCTCTCCCAGTTAAGAGAGAATTTAATAAAAATTTATTTCTAAAAAAAAAAAAATCAAAACAAAATAAATTTGTATTAAAATAGAAAAGTACTGTTATGTATACATATTCGAATTTTATTTATTTATTTATTTAATTTTTTTTTTTTTTTTACTATATAAAAATGTGGAATCGTCTACAAATTTCGACAAACATTTTGTGTAACGTGACAGTATGACGACCTGTCGACTTATAAAATTATATAAAATTGGAGAGAGGGAAGAAACAAAAATCGAAATTCAATTTAGAAAACACTGAAAGATAATTTGATGTGAATTGAGTGTAATTGAAATTTGGATCTCATTTTTTTATTTTTTTATTTTATAGTAATATAACGGTATATTATAGCGCGAATTTCTTTTGATGTTATTTTTTTTTTATTTTATTTTCTTTGCCAAAATCTTAGATGATTTACTTAGCATTCTCTATACTTCTTTATACGACAATTTTGTATTGTTAATCTAGATCGAAAATGAGAAGAAAAAAATGAAATAAGTATTGAGTATAATAATATCAACGGTTCCTAGTACAGAATGTCAACAGTATAAAAATTTGCAAAAAAGAATGTTATTGTTATTGTATCACGTAACTATGTTAAATGAAGTGAATTTAATGACAGAATTGTATTTGTTTTTGTTTTTGTATTTTATTTAATGAAATTCCGGTATGAAAAGAGAAGATATTGGCAAGAAATAAAATTTTTGAAATCTAATCGATCAAAAATATTTAGTAACATCAATTTTAAAATGTGCATATTATCAGAAGGTATGTGAATGGTATAAGATGAAAATTTGGAAAATGTTAAGTGCTTAGGAAGCTTAAGTGAAATTTGATATACAAGTACAAGTATATAAGTATTAAGTAATAATAGTCATAGCGTCAGTAGTTATATCATTTGGTACGACTACTGAAAAACTATTATACAGGTTGTCCTCAAGCCAATGCTATTACTTGCAATGATATAGATTTATCAAATGAACAAAAATTTATTGAAAAAAATTAGAGGTGGCACTTTTCAAAGTTTTCAGCGATTTTTATAAATTAAGTAGTTTTAAATTTTTTTAATGAGTTCAAGTCTTTTGCATATATTGTATTATACATATTCTCTATAAAATAGGCAAATATTATTTTGATGATAAGTTACCTATCAAAGCACTAAGATATAATATTAAACAATTTTATTTATTCATTTGTTTAGTTAACCTATAGTTACTGAAGTTACGTAAAATTTACCCCTTCGCTGTAACAGTAGCTAAAAATTCATGCTACAACTGAAGCGAGCTCCAAAATTTTGATTATAATTCTCTTATCTTATTATTATATATATAAATAATAATAAGATAAGAGCAAATATTTCATTGAATATAGATCAGTAGTATTAGTATGTAAAATAAGGAAGGTAAGAGAGTACAATTTTACGTAACGCCAGCTATTGAGTAATTTCACTTTGGAAGATTTTTTACGGTACGAGAGAATTTATCATTTATGTAACGTTAGTAATAGAGTTTTTTATTCGTAGAAAAAATGCACAAATTAATGACGAAGTGAAGAAGCACTGGGGTAAATTTTACATAAAATCAGTAACCACGCATTTAAATTAATAAGGAAAACAGTGATATAAATATTGAAAGTTGAATCTTTTGTGTTTATTTTTGTTTTTCAATTATATTATTTTATAACATACTAAAGTACACCTGATGCTCGTGTTGCATAAAGGAACTTCTAAATTTATGCCACAAATTTGCAACGACTGACCTTGAGCTTTATTAATGGTCATTGCAAAAGCCAACGAACGCGAAACTGTAATAGTTGAAATTAAAATGGCATATCAGTGGGAAGCATTGAGATGCGTGGTATTAAAATATTTTTGTCTTTGAATTTCCTATTTGAAATTGTTACTTCAATTACATAATTCATTAATATTTTGACCGTAAGTCTTGTTCCGTTGCATGATTTTGGTGGAACTAATGTAAACATTTATATAAATATAAATAAATAAAAGAAAGTAATGTATTATTTATGATAATGATTAGAGATCCATATTCAATTGTAAATTTTGCGGCAGAATTCCAGGCAAATCAAGACAAGTCAAAAATCAGTTAGATAATGTACTACATCCTTTTTAATATTTACAGTATCAACAGATTGATATGTTGTGATCAATTTGCCAACTATCTCGCATTTATTACAACCTTTATCCATTTTACCAATTTGAATGGATAGATGCGAAGCATAATCAACATCATGAACATAATTATTAAAACCTGCACGATGCAAATTTTCAATTAAATGGCATCCCAGTTGTTGTCTGATTTGATTGCCACGTTGAGTGTTACGTTCACGATCTCTTCTGTTTCTAACACTCACACTCTCAATTCATTCTTCTCTTTGTTCTTGACTTTGATTTGATTTTGACCGTTATCATTCGTTGTTCATTCAGATTAGATCTAGTTAAAAATACTTGACTGCTGTTGCGTGTTTGTTAAATAATTTTACTCTGTTAACATGACAAATTGTCTTTATTTATTTATTTTTTTCTTAAATTTTAACTAAATGATTACAAATCGATGACTTAAAAATGTGAATGCTCACAATGCAAACTTAAACGACAACCAATAAACCCTAAGAAAGTAATAAGTCAAATGACGCGCGCAAGCGCAGCCATTCTGTATATCAAATATTGATTACATTTTTACACATACATTTTTCTCATAAGAAAAATTATGACAAATACATTTTTCTCATAAGAAAAATTATGACAAATACATTTTTCTCATCAGAAAAATGTAAATCAATACATACATTTTATATGGAAAAAACACACCATCACAAAAATGTGCGTGAAATGCATATGCGTAGACGTTTTTTCGATGCTTTTGTTAACCATCAGTGAAAGTATACTTTTCCAACGCATGTATTGGTTTGTAAATCGGTTGAGTGGTTCTCCAGTTATAAAATAACGAACATAGAACCTCTTATTTTTATATGTAGGTATATATATATATAGATTTTCAATTATTTTTGTAATTAAAGGTTTTAATTTAACTATATATAATTTATAATTCAAAACTGTTCATTTCTATTATTATATAAATTTATTTTTAATTTAATTAATTTATTTTAAAATATAGTTGTGTTTGTTTCACGGCTTATTTTGTAAGGCAACTATTGAAAAGTTTTAAACCATTACATTTTTAATTTTTTCCTTTCTAAATAAATTCAATCTAAAATAAGTAACATTTCTTAAATGAAAATTAACAACATCAGATACATAAATTAGATGGTCACATAAATAGATATTTACCAATTTTCATTTTGTGTACAATTACTAAACTTAACCATTTAAAAGTATTTAACATAAATCAACTTAATCGGTATATCTGTTTACTGTGTTACTGAAAACAGATATTTCTTTATCACCCCCTAGCTCGCTATTCTGTAATCTTTTGTAGTCTATTTTTATTTGTTATAAATGTATATCCTAGTCGGTCTAAAAATACCACTTAAGGCTTTTTTAAAATATTTTCATAATCGGAAAATGGAAGAAATTATAGTCCAGTTGGGAAATGTGTATATATAAGTTTATTGTTTGTTTTTATTTTGGTACTTTATCTGATAAGATTATTTTTTAAGTGAGTTTAAGAAATAGACACACACCAATTTTCCTGGTTTTTTAAAGACAGAACTTTAGTGACAAACTCAATTAAAATTTTAACTCATGTATTGAGCCTAGCCTACAGTTTAGCTTAATCTACACATGCAAGCTTAATCTACGAGATATCTCAAAATGTAAGTCTAGCTGAGCTTAAGATAGCACGGAGGTTATAAAATTGGAGCGCTAATTAAAACTATGAGCTATCTCAAATTTTGAATTGAGCTTTAAGTATAGTTGAAATTTGATTTTCTTACTCTTTTCAAACTAAAATTTCTTTATCAAAGTCCAAATATGCTTGAAGACACCTACTATCTTGCAGTTGCAGGCATAGATAAACACACATACATATTAGTACTTAATTCTGAATTGATATCCATATTATAAATTTAATTACAGCAAACATTTTTCAAAACACTTTTTTTGATTCTGAATCAAAAAAAAAAAAAAAAATTAATAAAAAATTCCTGAACATAAAACTAATAATTTCCCTTCTAAAATTTAATAAATCATTCCGGTATTTACATTTTATTTTTCTTACCGATTTATTAGATTTCAAGAATATTTTTCATATATCTAGTTTATTCCTGTTATGTATAAAATAATTTCTTTCCATTGTGATTGTGATCTATTTACAATAATTTTCTGCTCGAACTAAATTTTCTTGTATTTCAAATTTTAATCTAAAAATTTTATTTCCATCATAATAATATTATATACTTGTGTACATATGTATGTATGTAATGTAGGTGTATATACTTACACATAATATGCAAATTTAAATTTACAAATTCATATATACTATTTATTTATATGACTTTTGTTTCATATAATAGGAATGTAATGACAGCAACCTGTCAAAAAGGCAAGCAACCAGAATATTCAATTTACATCATTTGCGTCTATCATACTGGTTAGGGATAAATATTTTTCTCCTTTTTTATATATGTACATGATATACAACCACGTTCGATATGTGATTTAGGTAGATGATAATAATATTAGTCTATATACATACACTTGAATAAATATTTTTACCATACTGGATTTAAATCAATGGAAATGATTTAAAACCATAGATTTGATATTCCCAAGACAGTTCGATATTTTTTTTATTATTACTATTATTGTTTTTTTTTTTTTTTTTTTAATATGCCTATACATAATATGGCTATTCATATCTCAAATAAAATAATTCTAAGAAATTTGTTTTTTTTTACCATTATTTTATTTGAAGTCACATTGAAATTTTTAAATTTGAAAATTGAATTATTTTGAGGTTGATTACCCTGGCATGTATGTTTCGTGAGTATACACGGACACATACAATATTATATAAAAATATTATTTGGTACAATGTGAATTGAAAATTATCTGAAAAAACGTGATATATACTAAAAAATTTTAATAAATTTTTTGAAAATTGATGGTGGTTAGTGTTTTAATTTAGTGGAAAAAAGATGAAAATATTGAGTAAAAATTTAATTTTAATGAAAATTTTTTTAATAATTTTATATTGCATAATTTGTGGCTAAACTTAGAAGTTGCTTTTTTTTTCACTTTGGAACTAAGAAATATTTTGAATACATTTTTAGGTTTGTGGACCATGTTTTTAGGTTTGTTAGAAATAAACCTATTTCTTCCTTTATGCATAATATCCTATACTTTGTCAGGATTATAAATTAGGAGAACAAAATAAAATTGTTTCGGCTCACATTAATATCATGAAATTTCATCTGATTCAATTTTCCTCTTGTTTTAAACCATTTTTTTTTAAATATTATTCGTTTCAATATTACTGATATTAACCAAATAATCAATATTACTAATCAGTCATAAAATTGCACCTTGTTTCAATATTACTAATTTTAAACAACTATTTGTGTGTTCCACACAGAGTGCAAATTCAAAAAGGAAGGCTGAGCCTCCTCTTCGGCTTGGTTATCATTTGTGTTTCAATTAACTAAAATAAAGTATTGTATGGATTTTGTAATTTATCTAGTTGTTTTTATTGCTTAAGTAAAATATTGTTGCACAACCGGAGTGTGGCTTTATTTATATTTGCATTATACACTTTTACTACAGTCAGTATATCTAATTTAATCCTCACTCCCTTAAAGAAACCTATCTTTTTGCTTATGTTTTTACTAATATATTCTAATAATTTATACTCTAATATATTTTAAATATATCAGCTCCAATTTTAATTTCTCTGTTGAATGCTGTATTGCTATTAACCATAAATTTAGTTTTCACTATAGCAATCCACTAGTTTGAAATTAAAATTGTTGCAAAACTTACATTATATTTAAAAGAAACCTATATGTGAGTTATAAAGACGAAATCAAATTCCCACTTGCTAAAAGTGAAATGTTTTTTTTATTTTGAAATATTTTGCTATGATAACCAAATGTGTGAATTATTGACTTCTAAAAGTTTTTTTGTATGTTATTGTAGCATTTCTATAAAGTATATCTCTCTGAGAATGTAACCGGATGCAACAGGCTATGGAGATGATTTTTTGTTTGCTCCAATAGACGCTTTAAAATTAAATTCAAAGAACAGATAACTATATGATTTACAATAAATGCCGGAATACTAGGGGGTAGCGTCCTTGGTCCGCTTTTCTATTTAATCTACATATCTGGTTTATCAGAAAGTGATCATTCACATTTGCACGTGACACCGAAATTTTAAGCTCACACAAAAGTTCACATGTTGCATCCAGAAATCTACAAGACCATGTACATAAAATTGAAAACTGTTTAAAAAAGTCAAAAATTAAAATAAATGAAAGTAAATGTGTCCATGTAACTTAAAAATTCAGAAAGAAAGGTCATGTCCTAATTAAACATAAATGGAGTACGACAAACATTTATGATGTTAAATATCTCGGAGTTAAATATCTTGATAGACGGTGTTGACTTGGAAAAAACAACATTTCAAGCAAAAGAGACCAACTCAAAATAAAATTAAAGACTTTAAAGAATTTAAAACTTTTCTGGTAATTAACCAAGATAAACATTCAAAGATGAAATTAGACTACAAAATAATGATCTACAAAACCCATCTGGTCATATTATGAATAGCAGCTATATTTATTTTTTTTTTTTTTTTTTATGATCTTGTCAGTAACTTAGGTAGAATCACCTTTTCGTGCTTAAGTAAGTACGGTACTGCAATTTTACACTACAATATCTAGAATAATTCGAGTATTTATTTTTTAACCAATTACTGGCTTATCTACTCATTAAATGTGGAAAACTACTACTATTGTCAGGAACTAAGCCTTCTTAAATAGAATAGTTTCATTTTATTTAATTTGTTACCAGATTAACTCTTAATTATCTTTTGTCATTTATTATATCCCAATGACAAAGGGTACTAGACCAGCTCGAAAAACCAATGAAGCATTTTTTTTTTTTTTTGCTTCATCGGGAATCGAACTCGGGACCTTTCGGTTGAAAGGCAGGCTCTACCTACTGCGCCACCCAGCGTGTGAAATTACTTCTAATTTAATATCTTTCTTCTAATGCTTCATGATATGTGTAAAACAAAAACTTACACGAAGCCTTAAACATATCAAAAAGAAGAGCTTGCAAACTTTACAAATAACTACGCGACCAGACTCACGCATAATCTAAATTCATTGACTAGAAACCTCCTGCATATTTCAACTAGAAATAGACTACAAAGAAAGAAAAAAAATTGTTTCATCACAATAGAACGTATTTTACCACATCCGCAAAGGATTTTTATTTTTACCGTTACCTCAAACATTATTGTTAATTTCAAACAGAAAGTAAGATTCAATAAATTCAAAGACTTAAAAATCAAAAAAAAATTTAATAAATGAAGAATATCTGATCGTAGTTTAAAGAAATGTTGTGCACAACCCTATAAGGGATCTACTTTTTCTACCTTTATACCTTGCTTATCCAGAGAATTTGAGTAAACCGAAATTGTTAAATTAATGGTATTAAATTTTAGTTGTTACCTATCTATTTAGTTTTATTATATTTTATGCAATAGTAATTAAAAACCTGTAGACTTCCTCCCCCAATAAACATTTAAATATATTTTTAATTTAAAATTTAAAAAAAATCTCTTAATTTTGACACATTAAATGTGAAATATTCCTTCATGAAATGAATTTCTATTGAATACAATTGCAATTATCATAAAATTGAAATCCTTTAATTTTATTACCTAATAAAATAAGAAAATTACCTAAACAAAACTTCCCTTAATCAGAAAATCTAAAATTATTTACTTTGTATTCTAAAGCACATATATTTAAGCTCCTTAAATAATATTATTTAAAAAGTCTTTCAAAGTAATTAAATTAATGAAAGTAATTATTTTTTACATTGATTTTTCTTCTGTTTTTTTTTTATTTTTATTTTCATTTTCGTTTATTTTTTTTTTTTTTTGTTTTATATTTCGTCATGAAATTGAAAAGAGCTCCTCTTTCCTATTGTGTTTAATTTTCTATGTATTATTTTCATCCTTAAAATAAATTTTAATTTTACTTATAAATGGTAAATTCGAATTTCAATTAAAATTTTTTTTTACAATGTAATATAATAAAAAAAAAAAAAAATAAAGAAAAATTTTAATTTTAAAATTTAAGACAATTATTTTAGAAAAAAATCCTTTCAAGTGTAAAGATTTGAAATATATAACCACAAAATCTGAAGAGGAAGAAAACAACACACATTACTTAAAAAATATCAATTTTATAACATAATAAAGGAATCCTTTTTGAAGAAAAAAAAAAATGTTTGAAATTGAAAATGTTTCAATATTTGAATACAGTAAAGAAGGTATTTTTAAGTAGGTATGGAAAATAAGTTTTTTTTTGCACAGCACATAAAATAAGATCCTTGTGTAGTAAAATTCATATTTTGTCGATTTAATTTTATTATTATTTAAAAAAATGTTGATATAAAATTAAATTACTTGCAAAAACGAACAATTGTGATTTGCCTACTACTAAAGGGTTTTAAGCTCACAAATCAATTCATACATGAATTTTGAACTAGAATTGAAATTTTGGTTTTCTAACCAATGGCTTAAAGCATGCTATTTCAAATCAATAAACATAGTTGAACTGTAGGAATGTACAGGATTCACTTGCAGTCATTAAAACAAATTTTAGGAAAACTAGAAAAATAATTAGGACAGAACTAGGAAAAATAATTTAACCGAGTTCAGATCCAAAGTAGCAGATCATATATCATTCAATAGAAGTATAGTATTTCCAAAGAAGATATTACAAAGCAGATTTGAGTAACCTAAACTCAGAGGACATCATTGAAATATATCACTTATAAATAATAAAAACCAAGGAAAATAATATTCTTAATTGTTTAAATTTATAGAAAATTGTAATTTAACCATTTAAAACACCTAAATTTAATGTTAAAAATAGCATTACGATTAATTGGAATATAATCAATCAATTCTCTAATTGTGGTATTTTTAAACCAACCAGTTGCGAGACAGGTTAAACTACTAGCACGGTCCAGTAAAAATAAATAAAACAATTTTAGATTTCTTTCTTCAGTCGAGTACAAAATATGCGTTATTTTATTTTATTTTATTTTTGACTATCAGCTTGTATAGAGTATATAAAAATTAAAGTTTAATTACAGAATAACAACAAAAATAATAATATACATAGTAAAAATAAAACTTAATTACAAGAGTTTCGAACATTATAAAAATTCATTTCAAGCCATTGTTTAACTTTTATTTTTGCCATATTGTATAACATTATAATTTTCAGTTCAAAAAAAGAACTTACGAACTATAATATAAAATTAATCTATTCTAAAATATTTTTGTACGTCTAAGTTTAATTTAAATTTTTTATTATTTTTTTTATGTAATTTAATTATAATTTATTAAAATAATAATCATTAATTTTAATTTTGAACTCCTTAATATCCAACTTTTTTAAATCTTTCGGTAATCCATCATAGTTTTTTAATCGATATATTATATATGGAATCTTGTCCACAAAATCTTACTCTAGATTAAGTAACACGCACATCATTTGCTGTTCTTGTATTATAACTATAATTTGGTTTTGGTGTTAATTTCCATTAATAGTATTTTGTGTATTTGAATGATTTAAATTTTCTCTATCAATAACTTAATAATATAGTTGTTTTTTATGAATATCTATACCGTTAGAGTTCTATGATGGAGTATTTTCAATATATTTTTCAATATATTTTTTATTGCTTTATTGTGCAATTGTTGTAGCGAGTTTATATTTTTGTCGAAAGTATTACCCCACACTAATATACGTATGATATGCAGTTGTGCTATGGAATAAACTAAAACAAATGTTCCTTCTTAACAACTGGGGTATTCTCATTCCTATCATTTTGAAATTTCTAGCTATCTGTCTCGATTTTTTGATTTGGTTATTTATTTGTGCAGTCCATGTGAGATCTGCATCTTAAAACACTCCTAAGTATTTATTTATTTATCAGAGGCCCTGCAGATAAATCCGAACCTGCAGAAAATTTCCCTTTCGGGATATGGTCTTACGTTATAGAAAATTTTACAATTAAAAAGAAAAATAGGAAAAACTTTTTCAATTGTATTACTCCCAAAATTAATTCTAATATAACTAGCAGGGTTTGATTTGACGATCATGGCGTATACTTTGTTTCTGTTTCTGATACTGTTAGCTTGTGCCTCCTCATCCAGTCAAATACTTTATTCAAACCTTCATTAATACCTACTTGCAGCTCATTGATGATATTGCCTGTGTATAATATAGCTAAGTCATCTGCGTTATTTGCAGTTAAGTTTGCGAAACTTCTTATGTAACAAGAAAGTAATGTTGGACCCAACGATTTACCTTGAATTACACCAAATTTTATTTCTTCTACGTTTTTTAGTAAAATTAAAAGGAAAATATTCGACTATTTTCATTAATATAGTTTGTGAAAGCTAACTAACGTTAATCCGTGTGAATTTGACGCCCAACAAATGTTTAATAGAATGTTACCGTTCGGTGTAATACATTTTTCTAAATTTCTTTATTTCACTTATATTTACCCAAATTCTCTTGCTTCAAAGCTTTATACAAACACATTTCATTGATATAATGTAATAATAATAATAACGCGGAATTTTTTCGATTAATATAACATAGTGACTATTCTATTTTCTATTATATTTCAATATTTAAAATTTTCATTTCGTCTTATAATAATATCGGTTAACCTGTTGTAATTGTGTTGAAAAATTACACAGAAATTAATATTAGAGTATGATTATTTTCTTGTATGTATTTTCTTGATTATTGTAAAGTGTGCCAATACTATGTTTCGTTATTAAAAAAATAAAATAGTTTTTTAATCTAGGGTATCTAGGTAAATCAATCATGAACAAAACTCCATCATAACCAATATATCTACGTTTAGAAATACAAAATGTATCTAATTCGAGAGAAGTGAAATTCGATCAATTCTACACTCTATTCCAAACTCTTCTACACTCATTTCAAAATTTAAGAATTGTTTCCAAGTCAATGCAAGCATCTATTATTTTATATTTTCAATCAAAACAAATCAAGACAATTTTTATTGTATCAATTTCAAGAAGTCTACATTAACATCCTTCAAAAGATAATTTTCTCTTAAAATCTTTCTAAATTAGTTAATTTGTATAATTTTAAGCGTTGTATGAGTGTCAGTGAGTTATATTAATTTTTTTCTTTCATCCTATTATTTAAATTTTTATATGTACCCAACGGGTAGGTACCTAGTTATAACCACAATATATTGTTGTTAATTGAAAATAGAATACTGTATACCTTTTGTCATACAGTTTATAAACAGTTCGCTATGACTAATAATATATAAGCTTTTGTATATTTAACTGTAAAATAGATTCATCCAGAGGACGTTGATAAGTCAGTCCCAGGGCTTACATGATATATTGGTCACCTAAGTAAATAAGTAGGAAATAATTTACTATCTTAATTAATAATATCAGTTCGTTTACTTATAAAGAAGCCTATCTACCTTTAACAGACAATCACTTAAAATCAATACAAATTATTCCCAACAAATACGTGAGCATTCAAAAAATTGTATAAATTAATTGAATTGTAAATTTAAAGATCCGATCCTTTTCTCTTCTACAACTTGGGTTTCTTATAATCAAGAGCTTAAATTCAGGGTCAAGGACTATAAGTCAGGGTTATAAGTTTAGTATTACCGATAAAAGACACAGAAAAACTCTTTGCAATACGTCAAGTATTAATATTTAAGTTTTATAATTTCTTTGAAAAAAGGCTTATTAGCCAAACAACTTTCAAATATAAAAAAACAGGGGTTAAGCTTAACAAAAGCCTCACTAGAAATAACATTTTAATTGATGATTAAAACTATTAGAACTTTTCAATGTTGTTAAATAAATCGCATTGGTAACTCTATTCACTAGCCTACCGACACGCCACAGAGTGTTAATTTTTAATTTTTGTAATATATCATTGTCCAGTAACCCCATTCGTGGGGTGAAATTTTTAATTGATGCTTATGAATTTATTTTTGTAATTATGTTAAACGGATTACTTGTATGTAATTATCTTGAATGATTGTTTGTCAACGATAAACGTGTGAAAGTTAAAACCAAAAGAAAAATGGTTTTTAACATTATGTGTCAGAGTATTCGGACTTGAAAATAACAGCTAACTGAAAATTTTGAAGAGCTACAAAATTAAGAAAATCGATTTTTCGGTTCACAACTTTACATCAAACATCTTGATACAACTCAGCTGTACCGGTGAATTCAATCGAATAAAAATCGAATACTCGTTCGTAAATCTTCAACCTGTGAATTCGATTTAAAAAAAATTTGAATATTTTTTATCGAAAATTTTCTAGTTCAAAATTTTATAAACGAATAACCATTTTTGTTCTTGTGTTTGAAAGTGTTTTGTTTCGAAATAAGAAAAATTTTTAAAAAAAGTTTAAGTTCATATTTTTATTATTTAGTTAATTAATTATTTATTATTGATTTGGGTCTAAATTTACAGATTAGTAATTTGAATTACTTATACACCTGCTAAAAAAATTAGCATTGAGTACAATGGTACAATTGACAAAAATTTGGTGAGAAGAATATGGTGAAAAGTTAAACAATTTAGGCCCTCCAATAAAAGGCGGAAGTGCATAGCAAAAGGCAAAATAAAATTGGTATTATATATAGAATTAAAAAGTATGTTCATGTTGATCGTTGTTTTAACTTTCAGTTTGGACTGACTGTAAGTATGATTTTAAAAAAAAAAACTTAAATTAAAATAGAATATTCATGCTAAAATCATTCTCCATGTTAGTGCTTTTTTTTGTTAGTGAGTTTTGTTAATTTTGAGTTTGTGATGCGTACACATAGAAAGTGTTATTAAACATGAGAAATTGTTTAAATGGATTATTGATGAATTATTTCGTTCAAAATATTTTACAGACTTGGAAATACAACAGTAAATCAGATAAACTTGGATAACAGTACACAAAAAAATCAAACACAACTTAATAGCCGAAATATTTCACTGGAGTCAATTTCAGCAGAAATGACAGTAACAACTGCTTCAAGATTTTTCACAGAAAAGAAAAACTTATATATACATTCTGTAAGATTCTTACAGAAATTAATAGCAATGTGTCAGATCAAACTCAATATTTAAAAAAAGTACTAACTAAAAGAAATTGTAAAAAAAAGGCTGCAAAGAGAAGAAATATTGGGTAGAGAAGAAAAGCGAAAACTACAACAAGAAGCTATTAAAATAAAGCAAAAGAAAATGGTGATCAAGGAATTGAATCAAAAAATTGCTGGAAAAAGCATGTCATATCTTTTGCCCGTCAAAAAAGAGCTATAAGCATGATTCTAATTGTAAGTGATACAGCACATTTTTGTTTAATGAATTTAATGAATTTATTTAATAAAATTAAAACTCTTTTCACTATAAATTAAAAAAAAAGTCATATTATTGCGTTCATAATAAATACTTTGTTATTTATTTTATTTTCCTTTTGTAAAATACTATACTTATGTACATAATACTAAAAATTTGTTACCGCTCCAAAACCCAGGATATACTATTGAAAATAGAACAAACAATTTTTTTGAAATAAAACACATGAACCGAGACGTGATACCTTAACGAAACTTTATGGATAATTATAAAATTTATAAAATTAAAATGAGCCCCCCAAAAATGTAAATGCAAATAGCTATATTGTTCAAAGGCAAACATGTCTATTAGAAAAAGAGCAAAATCTGATGAATATCAAAGTGAGTTTTTATAAAAACTTATTTTCTAGAGTTAGAGTAAAATTTTGGTATAATAGTGAGATTAGTCGAATATTTTCCTTTTAATTTTACTGATATGCTTATCGTACAGATACGCGTATTTCGTATACTACTTGCAGACTTCTTCAGTGTTTTGTACTCGACTGAGGAAATAAATCTAAAATCGTCCTATTTATTCTATTCGCACAGGTAACAATTTGATGTTTTTTTTCAAAGTGAGTTGCAGAACATACTTTCAAATATTTTCGAAATTTTTGAAATTATATTATATCTGAGATTATCAATTGTTTCATCGCACAGCTCATATAATCCTCCATACTTTTTTTTTCTAACAAATCTAAATTTTATAAATATTTAATAAAAAATCAGAATAATCTAAATAAAATAGGGTCTCAAACTAAAAAAACATGGTAATTTATTCCACTCTAATAACAATGATGAACTGATAGTAATCACTGTAATGACATTTTTTTCTAAAGTATTTGCTTTTACGTCAAAGAGGGGGGATACATTTTTTTTTTACTTTCTGTTTTCGTATTGTTGAGCTCACTCGTTCCATTTCTTAGACAAATTCTTATTTTATAATCACAAGTAATTATTATTCATCACATTACAAAAAACCGATTTATTCAACCTAATTCAATACGACTACAAGAGCAGAATAATAGAAAAAAATAAAAACACAAAAAAAGATAAAAACAAAATAATAATTCAAATTTAGAATCGATTCAATCGATTTGCATTAATTACTCTGGAATTTTCTATTGTAAAAAAAAAAAAGAAAAATAAAAAATTACAATTTTTAAGTGGGTTATTCAAGTATTATTCAATTTCATTTTAAGAGAATCGATGGTTTGTTTGAAGAGTTTTTTCAATTATTTTTTTTTCATCCAAAAAAAAAAACAGGAAGACTGTAAAATTTTAAAGTGAAACAAAAAAGAAAATGAATTTAAAAAATATCAAAGTTGCCAATGTAACAAATTATCTGGTGTAGGTGTAGTTTTCTTTGTTTCTTCAATTCTGTGAATATCAATCCTTTGTGAATAATTTTCATTGTTTATTCTCAAATTAATATGATAAAGAAAATGTTGTCCCACATATAGGCTCCAATGTCTTATATTAAAGATTTAAAATTTATGAAAACATATTTCTAGAGAAATTTCACAAGCAATTTTTAAAACAGTTTTTAAAATAAATTAGTTCGTTCATTTTTGTATTCTAATACCCTGAAAGAAGAGACCTATTTAAATACTGATTAATTTTTCTGATTCCGTTTAAATCAAGTTTCTAGAAATTGCAGATCATATCAAATATTGATGGAATATTGAAAAGCCTATTTCACGTTAAAATTATGTTATATACTTTTACATGTAGATACGGTATACTACTTCAGCCTGATGGGAACTGCCTTTAAATTTAGGTATACTCTTCGCATACTCTTACAAATAATTTAAGTTTTTTCTTTACATGTGTAGTTTCTAGTATCACTTATTTTTGTGTATTTTGTATTGAGTTTAATTTTTCTTGGATGGAAAGTTGATAAAATTATTCATTTTCACAATGTTCACTCTAAAGGCAGATTTGAGAACATCCATTTGAACTTAGTAGGCCCCTTACCTCCTTCAAATGCATAAACCTATCTACTTACAATAAAAGATCGATCCAGCCACTAGTCCGAAGCAAACCCACTACGAAACTTTGCTGAAAATGTGGCGAGAAATTTTCTAAACACACCAATGAATAGCTAGGTATGGTGTTCTTTGTGTTACCATGACGAGAGATCAGAGCCCCAAATTTAAGTCAGGGCAAATAGCTCAAAGTTTAGGTATAAATAAAATACTCACTTGGTGTTCCTTGTGCTGCCATGACGACAGATCAGAGCCCTCAATTTAAGTCAGGGCAAATAGCTCAAAGTTTAGTTATAAATAAAATACTCACCTGCATGAAATAAAACAGACCATAATAAATAAAAAAGTTAATTTTAATAATATTGTAACAATTTTTTATTCAAACTAAAGTGGTATAGGAGGTAAATTAAGAAAAACATATTTTGTCGCTGATTCAAGGGAGTTCGCAGTGGTAACTGTTACTGAAACAATTACTGAATGATTCTTATATGAACAATGAAGTTGACAATAATTACATAGCCTATAGAAAGACCGCGATTATGCATATTATATGAATTGCTCCTGAGTGGGTTTGGTTTTATTCTCAGTCACAAATAGTGTTTCTAGTATACCATTATCTACCATAACAAGTCATATTGTTGACCATTTATTCATTAAAATTAACTTCGATAATTGTTTTTTATATCCCGAAAATACTTCCCTCCTAACTCTGACGAGTCTCGTATTCTAACTTTTATTAATCTAACTTTTTTTACCAAAACGCAATCAACTTTGAGCTCCACTCAACTATGCCACTCTTTTCTAAATCGTACAACGATGCTATTGTTTTAATACCGATTATAAAAACAGAAGCAATTCTTTAACTACTATTGACTGGTACATATTGTTAAATCAAAAGAACATCAATTTAATAATCACCACCTTTTATTACATAACATTTGATATAATGAATCGTGTTAAAAAAACTGGAAAACATTAAAAATGGAACCTTGGCTTTACAGAGATCTGCGGACAATGCGTAATCAGCGGAACAAATTGTACAAAACAATCTTATTAATGATTATTATTGATCAAACATAAAGCTCTTGGTTTAAAATCCAAAACTAAAGCAAACCAGGCTTTCGATAATATGTTATAGATATAGGTAAGGTATAGGTATTTTAGTTATTTCCAGGCTGCAACATCACCTACCAAATCTGGCCTATGCTGAGCCTGAAGCTTTAATCTACTAACTTTGAAAAGGCGTGACATAAGCACTTAAGTAGAGGTCACTAATCTTATTGGCAAACATGCCAGTAGGTTTAGACTCCCTCTAAACGACTTCTGAAAAACGAGTAAAGAAAATGAAAGTGTCTTTATCAAAAAAAGAAAAGCCATCTAGAAGCCTTCTTCCTGGACCCCCTGGGTAACCTTGAAGGCACTAAAAACAAAGACCTCCACCGCTTTGTAAATTTCGCGGAAAGTTTCAACGAGTAGATTTTTATGCGAGGAAAGTTTACGGGGTATCACAATGGACCTTACCTACCTACCTACCACAAAAAAGAATTTTTAATGACATTTACCTTGACACTATCCCAAACACATGAAAATTCTAAGTAGAAATCTGCGCATGAGAAAAAACAGGATACTTTCAAAATTGGTATATAGTAAATCAGCCGGAAATTAATACTAATTATATGAATAAATTTATTAGTGGAAAATCAATACTAATAAACTCAAGCAATTTTACAATTTGATAACTTTCTAAATTACATTATTTTAGAACGCTTTTCGAAAATGTTAAAAAAATAAAAGTGAGTTTGAATTGATGAAGAAAGAATTAAGAATCAGATGAAGGTTAATTATTGCAGACTATTTGGTACAATTTGAAAATTAAGAATATTAAGAAATTTTATAGAAGAAATGTTCCATTATAACCCAATTCTGTTTATAATATCGAGGAAAAATGTTCAAAACTAAAAATAAAGATTCTGAAATGTAAAGACATTTCCTAAACAAGTGTCCCGATTTGTTCATTATTCTTAACATTATTAAAACTCAGAAGTATTTAAAAAAAACAGAAATCATACATGAGAATTTATAAAGGGGTTACGTACACAATCCTACATTCATATATACAGCCAAGATTTTAAAATATTTTGAATAACAAACCACATCATAATATATCGAAAAATCGTTTTCTCGTTCTTATTTAATTTATCTTTCGGATCCTTTGAAAAGAAGAAATAATTTTTAAATTGCAGAACAAAAAAAAACAAATAAAATTTTTTTAAAAACTTTTAAAGAGTTTAAAACTCTTCTTTAAGTGTTCGGGAAACATAAATCAATGTCAAAGTTGTACCCAAAATTGATGTGACTTATATTTTCGTTCGGGTTTCATTGGTTCCCATTATACTAATACATATGTATAATTTTTCATGAATTTAAAAAAAAAATGTTAAAGAAAATACACCCACACATTAACATATTAGGGCGTTTCATATTAAAAAATTAAATATTATTGTGCCCTTTGAAGTCATTTGCAGAATATTTTACATAAGAAAAATATTATTAAATAAAAAAATATTCAGTTCAGTTTTGTAATCCAACAAAATATATTACAAAAAAATAATACACCGTCGGAATAAAAACGTTAAAACGGATTTGGTTGACAATGGAGTATACTCGTAATGCATACAAACTAGAAATATCTAAAAAAACTTTAAGAACCCAAATTTGGATTGCAGTAGGATATACTTTTAATACATAAATACACTAAAAAGACATATTAAATAAACCTGCAGTTGCAAGTGGCCCAACAAAGTGCTACAAGGTGAAGTCATCCTAAAAAAAATCACGCAGGAATGAAATTTGTGATCAATCAGTACCAGAAGAACTTATTCAACGACACTGTTTTATGAAAGCCCTCAAGTGCGATAAGTGTGACAAGTTTACAAATTTATCACATTTTATGACAAGTTTTTTTGTTCATATGAACTTGACAACATAGTACCAAATTTAAAAAAATTACAATATTGTTTTTTTTTTTTTTTAAATTTATTGAAATACCAAATGACAGAATTGTTCTAGTTACTGGCTAGAAAAACTCATTACAATTATTGAAACAAAAAAAAGGTGTTACAAGAAGCAACTGGATGGCCACCTCTACCTATGTACCAACAAGTTGAAAAAGTCCACAAAGAGAGGTTACAGAATACGCACTTGTTTAAAATGCACCTGATTCAGAAATAGATAATCGCGTACTATTTTGAATTTGTCAAAAAATTTCGATTGTATTAATGAATCGATTGTATTAATAGAACTAATTGTTTAAAAAGTATTTTGAATTAATCTAAATCTAATTTTTAGCTGATACAATTATGAGCTCCACGTAATCTACTTTTTTTAATAACTTTTCTGACATGGCTGTCAACTATTGATATTCATTATAATAATCTAAACTGATATCCAAAATAACCTCAAATTTCTTTTTTTAAATAAGATTACCCCAAACTAACTTAATCATGAAAAACTAATATTAATTTTTCCGTAACACTAAAGATCTAATGTACCTACCCTGTAATCAATTCTAAATATTTGTATTGTTTTAGTATTTCTTTATCAATACACTTTGATAGTATGGGTGTTTGTAGTTTTCTTTTTAATGTCTAGAAAGAGTTTTTTCCCCATGTTAAGTTATAATAATATCTAACTGATATTCTCTTATAGTCATACACAGTCGTCAGAATGATGTATAAGTACAAACCAGTGACGTTGCATGATGTTTTCTATTAGGGAAGCAGTTCTAGGTTTTCGATTGATATATTAGGTTAAAGTAGGTAGTATTTTTATATACTTTTATATTAACTTATGTGCATCTATTTGGTTATTTTTCTGTATATTTAGATATTTTCCCTTCTCCATTTACGAACAGAAACAAATCCAATGTTGATAGGAGTTGCTAAAAACATAAAAGCAACATTTTTTATACGAATTTGTAAATGTGCCAGTATAAAAAATCAGATTAGATTGTGTTAAGTAATAATTCTCTAATATTTTTCAATGCTGGATAAGTTAGAATAGTTCAGTTAATGAGACAAAAAAAAACAAAACCTCAAAAGCTTAGCATTTTTCTATTAACGTTAATGATTTTTTCAGTCTTCAATTATTCTAAATTTCCATAAACAGTATTACACAAATATTAATTTATCTTATAATTTCTAGAGTTTCAGGACTGACTACCATCCGTTTAATTTTCTATTTTTTTGGGGCAAATTTCAATTCAAAATTTAAATTTGACTTTTCTTTAATAATAATTTCACATAGTGGACTTACTATTATGCCATTTAAGTTTTTGTATGACAAAATTGATTCGATTTTTAACACTGTCCAAGAGATTTAGGGTTTAATGAAAATTTTTAATTCTTTAAGGTTAATAAAAGTTTGGCTGAATGTTTACATCCCTTGTGTCCAAATTTGTATATACAAATTCACTGTACTACAAAATTAACACTTTTATTCTAAGAGAACATTATAACTATAAAGAAATGTTATCACAGTTTTCAAAAATATACTAGCTTATTATATTCAAAATGCGTATAAATAAAAATAAAGATTTATGTGCCTATTACAGGTGTCACACCACTTTTCCAGTCATTTTTCTTAGTCACCCGAATGAAATTTACTTTCGTATTACAAGTCTCATCCGACAGCAACAAATTTCTGAACGTATTTTTTATGTACTTTGACAGAAAAACTTATTTGACGTTTGAATTTAAAAAAAATATTTTTATAAGAATACAAAGTTGGTTGATATGTTTTTTTGTTTTTTTTGAAATTGTGTTTTTGTTGTTTTTTTTTAAACTAAAATAAACAAAAATGTTTATCATTCAATTTTTGAATTAATATATTTAAATATATATTATATAATAAAAATTCAAATTCAAATATATATTATATATATAAATTACTTACTTACTTGTTGGGCGCTACAGACCTTGAAGGTCCTGGGCCTGGCGCAAAATTGTCCTCCACTGATTTCGGTCACGAGCGGAATCTCTCCAGTTGGTGATTTGTAGTTTTTTCACATCTGCCGATACTTCATCTCTCCAACGAAGGTGTGGCCTCCCTCGACGACGCGTTCCCTGGGGTTTGGATTCGAAGACTTTCCTAGCCGGAGCATTTTCATCCATACGCTCTACATGGCCTAGCCAATGAAGCCGTCTTATTCTGACTTTTTTAGCTAGGTCCATGTCGTTGTACAGCTGGTATAGTTCGGCATTGTATCTTCTTCTCCAAACCCCTTCGTCAGACACAGGACCATAAATGCGACGAAGAATTTTTCTCTCAAAGATACCAAGTGCATGCTCGCTTGCTTTTGGTAATGTCCACGATTCAGAACCATATAGCAGCACCGGAAGGATGAGCGTTTTGTATAATTGTGCCTTGATATTTTGGGATAGGAGCTTTGAACCCAGTTGTTTCGACAAACCGAAGTAGCAACGGTTTGCAAGGGTAATTCTTCGCCTTACTTCAACATCGATGTTATTGATGGAGTTGATGTTGGTTCCAAGGTAGATAAACTCCTGAACTACCTCAAAATTATATGAGCCGACAGTGATGTTGTGTCCTATATGATGTTGTGAGGACATTTTATTTGTCGACAGCATATATTTTGTTTTGCTCTCCATTATGAGAAGACCCGCTTTACCTGCTTCCTCTTCAATCTGTGTAAAGGCTTCGATGACTGCTCGTCGTGATGTTCCGATAATATCGACGTCATCAGCGAAACCCAGGAGCTGCACCGATTTGTAAAATATAGTGCCCTGCGTGTTCACACCGGAACGTCGCACTATATGCTCCAACACCAGATTAAAGAAATTACATGACAGCGCATCGCCTTGTCGAAATCCGGAGCACGTTCGAAATGAATCAGAAATGTGCCTCCCAATCACCACAGCACACCGGGTGTTTTCCAGGGTCATTTTTGACAAACGGATAAGCTTGGCTGGGAAACCAAATTCCGACATTGATTCGTAAAGCACTGATCGATGTATGCTGTCATAGGCAGATTTAAAATCGATAAAAAGATGGTGCGTATCGATTTGAAATTCGAGGGCCTTCTCCAGGATCTGCCTTAATGCGAACACCTGGTCGGTAGTTGATTTACCAGGACGGAAGCCGCACTGATAGTTTCCTATCACAGCGTTACAATGGGGCTTCAAACGTTCGCACAGAATATTGGAAAGGATCTTATACGCAACGTTTAATAGGGATATTCCTCTATAGTTGGCGCAGGACATGGAATCGCCCTTTTTGAATATAGAAGATATTGAACTTAAATTCCAGTCATCAGGCATGCTCTCCTCGATCCAGATTTGTTTGATGATTTGGTGCATGAATTCAATCATCACTTCACCTCCTGCCTTAAAAAGTTCAGCTGGCAGGTTATCTTGTCCAGCAGCTTTGTTGTTCTTTAATTTTCGGATGGCTGCTTCCACTTCTGCAGGACTGGGTGTATCTGTATCTTCGGAGTTGACTGGGTTAGGGCGAGGCGTATCTGTGTTTTCTATGTTTGCGCCATTCAGCAGGTTCTTAAAATGCTGTTTCCATGTCTCTAATATCCCTTGCGTATCGGTTACCAAATTTCCCGAATCATCCCTCAGCGCGTGTGTACGGGGCTTGAAACCAGCTGCAAGCTGCTTGGCTTTTTTATAAAAGCTCCGTACTTCGCCTCTGTCTCGGTTTGATTCTATATCCAAAAGTTGAGACTTTTCGAATAAACGTTTTTTGCGGCTTAAAATTTTCTTCTCGTCTCTTCTTTTCGCTCTATACTCTTCTTGAGCTGCTCTTGTTTTACGTTGCAGCGCTTTCCTGTAGGCCTCATTTTTCTCTACCGTCTTTGCTAAACATTCATCGTCGTACCATGGGTTTCTCACGCGAGGTGTTTCAAAACCCACGGTATGTGTAGCAGCCATCGTGATGATGTTTGCGCATTGTTTCCATTTTCCGTTGACGGAGAGATTATGTTGTAGAGGTGTGGTATTGAGTATATTACTTAATCGCTCCTTGTATGCTAAGGCTATCTCAGGTGTTTGGAGTCTTCCAATGTTAAACTTCCTATTATGGCTGGTGCGTCCTTTTTTAACATTGGAAATTCGTGCTCTGAACTGGGCGACAACTAGGAAGTGGTCAGAGTCGATGTTAGCTCCTCGATAGGTACGTACATCCGACACACTGGTAGCATGTCGGGCGTCAATCATAATGTGGTCAATTTGATTCGCTGTACGTCCATCCGGAGATAGCCAGGTAGCTTTGTGGATATTTTTATGGGGGAAATTTGTGCTACTTATAACCATATTACGAGCTGCTGCAAAATCGATTGTTCGGTATCCATTATCTGTGGTGGTGGGGTGAAGACTATGGTTACCAACAGTTTTGCCGAAAATTCCTTCCTTACCGATTTTAGCATTGAAGTCTCCAAGCACGATTTTCGCATCGTACTCAGGACAGGACCCATATGTTTTATCTAAGATGTCGTAGAATTCATCCTTCATTGAGTCCTCCGCTTCGTCGGTTGGTGCGTGCACACATATTAAGCTGATGTTGAAGAATTTGCCTTTGATACGGATGACGGCTAGACGTTCATTAACCGGTGTAAAATCAATGACGTTTCCTCTAAGCCGTTTTCCCACTACGAATCCGCATCCAAATATGTGATGTTTTTCGTGGCAGCTGTAATATATATCGCATGTTCGTTTTTTTAACATGCCAGATCCTTTCCATCGGATTTCCTGTATCGCAGTAATGTCTGATTTATACTGCGAGAGAATATTTTCAATTTTGTTAGATGCAGCTGGATGATAGAGTGTTCTTACATTCCAACTGCAAATTCTTAAATCGGAGTCCTTTAAACGTTTGCCGGGTCTGTTTCCAATAATTTCGATCGTATCCGAGATATATAAATTATTTCAATAAATTTGTAAATATTTACATACTCTTTCTTTTCAGAATCCATTATTTAAATTTATATAGACACAAAAAATTACAAAATTACAGGCAAACGGAATCCTGTCACATATAAATTGCAAGTGACAATTGAGTCGCATTTTTCAGTCGGCGCGTGACAGGTGTAATAGTAATTAGTGTTGTCGCCTGAAATTACTCGGATCCGACAAAAAAAGTGATACCTGTAATAGGCACATTAAACACAAAAAATTTATTTTATATAATTTTATCTTTTAATAACAATATTTTTCCGAATGATTTCAGATCATTTTCAATTTAATCTGACAAACTGGTAACATTTATAATTTTTTTTATATTTAAAGTTCATCATAACCAACCGCGATTTTAATGTACTATAAATAATGAGTTACTATAATGGTTCGATCGAAAAATTGTTATTAAAAAGCCATCTATTTAGAACTTAATAAAGGATTAATTAGCAAACAAGCTGTAATACTGCATTCCATTTTTGACATTTACCCGTATCAGATTCAGCCGTTGCCGAATTTAAAGTTAAGATCATATGAGTCGTTTTTTAATCGATTGGATTATAGAGCAGTTGCAAGCCGTTTTTTTTATCGGAAATTTGTGTTAAGCGATGAGGCTCATTTTTGGTTAAGGGGTTACGTTAACAAATAAAATTGCCATATATGGAGTGAAACCAAACCGTCTACAGACTTCACCACATTCAGAAAAATGAAGCATTGGGTGTAATTTACACCCTGACGCTGAACTAATCAAACTTTATTTTTTCAAAAATGAGCCAAAATTTCGCGTTATGGCCAATGGAGATCCTTACAGCACTATGATCGATGATTTTTTGTTTCAAAATAAGGATGATATTGATCTGGACGAAATGTGGTTTCAACAGGAAGGCCATACATGCCATACGACAACCGCAACCATCATTTATTGAAATAAAAAGTTGCCGGTAACTTGATTTGGAGAAAAAGATCTGCAAATAGATTCTCTAGAAGGTGGTGCGATTTGACACCCTTTGATTATTTCCTGTCGGGCTAAGTAAAATAAGAATTGAAGTCTTGAGGGCCAATATTGTTCTTTTCTTTTGTGATATACAGCTCGAAAAAGTCATATTACGGCGGTCATATGCCCGAAATCACAAAATAAACATCCGTAATCATATTTCTTTCTTAATATCATCTTTCATTGTGGTTTTGTTGTTGTTGGTTTTATAATCAAATCAAAGGAATATAATTATATCTATGTGGAAAGAAACAATGTTGCCCGCGCAAGAGCAACTAAAAAGAATGATTCTTTTATTGGCATTATTATTTTTATTGGGACTAATGATCTGATGTATTTTGATGAACATTTGAGATGTAAAATTATTGAGGGAAATGATTTGTGTTTCGGCATTTTACATATTTTGCATTTTTGTTTAAATTTTTATCTGTCCAAATAATTTTATTCGATTAAAATTTCTTCAAATTATTTGTAAATTAAATAAGGAATTTGTATTGCAATTTGAATATATGGACGCTATCGTCACTGGTGACTAAATGCATACACACATATTATAAATATATTAAGTCGAATATTTTAAAAGAAAGAAAAATGTTGAGAAAAACTCCTTCAATATTATTCAAAAAAAAAAAAAAAAAAAAAAATAAACAAAACGAAAACGAAAAAATCAGAGCCGAAAAAACAGAATTTAGAGAGATATATACAAAATACAAAAGGAGAAAAAAAATAAATATTTTTGCTTTTGTCTTTCACTTTGAAACAGAACGACAAAGACAGCCAAAAAAAATAAAATAAATAAAAATAGTAAATTTTTTTGTTTTTCAATTTTTATATCCTTTCGGTAAAGTTTTATGGTTTTATAATAGGTTTCAGGATATAAGACGAATGTGGAGGATTTTTTTTTCTTTTTAATTTCTGAATTTTCTTGTAATCATGATAATGCCTGCTCCCTTTCATTGTTTTCTTCTTCTATATCGTATATTATTTTTGAATCCTTTTCGATAAAGTCCTGGTTCTAAAATAATAAAAATACTTATTTTTATAATTTTTCATTGTTGTTTTTTTTTGGTTTTTTATTTTTTTGTTCTTACATATTATTTTGGACCTTTTTCAAAAATTTTTGAAGCGTGTCTTGTACCTACAAGAGATATACGAGGTCATTTTCTCATTTTCTTAAGGAGAATATATGAGAGGTTAGAGAGTTGACTGAAGTGGAGCGTATTATATACGATAAATGCAGACAGGGATAAGAGAAGGTGAAAGGTAAGAAGTTATATTATAAAATCCTGATAAAATACCAAGTAAGTAGGTGTAGATATGTACACTGTTAGTTTAGAAAAAAAAATATATATATATATAATATGAAAAGAGGAGATTAAATTTTTTTTTAGAATAAAAATGTTTACATAAAATATATTTCTGGTACATAATATACTCGTATCTGGATAGATTTGTTGTGTTCATCTAAGTTTTCCACTTGAATGTGTTGTTAGTTAAAAGAATATAATATGAGAGATTTTTCTTTTCTGTTAATTTATTTTAGTTTATTTTTTGTTGTTTTAAATTCAACAAAACGAATGACTTGAAGAAAATAAAAGAAAAGAAAAGTTTTCAAATTGACTTTAATTTATAGATTTTTAATAAATTTTTGTGATACTGTCGAAAAAGATTTTTAATTCAATTTTTAAGGCGACTGCAGTCTGAATCATTTCATTTTATTGACATATTATTATTATGGTCTTACATAATATTATGTTGATACTAATAATATTTAAGGATGTTATAAGATCCAAAATCTAATAACTAATGTGGTGTCAAACCAAATGAGTAAAAGAAAAAAACATGCAGAAGGTTTTTTCAAATTTATTCTTAACATTTTTTTTGGATTTTGTGGTTTTTCTTGATTGCTTTATTTTAATAAACTAAGTTAAAACAATGGCATAAGCATAGCTTTTTATATGTCAGTAAAATTATGCAAAATAGCTATATAATTTGTTGTATGTTTTTGTTTGGTCGATAGGGGAGTTCTATGCAAACTTGTCTTTTAGATCTATTCTGCTTTAATGATTGATTGCTTAAAATTGCATATACGTTCTAGGCGAATGCTATTATAAGCGTAATGTAAATTTCTGAATAAAACGATGTGTATACTTGTCAATCTTGAACAGATGCTTGTTGAAAAAACCGTGTCTTGGAATGAGTCATGTTAGTGTTCTGACATTGGCATTAATCTTCTTGATTAGCTAATTTAATCTGTTAATTTTGAGTTTGAATCAGGTTTTAGTCTTTTGATAACTATTTCATATGTTATTCGTTTTTTTAATTTTGCTATTTAGAACTAATTTTTTTTATACCCTGTTTGTAAGAATTAATTCATGGCACGTGTTGGGTTGCATTTATATTTATATACCTGCTTCTAAATTATTTTTTATACTTTGTATTACCTCATGTCCACTGTATTTTTTTCAACCAGTATTATAAATTGGAGAAACCTCGGATTTTAAGCCAGACTATCTGAACTTACTTATGTATATATGATAGCACCCTTGGGCATATTTTCATTATAGCGTCAATATAACTGGATAGCGTTACTTTGAAATACAGTATAGTGTGTGGTGTCAAGCCCAACACTAAATTTGTACCTTAATGAAAAAATATTGGCATCCATCCAATCTGCGTTCATTAAACCATCAGTATACCATGCCGAAGCTTAACAGGAAAATTAAAAAAAAATGTAAAACATAATTTAAATTCCCGCATTTCAACATCACATTTGCTTTGTTTTTAATCAAAGTTTTTTGTAGGCTCATGCTGTGTTAGTAACTAAATATATTTCTATTGTCAGGTATGAGGCTTATCCTGAATGGGTGCCTGATGTTGTGAACCATCAAATTTATATTTTTATTATCCTGTTTTTTTACTTAAGACTTTTTTAGGTATACTGAAGGCCATTGTTAGGTGTCAGTTTTATATTGAATTGGTGAATGATACTACTTTGTAAAATAAGAGAAGGCCAGAACTTACCTAAATGAAGATAAGAACGAAATAATACTTTCTTTGCATATGCCCCGCCTTATTTCACAAAATAGATACTCATTTAGGATTCTACTTTCTAATCTCCCCGTGAGCTTCCCGGCACCAAAATTAAGTGCTTCCAGCTTTATAAAAAGGTCAAATTGATCACAAGACAGTTAGAATATACTTAATCTGTCACCCGTACCTACTAACGTACCTAAAACTTTGCAGAGAAAATAAACAAAAATTATCTATCTTAATTAAATATCTTGACATACCAAAACCATAAAATAATTATTTCGAACTGTAGTAGATAAAATCACATAGTAAATAATGCACTCAACTTATAATCACAAATCATAAAATAGAAAAAGATAATTTATATAAATTTCAGCTGGTTAAAATTTGAAAAATTAAAATTCAAATAATATTCTTTTTGAACTTAATCAAATTTGATCATAAAATATAACATAAAATTCAATTTAAATAATAAAAATCTTAAATAAAACATTTTCGCTTCATAATAATTTTAAATATTTATACGAATTCTCAATAACTTTGACAAATTTGGAACAAAATCATGACGTCATAAATTAAGTTATGATGATTGACTGCAGTAAAAAAAAAAAAAAACAACAAAAAACATTGAATATTATGACAGAATATTAATGCAAATATTATGTTTTTATGTCCTTACAAAATATCATGTCCTTGAAATATAAAATTATTTTTTAGCTTTTCGTTTTGATCGTTAAAAAAATTTATAAAAAAAAAGAAATAATTTTAAGACCTTTGTATATATTATAATATATGTATTGCTCTGTCAAAACAATTTGTTGGTCCTTTATTTTCCTAAAAAGGAAACTTTTAGAATAAAAAAAACTTAAAGCTTGGTACATCCTACATAATTTTTTTGTTTTGTAAAATTCATTCAAAATTTTTATTTTAATATTCATTCAAAAAAATGTATTGTTTTTGTTTTTTTTTTTTAAATCGACAGTTTTTTGTAGTTGCAAATTTTCGGTGCAACGAACTAATACACCCTCCATTAAAAGATTGTTTTATTTTTTTGTTTTTTTTTTTGTTGAGAAAACTTTTATTTTTGTAATTTGCTGTACTAAAAAGGATAATTATACATTTTTTATTCATAGTTAGTGTATTTCATTATCTTTAAGGATTAAAACAAAAATATTTTTATTTTTTCTTTTGAGTTTTCTTTGTTTTTTGTTTTTATTTTTATTTTTTCTTCTTCTTTGAAATCATAAATAAAAATTTATGATAACATTGTAATAAAGATAATAATAATAATTATTATTATTACCTCTTTCTGTGTATAAGAAGAAAGATTGAAAGGATTAAGAATAAATCCTTAAATTGATGAACATTAAGAGAGATGAAATGGTTTTATTAACCAGTGTCTAGACTGAAGCCTATTTTAGTAAGAAAAAAAAAATGTTTTGTATAAAAAGATAATCGTAAAACTTTTATTAGCAAGTTTAGTTAGCACTAAAATATAGAGGCGTGTATCAGAGTTTTTTATAATAATTGAGATTTATTATTAGCATCAAGAACATTTTATTCAATACTGAAGTAATCCTCTTGTTCAGTACACGAAAATAAATCCTCTGGTTCAGTACACACATAATATGAAAATAAAATTGATTAATATCTTTCTGAGTGCTTTTCAACTGGAAAATCAAAGTTGGGTCAATATTAAACGTATAATATTATAATATATTTACATCAAATCAAAATGCTTTCATCTTTGTTTCACTTGACATTAATGCAAACGTAAGCCGTTTGTTTCTATATCCTTCTTTTCAGATGCTTTACACTCAATGTTTTTTTTATATTCTTAGGTAGGATTACTTTTTGGGCTCAAATCAAGTATGGTTTAAATTTGTCTTAAATTAAGTACGGTATTGCAAGTTTTACTATATTATTTACAAATTTCTAACTTATCAACTCATTAAATGTGAAAAACTACTACTACTATTGCCAGGAACTGAAACCTCCTTAAATATAATAGCTCCATTTTATTTTAGTTGCTACCAGATTATACTCTCAATTGTATTTTGTCATTTATTTTATCCCAATGGCAAAGGGTACTGGACCAGATTGAAAAACCCATAAAACAAATTTATTTGCTTCGTCGGTAATCGAACTGGGACCTTTCGATTGAACGACAGGCGTTAGCCCTACTGCGTTACACAGTATATAATTGTTATATAGAATCCTATATGTCATTCAATTCTATTCACTTTACAAGAGGGTTGAGTTGTGTGTATATTTGATATGGTTGAGTTTAAAGAGTTTTTTAAGGTTTTATGACTAGTCGAGTAGAATATTTTTCTATTTTTTTTAATATTATTATTCAACTTTCTAAGATAGTAGTGTGTACACTCTAGCTGTATTCTCAATGCTAATTTACTTATTATTTTATTATTATTACGTTAATTTGCATTTCAATTTTCTATTTTAGTCAACGCAACCACTTCAGAATATACACATTTTCCCTAAATCTATATAAAAATTAATTTGTTATCAAAAGTATGTAGAGAGCCAGAGATTTTTTGTTTCTAATCCAAATAGATAACACATTCCGCTTATGATTTTTTATTTATTTTATTAATTGGTGATTGTCTGCAGTAAGACAGCAATTAAGAAAATTTACTTAGATGTTGTATTGGGTTAATCACTTATAAACTATATGTTATTGTTATATATCACTTATACCTTTTTAAGACGTTAAGATATTTTTCACTCTCCAGAACGCATACATCTTACATTTGCATCAACATGGCATTCGGCCAACTAATAAAAGAGATATCAGTTTTTTTTAATTAAGTAATGTATTGTTTTAATAACTGATAATAGCCATTCAGAATTATAAATAAAATTAAAAAAAAATTAAATTTGTCCGTATAAAAAAAATTAGAATTTTAAGCCAAATTGATATGAATTGGGGAGTACAATCACAAAATTTGAATTTCCCTGATGTTCTTTTATAAAAAAAAATAAACATAAAAAAAAAACAAAAAAAAATTAGAACAATTTTTTTATTGAAGTACTAAAAGTAAGAAAATAAAAATATAAAAAAAAAAACAAATAAATATGAGGAATATACTAAAATACAGCGAAAATTTTCTTTTTATTTCATAAATAACAAATGGTGTCAATTTTTCTTGTTCTCTATGTTTTTCTTATTGCTTTCCCTCCCCAAAGAGAATATCCAATAATAGGCCACCATTCTTGTATAATTTATAATATGACTAACACAATTGTTTCGTATTGTAGAAGTATGTTTAAAAAAATGTAAACTTTTAGGTTCCATAATTAATGTGTATATACAGAATGAAAAAACTAAGCATGTAGCTTATAGAAAATGTTAAGTTCGAATATATTTCGCATGTATGGGCCGGTACTTTACGAACCGCGCTAAATTTTCTTGACAACATTCAAAAGTATATCTTTCTTCTCATCGGCAACCTAACGCTTCTTCCTTCTATTACTTGTAATAGTTTGGAGTCGTATACATCGAAGCACTTACAAATTTTCTTGACAAAGTTCAAATGCCTGGCTTCCATCTTATCGGAAAATCTCATGCTACTCCCTTGTATCACTAGAAAATCGTATAGTTTGAAGTCGTATACCCCGAATAACTATATATGTACTATACCTATATCTCATCGAAAGGAAAAAAAAATGTTAATACCAGATTCCGTACAAGAGCCTTACAGTAATGGTGGTTTTCCTCTTGATGGACGAACGTCCGGACAAATTTTTTAACCAATCAAAAAAAAATATTTTACCAACACATACACAAAAAATTCTCTCCGGGCATTTTCTTCATCCAATTTGTTAGTTAAAATATTTTTAACTTTTGGCTGAAGGACGAAGAAAAAGAAAAGGATAGATATGTATATAATTATTTGATAAATATTTATTGTTATCTCGATTTATGAATGAACGCATTCACATATAGAATTTCAAATGTTTTTTAAGAAAAAGATATGAAGTGTCTTTTTTTTGTTTTTGTTTTTTAGTATAAGATTATTTTGTTTCTAACAAATTATTTATGATTTTTAATATAAAAGCAAAGCGCTATATTTTATTTTTTCGATATTACAATATTATTATCCATTATTACTCTTAACAAAATTTTTAATTTTTTTAATAAAAGTAATATCAATGCATGTAAACATATTTTCAAACGTCAACCTTTTTTGACTACATAACAAATGTCAGTCCATCGCGCATTGAGAGGAAATCATAAAATTTTCGTTGATTGTATTTGTGTTTCATTTATAGTGTAAAAAAAAATTGTCCGGACGTTCGTCCATCAAGAGGAAAACCACCTTAAATTTGAAAAAGGCTTTAAAAAAATGAAGATAATTTGAAATTAAAGTACCTACATAATGTAATATTTAGGTCCGTTCCATGGAAAAATTTACCGAATTAATATGTCAAAAAGCCAGGTTTAGAAATGGTGTAAAGTCACAAGTCCTATGATACAACTAATTGAAATCCACAAAGATTATGATGTCTTTATCTTTAAATTCAACTGATCTAAAAGGTCGAAATGAGTAAATGTTTCTGTTTGACCAAAAATGAGTGTGTTTTTATTTAAATGCTTCACGCTAATTATATAAAATTTGTACATTGATTCGTTGACATCATAGTTCAGCAGAGTTTACAAATATCAACAATAAAATCACCCTTCAACACAAGAGTTTTATGTACCAGAAAATTACAGATATATATTTAAAATATTTTTTCAATTAAAATTACAATGACAGTCTTCCCACAAGACGAATGCGTTAGTCAAATATAACATTTATGGAATACATTGATTTTAGAATTATTAAAATATTAATTTTAAATGTAAACATTTTTACTTGCAATTACGTAAATAATTTTCTTAACATTCTGTAGAAATAAATTAATGATGAAGAGATTCCCGCACAAAAATATGACGACAAAGGCTGACGAACGATAAGATTATTCTGAAATATTCAAAAAAAAGAAAAAAAGTAAAAAAATAATAAAAAAAAAATTAAACGATTTTATTTTTGTTTGTACATGTAATAAAAAAAATATATATATATAAGAGAAATAAAGACCAACACTCAACATACAACACTATTCAAAAAAATATTTGCGAGATTTTAGTCAGTTCAAGTCTGTTCACTAAAAGAATTCACTGAGAGTGATTTGATCGCATATTTTGTTTTATAGTAAATCATAATTTTTTTATTTTATTTCTTTTTTATTTTTTTTTTTAACTCTGATTACTCAAAGTCAGTCAGTTTTCTTTCATCAACAAATAAGAGAAAATATTATCAAAGTATTCCCATTATATTCATTTTATATCCGTTTGCTAAATACACAAACATACAAATATTTATTGTATATAAACAATCGGTAAAAATAAAAAAATAGATTTATGAGCTCCACTTTTGCTTCTTAAAATTTTTAATTTTTTTGTTTGTTAAATCTTTTGAATTTTTTATGATGGTGTTTTCGGATATTTTAATAGGAATGTCATAGTAAAGATAATTATATATTTTTTAATTCTTATACATTATTTTTGGATTAATTTTTGCATTCTTATAGTCTCCGAAAATACTTCAAGGATCACACTACCCAGGAATATTAATTAAAAATGTATTATTTTTTATTTAATTTCATATGGTGTGAGAGAGAGCTATGGATATTGACGATCTGAATAACGGTGGCATGACATCAACATGCTAACATTCAATAGATGCGTAAGTTTAGCGTCAAAGTTTGAAAAAAACCGATTGAGATCTTACTAATATGAGGCATTTATTTTTTGTCATGTGTTTGTGTGGCATTGCCAGAATCTCAATGTCGTTAGTGTCATAATAGATTTGCTTTTATCAATTTATTTATTTTTTTGTCTTATTTATATAAATTTTGAAATCTTAGAATATTTATTAACTAATACCAAAGAACATAGTATATAATATAGTATATATTATACTCTTTGGTAATACTTATAAATAGAATACTGAGCAAATAATATTTGATAATGAGCCACTTTTAGTAATTATGTTTCGATTTTACACTTGCAATAGAAAAAAAACAAAAATAAATCAAATTGTAAATATAAAAAAAAACAATAATATGTACAAGTAATATTTTTTTGATGTACAAAATAAAAGCTCATGTCTCTCTCATGGAAAAAAAATTAAAATAAAAAAATTTATTGCAAATAAATAGGGAGTGTATTTACAAATCTGTTCATAATTTTTGAACCGTTGATCGGCGTAAATAGTTTTTCGAAGATATTTTTTTAAAGGAAATTAAATTTTCTTTGATTATGCGAGAAAAAAAATTATTATAAGACTTTTGCTATTAAGTTATAAGTTAACAAAGAAATAAAAAAAGGTTATTTAAAATTTCATTTCATTTCAAAAAATTCGTTATAAATTGTTCATGAATATACTCTACATATTTATAAAATACATTAAAAAGAAGAACAAAAATAAGTTTAACTTTAACCTATACCTATACCTATATTAAAAAAGCAACAACAAAAAACAAAACTAGAAACAAAAATAATAAAAATGACAATATTTCAAAAACCTTAACTTACGCATCAGTCTTCTACAACATACATTTCTACACACTTCAAAAAACAAAAATATGCCTAATTTGGTAGATATACATTATTTCGCTAAATCTTAATTTGAAAATAAAAAATTTTTTTGTTGTTTTTTTATTTTTTTTTAAATGAAACAAAAATTTAAAATAATACAAATTAAAGCAAATTGAGAGGCGGTGTACTAAAACGCCGTTCATAACTTTTGAAGTACTGCCCGGCGTATGGTCTTTCGAGAATTTTTTGTATAGGAAATTAAATTTTCTTTAATTATGTGAAAAAAGAAAATATTTTAGGAATTTCGCTATTGAATTATAAGTTTACAAAGAAAAAAAAATAATAATACTAAATTTCATCATTTTATATTAAAAAAACAATAATAAACAAAAAAAAATTTTAACTCTTCATCCCATCACACTTCTGGCTAGAGAATACGGTTGCAAAAAAAAAAAGAGGAAAATATACTATGATATTATGATCATGAAATAAAAAAACAAAATAAAATGTTATACCTAATATTGTTATAAAATTGTTTTCATATTAATGAATCAAGTAATCTTAGAAAATGTGTACTGCGTAATGCGTATACAAGAATGCTTATTTCATTATGACAAAATGAAATAGTTTGAAAATTTAGATTTATCGAATTTATTTGATAATGAAATAGGTTCGAGAAGTTTTAAAAAATCTAACTTATTTCATTTCGTATTTGATTTCTAGTATTTTATTATGAAATAACTTCGATAAATTAAAAATTAAATAAAGTCGAAAACAAAATCAAACTCTATTGAATTTATTTCACTTTTAAATTATCGAAGTTATTTCAGTATCAAGGTTAAGATGAAGTGAGAATATCAAACAAGATGCCGAAACATTGGTTCAGATATTGGATAGCAGTTGTATAAAATTGGTAGAATCGGAAAGTTATTGTGAAGATAGAAGTTCATACGGAACTGTATTGCCTCAAAAGATAGTAACAAGTAATTATAAAACATTTTGTTAAAATTGGTAACATTTTGGATTGTAATCTTTGGATTAGGCTGACTTTTATATTTCAATTTCATAAGACTGATAGACTAAGAACAAAAGTGAGTATAAGAAGTGGATTAGCATTTTAATATTGCTAACATTATGGCAAGCCAACTGATTTATTAAGGTTTTCCATTTGCTTAAATAGCGTTCTCTGTTCTTACATGAAATTTGTTAATTTGTAGTCCTTTATTGGCTTTGTACTCATATTTAAAGTTTTCATTTTATAGTTCTAAAAATTTTAGTTATTTCTAACGAAACCCAAAAAACAAGCTCTTAACAATATCGCTATTCCTGGAAAGGACAAGAAGAACCAATGGGACTAAATTCAAAAGATAATAAAATATTATTGAATCCAAAATAAAAACCAAAAAGTTTATTTCTATGAAAATCTTGAAATAAAACGAATTATTTTTTTTTAGGAATATTAAAAAAAATATACATCTATCTATATTTTTTTAGGTAGGTACCAGAAAAAAAATATTCATACCACATTTTTGTATTTATTTGTTTTTATAGTTGGGTGCGTTGAACAAATTTTGAATAATTTTCCATCCTCTTACTCTTAACCAACATCAAACCTTTATCTGTTGCTGCGTCGTTCACCACACATGGAATATAATCAAGAGAATTTCTCTATTATAAGTGTTTTTTTTTATATATATATTTTTTTTGTTTGTTATTATTTTAAGATGTTCTCCATTTTTTATTGAATTATTTGTTCTTCTGTAACCTAAACAAAATCTGAAACTGAGAATGATGCTTTAAATTTCCTTTGAAATAAAATAATAAACTTCAATATGGGATCGCACTAAACTTTGAAATAATTTTTTCTGTTTTTTTTTGATTTGGTGAAGAACATGATGATACAAAATTGTAAGGATCATATAATAAACTTTTCTTTGGTAAAGGACACTCCAGATATGAATGCTTTTATTTTATGATTATTTCTATTTATATTTGTTTTTGTTTATTTTTTTCTAAGTGAATAGATTTTTTATTTATATTCATTTTTTTTATATTTCTATTATTATTACTTTAAATTCAATCGATGAAATTATTGTTTTTGCTATTGTTTGAAGGAAGAACATAATATTATTATTTGACTGAAACGGTTCCTAATGATTTTGAATACAGGGTAATTTTAGACAATACCTAATATATAAATTAAGTCTTAAGAAGTGTGGAAGTTTTATTTATATAATATTAATTTACCTGTTTATATAATATTACTAGTTTGTATTAGTTAACCTGAATTTCAGATCATTTTCACTTGCGGGATATGGGTTAATTATATTTTTCTTGTAATTTTTACAATTGATTATCATGCCAGTGGTACTGGACCAGGTAGGCTACCCTGTATTACTACTTATGCTAAACGTAAGTAGCATGAGAAAAAATTACACCATTTAGAACGCATATAGAAAATTTGCGCATACGTAAATAGAGGTTAGATAACAATGGTTATTGATGTGTCACCAGAGAACATTTTTGACATAATATTTTACTTTTTTCATTCGCTTGATAATTTGTTTGCGAAGGTTGACTAAATTTTTGTTAATTTGTGCATCGCAAACTAAATGAGAAGATTTTTGCTATGCCTTTTTTATGGAAGGGGCACAGATCAACAAACCCACAAATCATTTTGCAATTATTGAAAATCTAACCTGAGATATTTTGACAGACACTTTAGACATGCTGCACCATCCAGCTTGTTTTGTTTTTGATAATAATTATTTTTTTTTGTATTAATGCACCCATATGGTGTTTTGGGTAAAGAATGAAAAATAGTTCAGAATACATGAGTTTTCATACAGTGCACTGGGATTAATTGACAGCACAATAATATGTTACAAAGTCAAATACCATTTACTTCATTTCAAAAATAGATTTTCAGTATTTTCATATACATTTTTTTTTTTTTTTTTTTTTTTTTTTTTTTTTTTTTGTCTTTATTCTATACAACTATCTACATAAAATATAAAAGATATTGAGTATAATGTTGGAATTAAAATTGACGTGATGTAACTGACATGTAGTCTAAGTCAAAAATCCATTGATTCTTGACTTAATATTCAAATTTATATTTATGGAGTCTCAGGTAAAGTGAATCTAGTAGATAAATCCAGCGGTCTGAAGCGTCTTAATCTGCGCTCGCTTGTTCGTTCATTATTGATGAGTTGAGGAGCAAGTAAATTTGGATGGTTTTCCAGTCGAACATAGTATTTTTCAGCTTTCTTTTTAATGAATTTCTTAACAGATGGGATATTTAAATCTGATCTAATTGTGTCATTTCGGACATACCAAGGCGTTCTAACTATAGACCTTAATACTTTGGACTGGAAGCGTTCTATTATTTCGATGTTGGAGTTACTAGTTGTTCCCCATAGTTCCAACCCGTAGCTCCAGATTGGCCTGATGATAGCTTTGTACACTGCAACTTTACATTCTAGGGATAAATTGGAGAAACGACCTATTAGCCAAATTAATTGGTTGAATTTTAATCGTAGTTGTTTATTTTTGCTGATGATGTGACTTTTCCAAGTGAGGCGTCTATCCAAGTGCATACCTAAGTACTTAACCGAGTCTTGGTGAGTCAATTCCATGTCGTTAAGGTGAACTGCGGGGCAATTTCCCTTGCGATTAGTAAAGGTGATATGAAGGGATTTCGATTCATTGGCCTTTATTCTCCACTTTTTCAGCCAGTTTTGTATATCCAATAAGTAGTTCTGAAGAACTTCTGAAGCTAATCTCGGATTAGTATGAGACATTAAGACCGCTGTGTCGTCAGCAAAGGTAGCAGTGAGTACCCTCGGCGATGTTGGGAGGTCTGCTGTAAATATCAGGTAAAGTAGTGGGCCAAGGACACTGCCCTGAGGAACCCCAGATTTAATTTCTTTTAGTGACGATTGTTCCCCGTTGTATTTAACGAAGAACCTCCTATTTGATAAATAAGTTGACAAAAGTTGCTGGTAGTGGTGAGGAAGTAGTTTTTTAAGCTTGTAAAGGAGACCTTTGTGCCAAACTTTGTCGAAGGCTTGCGAAATGTCCAGAAAAGCTGCAGAACAGTATTTTTTCTTGTCAAGTGAATTATTTATATGGTTCACTACTCTATGTATTTGCTCAATTGTTCCATGATTGTGACGAAAGCCAAACTGATGAGCTGGTACGATATCTCGTTCATTATTTATTTTAATCAATCTTTTGGCTATTAGTTTTTCGATTAATTTTGATATTACTGGCAGAAGACTTATTGGTCTATATGAACTAGTCTCATTTGGCTCTTTCCCCGGTTTAGCTAACATTATGATATGAGCAGTTTTCCAGATATCTGGGAAGTAGCTAGTTCTTAATATAGCATTAAAAATGTGGGTTAAGAATTTTATACTGCAATACGGAAGTTCCTTTAGCATTTTGCCTGTGATACCATCATACCCAGGAGCCTTCTTGTCTGACACAGAGTTTTTTATAATTTCCTGTACTTCCTTTATCCGGACTTTCTTTATCGGTAAATCCATTTGATAAGGCACTTCAAGGTAGTTTTCAATCTTGTTGTTTTCGTCGGTTGAAATTACTGGTGGATACGGTACAAACACTTTTTGTAAATGTGATGCAAAAAGCTCTGCTTTCTCACCATCGCTTCTGGCCTAATTACCATTTGATTTCCTTAGTGGAGGTATAATTTGTTGTGGCCGTTTCAGTTTTCTTGTTGCTTTCCACAGTGAGTAGTCATTAAGATCGGTATATGTTAGTCTTTCAAGGTAATTCTTCAACGAACTTTCTCTGCTTTTATTTAACAAAAATTTAAGTTCTTTGATTGCACGGTTTAACCTGGCTTTGATTTCAGGGGATCTAGTTTGTTGCCAATATTTCCTAAGGTTTCTTTTTTCCATGATTTTGGATTTTATTTCAGGTGGAGAAATAACATATTTTCGGATGTTACCTTGCGTCGGAGTTGATGACATTGCTGCTTCAATCATGGTTATATTTAGGTTTTTTATAGCTTCATTGATATCTTGGGGGTTTTTCAGTCCTATATTTAGAGAAGTTTTCATTTCAATTTCCTTTCTATAATTATCCCAGTTTGTTTTCCTTGTATGTAACCGTTGTTCATTTTGAGTTATTACTACTTTGGATGAGGCAGAGATAATGATAGGCGTATGATCTGAAGACAGCTCGAGGCTTGATTTCACAGTAAATAGTTTTGGTGAGATACCTTTCGAGACGCAAAAATCCAAAAGATCCGGTGTCTTATTAAGATCAGAAGGCCAGTATGTAGGTTGTCCAGTAGACAGATAATTCAAGTTGAATTCTTGCATGCCTAGTAGTAGCTGCCTTCCTTTTTGAGTGATCAGCCTAGAGCCCCAAAACGTATGTTTAGAATTATAATCTCCACCGGCAATAAATCTATTTCCCAGAGTTTTAAAATAATCAATAAATTGAGATTTGTTGATATTGTGTTTAGGAGGGCAATATATAGCTGAAATAGTTAAGGGTCCATTCCAGTCAGCTATCACGACACTTGTTGCTTGAATATGATTAAATTTATATCTAGGAAGTTCATAGTGCTGTATGTTTTTCCTGATGATTATTGCAGTACCAGCATGAGCCGTCCCATCAGGATGATTTGTGGAATATGTGTTGTAATTTTTTATGTTAAAATAACTTTTGTTTGTAAAATGGGTTTCAGAAATTAACAAGATGTCTATTTGGTGATCAATAATAAAATGATACAATTCTTGTTGATGGTTTGACAGTCCGTTGGCATTCCATTCATATACATTAGGTACTTAGTTGTGTGGGAAATATGATAACGAGTTACTAATAATAATGTAAAAATAAAAAGGCTGAAAATTAATAGAAAGAAAAAAATCTTTAAATAGAAAGAAAAAATAGAATTTTAATGACCTTGAACTTAATAAGTATTTGAAACAGTGCCTTGAAATAAATCCAATTTGGCGTAAATTTTCTGATAATAAAGTAGAATTAATAAATTTCATTAAATCATAGGTTTGCTTCAAGAATATCTACCTTGATTTCAATTATTTCTGCTGAAAATCATTCTAAGGTTCTTTTGCAGCTGAAATAATTTTCGATTTAGTGCTTTCGAGCCACGATAACAAATCCGTAAATGATTTAACAAATTTTTTCTATGCTCTCTCAGAAAACTAACGATATTTATATTATGTAATAATCATGTAAATCAAATCTAATTTCCACTTTTATTGTGAAAAATAGTTTTTGTGAAAGCGTAGGCATCAGTGTTCAATAAATTTGTGAAAAGGTCAAAATGTACATTACAAAATATTTTTAAATAACATTTTAATTGTAATTAAATGATATTTGAACTGCAAAATATCAATGCCTTAGGGACTTACCTGACATACCTGATAAAAACATTTCCAACTATCTAGAAGCTTTAGTATTTTCTTTCGTTGAGTCATAGGCCAGTTAGAGATTCAAAATTCTATGGTAACCTAACAGATTAACATGTATTTGATTTGAATTGAAGGGCTTAAAATAGAGAAAATTTAGTAAAAGTATATGTAGTCAAAATTATCGCCATACTTCGAGTCATTAAGAAGCTTTTGGCTTATATTTAAATTTTAAAACTCAATTTTTATTTTAAAGAAATTTAAAAAAATTATTATAACTAAATGTATTTAACTATAATTTTTCAACAATTTCATAAAACTAACTCTCCAGCTAACAATGACAATGATTCACTTCACTTGCATGAAGGCCCCACTATTCTATTCGCTTATTAGAAATATTATTATGTCTTCATTTTCCTTGGAGTCATATATTTTTATAGTTTATTGTGATGACGCAAATTTGAATCTGTATCTGAAAATTGAAGATAGCGAAAAAACAGTTAGAAAGAGAAAAAATATATAATACGAATATGTGAATAACCTTTTTTTGTGTTGGTTTTCTTTAAATAATACTGAAAAAATAACAGAAAATTAATAAACAAACAAAAACCAAACCATTTTGAATAAATTTTTTTACGCATTTTTTTACCTACTCATATAAAGAAATTTAGAAATTTTTTTTTTGTTTTATTTTTTATTGTGTTATTTTATGTTCATATACCGTTATGTAGACATTTTTACTGTTATCATTGTATTGCCTTTAAAAATAGCCTAAATAAATAATTCAAAAGATTTTCTATGGATTTTTGTTTTATTTTTTATTTGTTTATTTTTGTTGTTGTTTTATTTTCTAGTCGTTTCATTTAGGAAATTTCTAATCTATATAGGTAGGTAGATATGCACGTGTATATGCATAATAAGTATAATATGAATATAAATAAAAGTTTAGATAAATGTACTGGTATATGTAAATAAGAGTTTCCTTTGAAATATAAAATTTATTTTTGTTTGGCAATACAAACTTAAAGAACTTAAATGCGAATTTAAATTTTGGTTTTTTATTTTTTAATTTTATTTTTTTCTATGAATTTTGTATTCTTTTGTTGTTATATTTTTAGAAAATGCTTTAAGAAAATTTGAACTGATTTAAATATTTTGAGGAATGCTTTTGCAATCTATACAAATATATACACACGTGGGTATATTTAGATAGAGAAATATATTACATACATAACATTTATATACAGTTATTTCCAAAATTATTTTTATGATATTATTTAATATGAAACTGGAAAAACTTTTTAAGAAAGGAAAGCATTTTTCTTGATAATGGTAAAGACATAACTGATATTTTGAGATAACGTTAAAATTCATCCACCAATATACATATTACATTGGGATATTTTTTTATAGTACAGTAATAGAGTAAGAGGTAGACCAAGATGAAGGTGGCTGGACGAAATTAAGGACACTTGTCCAAATATTGGAAGGTTAACAAACGAAGGACAGTTGCCCAAATTAGATCAGAATGTAGGAAAATTGTAGACAAGGTCAAAGCTAACCCTGAGCCTGATGTAGAAGATGATGATCATAAGAGTTTTTATTATTTTGCGAAAAAAATGTAATCCGTGCTTCAAATACATTCTATACCTATCTCGTATTATAATATTTTAAAATTGGGGAAAAATTTGTCTATTATAGACGATAATGTTCTGTGACTGCCAATATGTAGAATAGCAACAGTGTGGAATAATTAATCACTTTCTTTCTGAAAAATTAACTACTAGAACAAATTGAAACACTTTCTATGAACCATAATTGAAAAGTCAGAATGGTCCGAAAATGCAAAAGAGGGTTAGTACTGCGGTAGTAACTAAGCTAAATCGAAAAACATTGTTTTGAAACACATAATAAACTTACAGTTCTCACCGCTGTAGTTCCTGGAAGAAGTTCGGGAATTATTTGCCATGAACATAATGGCCAGTAAATAATGAAAACAATAGGTTCGGAGAAGCACTTGGGAAAAATTCTTTATTATTTGCTTAAATGGCATATTTATAAATTCCACTTAGTGACAAAAGCAAATAATTTAAAATAAAAATCGGAGATGTTAGAGGTATACCCAGAGTCACGATAATGTTTAGTAGTACTAGGTAAATTGTTTTTAATGGTTCCTCATTAATATTATGGTTGTTATTATCATTATTTATTAAGATCTTTAATATTAGCAGTAATAGCTAATGGAATGTAATAGCTAAAAACATAGAACTAATAATACGCAGGAAGAAATCGCTCCGATATTTAAAGGATTTAGAAGAAAAATCATAAAGCGAAAGATCTACATATCATGATTATTATTGATGAACCTAAAGAAGATTACTATTGATGAACCTAATCAATAATAATCATAATCAACGAAAGCGGTTCCGGATTGGCTTTCACCGTGGGAGCTTATGTATTTGCTGAGTAACTTGAACGTGATCAAGGAAGACTCACATATCCTCCCGTATATTTATTATTGTATGATTTTCAAATAAGTTAAGAGTAAAATAATAATTTTTATACTCTATTATAGTAAACCTCTATTATAGTGTACCTATATGTAAATAATTTTGTATCAGACTGTAGTGAAATAATTTTCTTCGATAATCTTTTATTTTATTGAAGTAAGTTACAAGCAAAGATTTTTTGTTTTTCAAATGGGAGTGGGATCGCCTGAAATCTGAGGTAAACATTATTTGGTAGGTTAAAAAGTATTATTCGAATTAACTTAATCTATTCATAATCATGCTTAATTGATTGAATTTTACAAATGGAATACTTTAAGAGATTTTTTTTTTTTCTTTCTGTTTAATTTAAAATTTATTTCTCAATAATGTTTTATTAAGTCCTTTGTTGCTTCTTTTTTATTATTTGTTTTTTTTTTTTGTTTTTTTTATGTTTCTTCCTTTTTCTGGTTTTCTAAATAGAAAAAAAAAAAATTTAAAATATGAAATTTATTTTATTTTTATTTATAAAAATATTGGCATCGAATTTTATTGGTAAAAAATTAGGAATGGTTTATAAGATTATTACAAAATTGTGTCATAAATATAAAATAAAGTTTAGAATATCATAAAAAGTAATGTGTATTCATAATATTTGACATTTAATTTAAATGAAAATTTTATAATTCAATATTATAGAACTAAATTGATGTGACATCTGGAATTATTTTGTTCTTCCTTTATTTTTCTTTCTCAATATTATTTAGTTTAATAATAAAGTGAAATAAAAAAATTATAATACGGGAAGACATTTTTTTTTTTGCTTTATAAATTTATTTGAAAATGTTTTTTTTTGGAGGTGGATATGAAAAATTTGTATTAGTTTTTCTTACAGATCTGACAAAATAAATTTTTTTTTAAAATGATAGTTGCTTGTTACTTACAATAATTATTATATTATGCTAGTTGCATAATTTTCATTAAGTTCTGTTGCCAGAATAGACAAGATTATAATTTACTTAATATTGATACCAATTAGCAGTTTCAATGAATTTAGAAAAAATTAAAATTTGATACCATGAACTCAGTCTCCGAATTGAAATTAAAAATCTATTAATAGTATGTTTACACTAGATCTACAACATGTCAATATGACGTGAAATAATTTGTTTATTTCATCTTTCATAAACAAAAAGTATGTTTTTTTTTTTTTTTTTTTTTTTTCCAGATAGTAGTAAATTATCGAAAGAGGCTTCAGGGACTACCTATTACCGGGGAAGACAGTTTGAAGGACTGTGGGACTTTAACCCACTAAAAACTCCTATCATTATTGCAACATTAAAACTAGTCTTATAGACTAACCATTAATTTACATTTAACTCAAAGAAACTAAGATACCTTTGATCTACCAAAATCCAATAAGGTTTTAATTTTCCGTTTTATATTTTTTTTTTATATGTAAAGCAAAAAATGATTTTAAAACAATTAAGTAATTTCTCTTATTTGCATAAGAAACTGTGGAATTCATTTTTTTAAATATTTTAGAACTGTTTAATTTTTAAAACTTTTTCAAAAAAAAAAAATAAACATAAATTTAAACGTCAAATAAAGACTAGTTATCCGCAGTGTGATACCGATTTCTATAATGAGTATCCGAGTCCGATAACATATACATTGTAGTTTGAATAGGATCACATGTTGTAGAGCGTATTGTGAATAGGATATTACCAAAGAATATATAAATATAGTAAAAAGTCGCTCTATAAATTTTTGAAGAAAAATATTTGTACTACGCGCCTGATATGAGGGCCCACACATAGAAGGAAGAGAAAAAAGGGTGAAGAGAAGACCGAAAACAAAATTCTTATTTTTATTTTTTTCCATTCAATCGTACTATGAAATAATTATAATTTACAGTATACACTGATATGAATATATATGTATAGCTACATACAATAATAGAGTCAATGATAGAATCACAGAATCTAGAAAAAATTCTAAAAATAATAGTAATATAAGAAAAATTTTTATTAGTTATGCATTACAAATCGTGAACTGTCCACGGAATAGCTTCTTTTATCAGAACTTGGTTGAGTTTTGTTTTTGGTCTTCTCTCCACCCTTTTGTATCTCCTCCTATTTGTGGGTCCTCATATCAGGCGCATACTACAAGCATTTTTATTGAAAAATTTATATGAGATGCGAATTGTTACTATTTTTAAATAATCTTGGGTACAAAACAATAAAATATATTGTTGGGCATTCCACTAATTACTATATTTTATTTATTCAGTCTAAATTAATATTATTAAATATTAATCTAAATATTTTAAATAAAAATTTTACATATTCACTAAGATTTTAATACTTACATACATATTTTGAAACTTTGCTCATGAATGGTAAATTATTAACTAACAATACACATTATGCAATATTAATAGCTGTGAGTTATAAGATATGAAAAGAAATTACTATGATATACAACATAAATGATATGTCGATTGTAACGTTGAGTCATAATTTCAGTGCCTATATTATTTTCCAAAACTTTAATTTTAGAGAAATTTACAAAAATATGATTTTATTATCTTTAAAATAAATTCTAAACCTTCCAGTAGAGCTTTGGTAGTTTTCTGAAGGTTAGTTTAGATTATTTCTTAACATTTTTTAAAAGTTTTTTTAGTTTTTTTATGAATTAGAATTAAAAATATTTTTCAATGATTTCCATGTAAAGCTTTTATGAAAAGACAAAAAGAAGTATAAATTTCATTCAATATCCTTTATAAAATTAAAATTATAAATTTCTTAGATCATTCAATTAGATTTTGTATATTTACTAAAATAATATAAAATTTTATTATTTATTTATAATTAAGTTCAAACATTTATACCTACCTATTACAGGACTAATAAATTTGAAAAAAGAAAAAGCCAATAATTAATCAGAGTTGTGGGGTGAAATTATATATAAAACAAAAGTTATTTTTTAAATAAATTATAATAGGCAAAAAATTATTATTTTAAAAATAAAATTAAGAAAAAAGGTAAATATTAAAAATTGCAATATAAAAGAAATATAAACTTAAATAAAGAAATCAAATATCAAGATATAAGAGTAGAATAATAATAACCAAAATAAAAATCAAACAAAAAATGTGAAACTAAAATAAAAGTAACTGGCCAACCACACGAGGCAGCAGTACTGTTAAGACACAAATACTTTCATTGTTATTCACATTTTTCTGACTGTTTTGTTCACTCGCCTTGACTAAATTTGTTTGACAATCATTTTGGATTATTTATTTGACTTTGAAAAAAAATATTGTTTTTGCGATACCAATAAATGGGAATAAATTTGGCATGATTTTTTGAAAAATTTTAAACAATAGTTTTTGTTTTTCAAAAATAACAATTTGGAAAATAAATTAAATATTATAAGCTGTATATTAACACTGAACATGTCATCTATGCCACACAGACAGTAGTTTGATGTATTGCACAAACAGTGAATATTTCGTATGACTGACGTAAACAAAAATTAAATTCCGAAAAATTTAATAACGGTAAATGTAATGTAAGTATTTTTAACTTTTATCAACATATTAGAAGTAAATATTTATTTATTTATTTCAACGATTTATGCCAGAAGAGATAATTCTCATAAGAAGGCTATATAAGAATTGCTGATCAATGAAGATCAGAATCCAATTACAAGCCAAATTGAAATGTAAGTTAATATGTTGTCTTTATTAGTTAATTATATTAATGATTACAATCTACCTTTTACTTCATCCTGACTTGAGTCTGCGGAAAAACAGAAGAGAAGCATTGGTTCAACACCCTCTATTTATATCCTTGGTTGATTGGAGAAAAAAATTATCGACATCATACGATATATCTCCACACTCCAACTCCAACGTTTCACTAAATGTTTCACGATATTCCGGAACGACTGGTTGTTGGAATATTTTTAGTTGAAGGACAACGGAATACTGAAATATGTTTGCTGGTTTGTTGTGAGCTGTCATATTCAATTCTTTTGTGTACAATTATAAAATAATTAATTAGTGATGACGTGACGTACAAAATATAATATTTCAAATTTATTAGTCCTTAATTATTTATTTTTTAAATAATAATTTAATGAGTTCTTATTTATTTTAGGTTGCTGCTCAACTTTTACCATCAGTTCTTTTTTTTAGAAATAAGTAACCTAAAATCTTCCTAACAAATTTTTACTCATGACAGCCTTTGTATTTATGACTAACAGATACAGAAATAATCCCAAATTTTTTTTTAATTATTTTAATTAATTCATAATTATTGGGACATGAGAATATTAAACATTTCTACTTGTTTCTTATTTATCTTAAAAAATTTACTTAAAATTTGTATTTTTATCTCTTTAGCCTGATTATGACGCTGTTCATAATAAATTTAAAAGTTTTCCTATCAATTATCTGGCAATATAAAAATCTCTACAAAATATTTAAGAAAATTTATTACTATACATACATACATAGTACATACATACATATTGGGGTATGATATTCAAATTAGCTTTAACACATAAATTATTGAAATTTTTGGGAAGAAAAAAAAATAAACTGAATTTTTTTCACACTTTAGGAATCCTATAATCATGCCATTACATTACAAAATAATTTTTGTATTTAATTTGATTTTAAAACAAATTTTTTTATTACCTATTTATTTTCTTCTTATTTGCGCCAGGTTCTCACATTTTAATTTCTAAACATTATTATCCTATTTGTTTTCTATTTTAATTTTAATTTTTTTTTTCTGTTGTTGATGAGATGAAAAATTTTCACTTGATACACGATATGTTTTGTTTTTTTTTTCACTTACGCTCCTACTATTTATTTATATAACATTATATAATATATGTTATTGTATATAATGTGATATATTATATTATGTATAAATAACTAATAAAATATTCATTCTAAGAAAACATTGAAAAGCACTTTTAAAATATAATAGGATAAATTTTGTATATTTTATATTATATGTATAGTAGGTATATAAAGGTACATAATATTGAGTTCAAGCGATGAGGAAGTTTATTAGGGAGAAAATTCCAATAAATATTTTTCAAATAAAATTTTCATTTTAGAGGTATTTGTTTTGTTGTTATTAACTTTTTTATATATATATATATATATATATTTTTTTTACCTTTTGATGTGAAAGTAAAGAAAGCGGAGGGAGTTAAATCTGTTTCGGGTATATAATAGATAGTGGTAGTAATATTCTTGTACTATGGAATAATTTTTCTTAAACTTTTGTCAACCTGACGAAATCATCTCGTACACATTATATACAAATTTACAAAATTCAATAAAATAACATTTAAATTATAAATTTTTTATTGAATTTTATTGTTTATTTAAGGATACCGACCAACTGTAAATTACGTTTACAAAAGGAGTTTTAAATTAAATAAGAAAAAACGGACTATTATTATTATTTCATTTTTACAATATGCTTAATTTCGTATATTTAAATTCAATATTTTAAGAGCTGATATTATACTAGAATATTTAAACCTTTGATTTGTACTTATTTAGACTAACCTGACCTAAATATTTAGAATAAATTTAATTTGTAAAGGAAAATATGGCAAATAAAAATCTTTAATTAATTATAGTTTTCTGTTAACATTAGAATCTAATTTTCAACCTAACCTAAAGCTTAACAAAGGAGTAAAAGGTATAAAATAATTCGTTAATACAAATCTAGAAGTCATTCACATAAGTATTTACACTGCGAAAATAATTTTTTCCTTGTTGAAATTAGTTGTAAATAATTCCGACGGATTTTATTGATTGAACTTATATTTTACCGTTAGTTTTAATTGGTTGAAATGCATAGAAATTAGTACTTAATTAAAAAGTTCAAACTTAAGAATGAGCTCTAAGAAAAAAGTAATTGCTTCAACTCGATTCTGTGTCAAAAAAAAAAATCTAAATCCAGATAAAAATTATAAATTATAACCAGTATTTTATTTTATTTAAGCCATGACTCAGTTAAAATTTCCGACTGTGGTAAATCAAACAGGGTTGAGTTTAATACCTCCAAAACTCAAAGCTGTATAGTTACGTAAAAACTAACGCCGTTTCGAACCTATTCTAAAATTCCAAGATAAAAGTCTACAGAGAATAGAAAATTTAAATATTCTCGGAATGCGAGTAAATCAAAATATGGTCTGGAATGGCCATATTTCCGATATTGCGAAAAGCGTCGCAAAATGTTTGGGATTTTTTAAATCGTTGTAAGGCATATTTTTCACCTAAGGTAGCTAGGTAATTAGAAGTGGCCATTTCACTTGTTTCCAGAAGAACAATTAGCTGCTTAATTGTGCCTTTTTGATACCACGGCTCGATTGACCTATTTACTGTTGTTGGTTGTTATAGGGGGTCATTTCCTAATTTTTTGGACGCAGTACCAGAACCACCTGTTTAATTGAGAGCGTTGATCAGGTATCCTATTTTGCTTTCCGTGATAAAATCTATATTGTTGGGGAAAGCCTTACCTAAAGACCGCAGTCTGACTATAGTCAATGTTGAGTAACTGCAGAGGGAGTCTTCAAGAGTTTTTGTTTCATTCTCATCATTGTAGCTGCGCGAAAGGAAATTGAACGGAATACCTAGCTTGGCAGCATTTTTCACCTGTGGATCTGCTTAATATATAAGGCTACATATGACCCAAGATGAATTATAATCTGCATTTATGGGCGGGAGACTCAAAGACTTCTCTTAACTGTGTTGAAAGTGTACAAAACACACCATTCTCCTCATAGGTGATGTAACTGTTTCATCAACACCACCTCCACTTGGTTATATAGATATCTCGTGGGACTAGTCATATGTTCGGATGAACTAAATTCACTACTTCTGTCTCTTAAGCAACTCCGTACAGGATGCCCACACGTACACCGTAGAAATACCAAAATGGTTCAAGACTGAACTATTGGAAATTCGTTTATAGTCAAAACTTCTAGAATTGCATTTCACTACAAGCATTCCCAAGAAGGGTACTTTTCATTTGTTTAATTTATAAAAACATCAAAGTGAACGTTAATAACATAGTTCGCAACTCCCAGCCGAACCTTTCTCCTAGTTCTTTGTCTTCTTCTTCTTTCTATTAATTTCTTTTCTTTTCCAAAAGTCAATGCTAAAAGTCATTTGTAAAAAAAACGGACAAATTAAGAGTGATGTACAATTATGCGAAAAAGGGAAGCGGCTGTAAAAATCCGCTAATTAAAATGTCGTAAATTAAAAATTTCATCTTTGTTTTCAATTAGGGGTGACCTCATCCGACTTGGCGCCTTGTGCAGTGTTGAAAAGTTAATTTTAATCAAAATTAATTAGCTACAAGCAATTCCTCCGTTATCCATGAGGTAGGCTATTATAATGAAAAGTTTAAAAATTTGACCAAGATCGCTCCAATATTAACTTCCAGAATTGAAACAAGTTTGAACATCTTCCTTTTAAAGAACAGAAACTATAAACGACACTTTAGGAAAATTTTTTATTTATCCAGCGCACTGTGTGTACAAGTTGCACCTATAGAAGAACCGACAGTACTGAAAGTTCCATAAATATTAAATATGATATCATCTCTTTATTGGAATTTAATCTTCATTATTAAAAGCTGCAGTTCTGAAAAGAAATAATAGTTTTGACAATAAAATTATTTTCGGTATTTCGTGCTCTTGTTGTCTATATTTTTCTGCCGTGCGGAACAACAGGATCTCAATAATTTGGAATTGGGATTTAGGTTTAGGTATCCGGCAATAAATGTTTTTTTTTCTTCGTTTATTATGTTTTTGTAAAGTTTTGCATTCTTTATTTTCGAGTTGTTATTATTAGGTATGAAAAAACGAAGCAAAAAAATAAATTTTGAAAGGCAGAATATAATAGTCAGCGATATTTTAAAAGTTTGAATTTTGAAATGTCGCAACATTAACACGGTTTCATAAAATTTGAGCTAGGGCTTAATGACACTTAATTAGATAGAAAAAAATAAAATTGGATATTAGTTGGTGCGATTAAAATTAATAAGTTTTTGAAATTTGATTTTTGAAATGTCATTGATAAGCAGTTTTTTTTTTTTGTGTTTTGTAACGCATTCAAAATTTAATACAAAACAGCATCCCAGTTTCACCTATATATTTAACCTATCAAAGTATACATGTATCAAATTGAGGTGTATGTTACCTATAGTTAAAAGGGGTTTTTTTTATTTATGTATTTTTCCTGTCGTCTATCGTCATTTATAGTCATCTATTTATTTTAAAAGAAATATTATTTTTCGTTTGATTTCTATTTTGGAATAATGGTTTTTCTATCTAAATTTTTGTACATAAGTTATACGAATGTGTAATGTTTTTGTAAAGAAAAAAATATTCAACACCATTGAATTTTTAGCGATAAAAATAAAATAAATAAATAAAAATTTATTTATTATGTACTGCATGCACATATAGAAATTTTTGAATGTAATATTATTGTATAATCCCTTTTTTTATATAATAAAATAATATAAGTGAATGTTCAAAATATGCTATGAATTTTTAAAATTGTTGGTACCACACTTTCATTTTCAACTCTAGAATAACTGTGTATGCTTATTTTTATCGATTCGAAAGGTTTAAATTTCAGATAGAGAGAAATAAAATATTACAGTACGTAGATTAATATAAAAAAAATGTATACACTTTTTTTTTATATTTTTGGGGGTTGATGCAAAAGTTTTTTCTTGTTTTAAGAATAACATTTAAATTGCCAGTTCTGATCTTGACCTATTTTAATTGATTTTTTTTTTAACTTGAATTTTTCATATTAAGTTTTCTTAAATAGTTTTTAAAAAAATTTTAATTAATGTTTTATTTTATGTTTTATTTTGTTTGTTTGTATAATACAACTAGTATTATATTAATATGTGTGTATAATTATTAATAATATATATCCATATTTTTATATTTTTAGCAAAAAAAATAATGTCCTTAACTGTTCCTATTATAATTATTTCAATATAACTTTTTCAATACAATTTTATTCATATTTTTTTTACAATTTTATTTATATTTTTATATAATTAAAAAGTTTTCAATGATTTTTAAGAGTGTCTTGATAATGACCCAATAATAGGCAATTTTTGTTTGTACAACTCAAACAGTGAAAGTTTTATAACAGTAAATTTTCGTATATATTTATTACTCATTATCATTACTGTACTGGAATCACACCATTTAAGTAATCCTGTTGATAATATTGAATTTTTTTAATAAAGATAATGAGATTAGCAATCTTGTTAATAATGAAGGTCTATTAAAGGAATCATTTAATCTAAAATTCTGAAAAATTGGATCTAGATGTCTCATAAATTTCCAGTTGTTTTTACCACATTCAAAATACTACCTTTAACTGTAATGTAATAATAGTAGCGGTCCATTATGATGTGTGTAAATTAACCATTTTTACACATTTTTGACAGCTACACTACCTCTTATTAATTATGTAGAAACAATGGTTAGTAACGATCCGCAAGGTGCTGAATAAAATTTTTTGTGCTGAATAATTATTTAGAGTCATATTTATAATTTGAACTTTGATATTAACATTATATCAAATAAAAATTTAAATTGAAATATTTTTCAACAAAAAAATAATTTAAATATGATAAGTTGATAACCTTTTTATTGTAAAAATAATAAAAATAATTACATAACAAAACTAAATTTAATAAATAAAACTAGACAACACCAAGAACGGAAAAGGATGATTTTTGATAAATAAATTTCCAAAACAAAAACAACCTAACGTCAAAGTAGAATAAGTCAAACTATAATTTTAAAAATGTTGTTAGGTTATGTTTTGCTCATGAGTATAAAATGAGCATAAATATGTACTATGTGTGTTGAATCTGTCTATTATAGCACCTTGATGTTTAATATTTACTAAGTATTCGTAGGAATTATAATTTTTGACAATATGCTAAATTACTGAAGCATAAATACCCGATATTATGATCTTGAAAATTTTGCCTAACTTAATCAATTAATTTCTTGAACGCGTAATTTTTGAACTAGACTAGAACTTTTTATAATAGATTAGAATGAAACACTATCAAAATCTTTGTCGAACTGTCAAAAACAAATAATTTTACAGTAACTTATACAGTTGCTTACCGTAGTTTAAAGTTGTGTATAGTTGTTTACAGTTGTTTACAGCTATTTACAGTTGTGTACTTGTGTTTTACACTTCTTTAAGTCAAATAGTTATGTAAAGAATCATAAAAAACATTAATTTACGCGTAAAATGCCAACACTGCATAGTAATTAATTTATTTCTTAATACAATAAAAGATTTTTGTTGATATTGAAAAAAAAATTAAAGAAATTTAACTTACTTTAGTAATTGTATTTTTCATATAATTTTCATTTTTCAGCAATTATTGGTACAACACGTGAGCTGTAAATGTTCTGGCAATCGAAATATCTACCTCTACGTATTTTAAAACCGTATGATTTAGTTTTCTTCTACTTCAGATTATTTTATATATCCACATAATAACAGAAATAATATCATTATAAGTGATTGGTGAAAGAAAAATCAATAAGTAAATATCCATGTCCTGTCCAGGGTTTGAAATTTGGACTTTTTCATTGGATATCATAATCTGTTTGGACTTTTTCATCGGATAATCATTAAACCAAAAGGTTTTATTTGTCTTACAGATATATATTGTATTACATTTGTGCAAAAATTTTCACTATAGATACTGTATCAACTATACTACATAAAAATTTATTTTATATTCAAAATATTCATAAAAATTAATTATATATTATTTTTAATTTATTTCAATCAACATTATCAACTACTATATTATTCCACAACTGTATGTTATTCCGAAGTACCTAAGCTCGAATCTACAAACCGATCATACCCTGGGTTCTGCTGTACGGCTTAGCGTCATGGATAATGAACAAATTAGCATTTGTCTTGCATAATTCGCACAACAGCACAACTTGTTGTTCTTGAGAGGAAAATTCTTCGTCGGATATATTGTACTGAAAACGACAATGGGCTCTGAACGAGAAGATATAATGTTGAAATCACTAAGATTAAAGTTAAGAGACTACAGTGGCTAAAGAAGCAAAAAATTTCTTACTTTGGGCATATTATACGTGGAAATAAATACGAACTACTTTAGTTAATAGTTCAAGAAAAAATTGAAGGAAAAAAAGGTATAGGAAGAAAATAATTAATATGGTTGCTCAACATTAGAAACTAGACAGGTATCAGAAACGTTTACGAATCGAAACATCTATCAGGATATCGTTGCCAATATCATATATCCGCTAACATCCTATTGTGTATTTTTTTTTTTGTATTATGTAATTTTGTAAGTAACTTTCTTGTTGTATAAGTTCGGACTTGATAAACCCTAATGTGGTGATAAGTCCTATATAAATAAATTTATAAATAAAATAAATAAATTATGGATAGGCAATAAAAGAAGAAGACTACAGTGGCTCGGACGTCCTAGAACGAATGAATAAAAATTATCCAACAAAGATAATCTTCGAATCCAGACCCGAAGGTACAAGAAGTCGTAGCAGATCAAACCTTCTTTAGAAAGACGAAATATTGACAAGCATGAAACAATTTTGTATATTTAACTGGAGAGAAGCCACTAGTGATGAAAAAATAATAAAGGACATCGATGAGCCACACCCACACACACTACATGATCTGTGTTCCAGCTAAGTACGTAAGCAAATAAGTGTGTTATCAAAATAATTGTGTTCATCTACTTGTCTATACAGGTACATAAACTTTATAGTTCAAAATTCACATTGCGAATGTTCATCTACTTTGTATGATATTTACTTTCACTTTAACTAAATTCTAATGATGGCCTTTACAACAAATAAACCTACACCTTGTAATTGTAACAGTAAATTTAATTTAAACATTCTCGTAAATTAAAAATATTTCATTAAAATATTTTTGTATTTTTTTTTTATTTAAATATTACAGGTGGTGTCTTAATGAAGACAGTCAGTTGTAGAGAATTTGTATTTGTTTTACTTTCTTCTACATTTCAATTATGTTCCAGTTATCATTTTACATTTTACTTCATCTCGAAGTTGTTTTCAAGAATCATATTTTGTTTTCCTTCAATAAATCTTCATTTAATTTGATTCATATAAATTCTATTTGAAATTTAAGATTCAAGTATCTATAAATATATTCTTAAAAAATTAAAATATCCCCTTTAAAATTGAGAATCGATATTAAAAAAAAAACAGAGTTTTTTTAACTGTTAGGGAATTTTATAATTCCAGAGGTCTTCACGAATATACTTTTTAGTTAGATTTTCCACACCCGGAGCTAGAAATAGCTATCGCTAAAATGAATTGGACGATTTATAGTACTAACAGAAGGGGTTTGTTTTTCTTTTAATAAAAAATTTAAACAAACGGAAAAAAGTTAGGCATTTAAAAATCGTGGTTACATGTTAAATTAATTTTTCCAGCTTTTTTAAATAAAAATCTTTAAAAATCGGGTAGTGAAATCTATAATTAACAGAAAAAAATCAACATTATACATTAATTATAGCCTTAAAAGTATAAAACGAAATCCCTCAGGCTGGTTTAATGACCTCTGCAGCAAAGTTCTGAAATCCAAAGAAGAAGCTTATAAAAAATACAAGAATAATAAAACTGTCAACACATATGAGAGTTATAAAGTGGTTAGGAATAAATGTAAAAAAATTATCAATCAGCAAAAATTCCTGCACAACTAAAGGTTGAGACGAGAAATCTTTAATCTCCCTAACAACAGCAGGTCCTTCTGGACGTTTGCTAAAAGCGTTGGGCAAAATTTTTGCAAATCTTCATTTCCACCTATGATTGATAATAGTACAATTATATCAGATTCTGTTGGAAAAGCTAACCTTTTTGCAAAATTATTTGCAGCCAATTCCACACTTCCTAATACAGCCCAAAATCTGCCAACAATCCCTGTTGTTAATTCTTCGCTTGGAAGGATATACTTCAGAACAAGAGCTGTAGTAAAAGTCTTGAAGAATCTTGACATAAAAAGATCTACCGGTCCCGATGGTATACCTGCGATTGTGCTGCGACACATTGCCTTCGCCATTTCTAAACCTCTGCGCAACTTATTCTATTTGTCCTTTTCTTCAGGAACTTACCCGTCCTATTGGAAAGTTGCCCAAGTTTATCCTATTCCTAAAAAAGGTGACAAAAGCAATCCTTCGAACTATAGGCCCATAGCTATTACTTCCATTATTTCCAAAACGATGGAAATCTTAATCAATCAAAAGTTGAAGATATATCTTGATAGTAGAGGTATAATTCATGATAGTCAATACGGCTTTCGAGCTCAGCGTTCCACCGGTGATCTCATGACATGCCTCTGCGAAAAGCTTAACACCAGTCTTCATCAATCTGGTGAAGCTGCTGTTGTAGCTCTAGATATATCTAAGGCTTTTGATCGAGTCTGGCATTGTGCTCTTATAGCAAAATGCAATGCTGGATTGAAAGCTTTCTCTTAAACCGATCTATCATAGTTTCAGTTGACGGTAGTTTTTCCGACCAACTTCAAATCAATGCTGTTTTCCACAAGGCTCCGTCCTTTCACCCACCCTATTTCTCATTTTCATTAATGACCTTTTCAAATTAACTTTCAATCCATTGCTGATGACAGCACTCTAGTAGCATCATATGATTTTCTTAAAACAAATAATGCTACAGCTTCAGCAGTCAACTCCAAAAGAACAATGATGGGGGTAGAGCAAACAGAGTCGAGTTTAACACTTCAAAAACTCAAAGCTGTCTTGTTAGTAACAAGCTAATAACATTCGAACCAATTCTCCGGCTTCAAAATGAAGTTATTCAGCGACTCAAAGACTTGAACATTCTCGGAATGCGAGTGAATCAAAATATGCACTGGAATGAGCATATTTTCGATATTGCGCAAAGCGCCGCCAAATGTTTGGGCTTTTTAAGTCGCTGCAAAGCTTATTTTTCATCTTGAGACCTCTTCAAAATTTATAAAGCATATATACTACCCAAGCTCGAGTATAACTCACATTTATGGGCAGGTGCACCAAAAACTGCTTTAAATTTTTTGGACAAAGTTCAAAAACGCGCCATTCGTCTTATAGCCGACATAAACGTGACCTCATCCTTTATACCACTTGGTCATCGTCGTATTGTTGGAGCCCTTTCTCTATTTTATAGATATCTACTTGGTGTTGGCACTTATTCCGAGGAACTAAAGTCACTTCTTCCTCCTCTCAAGCAATTCTGTCGCATAACACGAGAAGCATCAAGTGTACACCTTTTCACAGTGGAAATTCCGAGATTGTTTAAGTCCGGCTATGGAAACTCTTTTATAGTAAGAACATCTCGATTGTGGAATCGCGTCCCAATCGAAGCATTCCCAATGAGAGAAGGATTTTTTATTTATGATTTACAGAGATTTAAGACGAATATTAACAACATTGTTCCCTCTTTCCCACAAAACTTTTCTTCTTCCTTTTTCTTTCCTTTCCTTTAACTATCCTTTCCTTTTTCAAATGGTCAACGGTACGCAAGTGCTAAAAGGTTCAAAACCTAAGTTTTGGCTATAATATAAAAAAACAAAAAAAAAAAAAATTGAACATAACAAAATAAAATAAATAACATTGGTATAATCACAGCCTGCTTCCTCAGTAGTAATACCCAAAATATCTTAATTTAAGTTATTTATAAAATTACATTTTCATAACAATTAATATTTTCGTTTACTTCATTCATTATTTTGAGGGCGTTTTCACTCTGGCTATCATTCTGCCCAAAAACATCATCATCATTAACTCTCTCTAAATATTTTATATGCCATTATTTAAAAACATAAAATTCACGGATTTACTGTAAGTTTAAAATATCACTCATTCATAAAAACTTACGAACATTTTGCACCCTCTTACCAATTATAAATGTTAAACATTCAATGTTTTACTGTAAAATGCAAAAAGGGACCGCATATTACACATACTGAGTTTACATTGTCGATTCCGTGATTATTAAAATAAAAATTGTAGTTTATAAAAAAAAAATAATATTGTTGGGTATGACACACCCATGTGTAAGTAGTGAAGGTTAAATAACGTGAGATGGGTATACAAAGTAAAGTATTGAGCTTAGATATCGCATTTTCTTAATGATTTGACTGGTCAGTAAATTAGGCGTTAACCTAACATGATTATGAGATATTATGACTAATTTGAGAATTAGAAAATGAAGAATGATTGATGACAAAAATGGATGTGTGTCACTTACAAGTATACCTGAAAAGAGTGTCTTTATAATTTTAGGGAGGTTAATATAATTAAAGACGCTTTATTAAAAACAATCTCTTAAGTAAAATGAATAAATTACTGATAAAATAATTTCAGCTCCAATTGTTGAATTATCTGACCGATCAAGTCTGCTGAAAATGATAATCGTAATAATGTAACAGAAAATTATTGTAAAAATAATTGTTCATAAAACATAAATTAAAAGGCATGAGAGAAAAAAACGCTATGCCACATTTTAAAAAGCAAACGGCAATTTAGTAATAATTCAGTTTGCTTAGCAATAATATAACTTTCAAGCTTGGTATTATTTTCAAAAAATGCAACAGATGGTGGTAAAAATGCTATGGCTTGTTTTTCCATTTTACGAAAAATGGGAGTTTTCCCCGGAATACCACAACATAAAAAATTATATTTTGTACTGTCAGTTACGTAGTAATTTTTTTGACAAAATAAAATATGATTCATACAGTTCTGAATCAAAAACGGATTTCAGTGTTGAATCCTGGAACGATCCAACTTCCATTCCGCATAGCGATGAAGAAAATATTGTAATGGTAACTAGAGATTATTCATAATATTAATTCGGGTGTTACATTACCAGCTTTTTACACAAAATTTTTAAAACTTTGGTTCAGAGCGTTTAAAAGTAAAGTTTAGCTTAAATCTATGTTGATATGGGTGTGCCGTAGTCATAGTTAGATCAATTTTGCTTGTAAATGTTGCTTTAATTGAAATATCTATATTTTATTGTTATTTTTTATTATAAAACCATCAGAGAAGAACGACTATCAAAATAATGAAATTTGAAAATTTGAAAACCACTGTTGAATTACACATCCAGCATACAATAATATATTTCAATTTAAATTTATACTTGTCATTAGTGAAGTCAAGTCCTTGTATGACTGTTATACCTACCATGTACTTATACGTAAAAAAGATTTTTTTTTTAGTTCAATTTAATATTGTCTGAATTGGTTACCGTTATATTCCATATTTTTGTATATATGGTTATATATGAAAAACCGATGCATCTTAATTACTGATGAAATATGTATATATATATTATGTACATTCTATAGAAACTATGATAAATTTTATTATATTTATATAACGAGGAATATTAGATAGTAGAAGTAATGTTCGATAGGACTATAATTTAAATTTTATATGATTAAAAGAAAAAACGAAATGATGATATACAAATATACATGCATTTCAAATTATTTAAACAGCAACCTACATACTGACATACATTATTATAGTTATACGTAAGGATATAAATTTTATGAATGGCGCGAAAACATGCAAATATTATAAAAGTCAAGCTTTTGAATTTATGATGATTTACGAATGAATTATACGTAAAGTAAATCACATTTTCATTTTATACAGGTGAAATGTTATATATAGGTAAGGTAGGTATAGGTATCCTTTCTACCAATAAAATTTTCTATATAAAAGAAATGAAGGCCTTTTTTCTTCTATCATATCGCTCTTATTAAATTTATATATTTATTCTTGGAAAATGCAATTTTGATCTTTTTTCAAGGTAGAAGATACCTACCTATCTACTTACATAAAAATACCTTCTGCAGTTTTGGTATTTATATCAAAAATTTCAATCGGAATCAATAATTATTGTGCATTACAACATATTAAAGAAATTTGTAAGAGAGAGAGAGAGAGAGGTAGATATAGGTTATTATTCAAAAATAATAATAACATAGTGCAGAATTTTGTAAGGAGAAAAGAAATGCCTGTTCAAGGACTTTCGATAAATTATAATATATACGAATATTATAAAATAATGATTATTGACGTGGAAATGTAATTTAATGCAAAAGTAAGGAAAAAAATTTTTTTTCTTCAAAACGTATGTGCACAGGAAAGAAAAATTTTTCTTTAATTATTTTCCAATTTTGTTTCAGAGAAAATGAAAGTTCTTTTTTTTGTTTTTTGTTTTTGGGGAAAGATTGTGTTGCATGAATTCATAATATTTGAATCAACTTAATGGCAAAAAAAAAAAAAAAATTAAATTTGAATTTATTAAATTGACACAAATCGAAATATAATTTACGAGAGATATTAGTCTGAGGGAAAATTTGGCAATGAAAATGGATGACTTAAAAATTATTTTTGTTAAATTTATGATTACATAAAGATAGTGACAGATAAAAAAAAAAATTTATAAATATTTAAACTTAAAGAATATTAATCTTACTTATAAAGATCACTTGGAGTTTAGTTGAATGTTGAGTTATATTTTGCATAAAAATGAAAAAAAGGCATGATGTCTCTTCAATGAAGTTGAAATATTGCTGTAAAATATCAACAATAAAGATTATAAATTTTTATCCGGTCAATGAATAATATATTAACATATTTTTTATAGCTATATTAAAGTTAAATACATTTGTTATAATTATCTTTCGGGTATATTTGATCGATTTGCTTGAATAATAAAAAAAATGTGCTTCGAGGTGAAATTAAAAAGTAACATACTCGAAAGATATTCTTCAAGTTAATTTCGTTTTTTTGGTGAAACTTTATTATATTTTGTTTTTTATAAACAGCCAAAGCGATTGCAAATTACCTTTAGAACTTACGTACCGCTTGGATGGGATATGATAGGAGAGGATAAATTAAAAAGTTAGATATAAATTAATATTAGGAAGTTGAGGAATAAATTTATTAATATTTTTGCAAATCATAAGTTAACCGTGGAAATATATCAGAAGGAATATGATTCCGCATCCTTGATATGCGAACTATGAATGAATTTTCCATAACCTATTTTATGTCATCTTGAGATTTGAAGTAACGGCTCCTCTTCCTTCGTGTTGAAATTGTTTGAGCTGAGGAAACAGTACTTTAATTTTTTCTGAGCATGTTTTCACACCTACGAAGTATTTATAAAACGAGGAAAATTCTCCAACTACACGTCGATGTCCTAGAGTGGTTCCGATAATTCTATACTGAATTTTCGAAAGAAAAAGGGCATAATAGACAATAGTTGCAACTTTTATAGAGCAGTATAAACTAATGTGATAAAGTTGTCTGATAACATAATTAAGATAATTCTTCAGGTAGTTAGTGTGAGCTGACCAATTTAGTTTTAATCCACTAATAAGCCTAGGCTTAAAACAATCTACAAATCTTGATCTCGATCTTGAAACAGTTTACATCACAGCAGGTTAAAATACAAGTAGAGTATATTATAATCAACAGTAGTAGGCAAATAAATACTAAAATTGATGTATTTAGTTTTTTCCCTTATAATTAATTTATGTTTCAAAAACCAATATTTGCTAACAACCAGGTCAGAATTAATATTATTAACAATAATAGTGCTGGAAGTTGCTTCATAACCCAAAGTAGTATCATCAATTCTGGCTTATAACTCATTAACTAACTAAGAATAGCTCGATTGTATTTAATTTGTTACCAGATTATACTCTCAATTATTTTTTGTCATTTATTTTACCCCAGTGACAAAGGGCTCCAGTGAGCAGGTCGAAAAACCCATAAAGCAAAAATATTTTGTTTCGGGAATCATATATGCGCTCTATTGAATGAAGAAAGGAATTCATGAAGAAATTAAATTTGCCAATTGTTTCCCAATAATAAAATGATCAAAAACAAACATAAATGTTTTTATAAAAACTTGTTTTCCAGCGTTAGAGTAAAATTTTGGTATAACAGTGAAAATAGTCGAATATTTTCCTTTTAATTTTACTGATATGCTTATCATACAGATACGCGTATTTCGTCTACTACTTGCAGACTTCTTCAGTGTTTTGTACTCGACTGAGGAAAGAAATCTAAAATTGTCTTATTTATTTTATTCGTACAGGTAACAATTTGATGTTTCTCGCAGCTGCATGGTTGTTTATTATCCAATGAATTAGCACAGGTAGGGGGTTGAATAAAAATATTTTTATTTATTTTATTATTGGTATTTAAAATAATTTTTCCGACGTTAGGGTGACAGGTAGGGGTGGTGTTATTTGTTTTATTGTATTTCACTAAAAATTTAAATAAAGAAGAATATCCATTGCCTTGGTCTTTATTTAGGAGTGAGTCATTTTTAGTTTTGTAAATTTCGATGCTTTCAGCTGAATCTAGTTTCCTAGAATCTCTAATGTAATTTATCATTACAATGTCTTCTTTCGAAATGCTATGATTCTCCTGGATGATGTGTTCTGCTACTTTGGATCGGAACTCTGTTGAGTTCTTCTTTTTAGCCAGTTCTGCTTCTTTCAGGTGTTCATTGAGTCGCGTTTGCATGTTTCTCCTAGTTTGCCCAATATAAACTTTGTTGCAATGACTGCAAGTTACCTTATATACACCTGATTTTTCCTTTTGTTCGATTGGGTCTTTAGTTGAACCTAGAATAGACTTGAGTTGGTTAGTTCTACTGCTATATATGATATCTAACCCGTGTTTTCTTAATTTCGTTCTGAGTGGGAGAGAAATCTTGCTAAACTCCAATGCTACTCTTCTTATGGGTTGTTGATCAGTGAGTAGGTTAGTGAGGGAATTCCGTTGTAAACTTCTTTTCCGTTTACTAAGTAAGGCCGTGATTGTTTTTTTCGGATATCCGTTTATTCTCGCAATTTCAAATATGTGTTTAGTTTCTTTTACTAAACCTTTTTGGGAGATGGGAAGTGTTAACATTCGATGGATCATGTGGTAGAACGATACCATCTTATGTTGATAGGAGTGGTTAGAGGTATTCAGGATGACCCTGTCAGTATCTGTAGGTTTCCTGTAAATCTCTAGTTCTAGAGATGTTTCTGTTTTACTTAACAGTAGATTTAAGAATGGTAGTTGGCCTTCTTTTTCTACTTCGACAGTAAACTGTATATTCCTGTGGAGCCCGTTAAGAGTAGTTAAGGTTGATTCTAAGTCCCTTTCCTTTATTACAGCAAAAATATCATCTACGTATCTTTTCCAAAATCTTGGTAACCGTTCTTCTGCTGCTAAATCTGACTCCAATTTAGCCATGAAAATTTCACTGATGAATGGAGAAAGGGGATTTCCCATTGGAGCTCCCTTCAATTGCTTGTAGAAGTTTGCTCTAAAGGTGAAATAATTTTCTTCCATGCAAAGCCGGATCAGTTTTATGTACTGTTTTACTTTTGTCCTCCACTGTGGTCCAGTTTCTTGTTGTAGTAACCATTCTTCTACCAGAATAATAGCCTCTTTGACTGGGATACTGGGAAAAAACGATTTTACGTCAAAAGAGACCATGACCTCGTCTTCGTTAAGTCCTCCCATTGATTGTAATTCTTGAGCAAGTTCCTTAGAGTTTTTCACTGATTGGGTTTCGAACTGCTTATCCATATTACGAAACTCCTCCACTAACCATTTGGCTATTTTATATGTTGGAGACATATCTGCTGTCACAATTTCTCTCATCTCATTCCCTGGTTTGTGAATTTTAAGAAGTCCTTTAATTCTAGGAAGTGCTGGATTGGGGACCTTAAGTTTGTCCAGAGCTTAAACAGAAATGTTAACAGTTAACAGTTAAGTTAACAGTTAACAGTTAAGTTTAAACAGAAATGATTATTTCAATAATTGTTTCAGGAAAATAAATACTGATCAGTAAAATAATGGTTGAAGTGCTCGCTTTTTCCAGCAGCTATTGCAGCTTTTTGAAATGTTCTCCATTTAGTTTAATTATACAAATGTCAATTCTATTAATTTTAGATAGACGACAATTAAATTTATTTGAGTAATAATGTTGATAATTATTATTAGTGTTTGGTTTTCATTCGTATTCTTTTCCTTAAACGATGCAAGAATATTATACCAAATTGACGATCTATAAGTCATTATTGGTCTAATTAATGATGTATTTGAGGAAATTTTAACTTTTTCGAAAGTAATTTATAGTTAAATATGTGTTTTGCAGCCTTAAATGCTTTATTTGCTAAGAATCCGACTTATGTTCACCAAGGAAACCCCAAGTGGTTTTTCTTTATGAATTCTATTTCCGCCTGACTCTGATAACGAAAATTGTTTCCAATTACATCGAATATCTCAGTTTACTTTGTAGACATTACATTTTTATTAAAATAATTTATTAATTTCCGAAATTCACAGTATTTATTGATAATATTAAATATGTTTTGTAGGTTTGTTTGACAATAATTATTCGTTTTATTATTTGCCACATAAATAAAAAGGTCATTTGTATCTAGGTTAAGTCTAATTGCCATTGAATACTACCACCACTTCTCATATTTTACACTTTATATTGCTATTGAAAAGAATAGGTGAATCACGATCCTACTTAACAAAATCACAATGTTTGCTATGTTAACATATTTTACTCGTGTAACACAATGTTTTACCAAGTCTTGCTCGTTTTTTTTCTCTGAACAATTCAGCATAATTTCTGATGTTTCCAGCAATATCAAATGAATTTTTTTAAATTCCTTTTAATTTGTTCAAAATAATAAAATTTAAAATACATTCAGGCGTCCACCATTACTTACCTCAAATCGGTTAAATATAGCAACCTACACTACTGCAAACAACATACCCACGTAATTCATTGACATTTATTATAAAAATTCTTCGAAAAAATACATTGTCCTCCAAAAATAATCAATTTTTAAATAAATAAAAGAAAATATATTTTTAAATTGCATCTTTAAAATATTTAATAATGTATGTCAATTAATGCATGACATCAAATTTAATATTTAAATAATTATTCTTTTAAGTAAAAATGATATTTTTGCGAAAAGAATGCAAAATAAAACTTTTCAGTTTTTGTTTATTTAAAAAAAATTTACCATGTTTGTAGCAAATAATGGCCGTCGCAAAATATTTATCTTAAAGCTAAAATAAGTTTATTAGTAACATTAAAGGAATACAGTAAAACAATAACACACTACTGCTGCTATTCTAGCAATTCTATTCTTATAACAACTCTTTTTGTAGAATTACGCACTTTTAGATTTATAAAAACATTGCTGGATCACTTGCGGAAAATCCCATTATAACAACTCCCGCAATTGCTATAAGAACATTCTTAGAGCAATATTAATCACATTATTCCCATAAAAACATCAGTATAACACCTTTAGTGCTTATCGGGAGTCATATAGAAGTCTTGTAGCATTAATTTTGTTTTTATAACAATAAAATATTACGTGGGTATACATATCTAGGTAAAATTAGCAATAAAATTCTGATCCCTATATTATCAATTAAACTATTTCATATTTAAATTTTGTAAATTTTAAAGTCCTTTATTCAAAACTAACACATATTATACTCAGAAAAATATCCTTACTTGATAATTATTAACGTTTATTTATTAGCTATAATTATAAGATTTAAAATTACAATTACGTCAACATGTCTGTACGTGAATTTATTAAGGAAAAACTTCATTTTATAAAAACTTAAATAACTTTAACTTATTTCATAATATACAATAAGAGTATAGCTAGATACAATTCTACAATAAAAAATTTTGTATTCTGAACAGGATCCACCATAATAAAATAATAATATTCTAATCTGTATTCCCATTATTTTTCGTTATAAAACGCGTATTTATTATTATTTCATGTATATATGTTAGCTTTTGTATATATGTATATAATTATATCATATATATACCCATATGCATATATTATTGTGTTGGTTATTTTGTAGTCAGATCAATATTCTAACTCTAACAAAAATCTTAAGTCTCACTTGAAAAACAAAAAAATAAAACACACAAACAACTATTAAGAGATGAACATGTTTACAGAAAAAGGAAAAACTATTTGGAATTAAATAATACAAAAAAAAGGAAAAACGTAAAGGATGAGGATAACAGAAAACGAACCATTTGCCTCCAATTTCCAGTTTGTTTGTTATGTTTTCATTTATTATTTTTTTTCGTTTTGTTTTGTGAGAATACATAAAGAGATTTGCTCCATTGAGAATGGAACGTGATTGGAATTTAATCAAATGTAACCTTAAGGCAAAATTCACGTGTCACTATACCTACGTATAGTTCTTTTGTTAGTGTTTTTTTTTTCTGTTATTTCCAATTTTACCTGTCCTTAAAGATTTCAAAAAAATAAAGAACAAAAAAAAACGAATAAATAAAATGAAATATAATACCAAAATAAGAAATAAAATATCGAAAGAAACAAAAAATAAAAATTTTATACCAACAAAATAGAAAACAACACGAATAATAATAATAGAACAACGCGGGAACTACCGTTTGTTTTGTAAATGTACCTATGTAACAACTAACAATAGAAGAAAACAAAATAAGTAAAATGAAAAACAAAATGCAACCATCAAATTTCCTATCTATGTGTGTTATCGTATCACAACAGTGATGAAAGAAAAAGGAAATTATATGAAACGAAGAAAAAGCACAGCATGAACAAAACACTGCGGCATTCGCATTGAATGAATTTCCACAATTAGATAACTATAAAAATTATTAAAAAAAAAAATATTGTTGGTACACAAATTTGTAGTCCAACTGTCATTTTTTCGTAAAAAGTTTATAGAAAAAACTAAAGAAATAATATTGTAAAATAATTTCAATACTGATGTACTGTGTTACTAATATTGTCTTAAATATCTGGTAGAATAATAGAATCTCTTAAATAAATTTTGTTAAATTGTAAGACAATGTTGATAATGACTGATAGAGGCTGTTTTATTTTTTTCCGAATTCGGCATACTCTTATCTATTTGGTACCTAATATTTTTTTTGTATTAAAACAAATAACAAGTATTCACAGATGAAACTAACATACCTACTTATATTATAAGAGTGTTAACATTATTTTGATATGAATGAATTGATTATGTAAAATTAACAAATTGACGTAAATTATTAAATCTCGCTTCATATATGTTTTTAATCCTTTTTCACATATCGCTTTGGAGTACAGGTGGCTACAGCATAACTTAAATATTGTGGTTCTGAAACTATTTTTTTTCAGTTGATTAACTCTAGAAAGACAACCTTAATTGACTCTACGTTAAATATAACCATGGGATTGGAAAAATTTACTCACACATCGAAATACAATATTTATTAGGCTTGTGTATGTCAAACATTCAAAATGCGTATCTGCCCTTAAAGCCTGCCCTTTAGTCAATTGTACAACAACATAAGTTCTAAATTTGTATAGAGGGCCATATTTTGGATATGGCATCAAATTTATTTCTTCTCCGTTCTCTGCGTAGAGTTTCAATTTGGCGGTAATCGAATCTCAAACAGTTGGTAATGAATATAAATCTCTGTTTGGTTATTTTTGCAAAAAAGAATCTCCACTTAGTTGAATCAACTAAAACCTCAACAGTCATATGGATTTGATTGATGGTTTTCAAAACTGCCCACAACATAAGCAATTCGAAATACACTACAAAAGCTCTTTATATTTTTATATTTTATATTCGGTCTTAGAGCCGAGAGTCAAATGCAAACTAACAAAGAATTAAGCAAAGAACGGACTGACGAAAATACAGTGTAGAGAAATTATTATTCTCTGCGATGTAAAAATTTTTTCTCTGAGATAGTTAATTTTACTAAGGTTATCTTTTTAGGTTTAATCAAATGTTATTATTTTACATAGCGTCGCTTTGCATTACTTTTCCAGGGTATTATAACGTTAGATTGTATGTTTTGTGATCCTACCAAATAGGCTGATTATTTGTGTTACATTTTTCCGTTCTGAAAATAATTTACATCATTATGTCAAAGAGTAACAAAAATAATAGGAATGTAAATTTTTGAAAAGGAAAGAAATTGAAGTCGTTAAATATTTGGTGTACCAACAAAACGTGGCAAATATTAATTAAAGTTAAAAGTTTAAATCATCATTATTTCTCCATTTCAAGCTGGATTTCCACATGTGCCAATTTGCTATCAAGGTCGATTTTGGCAGCAAAATAGCCAATCAGAAACAACCGTAGCGGTGGTCTCGGTAGTCGGGTGGTAAAGCACTCGAGTACAGTAATGTAACGACCGAGAAGCATAGGTTTAAGCCCCGTGAGAACCGAAACTTTTTTCAAACGGTGAAAATTACGGAAAAGGTAATTTTCAATACAACTACATCGGTACTTATATAATAATATAATAATTAAAAACTAATAAGAATAATAAGTATATAATATACAAAAATATAATATGCCAAACAATTAAAGGCCAACATTTCGAAAGGGAAAAGGACCTACAGATTTTTCTGTAGAATCCCATGTTAAAATAAATTAATCGTAGCGCTGAAAAGATAAACGAACAATATCCGTTCCGTGACGGTACCAAAAATACCAAAAAATTCGATGACAGCAAAATAATTTTATGTATTGGGATATAATTAACTATAAAACTATAATACGTATTTCAATATTTATATTTTTATTTATAAATTTTATTTGCTTAATTAATGCTTAAAATATTATAAAAATTACTTTTATTTTGAATATATTTTTAATTTGTCAAATATTTCTTGTCAAATATGTGTATTATGTCGAACATGTATATAGTCGCATGTGGAAATCTTTCTGTAAAAAACCGTCCCAGAAAAAAACGATCATGAAACCTGGTCAGCACATTTAGAAATTCATCAGCTTCAATCAATTTGACAGTATAGAACTATGTTTCAGACAGACTGTGCTTCAATTTTAAGCAATCATTATTTTTACAACGTAGTATGGCTAACAGAACACAATTTCAGAAACAAGAACTGTAAAAAGTATAAAAATGCGTAAAAAAAATATAGCAGAAGGAATAATTTTTAATCTTCAATAATTCAACTTGTTGAATTGATCCAATGTAGGTATTAACAGAAATATGCACAAAGTCTGATAGAAGCCAATTATAACATATTAAAATGCACCTTCTGTTTTTTTTTTCAAACAGAATAAAATACCGTTGCTAAGGCTTAGATATAAAAAAAAATTCTCAAAAATGTGGATTAAAAATGGAAAATTTAAAAACAATCCCACTTGAAAAATTCTACGTAAAAAAATATTTTTTTAATGATTTCAGAATTCACAATTTTGCAAAGATTAAATCAAATATTTTTGGAAATAAATACAGGATTAATTTTTATATATCTATTATTGGAACACTTTACATAGGTAGGTAGCTACTTTTTATTTCTCATTCTTTGAATACCAATCAAAAACGAACAATGATAATAATTTTTCTTATAGACAACTAACAATACAATTTAATATTTGATTTTTCATTTTCTTCTGCTATTGTCCTTATATTGAGAAGAATCTCTTATTGTATAATTTTTATTTAACAGTAATTGGAAAATAAATATCAAGATTTAAGATGAAAGAATATAAAAAAGGATAAATAGTACCTCCTATATTCATGTATACCATATTATATTGTTGTTGTTGTCTCATTCGACAATATTTAGTAAGACAACAACAGAGCAATACGATTATAATTTTTGTAAAGTTATTGTTTGAAAGGAAGCTGAATTGGTTGAATTTGGTGGCGATAACATATGTTTATAATATTATAGATGAAGGTATATAAAGGTAATATAATAAATTGAAGAAGAAAAACAAAAACACAAAAACAAATCTTTTTTTTTTTTAAGTTCTGTAAATCTATCTGTATAAAATGGAGCTTTATTTAGAAAATAGTCTAATATTGTATTATTATATTACAATAGAGTTAGTGAAATAAAAGAATTTTTAAAACATATTAAATTGTAAAATTTATTGAAATTTTAGATGAGATTAGGTGTGAAATTTAAGTTATTTTGTTAATAATGTTGTGAAAATATTTCAAAAATTTTTAATGATTAAAATAAATTTTACTTTAAGTAAAATTTTTGCCATATATGTACTCGCATTCATTTTTATCAAAATAGGATATAAAATTAACTGTTGAAAGTTAAAAATAAAATTATAATCATGGTGTTCTAGAGAAATTTACAATAATTTATTAAATTAGTTATACCTAATACATAGTTTATTTTGCAGTATTTTCCGAATTAGATTACCTTACAAAATTATAATGGTTAGAGATAAAAAAAAAATAATATTTACAGTAAAAACCAATTTCCATATAAAATTTGAAGATTAATACCAAATACATACCTACACTTATTAGAATAGATAGATGTTTAATATATATTTAAATTATTATAAAGTAGCAATTTTTTATTATAAATAATAAACAGTATTATATAATATTTATAATTTAATTGTATATTAACTAAAAAACGTAAATGTTTATCAACACTAGTGTTGAATACTAAGCTAGAAATAACTTTTACGTAGCTTAATATAGAAAGTTAATACGACATAATATTGTATCTGATATTTAAATTAATTTATAGGATTTTATCAAATATCGCTCAGATCAAACAAATCAGAGGTATACAATAGACAAAAGCTTGCATCATGTTGTTATGCAGTGAGATTTGTCATTGGGATATAATAATAATGACAAAAAAATAATTGAGAGTATAATCTGGGTAACAAATTAAATAAAATAAAACTATTCAATTTAAGAAGGCTTAGTTCCTGACAATAGCAGTACTTTTCCACATTTAATGAGTAGAGCCAGTAATTAGTTAAATAAATGCTCGAAATATTGTAGTGTAAAATTGCAGTACCGTACTTAATTAAGCACGAAAAATCATCATCCTGTGGGTTAGTTTACATCAGCTTTAGTAACTAATGTTAGTAACAGATAAAAGTAAATAGCTAACAAGCTGTAGTTAGTAGAATATTAAAGAGATAAATTCAAATACATAAAGAAATTAGAATAAAATCAAATATCAATTAAAAATAACTATTTATCAATTATACAGCTTTAATTTTAAGCTTATTTTACTAAGGTTAGTATCAAAACAACCTACTCTCGAGTGAGATTCGTGTATTATTCTAGACTCAGCCTCAAATTTACTGTAGTCAGTACTACGATTAGCACAGGTCAACGGAAGATAAATTAGTTGGGCTCTCTCTAAAAGTTATTAAATCCATAATTTTAGGTGCCAGGATATTCGCAACATTAATTTGGTGGATGTCAGCCACTAATCGACATTGTTGGAGATATTTCACGTCTGTCAAACATAACATATTTTCATAAGGAAGAACTTGAACGCTCCCCGGTGTTATACAATGATCGATGATATTAATTCTGTGTAACAATTCAATGATTTTAACTGCAGCCTCAGTTGTTTCTATTTTTAGAATTTCGAACCCTGTGATTCGAAGTTCAATTCTTACATTGTTGTATTCATAGATTCTTAGATTCTCTCAAAAAATATGGTGTATATGGAACAGCTACATGTGGATTTGACAACTGATATATTTTGTGTGCAAATTTCGACATAATTATAATAATCAAATTAACTATAAACAAAATCCTGTGCACTTTTGAATTGCATAGTTAGATATTTGATAAACATAGTAACAAAAAACCGTGTTTTAAAAAGTATCGAAAGCTACCATCATAGATAGAGTTTTCGTATTGTAAATTCTATAAATTTTTGGTGCTTAGAGAATAGCTAGTAGTTAGATATTATAATTACTATACGCACTATGCCATCAATTATCTTAAAAATTGTACAGTGATATTTGCAGATTTAACGCTATTTTTGAAATAACACACTTACTTTATTTTTTAGTTCTAACAAGATCAATAATCACCTATTTATTCTGTGATATTTTATTACTCTTGTTGCTTACACAAATTATATTTTTGTACCAGGAGCTTCAGAGCATCTGCGTTTTTATACATTTTCGACATAATTCGATAAGTAGAGATACATTTAAATGTAAAAAGATTTAACGGCCGAGTTACATAACTTATTAACAGCACTTATATTTTTTTAAATAAATTGTATTGGAATAGTATGCAAATACTATTACTACGTAACGCACCAAAATCGAACCTCATTTCTATACGATTTCAAAAAATAAAAAACTATATTCTACAAGTATTATAATATGTGTATTTATAGTATCTTAAAATTGAACACACAAATACGAGTAATAATTTTATATTCTTCGATATAAATTAATTTTGTTTTGATAAAAATTACTCTTTACAACAACTCACTTCCCATTAACAATTTAAATTTCATGCAATTAAAATATTTTTTTCTGAATGTTCCTTTTTTGTTTTTTTTTTTTTATTATTATATATTTTTATCAGCGTTCATTTATGTATTGCAATTTCCGTGACCATTCAAATGATAAAAAACTAATTCATTTTTTATTTTTAATTTAAAAAAAAAAACAGAACAAAAAACAAAAGTAATAAAGGAAAATTGTTATCCTTTTTTTTATGTTTGATAATGTTTCTCTTTCTTGCCCCACTTTTGGTTTGATTTTAATTTTTTTTTTTTAATTTTTATTTTGTCGGAAAATTATTGTGAAAACATTTTGTTGTTTTATTACCATCATCATAGAAACAGGAATACCACCACCAAAAGTAACAACGATAATAATTACAATACTGAATTTAACAATTTTTCACCGCCGAGTAACACAGAAAAACAGTTCAACAATTTCTCTCTAGCTCTTATTAAAATTATTATTGTTGAGTTCATAATTATTGTTGTTGTTAATGGTGTGGTGGCAATTGTTATTGCATTGATCATGATGATGATGATAATGATGATGTTGATAAATTTTTTTTTGTTACTGTGTGTGATTGTTGTTAACAAAAATTGTTTCATTGTAAAACATAATAGTCAATGAACTCCTTCTTTTCGGTATTTTTTTTTTGTTTTTATTTTGTGAATAATTTACGCGTATAGCATTGTTTTTATATAACAAATACATAATGACCAAGAAACACCCAAGTTTCATAAAATTTTATATTTTATTATCCCACAGGACCTACTCTGTTTGATAGTAGAACCACAATTAAAAGTTGGTAAAATTTATTTGTAAATATTCAGTGTTTCATACCCCATCCCTTCAACTTTTTTTTTTTTTTTTTTACAAAATCTTTGGTTTGCTCGTATTCATAACTGTGCGAATTGCAATAATATCTTGGTCTGTTAACAAAATTAATTCTTGCCAAGTTTATTTTAATAAATTCGCTATAAATAAGTATATACACAATAATATATAATAGATATACACAAACATGAATATTATAATGATATAGTATAAAATGATAATTATATACAATAGCTGGAAAGAAGCGGGTTATTTTCCTGATTTTTGCAATACATTATGTGTGATACAAAGTTGCAAAATGAGAATCTGAAGTTTTGATTGGGAAAATTTATGATTTTTTTTACCAGAAGCTTTTTGCAAAACAAAAGCAAAATATGCTATGGATGAAGATAGCAAAAAACGGTTAAAACTACTGAATCATACTGATAAATTTATTGTAATCATCTTAATAAATTTATTGGCGCACCCGAGGTGTTAGCCTTTATCGTATTTTTCATACAGATTAGTTTTCTTTCAGAAGTAGGGGATTTAAAAAATTTGGCGGCAGATAATTAGTAGTAGAAAAAATCGTAATATAAAAGTAGGAAAAATCAAAGCTTTGCGAATGCTATATTAAACAGCAGTTTTTTAATTCAGCAAGAACCAAAAATGTAGTTATATTATTGCATACATATAATATGAGACTTTTTACTGTCCTTAATAATTTTAATAAGGACTTTTCTAAGCTTTCCATTTTTTTTTTTTTTTTTATAAGCAAGAACAATAGCTGCTACATCTGTAAAATTCTTCCAATTTTTTTAATTCTAAGTTTTATTTATCAGACAAAGTCTATTAACGGCTTTATTTTTAGCAGTTTGCAGAAACCTATAGTACCTATAGAATATCAAAGATTATCTGTTGTGTTTTAGACTTATAGCTTGATCCTCGTGAATATATTGTGGAAGCGGTTTATTTCATATTGAGTTAACCTACCTTGTAACTAAATGTATTGATCTTAAAAATGACATAAATGTAGAGGCAAGACGCAGAATAACCCTTATAAATCGTTGCTGCTTCGGCATTTCAAAACATTTGGAATTCTATCCCGAAAAACCATATCTAAAATTTACAAATTGCTCATACTGCCGGCTTTTTCCTACAAATCATGGACACTGGTCAAAACAAGAAGAAACTTCTTCGCCGAATATATGGTTCTGTAAACGACGATTGACCTGTATAATGAAGTGGACAGACAATGACCTTTGATAATAAAGTAAACATAGGAATGAAAATGAAAGTCTAGAAACTTCAGGCTCAAACCGCTATAGCTGAATGGATGAAAATGTTTCATCCAAAAGTATATTTAAAATTAAGACCTGAAAGTTTAAGACGTCGAGGTAGACAAGCTTCCCCGTTGGAAAGATAAAATATATGCAGATATGAAACAATTCATTATATTCAACTGAAGAGTTAGCGGTAAAGGTGGAGAGCGTTGATGAGTCATATCTAGGATTTACATGGTCTGTTGGTTAACTAACTAAGTAAGTAAGTTTAAATTTATGGCCCCGAAGTAGGTCGATCCTAATATTTAGATAACAAAACTTATGTGTAATTAATTTTCATTTTTACATAGCAACAACCAAATCTATGTATAATTGAATTAGATCCAAAAGATTGGTATTATACCTATAACTCTAAATTATAACAATTTTGCCGAATTTTGTTAGGACTGGTAAACCATTGTAAATACTTCAATAAGCATTCTAACAAAAATTGGGTTTTCTATGACAAAATAAATATTTTATATTATAAAGAATCAGTATGTAGATAGCAAGTTTATAAAAGGTTGAACACCCCTGATGCTCTGGATCAAGTAAAAGCCACTGATTGACAATAATTTTCATATATACTAAAAATTATATTTAAATTTGCAACTGCAACTCAGTAATTTATGAATTCTGTAAATAATTTTATAAATTATACAATGTAGGTATATGTATTGTATGTTATACAGAATGTTAACATATGTTATAATGAATTATTCAAAAAAGGAAATAGCAAGAAATTAATTGTTTTGAATGCATGTAGAAAAAATGTAAAATTTTTAAAGTATAAAAAAATATTTATATAAAAACTGATTAATTATTCATGATAAAATTTATTATAATAATAAAAACCATTTAATGGAAAATAAAATGTAGTATAATTTAAAAAAAAAATACAGATAGTCTCGCAAGGCATTGGACATTGGATATTTTATTTTTCCAAAAAGGGAGTATGATTTTTAAAGTGATAGTATTGAGTAAGAAAAAAAGTGATGAAATAATGGAAGAATTTATTAAATTAAAAAATTTCAATATTAAATTTTATTTTTAACAGTTAGGATAACTGAATTTCCCTATAGAAATTTAAAATTGTCATCCATATTCATTTTATAAGCAATGGAATATAATCCTTTTCGATATAACTGATTAAATCTACATGAATAAAATAAAATAAAAATGTGGTAGTTTTGGAATTTTTTAGTGCTTATTGAACTTATTTTGTGGTATAGTATTTAAAAAATTTAAGGAGATGACAATAGTTTTTCGATATCATTTAATTGAAAATCTAATTTTTAATATTTTTAGAATTTAATTTTTTTTAACTTAATTCCTACACCTGATATATTTTAAAAGAAAAGTTAAACTTTTCAGAAATTCTCAATTTTTTTAATGAAAATATATTTTGGTGAAAAACCTTTATTGTTTGGAATTGAAACTAGAAGGGAAATTTAAAAACTGTAATTTTATATGAACAATAGGAAAGAAGTATGCAACACTTGTTCATCTGAGTACATTTGAGAAATACGTTGTGAATTAATGAAAATGTATTATGCATCAGATGATTAAAACGTTATATATAGAGTATATTTTAAATACATTATAAATAAATTTTGTGCTAGTTTGGACTGTAAGTGGCATTGTCAAATACGTATAAGATGTTTTTATAGTTGAAAAGAAAAAGATTCCATATTGTAAAAAAAAAAATATTCAGTCAACTACAAATCAGATCAAATGCACAATTTTTGTAATCAACAGAAATTGTATGTTATCTATATGTCATTAATAGCCTAATAATATCTGTAAAATTTCCTCCCTCGGTGAATTTAATCAATAAGCAGTGACAGAAACCTAAAAATTTAAATGTGAAGCTTTTGTAAAAAATTACCACAAAAAAACATCGAGAGGCTATATATTTAATACAATCATTTGGATCATAAGAAAAGATGGCTCTTCTGAGGGAGATGTTGTATCGGCGTAGGACCTAATGACCATATCCTTAGGAAGCTGGAGTTGTTGTAGAAAGCTTGTGTTACATTTACTTCAAAAGATTGTTGTTTCGTAAAAGCCACATTCCTAGTTTCATATAGAAAAAGGGTAAAAAAAAACAATTTTTTTTTAATAAATGCTTATATCTTCTGAACTATTCAACGTAGACATAAAGTATGTATGAGTTATAGAAAAAATTAATACTTTTCCAGTTTATAAATATTGGGGTAGTATTATAGTAAAATCTTAAGGTATTTTGTTTTTCAAGAAAGAAAATAAAGATTGTTTTTTTTTTCCAAATTTTCTACTTTGAACTACAATAACGGCAGTACATAACGGCAATACCAATCAACATCAAATAAATGTTAATCAAATAAATGTAAATGTTAATAATAAATATGCTGCAGACCGCTATCTTTCTAGAATATATAACAGAATATATATATATATATATATCTAATAGATCAACAGATATAACGGTGTTCATATAAAAACATTAAAACAACAAGGATACTTTCAAATGTCCTTTTCGTCCTTGAAGCATAAAATGTGCCACTAAAGACATATTTTTGGAAAGGTAGGAATTCCAAATATCCTTGGTATATGGTCATTAGGTTCCAGGCCGATAAAACATCTCCGTAAGAATTCCCGAAAACATTATAGTCGCCATTATAGTCGCCAATCGTCAATACAATACAATTTAAAGTATTACAAAATAAAGTCAATACAATTAAATTACCCAAAAAATAAAGTAACTAGTTATTAAAAATTGTTAAATTTCCCTTGTTTGTGTCTTTAAATTAGCCACCTCGAAATGTTTCTGATTGTCCAATTCAGGCAAATATTCAAGCTCAAATCAATAAATTACAAGGAGCAAAAATATTCCTTTTGTTGTAAATAAATCTTGCTTCACCTTCTTTCACTAGATTTGCTAAAAATCTCTCTTATATAGGAAAAATACACCAGAAGTAAGGTACTATAAAGACTGTACCAAATGAAATATTAATTATTTCTTCAATTGGTTTCTGAAATTATAAAATTACCATCTTTTTCATTTCCACATGGTGTCTCCATTGTCCAAAATGGCAATTGTGCATCGGTAACTCCACGAAGAGGTAAAAAAAAATGCCTTATGTAACGAAAATGTTATGCTTAAATTGGACTATATGCTAGGCAAAATTAATTGTTTTACGGAAATGGAAAATTTTGTTTTGAGTTAAAAATGTAGATGAATAGGAAATAAAGATTTTTTTAATGCTTGACCGGCGTGTTAATGTTACGACGAGAATAGCTAGTATTATTAATTGTATGTAACATATACATTTTTCTGTAAATTTATCAGAAGCTTACATTGTGTAACATATAAATATGTATGCAAGAAATTGTGTATCACGTTTTTGTTGGATAAAACCAGTAAGCAAAACTTCAAATGGTCGAATCTGTTTATTTTACTTCCATACGAAGATAGGCTGGACATAATTCAAACGATGATTTTAAAACTAAAACGACAAGTGGCTGATGTTATTTTTCTTACTGAAATTATTAAAGGAAACATAACTTCTCCCCGCAGATTTTTCTTCTTCTTTTTTAAATAGGCCTCAAGTGCCTGTTTTTTTCAATATAAATATTTTTCTCTTCAATTTTGTGATAAAAACGTGCAGCATTTATATCATCTTTTTGGAGGTCTTTCTGGTAGACGTTTGACCTTGATTCGGCCATTCATTACTACCTTCTCCAGTCGACCTTGTGCCATTCAATTTACATGTTCTCTTCAGTTTCTTCGTCTATTTCAACTCCTATGGGGAATATCTTATATGTCGCAATGTGTTACTGATATCGTTGCTGCGCTTCTTATCTCTTAATGTGTACCCACATATTTACCTCAGAAGTCGCATTTCTATTTTTTTTTTTTAAATGTCCCGCAGATTCTGAATACCATTAACATTAATTTAAAGTGATCGCCTACGTAATACAAATAACAATATTTAAATTAAATTTCCATTGGATTAATTATTATGGTATATATTAGTATAAACCATTAGCAACATCCTTATATCTATTATGGTATCTATTAAGAAACCAATTTATATAAGGATGTTACTAATGAGTAATACACAAATACAGAAATTAAATTGACTTCACATTTTCTAAACAGACTAGAAAACTTAAATTAAATTCAGCAATAACTAAAATATTTGAGAAATTTATTAAATGTATTTAAATTAGCTCTAAGTTAACGGTAAATTTAATTTTTTTATTTTGTATTGTATAAGAAAAACGAAAACTGTATTGATGTTTAAGCTAATCGAATTATATAAAATACAGTATTGAATATGGTTGTAGAGAAAACCCAATTAAGAAGGAAATATGTTAGCGAAGTTTGTCAGTTTCTGGTTAGTGTAATGTATGATGTGATTAGGATCAATGAAAATATATCACAGCATAATATGAATGTTGTAGTAGAAACAACCCAAACTAGGAAAGTAAAAGAAATAAATTCGTGAAAAGAAAAATGTAAACGTTCTCTTGGACATGGAATTCTCGTTTTTGAAATTTAGCTATTTTGTATCCAAATTTTATGATTTTTAGGGATTTGAACTGAATTGGTGTGAATCTTTTATTTATATTAAAAAATGCACTAAGAAGTCTAACTTGCTAATTATACGCTTTCAAAACAAGCTCTTCAGAATTATCACGAACGCATTCCATTATGATTCAAATAAAGACATCCACAGAAATCTGCAAACAAAAACCATTACTGAAGTCATTAGAAATTATGATATAAAACACGAAAACAAAATAATTCAGTTTGAAATCGATCAAGCTTTTTAACAGATCAGATGACATAAAGAAAGCTGAAAAGGCTAACATCCCACATTTAATGGGATAAAATAAAAATATTGATTTCTGTAAGCCCACAAAGATCTTTCTTTTTAAATATATTTTCAATCTAGCTAGTACTTAAAGATTGATTCTAGATTGTACATAAAATAACCTAAAAGTTTTAGTAAACAAAAATTTTGTAAAATAGATTCAAAACTGAATAATGAATAAAATAATCAATAAAAGTATGAAATTCAATCAGTCTTTTTCATTTCTCTTAATATAAAAAATAATAGAAAATACTAAACTTTTGATCAACAGTCACGAAATTTTCACAAAAATTATTTTTATTTCTCAAAAGCTCAGCCTTATGTAGAATACTACACTCACTCTAATTTTAATTCGTTAAAAATGCATGCAAATTATTAATATTCAAAAAGTTAAGTGATATGTCATGCAACTGAAACTGCCTAAATGGTAAACATAGACAGGCTTCTATTTGACATAACTCCACCAGTATAATTGGTAATTTCCTTTCCTTTTATTCATTTAGAAATAAAAATACAAACAAAAAAAATATTAAAACAGAATTCATATATATATTTTTATATAATTAAAGAATTATTATTTTGTAAATAAATAGGAAAATATAAACAATTGCAGCAGAAACCATTGTTACAACAAAACTTACTTGAAAATTGCATACAACAAAAATAAAATAATGGGTAGCTATCACAGTTAAGAAATGAAAAAAAAAAACTAAAAAGTTCAAGTTTATTTCCATCTGAGTACTTACGTATGTATGTATTCAACCGACAGTGAAAGCTGTAAGTAGCAAAACCACCAACTTTATACTTTTAGCTATACATACCATACTACCTACCTACAAATAAGAAAACAGTACCTATCGCAATGTAAATAAAATTGCATCATCATTGTTACAGGTTTTTAATCATGACTTTTTTTAAAAAAAATTATATAAAAAATAAGTAAAATGCAATGTGAAAACTTCACAATGGGAATGCATTTTTCTCTTGAACACATGACTTGTGTTTTTCTGTTTACTAAAATAAGGTAACCATACTTTTATATAAATATTTGCATATCCTTATTAAATATAACTATATGTACTTACATTATTATCCTTATTATGTAATTTTGTTCGTGAAACTCAATTTTTTTTTTTGTATAATTTCTTAGATTTACGAATGCGGAGAGGCTGTATACGACCTAAATATAACTTTAATAATCGCCTTTATAGAGTAATTAGTTCATTCTTTAAATTCTTAAATACTTTCCGCTCCATACTGAGGTAAGCTCAAATCCCAAGCTAAGCTCAAAACTCTATAAGCAGCCCATTAACTTTCCAACAAGCATCGAAGAAATACTTAGTTGTTCACAACCAAGTTTTGGCTGTAACAGTGTTGTAACAACCGCTAATTGGTTGTGAAATAGTTGTTAAATTTTGGAAAAAATTCAAATATAAATAGTGGTTACCAATTGGTTGTTTCTTGTAATATTCGCAATCAATTGTGTTCACAAACTTCTGGTTTCTGAAAATTAGTTCGCCCATGGCTTTCACAACTAATTTAAATACCAATAGCGAGATACACTACAGTAGTTCGCAAAAATAGTTCGCACATGTATGTTACAACTAATTTTATTACTATTTGAGAACCTAGACGAATTGGTTTTTCAACATATTTCTCACAACCATTTAATCGCTAATCGAGAGAAAAAACAAATGTTTTATAAAACAGTTGTGAAATATAAATTCTGCGAACCGATTAATTACGTACCGGCTTTTAATTTTTGTCGTTTTTTCTTCAATTTTTTTTTTCTTTTTCTTTTGTAAAAGCTGTAAGCTTATAGACATTTTTTGCCAATGGCAACACCGAAACTATAATATGTTTATTTAAAAATTTCTTTGGTAAAAATTGATAGATGGCCTTAATGACAATTTTTTGACATATAAATTGATGCTACTTTGTTTTGCAGCCATTTTACAAAAAGCTGTTAATACTCTAAAATAGTTGTACAAAAAACTTTGTCATAAGCGATTAAATTTTTAAATGATAAAAAGATATTATTATTCTCCATTATTATATTCTAAAATTAAAACCTTCATCATTTTTTAAGTTAAATAGAAATCTTAGTGATTTTAACTAGAACACAACTATTTGAGATAATAAAAGTTGTAAACAATATTTTTTCTTATTCTTTTATTAGTAAAAATTGTGTAACTTGGTTGTGTGAAGTTTCATTTCCTAACCACTAGTATTGGTTGTAAAATAGTTGTAAATAAGTTGTGAAAACTTCCATACAGCGTTGTTGTAACTTTAAAATAGCCACTTCACAACTATTGCATTGCTACTTATAATCAAAAAAGTTGTGAATACAACCACAACTGGTTCACAACAAACGTTGTAACAACTAATTTTTTTCGCCAAATTAGTTGTGACAAACTTGTAGCATCGTTGTTATCTATGGTTCGCAACAAAATGCTTCTTGGGTTGAGTTTGTAAAAATCAAAAGTTCAATCTAGTGTGTCTCTATCTATGAGTTATGAAAACTAATATTTCAAACTTGAGCTAGCGCATATGTTACGAGTTTGAGCTTGAGCTGGCGCATATGTTACAGAATTAGAGTTGACTAAACTTATGTGCTAGCTCTGAGTTACTGTTGCTAACTTAACAGTTGAGCTAGCTCAGATTTTGAGTTGCATAAAAGTTTGAGATAAAATCAAATATTAAATGTAAACTAATTATACGATATTCAAATATGGGGTTTGGCTTGTGGTCCTTTTGACTCTTATAAAACAAAAATCCACGTATTTTTATTTTACCAACAACTAGTATAATATTCGACTGAACTTATTTTCAATAATTAAAACTACTCTTTCCTTATTTCACGTCAATTTATTATTACAGTAATTTTATATTATTTGTTGCATATCGTCTGCGCCCACTTCCATATCGTCGTCACCCACGCCCACTGCTAATATTAAAAGTATTTAACAAATAAAGTCTTATTTAAGTAAAAATATTATAATTTTTAATAGCTAAAATTGAACAGAACTAAATATTCAAATAAGAATAACAATTTCACACTCAAACTATCCAAACATTCCAAAATAAAATGTTGCGAAATATTGTCAATTTTTCTTGGTATGTTGGCCATACTGTTATAAAGATTTTATGATTCCTACCATAAAAGTCTATAAAAAAGAACGGACTTTGTACCACAAAAGTCCACTAGTTGACAATCAAAATTTTGTTAGCTTACTTAAACGAACGGAACCGTTCGAACTGTGTTAGACTAAAATCGTTTATACCTCTCAAAAATAGCTAATGGGATTTTGATTAATCAAAAATAAAAATAATAGTGTCAAAATTGTATTGATTATTAGTCTAAAAGATTAGTTTTAATTTTTAAATTTAAAAAAAAAATATAGGAATTTTTAATGCATTAAAAACGACGCAGTCCTCACCCTGGAAAAATAGAATAGTAAATGAAAAATCTTTTGATAATTTTCTTCTACCTGAATAAAATGTAAAGAGGCATGTTAAAAACTTTTTATGTTTGTTAAGCGGTATGACAGTCAAAAAGGGCTAAATTTTTTAAATATACTCGTGTTTTCATTTTTCATAGATTCATTTTCGCAATGTAGTAGTACCTATATACAAATCGCAACTAGTAAAATACTTAAGTAATTTGTAAATATTACTAAATCTCGGTTATAAGTCTTATTAAACAATTCTGACTGCCCACGATTTTTTAATCATCGTTGGCCTCTTGTGGTCAAAATCAGATAAGTCAGAATTATGATTTTTTAAAACATTAGTGTTTATACGATATTAATTAAGTAGTATTTTGGTAAACATGGTTATTTTGGTTTTTTACACCTACAAATAACAAATTTTTTTCGTTTGTGTAGCGTTAGAAACATTGGCGAACGCATTCCTAAAATCCCAGTTTTGTTACGGTTTTTTAATTTATTATTGTTATTTTTTACTTACTCCACTCCCAAAATATAAACTAAAGGTTAAAAAATGGGAATATTTTCAGATTTTCTGGTATTTACAATATTGTGTAACAAAAAATATATAAAAACCACATTACAACGCTACTTTGAAAGCATTTCAAATTCACTACAAAATTATTTATTATTATTATAAAATTGAATACTAATTTTATGTAATATATCTAATAATATTACTATTATATTATTATTTATTATGAAATCATGAATACATTGAATTGAATGTGGTTAAAACTGGCATATTTTTTTGTTTATATGCAAATTTTACAAAATGAACAATAATTCCATATAAAAATATGTACGCAGACATGAGAAATATAAAAATACATATTTTGATATATATAGATATTATAATACTTATATAATATTATATTATTCTGAATAATATACTTTAATGTTAGCAAACATCTAGGTACAAATTCATATTTTGGAAAACTATCTAATCTTCTTATAGACTTAATCAGTATATGATCAACCATTTCCATATTCAATACATTTACAAAAATGTAATTTGAATTTTTAACATGAATACAACTTATTGATTTGTTAACAAAATTTGAAAATTAATCAAAACTATTTTTGATTTGATATAACTCTATAAATATATTATTAAAAATGTATTTAATGAAAAAAATTATAGTGGTGAACAAATAACAATATTACTTACTTTAACTTAGTAGCTAATTGGGCTAATCTAAATTATTATATTTTAATATGATTTTGTTGTTGCAATGTATTATTTACACATACATATTTAAAATATTTTTCTTGTAATATAAATTATAATCAAAATTAGAAACTCTAGTAAGTTATGTTTCACCAAGTTTATTTAATATTTTGATCGATTCTGGTAATACACTATCATTAAAGACCCAATCATCTTCGTTTACATAAAAATCAAAATTTTAATTAAACTTAGTCAAATATAATTATAGACAACAGTTTCTAATTATTAAAAGTATTTCACCTATAGTGCCTACTAATACCAAATACCAAAATAAATTTAGGTATGACAAAATGCATCTATTATAATTGATAATAAGTATAATGGGCAATATAGGTCGAAAAACAACAGTTGACTTATAACCTGCTTCGTGAAAAGAAAGCCCTTTCATTGAAGGGTAATAAAGAAAAAATTAAACACTATTCTTCAAACATTTATAATACAGTTATGTTCACCAAATTATAATATTACTTTAATCTTTTCGAAAATAGTGAAGTTATTGGAACATCGAATGTTATCGACTCAAATTTCCCTCAAGATTACAAATTCTGAGTAAAATTTGGTTTTAATACAAAGATGAAGAAGTTCTAGTTCCAAAAATGATTTTGTAGTATTTTTACACCACATTCTATATACGCACATGTTGCTTGTATTCGTGATGTAATTTTGAACGGGTTAGCTGAACTGAAATGTAGGAAAATAAAATTTTTCCACCTGTTGAAAATTTAGGGGATGTCGTGAAAATCAACTTAATTTAGTTTTTTGATATTTTTAACTCAACTTTTCATTTATTTGACTTAAGTTCAACTGAATGATTCAATTTGTTTCGACTTTGATATTATTTAGACATTTTAAAGTTAAATATAATTCAAAGTTAAAGTTAAGATTAATGCTTAGATTGTTATAAGATACCTGGAATTCAGTTATGGTTTTTTTTTATTGATGATTAAATTGTTTTTAGTTTTTGACTACATTGATGTAAATTTATAACAATAATATTTCTATTATATTTATATTCCTATTGTTATACAATTTGGCAATTGAAATATTTCGATTTTAGTTGAAAGTCAAATAAAAATTTACTGTCGCAACACCACCTTTTGTAAAAATAGAATAAAATGTAAACATTTCATATAATCGTAATAATATAGAAGTAAAAAAGTGATTAAACAGAAATTTTCTAGTATATTGAATTTGCGCACCTAAGAATTTTTTATTTTTTATTTTTGCTTGATATTACTGGGTTGGCAGTGCCCAACTTATCCATTAGAATGAGCCGCCACTGGTAGAATTATATTTAATCACACGATATAATATAGTTATATTGTTATTATTTAGTAATATAAAAGGATTTTAATTTTATTTATTTTTTTGTTCTGTCTAAGAAAAATTTTATCATTTTATCATTTGTGTCACATTCGTTTATGTTAAATAAATCATGTTGTTAAAAAGGAGACATCAATGTTATACACATACACATACACAATCAAACAACAATAATTCATTTTATTTTAAAATTATTTGAATGTAGAACACAGTAAAATTGTGGTTTATTCTATAACTATTACATGTGTACTTAATGTTATTAAGTTAAAATTAAAATAATTTATTTAAATAAAATATAAAATTAAATTTTTATTATGATACCTAATATTTTATTATTTTATATTTTTTAGACATGTTGTATTTTAATTTAAATGTTATAACAAATGAAATGATGTTGAACAAAATTTTAATTCTATCATACAAGCATTTTGATATGGATTTAAGAAGAAAGTATGTATTAGGAGAGTACGGAAATTAATCAAAAGTAATTTGATGTTGCAACTAAGTCGTATGACAGTTATATTAAACCAGATCAGTATTGAAATAAACATCAGAAAAGTTCACACTACTTTCGTGATATTCTCAAAAATATGGCAGTGAAATAATATAATATCTCTCCGCAAGACTTAACTCTTCTAATATAAAATAACAAATGCAAAAAACTTAAGGTACCTATACATGCAGGGAAGCTTCAACCGTACTTCAATTGATGCTTATTGCGTATTCTAATTAACGAATGCTATAGAAATCATTTCGAACAAGTAAAAGAATAATGAAAAACAAATAGACGTGGAAATCTAAGAGATAAAATGGCATTGGGTCGGATATAAAATCCGAACGTATCATATAACAGTTTCGAATGAAATTCTTAGAGTAAACGCCCCGTTGAAAGACATAGAGAAGAAAAACAGTCTTAAAAGATCAAGCCCACCTATCACAAAACAGTTCCAAACTGAAGAGACTAACCTATGGGGTTATAGGACAGTGTAGATGATGAGATAGGCTTAATTTATTTTAGACGTATTCGTTTAAACGGATTTTTTATTTTATTTTTTTTTTTTTATACCTACTTTACACTTTGCACAAAATATTGTTTTCATAATGTTATTGGTAATATTTAAGTATTTGGTTATTATTAAAAATGCATAAGTTGGCGATACGATATCATTCTTTTATTATCCGATATATCGGATACTATGCAATATACATATAAAAAAATAAGCATCTTGAAAAGGCGATAACTTGACTTTCTGTGGGTTTTATTTTGAACTAACAAAAAATGGCAAAGACCATGATTGCAATTATGTTGCAACAGGAGATTGGAATCATTTAGGGTGTAATATACTGCGAAATAATTGCAAATACGTAATACGAAATGATGAAACATTTTCTAGCGCAAGTGACAAAAAGTCTTCTGAAAGTATTCTCGAAAGGATAATTCAAAAATATGTAAAATAAAATATATATCCAGTTGCGTGTAAAAAAATTCAGCAAATTCAGAAAAACTATCTTACGTACACTACAAAAAAATATAAAAATTTCATTTGAGCGCCCATATCTACCGGCATCCAGATGTGAATTCAAAATTTAACCAATTAATGAAGGTCTACACAAAATATGTATATAATAGTGTACTGATATGGAAAACTTTATTTTATTATTACACCAGTAGGGGGGCGTGCTTTATTATTATTATTAACTAATAAAGCACGCACCCCTACTGGTAGTAAAAGTTAATACTGGTCTACTGGTCGTATTTAACTGGTATCATAGTGATTTAGCCTACACTCCTTTTCTATATTCATAGAAAAAGGGATTTCGGTATATATCAAATTCATTGTTGTTCCGAGGTTTTGTTTCAGCTTTTTTTTTTATTTATCAATTTAATCTTAATATTTGCTTAAAATTAATTTTATAACAGAAATTATAATTAAATTTAAATTGACAATTTCTCTTATAAAACTATACAGTATTGGGCTGACAACAACTAGTATTGTATAACTAATTACTTACTTAAGTACTTGTTAAAATTCAACATGATTTGAATTGCATAAACTGCTGTATTCTACTCAAAAATCTTCATTGTATTTTTCTGTGGTGTTAGACAGGGTCCTAAAATATTTTACATTTAAGCCATAAAATATATTTTTATTCAATTATTACTTTGCACCAGTCGTAGACACGTACACCACTGTCCTTAACAATTTTGATTCAAAAATAAGATAAAAAAACAAGAGATAAAAAAATAATTTTCTATAAAATGACATCACTTTTGACTTGGATTAATTTCTAATTCTAAATTTTCTACTATACCACCCTAAACTATTTCTATTAAATTTATTATTCCGATATTATACCATATTACTTCATGAATACAACAAAATATATTCCTATTGTAAGTTAGCTGGAATTTTTTGTGAATATACGATATAATATCCATCTAAATAAAATAAATGGATCGTTAATTTAAAACTTTTAGAATAATAACAACATTGCAGCCTCATCTTTTTTAAAGCATTAGTAGTATAATTAAAAAATTTATTAAGTCATTTTAATTGTCATTCATTAAAGTTTGTATCCCTTTAATATTCTATGTATATTGTGAAAAGTTTCAGCAGTGTATTAATTACTCTCTATAAGCTTAAAATATCGCAATACATAGGATTATGTATAGTTAGCTAGCTAAAAAATAAAATCTAAGTAATATGATTCAACAATCATTATTCATTTACTAAAGTAAATTTATATAATAATACAAAATAGTAGTTTACTACAATAATTACAATGGCAATCAAAATGAGAGAAAAGAATAGAATATTTTTGTCATGTAAATTTTTTTTTTTACTTATTCTCTCTCACATTTCCATTCAATTCAAACTTTAAATGCAATTATGACCTTGGTAATTTTATACATACATATTATATATTATGTAATACCGTAATACTTTAATGTCAAATGTAATATGGTACAATTTACTAAATATATACGTATGTCGTATGTGTTTGTGTGTATATTTAATAATATAATATGAGATAGTCTGATCTTATTTGGTCATAAAATGCGAAAGTTCAACATTTTTGATAAATGCTATCGGAAATGATTTTGTAAACATGAAAGCATACCAATGCATTACATTGAACTTATTATCTTTTTATTATTTTTTTTTTCTGTTTTTCTTTATTATTGCCTTGTAATGGTTGTTAAATTTGTTAAAATAAAACAAAAAAATTGTGTTCTAATAAAATGGCACAATATATATTAGACTTGTATCTATAAGATATCTTATTATAGATAATAGTAAATGACACCAATGTTAGAATAAATGAAATTAAAAAAAACCAAAAAAATTATATGAAAGTCCTTTGGTAATAGTAAATAATATTATGTATATATAAAAAGTCAAATATCATTATCTTTTATAACGACATAAGTATCTATATTGTATATTATGAGGTAGTTTACCTACTAAAATATTTAAATAAAATAAATGTGTTAAGTTAAACAATTTGAGGTGTTTAAAAAGGTTTAATTTATTGCTTTATTTGTATGCCCTGCCCTCATATCTAAAAATATTGTAACAATTATTATTAATAACAATAAGAAATATGGAATAAAATATTAAATTTAATTTATACAAAATATTATAATAATAATAGTAATATAGCCAGCCTTCTACAAATATAAATATAATGTAAATTAAGTTATAAAAATTAAGTTAAAGGAGAATGAATGATTTCAATAAATCTTAATATTGGTATATTGAGGTATATTTTAAAATAGAGTTGCCAGATCTTGTAGAGATTCTTTGGAATTTATCTTTTTGAAGTGTATATATAAGCTTGAGCTATTTCAAGAAAATCAAAGACTGACTATTGAAAATACAATATTAGAGTTATAATTACAATCTAAGCTGCTTCATTACAAGCCATATGCCCATATTATACAGTTTTAAAATGCTTGCATACCGCTTTAACTTTGCAGCAAAAAACAGAATATAAACGATTAGTTATATTTTATACTTTACTTAATAGTGTTACAAAGACGGACATTGAAAATGCACTATTAGAGTTGTAATTACAATTTAGGCTGCTTCATTACAAACTATATACAGTTTTAAAATGCTTGCATACCGCTTTAACTTTGCAGCAAAAAACAGAATATAAATAGTTGAGGATTAATTATATTTTATTAAGTATGTTATGGAACATTCTACATTTCAGTTAAAACTCTAATACTACATTTTCGATGCCACTGAAACAATTTTGAAAACATCATTTAAAATCCATACATAATATAGATTTATTTACAAATTCATGATAAAAATGCTGTAACATTATTTGATTATGATTCATATTGCAACTGAAAGATATTCTCAGTCACTCAGCATATTATCATGAATTAAAAATACTATGTTACCCATTTTTCATCCTATTTGGTTATATTTATTTATTTATTTCATTGATGTTTTTTTTTGCGAATATTATCTCGTTGTGTGGTTATGAGAGATCCAAGCGATCATAATTGATCATTATCAGTCACAATTCAGAATAATCAATTGTAAAACACAATCAATATATTAAAATCAAACAATCCAATCAATGATATTCTTATAACTGATTGGCCTGATTAGTATGATCAAATTGATTGATCGATCGATCAACTGGGATTTATTGAAATTTTGAAATTTTGTATATGATGAAATACTCTAAATTTTGTCTTTCTTTTAAAAATAAAATAAAATATTTTAAAGTTATATAAACATTCTGTATATTTAAAACGATAAGAAAATTATGAATGATCGACAATTATTAAACGAGTAAAATTGTTTGAACTATGTTAAGTTAAAATCTTTTTTCTGTTGATAATTTGAATTGTGTTACGTTAACATCTATTATTTTTCAATAATATATTCCTAATTTATTTTGTTTGATCACAGATATTTAAGTAGATTATCTAACCATAATTATGATTAGTATATTAAGTTTAAATTTTTATAAAAGGACAGAAGTTTGTAGTAAGTTAAACTAAGCACTCTACTCCATCATTTCATTCTCAACGGCATAATAGAATAATAGAAAGGTTCTTTTGATAATTTTCTTTAAACAAAAAATGTGTTTTAAGCTTTGGCACAGATCATTATTAATATAATTGTATACCAATATCAAATCTTTTAAGTATTTCGAGTGAATGAGGCGCGAGGAAATGATCATTATTTTGTAGTTTTTTTTTGTCGTTCCTATTTCGTATTAAAATACGTTTTTTTTAATCAAACACGAATTTTTATTAAACAATGTTAAAAATTTTTAGAAGTTTCGGAAATAGTTATAGCAAGTTTTTGAAAAATAAAAAAAAAAACATAACACAAAGATATAGAAAGTCCCAACAGACCTCTTATGGAAAATCATAGTACAGTTATACAAATTTAGCAAAAAAAAATTAAAATTTCCATTCTAAGAAAGCTAAAAAAAAGACTTTATCATAATTATATGCACAAAAATATCCGTAATTTCTGTTTTTTTTCAAGTATTCACAAGCATCTGACAAGTTTTGAGTATTCGGGAAATTCCTTTCTTTAGAGAAGAACTTTTTATATATGAAATTTTAGATTTTCACTTCACTTGTGTACTAGATTTAGACAATGTTTTGTATATATAGTGTAAATCGTGATGACATGATATATTGGATGTAAATATTTAGAGTAAAGAGTAGTAAAGAGACCCAATTGACCAAATTTGTTGGAAGTCAAACCCGAAATTGTACCATGTACCTATGGTACAGAACGGTACATATTTTCAGAAAAGTTGAACGGAAATTAATTGGAATTCTAATGTTTTTTCCTATGAAAGTGGAAATTTTTTTAAAATGTACCAAAGTCGATTTTTATCTGAACGCGCACCATAAATGTACCTTATAAAAATGACGTTATAGTTTTCTTACTACTTTTCCGCAACAAATTCCTATCATTGCTCCTAACCTTTTTTCCAACAATTTTTCCACATTTTCTACCAAGCATTATTCCTTTAATTAATATTGAATATGTATATGTAGATAAAATACCGTTATCTTTGTTTACAAAGGTGCAGCTAATAATAATTAAATAAAAAAAAAATACTTTTTTTTGTTAAAATTATATTTATAAGCAGTAAAATGAACTCTAACAGTAAAAGAAAAGAAAGGCTTGAATGACGATGATATCTGGCATGCAATTGCAGCAAAAACAGATGCAGGACGAAGACACTACTGAATAAAAAGATGCTTGGATGAAATCAGAGAATGAATCCAACTATACAGAATTAGATTATGAGAAAGAAGATGTATTACATCTAAGTAGATTAGAACATGCAGAATAAAATTAAAGACAAAAGGTGGGTAAGGATGGCGTACACTGTGGGGATCATTGCCAACACCAAATCGAAACCAGTCAGGTTAATTTAGAAATACACAAAGTTAGTTCCCACTAAGTTATAAAATAAAATACTTAAAAACTCTGTTACTCGCTATATATTTCAATGACAAAGTGATTGTGAAATTATTGCGAAATACACAAATATGAGAGCAGAAATGAAAATTCGTAATAAATAGAAAAATATTATTTCATTAGAAATACGCGCATTCATCGGTGCCTTACAATTCAGGCAATGGAAATTATGATGATTTTTAGGATCATCCTCTTGAAAGACCTATTTTCCGTGCCACTATGGCTATAACTAACGTTTCAAATCGATTTTAAGATTCTTGCGATTTGATGAAAAGAAATTTTTATTTACATAAAACATGGATGAATTTTACTTATCTTATAAAAACTAAATTATTTCAACAATAATTAATCCTATAACTTTAATTTTTAACAATTACATATAAACTTACTAAAGTAAAAGGTCTGTTGATAGTCGATTCTATACGGTTATGTTACAAAAACATACTCCACGATTGAAGGTTAAACTGTACAATATTTTTCTATGTGTAAATTCTATGTAATAAATGAATTTTTTTAATCTACAAAGAAAAGTTAATTATGAAATAAATTTTACATTAAAAGTTCGCATTCAAGATAGTTTGAAAATAATTACTATCAAGATCTGAAAACGAGTCACTTCAAACATTGTGCGTAATTATGCGGAAATTTTGTGCGCAAAATGTGTAAAAATATGAAGGAAATTAAATTGATTCAAATAAATTGGTGGCAATAATATGGACTTCAACTGTGATCATCGAAGGTATCAATGAATGTACCATGCTGGTCTTAATGACAAATTTCTTAATCTATCATATTATTTTGATATAATTTTATTTAATCAAAACTTCAATTAGTTGAATTGGTTACTCTCTTGTAAATGCATTTCTGGAAAACCATGTGTAGCTTATAGACAACACAAATTGAATACTTAACAAATTTTTATGATCAAAAATATTATATTATTCATAATATTATAATATCTAGGTACTTATTTCTAATTGCAAATAATTTAAAATGAATTCGAATTATAAATGATAATGTTACACAATTTCTTTACCCAAGTAAATTACTTTTAATTTTCTAAAGGGACTTAATATTATGACTAAATATTAATGTCCATTATACGTACCTAATGATATTATTATTCAACAACAAAATCCTTAAAATACAACATCAATTATTATTATTATTATTATTGTTATCTAGAGTAGGTTTTATTTTCAAATAAGTACAAAATACATACGTATTATTATAAAAAGTAGAGGTGTTGTATATTGTTTAGAAACTGTTTCTAAAGTTTTAATATTCAACCTACCCAATATATAAAATAGAAAACTTAATCAATTCAAATAATTTAAATAAAAAAAGGGGGGGAGGGAAGGGGAGTACCGTAAATGGAATTAATTTTATTTTAAATTCTTGAAATTTATTACAAATTAACATGTCAAACTTTAAATCGTATCTATCTTAAAATTTATTTTAATTTAATTTTTTTTTTTTCCAAAATAATAATTTTATATAGGAAGCCTAAAGAATATTATTCTTGTAAATTGGTTTTGTTATTTTAGGAACACTTATATTATAAGTTATTTTAATAATAAGTAAATTTGTTTGTATTTATTTAAAAGGTAATCTTTTATAAAATATAATATTTTTCAAACATAGTTTTAAGGACAGGGTATCTTAGAGATAATTTGTAGTATAAATTAAGAGATGATTAAGTACAGAAAATGATCTGTCGAATGACAGGAGTCTGTGTTTGAGCTTGTAGGTGTTGCGAGACCTTGAAAATTGTTTTATGTTTGTAAGCAAAAGTACGATTGAAACTAGACTCTCCTTAATACCAGTAACAAATGTATTTTCTTAAGAAATGAAAAGTGCTGCAATAACAACGCTTTTGATTATACTTACAATGTAGGCTAACAATAAAACGAATTTCTTTTAAAAATGTAAATTATTAAATTGCTGGCTTATTTTATTAAATGTGGAAAACTAGTGCCATTGTCAGGAACTAAACCTTCTTAAATAGAGTAGCTCAATTTTATTTAATTTGTTACCAGATTATAAGTTTTTAAAAGAAATAAAGAGCTATTATTATTAATATAATTAAAATAATTGGATTAAGGTGTAATCTTTCGAAATATAATAATAAGCAAAGATAGAAATAAGGGTAACTACACTGAATTTCAATGTGAATATTAGGTATAACGATTTCATTTTATCAGACCTTATCATGAAATTATATTATTTTGTATTTGGCGTAGACTGATTGATTAGAAATGATTAGAGTTTATTTCTTTTTTGATTATAATGTCTTTATGATTATACCGCTGCAGAGAGGCAAAAACAAAAATTAGATTTGCTTTGACTTGATTCTGTCAACTCCGAATAGTTAATGCGGACGATAAAAAGAATTAAGCTTGAATATAATTAATTAAATATTCAGTATACAAGGATTTTTTATATTAGTTTTTTATTTAAAACTAGTATAATGTCATTATAAATCTAGTAAAGTTTGGGTGCAATTTAAAAAAGTATGCACATTACAACTCAAAACACCAACAACAATGTAAAGCAAATAATATTGATTATCTTTGATCTGCATTAACATTATTTTCTCGCTTCATTTTATTTTTACCTGCTTCCATAATAAATTAAAAAATTTGATTTATTCTCTCTCAATTTTCATTCTTTAATTCATATTAAACTGTTTTTCAGCATTATTGTTGTTTTTATAAAAGGCTTCAGACAAAAAAAAAATATTATAAGATAGAATAATATAAGATATAACGGTTTGTTGGTGATTTTTCTATTTTAAATAACATGTACCATTTATCATCAAATATGTTCATAGGGTTATGTTCAGGTTAGAAACGCTAAAATTATCGATTGTTTTGACTGCGTGAAAGAGGTGAGCCTAGAGATAAAATTCTTTAAAGCTTTGTTTCAATAACTTATTATTTTATATTAAGGATATGGTATTCGAATGCTGTAGGTCTAGTTCTGTTTAGTTTATCAGCTTATTAATTTTTTTATGAAACTTGGACACTCAAAGCTCAAATTACAACTAGACTAAATTAAAACAACGGCAAGTGAAAGCAAAAAAATAAGATATGATCAGATATGTTTTTGTTTACTATATTTTTCTAAATCACTATTAAGCAAGAACACTATTTATTTTCTAAGCACTCTGTATATTGATTAAATTAATCAATAAAAATTATAATTATGTTATAAAGGAATTATTCAAATAAATTTGTTGTAAATTAAAATGTATTTTGAAATAAAAAAATAAAAGAAAAGCTTATTGAACCAACTGAGCCAATTATTAAATATAACGGTAGAATGGATATCCATGTATATGACTTTTTTTACTCGTTATTTTAATTTTAAAAGGTAAAGTTTCTAAATTGACAAAAACATTGCAAAGTGATAATAATATTAAAAGCATAATAACCGAAAAATTAGCTTATTAAGATAAAAATTGACCTCAAACTCATGTTTTTTTTTTCTTCGTACTCGATTTCTAGCTATTATATCTTGTATTCCCGGTGCAATGTCTAATTTCACTTTTAATCTGTTTGTACTGTTTAAGTAGGGCATTGGCCTACTCTAGAAGACCACTTTGATAACTTTATCTGCGCCTACGTGGTAAGGCGACGCCATATTTTTCTGCAAGTTGTTGCTGCGATTTTATCCATCTTTGACGTTACTATGTTTACTGGGTACGTCATGTCACATACTTTTGTCAGTTGTTGACAATTGTGTAATTATTATTAGTGTTTGTCCAATATTATTTATTGTGTTATTTGGTTATTGTGTTGTATGAGATGTAATATGAGTATTGATATAGATATTGATATAGGTAATATTTTTTTAGTTATATAAAGTATTAATTATATTAATTATTTTTATTGATTATTAATTTTATATATATAATATTTTTGTTATTTTTTTTAGGTATATTTTATACCCCCACGGGAATCGTACCCACATCGTAATCAAACACATTTCTGTGCTCTAACCGATTAGGCCGCGGAAGGGATTTAAGTTTACTTATATATAAAAAAGCAATTCAGACTCATGTAAAAATTTGTATTACTGGAATGGACAAAATTTTCAATTTCAGTTTTGGCTACAGTTATTTAGCAAAATAATTAAGATATATTATGTAACTTTGATAACTTGGTAACCAATGTACCAGTAGTGCATATTCTCGTGATTTTACACAAATCACCAATGAATATTTAAATCTTTTACCAAACTCCATTAGCTTTGAAAAATAAGAAAAAAAGGTCATGATAATATCTCAAAATAGTTTTTTAACTTTTTTAAAAATATGAATAAAAAACAATTTTATTAAGAAATAAAGAATATGACATTAACTACAGGTAAAAAATTCACAGTAATTACACATTTTTATGCGGAGATGGATAGAAAATTTCCGTATCACTGGTGATCACGATACCTGGGGACGTAAATTGTAATAATTATTGGGAGTACTAACGTACCTGATGCGAGAAAAGTTTGTATATCACTAGCAATCACAATAAACAATACTGTGCATTTACAACAGTAAAACTCAAAATATATTTAATCATAACACTATGAATATAAAATTATATAGCTTAAAAAAAAATGTTAAGTGAAGATATTGCATAATAAAAACCACTATAACATAATATATGGTTTACACTAATTATTGTTTGAAAAAAATAAATAAATAAAGAATTACCATAAAAATTAAGCACGAATGATTATCATAATGATTTGAATTTTCACCAAAATATTTAATCAGATAAATCCTTTAAAGGCTTATTTCCTTTAACTGAAAATAAAACCTAAAAAAAAAAAAAAAATTTAAACAAACAAAATGACAAAAAATAAATAGTGACAATTTAAGAGCGAATAAAGTGAAATAAAAACAATTTGATATGACCATCAGTTAATAACAACAGTGCGATGACATAAATTAACCTAATGAACAAATTAAATTAACCGACATCAGAGTAAAAATTTCTGTCAGTTACATAAAAAAAAAAATTAAAACCAATGAATAATATATAGGATAAAAAATAGTTTATACAGGTATGTATGTATATCGAATTGAGAGTAAAATAATTATATTACAAAATGGAGGACATATATATGTATATATATATATTATATATATTACAATGTGAAATTTTACATAACAGCATACAATTCGCATGTTAAATCGCTCTTGCATTATTCACTTTTTCTGGACACAACCAACCAACGAACTCGGTTTGAAAGTGGAAATCAATTTTTGTATTAAAATTTTATTGTATTTTGAACTGAAATTAACCCTTTTCCAGTAAATTATTGAGAAAAAAACTTTTTTTGTAGTTGTTCAATAGTAATGAAATAAGAATATAACTGTAATGCTGTACAAAGTTTAACTTTAATATTACAAAATATTTAAATTATTTTATATGTATTTTGCCAAGCAGTAGGTATACCTATACCCATAAGTTATTATGTATAAAGATACACCAAAATGGAAAATAAGTCTCATAGATTTGTCTAATAGAAGCACCACCATGTAAATTATTCGAAAAAATTCCGTTATTAAAACAACAAACAAAAAACCAAAAGTTTCTGATTTTTATGCCGTATAATAAGTCAAGAATGTAAAGAGGTGTGAACTTGCTTAGAAATTCATTTTAAATTCTTTGAAAATATTATTAAAATATTTTTTTCACCTATGCTCGAACAACTGTTATTTTCTAATTCATAAAACATTTCTTTTAAACTTTAGTATCTTGGACACAGCTTGACCACCTTGACTTATGTTCAATTTAAGAGTTCGAGTGTAGAACTTATTAACAACAAGTTATATGTATTTTGCTTATAATAGCTTTTATAACATTTCGTATAAAATAAATTTTAAGCAATCCACTATATCTGCTCGGTTGTCCCAAGAAAAATACAGTTCTTGATTCAAGTATGATTTCAAGATATTAACTAAAACACTAAATTTCGACGCCTTACAACAATCTTTTTAGAATAATAGTGGTCTATATAACTTCTCACACTTATGGTCTACATCCACTTATAGATTGAATGAGTATGAGAGTGAGAATGAGCTTCTTTTCAATACAATTTCAATTCGATTATTTTTGATTTTGGGTAATTGCGCAAATTTTTTTTGTTTTAAATGGGTATTATTTAAAATTTCAGCGAAAAAATCAAGTTAAAAACATAGTTTTGGTACTTATAGGGTTTTTAAAGTAAAGCAAGTAATGTAATAATGAAATAACCAAACAAAAGAACGGTGTTCGCTTTTACATTATCATCATTCTAGTAGTTGGCTTGGTCAGAAATAACTAAGTCTTTTGATATTTCACACTTTTTTTTAGATTATTCCAAACCGGACGGCATTATTTTGCTGTTTTCTTTTTTTTTATTCTGTACATAACGGTGTTTGATGAAGCATGGAATGTTGTTAATGTCTTTTATAACTTTCACGAAATGGTTCTAATATTTAATTGTTACGCATCATTTTGTTAGCTTTACCTCAAGCAAATTGCACAATTTAAAATTTTTCAATTAATCATCAATATTTTTTCTTTTTCATTAAACACCGTTAAATTTAATAAAAACTTGTTTTCCAGCGTTAGAGTAAAATTTTGGTATAACAGTGAAAATAGTCGAATATTTTCCTTTTAATTTTACTGATATGCTTATCATACAGATACGCGTATTTCCTCTACTACTTGCAGACTTCTTCAGTGTTTTGTAGTCGAGTACAATAAGCATATCAGTAATCTTAAATAAGCATATCAGTAAAATTAAAAGGAAAATATTCGACTATTTTCACTGTTATACCGTTAACTTGTTTTCCATTGATGAAACTTCCTATTGCCTCGCATAGTTCTTGGAAACCATATTATATATTTTGCTTTATGCAAACTTTTTTTTTTTTTTCAAATTCCATCAGCACTCATTGAGTATCACCTTTGGTAAGGAATTTGATTCGAACTTTATTTGAACTATTTGGTGGTTGATTTACAATATTAACCAATGATGAGTGATAATCACCCATTTGGGCTATACAATTATTTTGTCCTTATTCCTCTTGGGAGCATAGGGCTTCCATTTGATATTTCCATCGTACTCAATTTCTAGCTGCTGATTTTCCTTGTACCCACGTTTTGTTTGTCTTTTTAAATTCTTGTTTTATTGTCCTCTGCCCGGTGTTCTTTGAGCGACTGGATCTTCTTGTGCCTTGTAGGTTCCATTCTAAGCTCATTGTTTGATGGATTTCCGAGTGTCTATCCATATCCATTTCCTTCTTCTGATTTGTTTCGCTATGGGTTCTTCGCCGGTTAGTATCCAGAGGTCCTTGTTGCTTATTGTGTTTGTCCAGAATATTCAGCATATTATCCTTAGGCATTTATTACTGAAGACTACAATTATCAGTCCAAAATATAATTTTTTTGTTATCTCGTTTTTCTTCTATTAGACATTGTAGCGAATCAACAATTTGCTCTGCTTTACTACTGGTCAGAGCTTAATGCGATACAACACTAATATCCTTTCGAATAGCTTCTTTTGCTTAAAGGTCTCGTTGAAAACTACTAACTTACTAATAACAACGCTTTTTTGTAAGTCCATTGAATATAGAATTTTTTTTAACATTATTATTATTTCAAATTTACTATTTCATTAAAAATAAATTGAAAGTAAAAGAAACAAGTAAATATTGAAAAAAGAGAATTTAAAAAAAAATTTAGCTGGACAAAATAGAAAATATTTTTCCATTCTGAAACACAGTAAGGAAAAATACCAAATTATAACACAGTAACTCATTGCAATTACTGTGTTTTAATTTGGGATTTGTTTGTTACTGTGTTTTGAACTAGGAATCGTGATGTAAACAATGCACTTACTGTATTTTGGAAGCATCAAATTTACTGACTGAGGTTTCAGATTGTAAAAGTGACAGTTTACAATGTTAGGAAACAACATAGTAAGTTAATTTCTGCTCTTAATGCGAATTTCATCATTTTGTTAATTACTGTGTTTTTGCTTAGGACAGCCACGTTATACTAATAAAATAAATTTGGTTGATTTTATCAATACATTCAGATTGAGGTTAATAAGAAGTAACAGAACTGTTTTAGAAATTTCAAAATGTATTACTCTTGTAATCCTTAAAAATTTTCCTTAAGAAACAGTATAGGAATTCTATAAAACTAGCTATATAAAAATTTCGTCCCTATAATATTTCATTACAACTAGAGTATTATAAAATATAAACAAAATAAAAGAGTTAATAAAAAACAAATACAACAACTACCATAGCATCATAATAGGACGTTTTGAAGCTCATGTTTATGGCTAAACATGGTATTTACGATAACCTGGTTGATTACGTAGTTGTTTTCCCATATAAATTTGCTGAAAATCATAAACAACTAGCTAGGTGTTTATATCATAATCATCTTCAAAAACATGTAACCCATCCATGAAATTTCGATTGTTTTGTCGATTTTAAAAATTTTTTTGCATGACCCTTGATTTTTTTGTTATAAATTCATCTTGTAATTTGTCAAAAAAAAAAAACAAAAAGAAAAAGAAATCAAAAAAAAGAAGTTCAATAAAAATTAAGAATAGATCTTTTTCAATAAAAAACTTTTAATTAACAGGTAGCTGGTTGTTTTCCACAAAATCTTGTGAACACTTGACATTTGAATGGTTTATGAGCTAGATGTTTAGCCATAAACATGAGCTTGAAAACGTACTATGTGGTAATGTTGCTCAAGAGATTTGAAAACCTATATTTTGTTTGCATTTTCGTGTGCCTACAATAATTGAATAAAATGTTTTTGTGGGATACAATTAGTTTTAATGCGTTAATGGGTTAAAATAAATTTTTAATTTATAGTTTTTGGTGAAAACGCAAATGAATATAGCTGGAGTCATATAGCATTATGATGGAATCAAACATAGTATTTCGTCAATTCTGAATAAAATCAACATGTTATTAATTAGTCATTGAAGGAAGTGTCGAAAGTATAAATGTATACTTCAAAACCTTTAAATATTAATTAACTATAAAGATCTCAAAAAGTTTCTAATGTAACTGAATTCTGCATTACTTAAATAAATTTTATAATTTTAATATTTTGCAACACTGGATTTAATATCGAATAACACAAAACTATTAATTAATTAGCTTTTTGTTTTGTATTATTTTTATTTTTTTTTGATTAATTCTTATAAAATTGTGTACGATGTAACCAGCAATCAACATATATAATATATATATATTTTTTTTTAATATTTTGAATTTTTTTTTTATAATCTAGATTTATAATCTGAAAAGAATATTCTAAAACTATTTTTGTTTATTGTGGGTATTATTTATCTGATCATTTTGATTTCGAATTGTTATAGAATAGGTATCAATAAAATCATAGAGTCTGCTATAATTAATGATCAAAGATTTGAATACTTCGAAGATCTTATATAAGTATAATAAAATATAAGGAAGTGGTAGTGCAAACATAGGGTTTATTGACTTCATTTTCTTGTATCCTATTCACACTACTAGCATATAACATTTTACCGAGCTTGGAATACTAGAAATTGGCATTCACAGTTCACACTATACGGATACTAGTTTTCATTTGACGTTTAAATCTATATAAATATCTTTCTTTTTGTGCCTTATAGTGTGAAAATGAAAAATGAAAATTTTATTTTTATACTTTTTTGTTTATCAAATATAAATAGAACAATTATTTCACATCAATGTGATATTGACAATATTTTTTTTTGCTAGAGTGGTTAAAAAATAACAATATAATCGAAAAAATCGAGATTATTTTAACGGCAACCCTTTAATTTTTTGTGTTTTTCTGGAAAACATGTTATACTTACCAGCTTCATTTCATCATCATTGTCCTGCAACCCCATCCGTGGGGCATAGGCCGGAAAACAGCTTCATTTACATACAAAATTTCTAGTTAAAAAACCTTGTATAACTATTTGATCAATGATAACATATTATAGGACGTAGTGTGAATAGGATATTACCCATTCTTCAAAGATTATGTTACACAGACTTCTCAACTAATCCGTATAACATATTACCTCAGCGTATATGTTATACGCTTTTTAAAGGATTACAATTTTTTCAACATTGTTTTCCCCATCGTACACAATTTCATTTTATACATGACTACAGAAAATACAATGTATTTTACTATTCCCAACCGAAACTTCAGATTTAAATTTCCAACCGTTGTATAAAAGATTAATCAATTTTGTAAAACTCGCTTCTGAGGGTTGTAAACGACATTGGATTTCAGCTGACTAGTACTGGCACACAAACAATTGTCTACAGTCATCAACTTATCGAATTTTTAATGTATACTCATCATCGATCTGTGAAAACTTAATTACCCCTAATTTTTGCAAAAATGAGTTTGATATGGTATATAAAAATATGGATATATTGTTCAAAACTTATACGTTAAAGGTCGAGATTGTTGAGAAGTTATTGAATACTACCGCACTAAATTTTTCTAAAATTCATATATTGGTTTTATCAATTCCATATCAATTTTAATAATGTTGATGCCGAACGAAAAACGAAAATTGGAATAGAATAGGGTTACACAAATTTTATGTGTACTAGGATAATAAATGTAGCCATATGCTATGAAATACACAGATTTATTTTTTGTCATCATCGTCATCATTGTCTTGCAACCCTAACAATATGGCGTAGTACGGTGTATTCACGCGTACCAGTCAATTTCAATATTTTATTTCCGATTCGGTTATCTAGGTGTTCGGCTTGGTACCAACACATGAAATTTGCCGCTCTCCCATATCCGATACGTGGTTAATTATAACCGGCTGTAGAAAGATTCAGCGCGATTTTATCGTGATTGTGATTGTCAATGAAATGAAATATTATTTTTTGACATATTTCTGAGATATGCGGATAAAACAATAATCTCATTCAAATTCATCTGCTTACTGGCCACTCATTAAGAGTAGAGAAACTTTTTACAGGCACTCCAACTGTCAGATACGTTATATACCAGGTAACGGAAAATACTTTAGAGTTCATAATATGAAAGGGACTCAATTCAGATCATATCCGCCTTTTGTTGCTTTCTACTACACTGGGGTTGGAATTATTTCTGTCATTGTAAAATTCGTAATTGGTAGGTCCATTTTAAGTGAAGTGGTAAAGAAATTATATTTCTACAAATGTACATACAGAAATATTTGTGCTTTCGGAAGGAAATGGTGCAAATACTTCTTTAAGGTGTGCTACGAATGCTTCTCCTTTTTCTTGGGTACTACGTTTATTAAGAATATTGATTGGTGAATTGAACTGCTTGAAATTGAATAAACCGTTACCAATTAGTATAAATATAATAGGCATTGTTTCATAGATCCCTAATATTACAAACGATTTTTTTGAATACTTTATAGGCTTTAATTTAGTTTTTCATTTGACTAAAATTTATCCGAACTGGCATAATTGCGTTCTAATTACATCAAAAATTTTGACAAAAAAAAAACAAAAGCAAAAAATAAATAAATTTTTTTAAATAAATAATAAAAATAGGATAAAATTCCTAACAATATTTTGTAATCTTTTCCATTCATTCTAGGAAAATCAACCGTTGAGTTGAGCACAATGTTTTATTATATATATATTTATCTGCCCATATACATACTTTACATACCTACATATTATTATTATATTTAAAATTCGTGATGTGAATGTTTACAAAAAAATTGTTGTCATTTTACCTCCATTATTTTGAAAAGAAAAAACAAAAAACATCAAAAATCCATGAATGTCATGAATCCTAATTATAAAAATCGTGTGTGAGTTGAATTTTGAATAACAGGTAAATAATTTAAATTTTAATAACGTTGATGCGGAACTAAGGATAACGTCATTTTTGTGAATGGAGTATGTTATTGTTTGCTTATTTTTTTTACTTTCCTACATATTCAGTTATGCATAGTATTTGTAAATATCATATTATTATATGTTTATATTCAAATAAATAACATATAGATTTGTACATAATACTTGTATGTACATATAAAGAGAATTAAAGTTAAAATCCATATTGATATCCGAGGGCAACGTGATGTGTGGTAACTATGACCATTTTGGGCTTAAATTTTTTATTCATTATTATTAATATTAGAAATTCGAAAGCTTTGTTGTACTTCTGGGCAATATCAAAAATATATATTTTGGCAATTTAAATAATTTCCAGTTATAATTAAACCTCAGATTTGAATATTTTTTGTTGTAATTTGAAATCAAGTAAATCAATTATTTGTTTTTAACTTTATGGGGTTGGGGACATTTTTTTGTAGATATTATAACAGATATTTGCAACCACGTTTAAATGTCTCATACTAGAATGTTTAATTATAATGTGTTTTTTTTTAATCCCATTGACTTAATTTGGGTAAGTTTATTTTACCTCACGCGATTGGGATTTTTGATTCAAAAGCTGTTGTAATTGCTATTTTTTTTATTTACCAAAAACATTGAGTGGGAAATCACAATTTGATTGATTAGTGTTGACTTTTAGTTTTCAGTTTTATACGAAACCACGAAAATGAATGGAAAAACGGAGACCACACGCTGAGTGGCGCAGTAGGTAGAGCGTTTGCCCGTCAACCGAAATGTCCCAGGTCCGATTCAGATCCATACCTGGTCCAGTACTATTTGTCATTGGGATAAAATAAATTAGAAGAAATCATTGAGAATATGTCTGCTAACAACTTAAATCAAATGGTGTCATTCTATTCAAGAAGCCTTAGATCCTGACAAAAGTGTGTAGTAGTTTTCCACATGAGTTGATATGCCAAAAATTTGATAAATAAATACACGTAAAACATTGTAGTAAATATTGTAGTATTAACTTGCAGTATCGTACTTAATTAAGAAAAAGTAATTCTAACTACTTTCAAGAACATAAAAAAAACAAGATGATGACAGTATGATTTGGCAAAGGGATATTCGAAAAAGAGAAATTGTTTTTAGAGAACTTAACAAGTTTTATAGTTTTTATAAGTATATTAGTTAATACGCATTACTTTTGTACATATCCATAGTTAAAAAAATTGAGGATTCAAAAGTTAATACTTATTGTAGAAAATAAACAGGCTCAACAAACCTGGAATATCCTGCCCTTGACATAATGTTTTGTATCATGAAACAATTTTTACTTGTTAAAGTTTTGCTTTTTTTTTTTTAATAGTAGTTTCTACGAAGATAAGACCTTTTCAGATCTAACGTACTTTCCTGTTTGATTGTTTAAAATTGCAGATCCATATTATTATCAATTTTAGATGTAGGCTACATCGATGCCAGGGTATTTTGTAAACTATAGTGTTGCATTTAAATAGAATGTTAGAGAAGGACTCCTCTTCTTCGAAGCAGAATCTGCATCTGTTCGTGTTGGACTTATCAATCTTGAATAGTTATTTTTTGAACGGTTTACGACGTGTAATAAATCATCGGTATTTTGACATTGGATCTACTCTCCTTAATTACCTGACCGGTTAATATGAATTTGAAAAAGACTTTAGAATGCAAAAGTACTTGGCAGCTATCCCATATATTTTTTGTTTATGTTATTTCCCGATTAGGAGCAGGTTTTTGTAGGTACAATACAGTTTTTGCAAGGATATTTACTTCTTCATTACTTTCTATTTGTTCATGTTCAGAATTCCATATAATAATCACTCCGTTTCTTCCTGTAACTTTTTTAATAGCTGTATATTGTAAAACCTATAAGCGAGGCTTGATTTAATTGGACAGGTCAGATTTTTTAAGGCAGTTTGGATATCTAAAATTATGTATATGATGGAAACTTTCTACCATCTGTTGTTGCATTATAATGTCAATACCTATCGATTGCATAGATTTCAGCTTTAAAAATAGGGCGGGTTGTGACAAATAGTGCTGCGCTTAACTTGAAGCCTCTCCCAAATATGCCGGTATTTTACGCCGGCTTAGAAAATGTATAATTTAACCGTGAAACTAATGTGATTTTATTTGTTTTAATACAAAATAATTGTGATTAAGAACTGCAAAAATACAAAACTATTGAGTTACACATTTTGAGCTAATCTCGAATCTGTTTCATGAGTTAAAATATTGTTCAAAATTTATTTTTAAATAACTAAAAATAAAATAAATTCTCGAAGAGCATATAATGTTTGTTATATTACGCATAAGTTTAATTTTATGTAATATAACAGTATTATTTTTATATGTCTGTGACTGGGTAAATATTATTTTGTTTTAAAATAAGAAAAATTAAAAAAGCAGCAAGAATTCATTGTAAGGATTCATATTATGCAGTTTAATACAAGAGAAACATATCAAATTAATTTGATATTTTCTTTTCAAAAGGAGAAAGAATCACTCATTTTAATATGCAAATCACAGGTTGCTATTATTTAATTGGATTCGTTTTAATTTGAAATTTTCTCAAACCAATTTCAAATCTTTGGTAAAAGAAGTGAATATTCAAATAAACAGAAAAGGTAATTAAGCCATACAAACCTGTAAATTTTGATTTTCATAAAATTAAGTTATGTGCACTTGTAATAACTCATCAGATTCTATTATTAATTACGTATTTTTGTTTTGTTTATTATGAATTCTTAATTTTAAAATTTAAACTTGTAATTTATGTGAGTACAGTTTTCCGTCCTTTTTTATAATATTTTAACTTTGCTGTAATTGTATGAAAAAAATATAGAATAATTTCAGAAATAATGTTGTATTGCTTAAAAAATAAACAGTAAAATGGGGTCTTAAAGTAAACGAACAAAAAAAAATATATATATATTATATAATATCGAAAAGTTAAGTTAAGTTAAGTTTAAAATTCTTTATTCTCAATAAGGACAATAAAACAAAAATCTTAAAATTTATAATCCAATATACAAAAAACTTACTATAATTAATAATAATTCAATTATGACTTAAAACTACAGAAAACTAATTTAATATTATTGTTAAATGTACAAATAGAGAATAGTTAGAGGCATTTTTTATTAATAAAAATAGTGTTAAATGCTACATCAGAAAAAAATGTATTTATAATAATTATAATAGAGCTTATTGTGGGGTAACAATTTATTATTATAATTAAAAGTAAAGTAAAATAAGAATGTAACAATGAAATATTATATTTAATAATTAGCAAACAATAAAAAAAATTCAAAACTAAGAATAGGAAGTATAGAGAAGCATACTCAAACAAATTTAAAGGTAAAAATTAATTATGAAAAAAATGAAACCACTGCAAACTATGATATCTAATAGAACTTCGATTTCTCTATGATTAAAACCCAATGGCCATGTCTTAACTCTGTTTAAAAAGATATATTTATTGCGGAGAGTTCTTATAAATTTTGGGAGCTTATTAAATAGTGATAAGACGGTATAAAAATTACGAAAGTTAGTGGTTCGATAAACTGGAATAGAAACATAGAAGCTACTATTAACTCTTAAATTATAATGACTAGAATTTCTTGAATTTAAATAACCACTAAGAATAAAGAAAATATTTAATGTTTTAAAATGAAATAAGTCACGCACAGATAATATTTTTAGATGACTAAATAACTCAAACGTTGAATGCAAACGATTTGTTTTATATATATTTCGAATAACATATTTTTGGAGAACAAGTAGAGGTTTTATTTTGTTTTGGTATGATCCCTTCAACAAGTAATACCATATTGCAATTTTGAATGAAAAATTCCATAGTATATTATCTTTAAAATATGAGTAGAACAAAGTTGTCTAAGACGATAAAAGCCGCGTAGTGTTGGACGTAAAAAAGGGTTTAATGTCAAAGAATGTTCAAACCAACTCATATTGTTAACAATTGTGATACCCAAGTATTTAAAATTTTTTACAACTTCAACTTTGAAACAATTAACACTGCAAGCGATCTCATGAAAAAACGAATTCTACAATGACTTGGAAGACCAATCATTATTAATTAGTTTATGCCTTGGGTGTAGATGGATGGAAAATCAAATCAATTTCCGGAAATACCAGTTGAGATAGACTGAAATACATAACTTTTGTTTTATCAATAACAACTAGTTTATGTTCAGCAAACCAATTTCTTAACAAATTTAAGTCATGATTAATATCAGCAATCATATTAAGAGGACTTACCGAAGTATAAGAACAACCGATGTCATCACCAAAGGCAGTAAGATTTCCTTTAAAATTTTGACTTAAAATATTAGAGTTTTTATAATACTCTATTAAAATAATAGAGAAAATTAGGTACCTGATGAAAACCCAGTCTTTACATTTGAAAGAAGATACCTTCAAGAAATCTTTTTAGCCAAAAGATTAAAAATAAGTATGGAAATAAAACGAAGCGATAACGGTTTGCAAGGGTGATTCTTCATTGTACCTCTGTATTGATGTAGGATGTGGAATTAACGTTGGTTCCAAGTAATAAACTTCTGAACTACCTCAAAATTATGTGTGGCGCCAGTGGTGGTTTGACCAAAATAAAGTTGAGAGATCTTTTTATTTATCGACAACATATAACTTGCTTATTCCTCATTTACTTTGAGACGAATTCGTTCTGCTTTCAATTTGGCTAAAAACCTCAAAATGAGAATTTTTTTTTGCAAATTTGCAAATTCGGATTCTACGTCAAAAAAAAGACACTTTTGTAAGGTAAGTTTTTTTTTTGTTTTTTTTTGTTAGTTTAAACTTTGTAGAAACTCAAAACTGAGATAATAAATATGATAACATGAAAAACAAATTTATTTATAAAAGTTATTATTATTAATTTTAGTTTACCAATGGAAAATATGGTGGATTTTTGTCGAGCAGATGCCAGTGGAGAGCTGAGAAACAAAAAAAAGTCGTTAAAGATAAGTTTCTTATTTTTTGTCGTAGAATCCAAACAAAAAGGCACCTCTTCCCATTTCTTCGGACAATTTCGGCGATTTTGAAGATTTCGAAAAAATCATTTTCCGGTTCTTCCCGAAAGTTGAACATATTATCACCAATCGATAGAACACCTCGATTTAGTTAATATTTTTTTAAAATATTTAAAATATTTATAGTTTTAAGATAACGCATCCTTCTCCTCTTAAAAAGCTGATACGTATGCTCTGGAACACCCGGTGTTTTATATTGTAAATGAAATTAAAATACTTACTAAACTAAACAAATAAATAAATAAATAAAATTTATTTATTCATAGATCGATAGATCACTTCGTTTATTTCCAAAATTTGTTAATAAATAATTTATAATGACAGAGTCTTCTTATACTTAAGTTAGAGTTTAGATTATTAGTGTCTTAACAGCTGCGAGTTGTTTTTTATTCTAATTTTTATTTTGCATTACATTTTTTTGTTTGATTTACAATTTATTTTAATTGGTTCAAGGAAAAATAGTGAACAATTACAAAAACCTTCTGACCACTTGTATTTTTAAAAATTTTACTTCAAAACTTATGGCTAGATTTAAACTAATTTATAGATAAACAATGACATCGAGCAAAAAAAAAAAATAGATAAAAAAAAATAATTAAACCAAACAATTACATTTTATTTACATTTAGTAATTGTCGACCAATTGCCTAATTAAAATATTTTCAGAGCTGGAGCAGTTGGAAATAAATTTGTTAGCTCTAATAGTAATTTTTTCTGTTATCGTCGTACTTTTAAATGGATATCTAATGTACTGTGATACCAAGGGAGGTTTAGTAACATTTTTAGTAGTTTTTTTTTCATAATTTGCTGTCTTTTTTTTTGTGACAGTATGCGCAGTTTCACCAGACAAGAGCACCATACAGATACCTACTTTGGAAGATGGATTTGAAAATTAAAATTTTGTTCAATTTAGAGAGAGACGATTTCCTTTTTAATTAGTCCGTATAACAATTTGATTAATATTTGATTTTTTTGTATTTTGTCGTTGACTAGGCGTTTAAAAGTTAATTTGGGATCCAGGATGATATTTGACAGTAGTGTTCCAGTCGACGGAATTGCCATTTAGTTGTAAGTTCTTGTCAGGTAAGAAACAAGGTTTTCTTTTTCTAGTAAAGAAGCACGCGGAGGTTTCAAGGTATTTATTTTTATTTTCCATTTGTGGTAATATTGGTGTAGAGAATTGAATCCGTTTTCTAGATTCAAGATTATTGTGCTAGGATTGACGTCCGAGGTGTACAATGTATGGTTATCAACGAACAAGCTTATTTCCCAAGAAACCGGAGTGGGAATATCTCCAATATCCAAGTTGTATAAATCGGACCCTGAGGAACACCAGCTGGCAAATGAACGAGTTGGTATGTAGATGAACGAGTATCATTGATTTTTACGGAAAATATTCTATCTTCAAGAAAACTTTTAATAAGCTTGAACAGGTAGATTGGGAACTGCATTTGATATAATTTATGAATCAGACCATTGTGCCATACGGAATCAAAAGCTTTTTCGATGTCACAAATAACAAGACTAACAGATTTTTTAATATTAAATTGCGTTTTGATAAAATACCCTCCCGGAAGTTGAACATATCACCAATCGATAGAACACCATTTATCATAACGATTCCTTCCCCCCTTAAAAAGCTGATACACATGCTCTGGAACACCTAGTGTATTATAATGTAAATGAAATTAAAATAGTTACTAAACTAAATAAATAAATAAATAAATTAATTTATTGATAGTTTTTAATTAAAAATATTCAAAATAAAGTTTAAAAATAAGTTAAAACTATTTTTAATTAAAAAAAAAATGAAGAATTATAACTTATTTATTTTTTGATTGTTTTTATTTTGTTATTAAATAAAAACCATGTTTTTTTTGTAAATTTTTAAATAATAGTTCCACATTAAAGAGACTAAGGAAAATTTTCGATAATTATCTAGAAGAGCAATTTCAGAAAATTTCAAGCAATTGTTCTCATTATTTCGCCTTGACAATGAAATGACTATATTTTTAGTACTCCTGTCAAAAAATTAAACTTTAAAATAGTTGTTAAATTCGAGTAGAACGTAACGTACATTATAATCAAGCATATCAAGTGCAAGTTATCTAGTATATACTAATTTTTATTTTCTAAAGTACCAATTTTTGGTGCCAAACTGGTTTTTTTGATCTTTGAGAAAAGCACTCGAGTAACTTTTTATTTAATTTCGGTAAATCAAATCTAAAAGTTTTTAATATTTTATTTTTTCATTAAATTTTTCTTCTTATTTTTCCTATTTGAAATTTAATATGAAAATTCACGTATTAAATATTAATCTAATTTAAATTGTTGTGGTTTTTTTTTTTGTATATTCTAGTTTAAAAGAAACTCATTATTATTTGGAAATTGACATTAAGATATTTTTATATAAAAAAAATGCTCAAACAATTTAATTTTACCTAGTATTTGAGTATCTTAGATTTAAAAAGAAAATATTCTATAATTTTCTTTTTTGATGATAGCTATAGGTATAATTATTGAAAATTTTCAAACCAATTATTTTCGAAAGAAATATATTATTATTTTTTTACCTATAGATAAATATCTTTCATTTCAACTACTTATTAAATTATTGAAGTACAAAATAATATCTAAATAATGTTGTAGGATTGATTTATATTGACGGATTCTAAAAAAAAAAAAATATTTTTTTAATGAAATCTTTAGAATTTTCATGAATTTTTTTTTAGAATTTAAATTTTTCTTTAATCTAAAGTCTTTAAGAAGTATACCTAGAATTTATGTAGTTTATAGCTTTAGGATTCAAATAGTCTCAAACATATTTCATCGAAATTTTTATAATTTTTTTCATTTTTAATATTTTGTTAAAGGGAAATTAAAAATTAAAATACATACATAATAGATATAGTTCCATGTTATAGGATAATTTATTGTGTATAGTACACAATAGGTGCAAGTAGATATTTAGTACTGTGTATTAGAATATTATATTAATGTATAATAATATAATTAGCTTGAAGACATCATTTTATAGATTTTATTGTAAAATTATTTTAAAATTTTTCTTTTTCATTGTAAAATACCTACTTACCTACATAATTTAAAATTTTAAATTGAAATGTGAAAAATGTGAAAATATAAAATAAATCAAAATAAAATTATTTTTTATAAAATAGGAGAGTAAAAATATTTTTTCTCCGTTTTTGTAGTGTGATGCAAATTGATTTTTATGAGAAATAAGTATATTTAAAAGTTTTTGTCAAAATGATGATAGTTTAACCCTTAATCGTTGTTGCAAAAAAAATATCTTATTAATATTGTTATACGTCTGTGAGACGTATCCCATACTTTAGTCCTCGAAATTTAAAATGTCTTAAAGTGTTTATGCAAAATTAATTAATTTTTTTATTTAATTTTTATTTTTTGTCATTGTATTTCATTTCTTCTTAAAAAATTATCACATTTAACTCCTAAATTAAATAATACAAAAAATATGACAAAAAACTAACAGAAGATCAAAAATGTCTCCATATATAAAATAAAGAGTAACAAAAAACAATCTTTGAAGACACTTTCTTAAAACTATAATTAATTCAAAAAAAAATCAAAAACAATTTAGAAATTAACTTTTTTAAATTTTTACATCGGATCAAATTGTACCGTTTTCACATATAAAATTGGAATATATTAAGCACATTGGGTGTTTTTTTCAGTTGCCATAGAAGAATATTCGATTTTATTCGATCAGAAGACTTTAGTATGCATTCTTTTACATTGTATATTATGAATGCTGCTCTAAGATGTTGCTACTTCCCATTCCAGTGGAAAATTGCTGAAATAATACTTATACCAAAACCAGACAAGCCAAGTGAAGAAATTATATCCTACAGACCGATTAGCCTACTACCGGGCTTATCAAAACTATTCGAAAGACTATTCTTGGAAAGATTAAAGCCGATTTTGGAACAAAGCAAAATTGTTATAGAATAGCTGATATAATCAAGTTAAGCCTAGAGGAAAACAAGTACTGTTCAGATATATTCCTAGATATTAGTCAAGATTTTGATAAAGTATGGCATAAACGATTGCTGTACAAACTTAAAAAAATTTTAACACAGAACTATTATTTATTGCTCTGGTCATATCTTATTGAAAGACACTTTTTAGTGAAGCATTAAGGTGCCTATACACCAAGTAATGAAATTATATCAGGTGTACCACAGGGCTGCGTCTTAGGTCCTGTCTTATATCTCATTTACAATGCAGACTTACCAACAACTAATGAAACAACCACCGCCACTTTCACTGATGATACGCCCATACTGGCCTCACATAGTAGCCCAGTGCATGCTTCAGAGATTCTACAACACAGCATGAACAAAGTTTAGCAATGGATGATAAAAAAGTGAAGAATCACGGTGAATGGGTCAAAATCAACCCATATCACATTTACACTAAAGAGAAAAACTTGTCATGCAGTTGTACTTAATAACGAAGTAGTACCTCAAAAAGAGGCTGTAAAGTATTTGGAGATGCACTTGGACAGCAGACTTACATGGAAAATTCATATTCATAACAAAAGAAAGCAACTGGGCTTGAAGCTAAGCAAATTGTATTGGATGATTGGTCGTAACTCGTCATTGTCACTAGAAAACAAGCTACTTATTTATAAAGCTGTCTTGAAACCGATATGGACCTACGGAATCCAACTGTGGGGAGTAGCCAGCAACTCAAATATTGCAATATTACAGCGTTTCCAGTCAAAGCTATTAAGATTGTTAGTTGGCGCGCCTTGGTTTATCAATAATGATGCCATACATCGTGATTTCCAGGTGAGAACCATTAAGGAGGAGATTGGAAATATAAGCGGAAAGTACCAGATCAGATTAGCTGCACATCCAAACAGACTGGCAAGCAGCGTGTTGCTGCAAGTGATGTAAGTCGCCTTAAGTGTGCTAGCATCCTGCAGCTACCCAGTAGGCAATAGGAACAATCAAATGGGGGCCAAAAAATACAATGGAGTATAATGTTGGCAACATGGGTGGTTGACCACTGGGTTATCTCATCCGATAGTCAGTGAAATTTACCTGCATAAAAAATGTCATACAAACTACTAAATGTATATCCTTCGGAGACAGATTGTAATGTTTCATTGGGAAATAAAAAAAAAAAAAAATTGTTTTACGTTCCGGAGACGTAAATCAAAATTTCTTTATCTAATAAGAGCCAGAGAAAACAATTTCATTACACATGAATACCTTTCAACAATAAATTAGGCACTAACTTGAAGGTACTGACAAATTCACATTCATACTTAATGAACATAGCAAGAGAGACTGAGAATAAAAAATTGAGTACGTCTCTGTGACGTGTACAGCAATGATTAAGGGTTGAAGGTAATTTTGATTGATTTGTCCTTGATATTTTTGTAGATCTTTACTACGTTATATTAATCCTTCCACGTTTAAAATATATTTAAATCTTGTGAATTTAGACACATGCAACTTGGATTCCGTTAATATGTAGTATAGACGGTTAATATGTAGTACAGATCTATAACAATGGTAGATGCATGTATTTAAAATGTTTGGCCGTTACAAAGAAAACAGCAAAATCAGTTGAGTCAAATTCAGTTTCGTTGTCAGATTGAAATTTACTTTTGTAAAACTTACGGTACAAAAGATGAAGGACCAGCAGCCTCAGAAGCTTTGTATACACGACATAATGATGACTCTGCAGTAGAGAATACTATTCGGTATGACGGAAAGAAATATTTTGCTTGCAAATGTAATAGAAGGGTTTGTGCTTTTCCAACATGTACTTCGACAATAAGAACTGAATGTGTAAAGTGTAATGATGGTCTTTGTATAGATTATTTTATATCTAACCATGTAAAACATTAATTTCGAAATTTTTTACTTCAAAAGTTATTTTTATTTTAATTTTGATACTTTCATTATTTAATAAATAAAAGTTTTCTATTTCTATAAATTATAATTTTTAATAAATCTAAAAAGTTATTGAATAAAAATCTATTTTTATTGTTAAATTTTCATAACAAAAATACCATATAGAAAACCAGTCCCCTAGCGAGCCTAGCGTGATCATTTGATCACGGTCTTATTTTCTTATACTTTTTTTTATCAAAATTTATATCTTAAAACTTTTTTAACTTGACCAGCCATTTTTTTTTTGTGGTCAGCTGGAAAGATAAACGTACACGTGTACCCATAATGCATTTTATATGAATTTTTCTGTTAAAATAAGAAAATATTATTTTTTATATCACAGAAATAATTTATTATAACAAATTTTTGTTTTAGATATACATTATTTTATATTTTTCATTTACATATAGTTTATATAATAAATAACGGTACTTGGGACCAAAGAACAGTTCATTATCAAAATATGAAATAAGAATTGTTCGGTACCTAAATGTTATAGAAATGAAATAAATTTTTCTGGGCCTGAAACATACATCATCGTCAGTAGGACAAGAAAGTAATAAAAATTCTAACGGTACTTGGGTACCCACAAGATGTCTTATCATTCAAATATAAAATAAGAATAGTTCAGTATCTAATGCTGCATATTAAAATATTATAAAAATGTCTAAGCTTCTGCTTTTTTTTTTTTTTGCGTTTTTGTATTTTTTTTAGTAAGTTCCCATGGAAAAAAAATTAATGAAGAAACCAGCACTTTTTTTATAATTCAATGTATTTTGAACACTTTTGCTTAAATTTGAAGAAACTAAATAATATTTACAATAAAATATATTAAATTAAGAAAATAGATTTTTTGATGAAAAAAACACATCTTTTGCGTGTTTTGTGTTTTTACGTCAAACCATATAATTGACTTTCCCTGCTACCTGAGCAGCAAAATAAAATTTTAAAGTTGTCCATCTAGACTTTATAGTATGATCAAATTCAAATACCTTTTTAGAATAATGTTTTTTTGCTTGTTTTATAATATTTTTTTAACTAGATACACTTTTGCTGTTTCAACTCCGAACTTCATACTAAATACTTCGTTTTTAAAAAATGTTTAATAGACCTTCTTTTTCCTAAAATAGAGTTGCCTCCAAAAAAATATTTTAGAAAATATATTCCCACAAGTAATAAAACTAAATTTAAGAGTAAAAGTAGAACAAATATAAAAATAATCACAATAATATAACAAAAATAGTAAAAAACATAGTAAAATCCATACAAATTGTTTGAAGGTACAGGTGTACTTTTCCAGCTGAAGTAAGTGTTTTGAAATGCCAGCTGAATAAAGGTTAAAAACATTTTGTTGCTAAATCAAATAGATATATTAATACTAACCTACTTGTTTAAAACGTTCTTTTTAATCAATCCAAATATCAGTATCAAAACTCGTTACATATTTGCTTTTGAAGTCATATAAGATTTTATAAAAAGTTCTAGCGAAATATGATATTTAATGGGAAGATATTTCAATTGCATAAATGTAGTAATACAAGGTAGAAGATTGTTAAAAAACAATTGGTATTTTTTTGTAATTTTTGATTATTCCTCCTACTTAATTAACAAGCATGGCATATCTGTCTGGTAAATTCCAAAATAATTAGTAAAATTAAAGATGAAAATAAATTCTTTTAATTCAATTCAATCATAGTATCTTTGCAATACCATAAAATATTATTCTTGTCACTTGTAACAATCTCTATTTTAAATTACTAATTGTATTCGTTTTATATTTTATTATTGTAAAATGGTTTTATTTTAAATTTTAATAATGTAATTTGTAAACACTTGAACTAAGTAATAATAAATAAATAAATAAATACTGATACTAAAGCATCGACTGGGTAATCACATTTCAGTTTTAATACAAATTATTTCAGAAAATTAATAAAATAAAGTAATATTCGCAATCAAATAAATAATTGACAATTTTTTATAATAATAATATGATTACTAACCATTTCTGTACTCTGTAAGGAGTTATACAAATTACATTATCCTTGAATGTGACTAAAAAAAACATGTTTATTTTTCATTTGTTTTTTTTTTATGAATTCATTACCTTACACAATCAATTTTAATAAATTTACCCTTGATTTTATCATAAAACTTAAGTTTAACTTCAATAAGCAGCTTTCAATATCCTTTAAGGAATGGAAAAACAAAAAATAAAAAACAAGCGATAATAATTTCTTTTCTTTAAGTATAACTCATTTCCGTTCCCATTGGAAACATTTTTTTTTTATGATTATTTTTCTTTTATTTTTTCTTATTAAAATTTCAAATTTCAGTACCAGAGAAAACTCATTGCTATTTTTATTTTTTATCTTTTAGTTTCTTTTTTTTTTGTTTTTTTTTTTTTTATTTTATAAATATCAAATTGCCAAATCAAGTCACGAAATCAAATCTACAAAGGAGAACATTGATTGAGTATAATTCGTTTATTTTACAGCTAAAGACATTTTTTTTTATTATTATTATTTTTATTTTTTTGTTTTCTTTTTTTTTTGTTTGTATCCTGATTTCACCATAAAGTAATCGAAACCAAATAATTATTATGTCTAAATATTTGAGAGTTGATGAAAGTATTGTAGAATTATAATAATATATAAACTGTAGTATCTACTATGTATACTAACTGAATTTTCTTTTATTAAAATTTCCACCACCTGTCGCTCATCAACTTTTTTTTCTTTATTATTTTCCATAAATTCCAATTATACCACGTGGGTTATAATAAAAAATGTAGTGATGTTGTAGTACACTTTTGTAGTACTGTGTTGTAGTACCTTAATAATAATAATAATATTATAATCAATAATTTAGAAAACTGATTTTACCTCAGGATTTATTTTTTTATTATTTTTTTGTTAAAAAATCACGTCACCGTCTAGACTTTTCATGTACCTACATGTAAAATCATTAGATTGGAAAATATTAACCTCCAACAGAAAACAGAATTTGGAAAATATAAAAACAAAAATTGAGCAACGAAAATTTCTTTTAATGATGGTTATGATTTTTATATATATGTATATAATAATATGTATGTGTATAATTTTACCTTGCGGTTTTGTTTTTCTTATGCAAACAAACAAAGTATACTATTTATCACGTGAATGCTATTTGGATCCATACGCCATTTTTTGTTGTTTTTGTATTACATTAGTTTTTTGTTTAATTTTCTAAATTTTTTTGCAAAAATCAGTTTTATTTTGAATTTATTTTAACTGCGCTCAAACATAAAGAAAGTGAAAAATATAAAAACCAGAAGTAAAGGAAAACGAATTAAAATGCAAAAGCTTCTGATGAGGAAAACTCTTTATAGCGCCTATATACAAAATTTGGTAATTGAACGTATATAAACTCTAAAATAATTTAAAATGTTTATACAAATCAAAATTTTTTCAAATAAAAAAAATATCAATAATAATTAGAACTTTGGTGTCTTATTATTGTGTTGATAATTTTTAAAAATTATTTACAATGTTTAAAGTAATTTTTTGAAGTTATAGTGAACAGAGTGGGAACGATATTTGCAGTGTCCTAATTCCTAATTCATGTTGAGATTTTAATTTTATTGGAACATGGTGATTCCTTTTCTACTTGAGATGGTGAATTCCTTTTTTTCTCATATTTTCTTCCACATCGAAATGCTGTACCCATTTATATTTTGGTTCACGTCATCTACGCTTCCCATATGAGCATTGTATGTAGTAGTATATACTTGTGGCTGTTCCAGTAGAACTTTTTGATGAGCTTGTTTAGAGCAGCGTTTGACATAATTGATTGGTCTTATATGTTCAAAATTGGTTACGGTTCTGCAAACACTATTGTCCATCCATTTCACAGCTAATAAATCATTTGTTGAATCATATCTGCAATTTAAATGATGAATAAAGATTGAAAAATTGAATAATTATCCATATTACCTACCTATTATCAAATTTACCACGAGGTTTGGTTTTAATTGTTTTATTTGTTTTTTTTAAAGAACAAACTTTAAGTCGGTTTTCTCGAACAGTTGCTGTGGCATTAAATTTAATTTCCTTTAAAACTTTCATTAAGGCATGTGTCGTAAAGAAATTGTCAAAAAAAACATTATGGTAACTTGGCTGTGGTATTTTTAGAAAATATCCAAATTGTAGAAAACTATCTCTAACCATATTTATCACTGGTCTTACTTTACACATTTTGTCAGATGATAGCATTATCAGATGATGATTTTACATTATCTGAAAATGTAAGTATCATTTAATTGATAAACAGTTACAAAAATTACCAGCCAGATATTGGTCGTAAGCAGACGGTCTAGCTTCATTTGTACATGGAATTGAACTTGGTCCAGCTCTATTAAATAAGCTTTCGTTATAGTTTTTATTTTCTTCCTGAATATCTAACTCAACAGTACCAAGAACATCTCTTGGTATGTTGTTTTCAAAAATATTTTGTTCATCTATTTTTTCATAATCCGTTAAAAATCTAAATCTGGTGGCACAATACTTACAAAAATTTCTTCAAAATCATTATTTTCATAACTACAGAAGAGCAGAAGAGCTTCAATTGCTTCCTCAAGGTCTTTAAACTGATTTTTTCCATAACATTTTTTTTTGTTTTCATTTAAGTGCTTTGACATATTCTGAAAACAAAGAACAACATTTTTTTTTTTGTAAATATTTTTAATGGTTGTACTTTTTATAGTACACCCAACTTTGTTGACGTAAAAAACTTATAAAATAATAATTTGTTTTTTTTTATTCTTACATTGATTTTGTTTATCTTTATTTATCAAATTTAATTTATTTTGCAAAATAATTATGCTATAATTAATTTTCTTTTAATATTTTTAAATAACACCTCCCCTTTTACACAAACTTTAAAAATCACACTTTTTCTACGTCAAAAAAAATTAAATTTATCTGAGTTAAATCAGTATTGCTGCACATAACGTTATTTTGTATATTTTTAACTTTATTTTAACGCAAATTTTTCCTAAAAAATAACAATAGCTTAGTCACAATAACTTAAACAGTGACACCTATTTTTCTGTACTATATATAGTACAACCGTTGAAAATGGGTTCGTTTTACTTAAAACTATAGTTTGACAAAAAAATAATAATAATTTATTTGCCATTTCTACCCATTACCAAATTAATCTTGTCTTATTCTATGTTAATAACTACAGCCGAAAAGGAAAAATGAGAATTGGAGTAAATCGCTCCCCGGTATTATATTTTTGATCGATGATTTTTATCTGCACAAGAATTCAATGAATTTTCCTGGAACCTCTGTTGTTTTTAGTTTCACATTTCTAACACTGTGATAGTTCGATTTCTACATTGTTCTATAAAGAACAAGTCTCAAGAATATAGTGTATAGTGTATTCTGATGATGGATCCTATGAAACAAGTAAATGAGGATTTGTTTATTTGAGGCCTATCAAAAATGTAACTATAACTTATGCACAGTGTATTTATTATGACGGTTTCATTTTTAGAGGTTCCTCAGTTTGAATACATTCGTTTTACAAGTCTTAAGTAATAATTTGCAAATTATCTAAATGTTTTTTCAGAACCGGATTATTCTAATATTCAAGAGATAGTTACAATTTCATATTACGTGATTGATAACAATTTAAGAAATATTAAAATGAAAATTCTGCTTTAAAAGAAACAAACTGGAATGATTATCCAGTGCTAGAGGAAATTATTCAAACCATTTTCTAGAAAAGAAAATAACAAAATTTTTTAATAAAATAATGTTTTCAAAAATAAAAACAATTAATTATGTACTCGACTTGAAATCAGCTAGAATTTCAAGCACCGTTTTCAGTATGTCAGCTCGATAGCTTGAAAATTATATTTAGCTTTCAAATGAACTTGAGCTTGACAGCTTTTAAAATATTTTACCACACTTTAAATTAAATAAAATGCAAATTCAATTATGACAAAAATGTTGGTGAAAAAATTTGTATGGTGTGGTTGTGATTGTTGATTACTTGGCTTGGTTCCACTTTGTGTTTTATATTTATATAATTATCGTTAACATCTTCCCATCTTTCCTCTATTTGCTTAGAATTCCCCACACTTATTTTTGCCATTCCTGTCTCCACTATTATATTATAAGTTTCGCTATTTCTTTATTTTTTTTCCATCTATTTTTTCAATAATTGAGGGTAGTAGAATCAAAACCGATACATTTACGTTGCAGTCAATTTTGAAAAAAATTCTAAAAACGTTTTCTTTGTTATTTTAATTAATTTATACTATTTTTAAGTTATATTATTAAAAAATAATTGATTTAAGTATTATTTGTATGCAAAATGAGTATTGAAGCTTAAACACAAGTATTAATTTTGTAAATGATTCACTTTGTTGCAACTATTTACAAATGTTTGATTTTGTTACCACTGCATGTGCATATAGCTTATTTTGTTTCAACTATCATCATGGTTGATATAATAATAAAATTAGGAATCACAAATAAAATAATTCATTCAATTTGTTAAAAAATTTATTTTTCAATTTATATTTTAAAAAACAGAAATGCTCAGTAATTCAGTTTGAGCGAATAGGTAACACATTGTTGGTTTTAAGTCAAATTCTTATATCAAGAATCAAAAAAAAATAATAGAAATAATATTAATCGTCCTTCTAGAGCTAAATTCCTAAATCTATATTATCTTCAAAAAAAGTATCACTTTGATTGTCTTCAGCGAATTTATAAATAATTATCATTCACGGCAAAAATCCCTTTTGTAAAATTTTCTTATTCGCAAAATATTTATGAAAGCTGGTAAACAAACCCGAACAGATGATAGAATTTCTTGACATAATTTTTTGGTGACTTTTCTGATCCAGAAGTTGTTCTAGGTGTACAGGTTTATATGCAGCCAATAATAAACGCATCTTGAGAAATTTTAGGGTCATACAAATCAATTTTTTTGTGAAACCTAAACACTTATCTACTTCGATTTTACTTTTAAACTAAAATTTGCCCCAAAACTAATATCAGATAGCTAAACTGCTAAACAGTAAAAGAATTAATTTGAAAATAGTACTATGGTTTTATATTTGATTCAACTAAAAATTGCAAATATACTATTTTTGATTTAACTATCGTTTTTAAATTCGTTTTTCTAATTGAAAAAATGATTTTGAAACAACTTTAATAATAAACAACATTAAAGTTCAGTCAAAAGAATGTTATCCAATCATTAGTTAAAATTTTTTAAAAAATGCAAATGTATCGGTTTTTATTCTACTACACTCAATTCCCAATTTATTAAATATTTTTAACATCTTCTTTGTTTCTTCAAATCGTTACTCCATACATTCATTTTTGACATGTTTATTGTTTTAAGAAGAAACATTTTGTTTTGATATACATAAAAAAAACATGATATCATTTTAATTTTCAAGCATTCGAGCTTTAATTGGGTGTTTTTACTTTCAAATTTCAAGTCAAATACACAAAATCGAATGAGACTTCAAGCATACTTGAAAGTGTCATATAAACGCGGTAAATTTTTTACAAAAATAATAGTTTTTTTTCCGTTAAAACAAAAATATAAAATATTGCAAAAAAGGATTGAAATACAGAAATGTGCTTCGACTGATTGAAGGATTGGAAACCGAAACTATATCGATATACAACAAAAATATTGAATCCAATTTGGACTAACTGTATTAAATTATAGGGTTGTCTTAAACAATTTCATATTCAAAGTATAAAAACATTTTAAAATAAAGTATTTCGTAACATAGATAACAACCCTTAGTATGTTTAAAATACATAGAGATGTAAAAATTCATTAGATAACCGCCTATTAGATAAAATTCGTCTATTGCGAACATACCAATATTGAAGATTTACGTTTAGTGAATCATAAAAACATTGTTAGATGCCACAAACGAATAAAACTGTTCAAAATGTGTTAATCCTAAATTCATTAAAGTACCTCTTATAGGTTCATCCTCTTATTTGTACATTTGAAGATGGTCTTTTAAAAATAAGGGTCAGAGTAAGATTATAGGTTATTCATATTTGAGTACATTTAATTATGAATTGAGTTATTATTTTGAGACTGATACAGCCCACAGTATATTCTATAGGCTACCAACCTCAGTTAAATGAAGCCTCTATTTCTCTTTCGATTATTTTCTTTAAACTCGGAACAAAAAAAAAATTAAAATAAAAATTTTGTTAAAATAAAAAGTTGAAATCAAAACCCAATTTTGTATAGTGTACACTTGTACAGTAAAAATTCCGGTAAATGATAATAAAACTAATCCGATTTGGTTTCAAATTTTGAATGTAAATTTTGAAACCCCTACTAAAAACAACACATCACAAATTTTGGTAAATTTGTGGATTTTATAGATTTCTTGAAAATTAATTTTTTCAATTTTTTTTTCTTGATTTTTTCTATTTTAGCTCAATGGCGTATGGTTCAAAATGGCATTCGAATCACATGAAAAATTCTTATAGACACGTATACAAGGTATGTGTATATTATTTGTTCCATGAGATTTATTAAAAGAAAAAATCTTGATTAAATTTTTCTTTTAACATAAACTTTGATGCTGATGTTGGAGCGTTTCTTCAACTGCAATCTGTTGGATGCTTTATTATTTTTGAGGTTATGTAAGTTTACTCAATGTGTAACTAACAAGTGTAAGGCATCTTCTTAGAAAATAATTATAAATATTAATTTAAAGTTTACCGCCACTATGTGTACTAAATATTTTGGTTGCATTAAGAATATAATTAAAAACTTAAAAGAGTTTAGTGTACAGTTTGAGCGCGCTATATTTAAGACTATTATGTTTCTAAATATGTTTCCAAATAGTATTCAAATTAGTTTGTCATTAAAAAAACTAACTTTTCGAAATTTTAATTGCCGAATTGCAATCTCTACCTGTACATAATTTCAAAACAATTTCTACTTTCTTCATCTAAACTTCGTGAATATATTTTCTAGATAATATTATGTAGATTAAACATTAAACTTTCTACAACTTAAACTAAGGTTAACCCTGAAGGTGTAACAATGTTATTATATTTAAGTTAATAATTATTTTACCACCAATAATCTCTATAATGTAACATATCCTTAAAATGGATATATATGTCATACTTTAGGCTGTTAATGTCAGTACAATTAGAATCATACTCTATTTTGGTCATTCAGTCCATCTACTATAATGGAATAGTGTAAGACATTGCATTGATTTTGAATAAAACCTTCTTCATCTAGGTAGATAAAATGTTCGGGTGCTATAAACCTCGATTTTAATGTTAGTTTTGTATACTCCCTATGATGATGGAAGACATAGGATATTAAAACATTTTCAGGAGTGTTAATAGCTCTATCAAAATGCTTACGAATCAACTGGATTATAAAATTATTGATTTTTTTTTCAATTTTGATTTTTCGTATACGTTACGTTAACTACTTTCATTGATAACTCTTATGATGTACTATCTCTCAAAATTTCTCAATTAGCAATCATACACTGGTGTTATTGAATAGTCTATATTCAACAGTCAGCTTATTCTATCCTGTCCCAAATTTTTTGATTTTCGAATCTATTTGCTCAATTTTTATAGTTGAAGTTAATTAATTTATGGCGTTTTAACTATACATTTCTCTGCATATTGTTTTAATAAACCAGTTTTCAATTTTAAATTTTTCATCGGAAAATACGATCGAAATTTAGAATAAAATGTTTGAATACTGAAATACCAAAAGCGATGTTCGACTATTTGTATTCTAGCATTTGTTAGAAACCGAATTTAAATTTTTCAATATTTATTCAGGATAAGTATTAATTGTTTGCGGTTCCGTGGATTAGGAACTGATTAATCGGATTTCACATACCTACTGATTTCTCATATTATTCCATGTCTTAATATTCTTACTCTATAGTCTCGTTTAATAGTTAAATTTATCCGAATTTGTAATTGACTTCCAATTTGGTGTTCGCAATATATTTTTTTTTTACACAAAAATTTGCAATCCGTATGTCTTAATAAAATATTCGATTCGATTCGATATTCCAGCAGAAAAACAGTCCTGCATTTTAGTTGTTCATGTATGTACAGCTGAAAAAAATAAATTACATAATTAAATTAATTAATAAATATTAGTAAATTTACATTATGAGAGACGTTAGTTCAATATCTCTAATATGAATTCGGTGTATAATGTGGCATAATTTATTATTGTCTAATATTTGAACTAATGAACCAACTTTTGAGTTATTTAAATTAACATTTCAATCTATTTTTAAAACTATTTCAGAAAAAAAAAAAACAGTTCTTTAAAAAATCTTATGTTTCGATAAATTTTAATTTAAATTATCAAATTTATTGTGCAAAAATTATTGTGGCTGTTTTTGTGAAGAAGAGAAGTTGTTCTTTTAAAGAACAGAATCGTTTATGAAGAAAAAATATCGAAAATATTATTTACTTAGATATGTTTTGTGAATTGTGATGTTGCATTAAGTTGAATTAGAAAAAAATCTATTGGTAATAGATATACGCAAGAGAGCCCTAAGCTCAATTTTAAATTTAAAGCGTCCATGGCAACACTGTTCATCTTGCTGGTATCTTTCATTAATTTTTTTGTTATGCTTTCCTTATGTCAGGTAGTTTTTTGAAACAAATATTGTTAACTTTTACGATTTTCATTAAATTTTGATGTTCATTGAATCCGCTACTCTCTTTATGTTATTCCACAAAAAATAAACCACATTCATCAAAGAAAAACTTTTCTTAGCATAGTTTGAAACTTTTTTTGTAATTTCATTTTGAATATCCAGGGTAAAGAAGGTTCCACTTATTTCTTAAAAGTATATATACAATACATATATATATATATAACTAATCCATCCAAATCCACCAATAGCAACATAAAAGTTTTATGATTCTCACAGGTATCTATGGTAATTTTCTCTAATATTCATAAAATTTTACTTACTTTAGCCTAAAAATAAGATAGCGTGCACTATAAAAGTATACCTGAATATAATACGAATATAATATAAGTTATATAATATTACAAGTAAAATGTAAATATAAAGTTATTTTTAAGAATTTTGAATATATTTTTTTTATCTTTTTATTTGTATCAATGCCTGGATTATTTTATTAACAGAGAAACATTAAACAGGCGAATTGTAATTTCAATAAAAGAAGAGCCAATATAATATAAGGAAATATACGAATAGGTTTGTATAGCATAATTATTTTTATATAAAATGTATTAAAACTTCCCAAGGCTTTGTATGTTTAGTATTCTGTTGATAAAGAGAAAATAAAATTCAACCAAAGTTTGAATATTAATTTGGATGTTTTCCATTTCTTAAGATAATGTTCATTGAAAATTTTTCTTATTTTATTCTCCTTGTATAGCTATGTTTTTAACATTAGAATCTCTTATACAATAGAATTTTAAAAATTATGGAACAATTTTCTTACTTCAGATAAAATCCACAATATTTAGCTTCTTTTAAATATCATTTGTAAAGAAAAAGCTCATCTTCCCACATAACATTTTATTGTTAAAAAATAATTAGTGCTATAAGACTCCTATATGACTCCCGGTCAGCGCTAAAGGTGTTATAATGATGTTTTTATCGGAATAATGTGATCAATATTGCTATAAGAATATTCTTATAACAATGCCGGGAGTAATTGTTATATTGGGATTTTCAGCAAGTGCTACAGCAATTTTGTTATAGTTCTAAAAGTGCGTAATCCTATAACAAAAGTTAAAGTGTTTTTATAAAAATAAAATTGCTGGAATAGTAGTAGTAGTGTCATTGTTTTACTTTATACCTGTGATGTTACTAATAAACTTACTGTAGCTTTTGAATAAATATTTTGAAGAGATATTTTGCGAAGGCCATTATTCTCTACAAAGCTGGTAAAAAAAATTGTTTTTAAATAAACAAAAACTGTAAAGCTTTAATTTATGTTCTTTTCGCAAAAGTATAATTTTTACCTAAAAGAATAATTATTTAAATATCAAATTTGATGTAATTCAACGTATACATTATTTACAATAATATAAAAATATGTAAATAATATCTATCTACCTTCCTCATGAAATAAATATATACACTTCATAGAATTATTATTTAAAATTAAAAATATTATCTATCTCAATCTGGCGCCTAATCGGCTCTCAATCCCTTCCGTGGCCTAATCGATTGGAGTAGAAATCGTAGAAAGATAGCAGGTAGAAATCGAGTACGAAAGAAATGTCAAGTGGAAGCCCTATGCTACCAAGAGGAGTAAGGAAAAGAAAAAAATCTATCTCAATCTGGCATAACATAAATTATTCCAAAGAACGTCATTTCAAAATAAAAACATATACATTATGTATACTAATCCTATAATAATAGTATAGCAATTGCTCCGGTGTCCTACAAGACTCTCCATTTTGGTACTATAAGGTATTTATAACGTTCCACAACAATTGCGGATCACTCAAATAAACACTAATCCTTCTATAAAAGTGTTTATAATAGTGTTATAAGAGTGCGCAAGAGTCTTATAGCAATAATATTGTTACGTGGGTTATTATTGAATTCAGAAGAAAATCTGGGGTCCAGAGAACACCTCCAGCAGGGTCTCAAAATATCTACGAAAACATGTCCCAAAAAGACAGATATAGAAACCCCGACGAGGGTAATAATAACGAAAAGGCACTTGAGGCAAAAAATAATCAACTTAATGCCAGAGTTACAGAATTAGAAATCTTATGCAGGGAATTGAAAAATGAACTCTGCATAATTAAAGAAGAAAATGTGAAACTAAAAAATTCACAAAACATGTCTACTAAAAGAGTAGTACTAAAAACTGCTGAAGAATTTCATACAGATGATGAAGAACTAGCTCGAGAAACCGACTGGATCTTTAAAACAAAAAGAATCTGTAAAAAAAGAAAAGCAGAAAAATCACCTACTTTAAGCCCAGAAAATGTTGCGGACAAAGTAGAGAAAAATGTGCAAATAAATGAAGTTGCGAAATGTAAAAGTAAAAGAAAAGGTAAACCTCCTCCAGTTATACTTAGTAATGTAGTGGAATACCCTCAAATAAACAAAAAATTAAAAGAAAGCAATATTAAATATAAAGTTAATATGCTTAACAATAAACAACTAAAAATTAATGTTGAAGAAGAAAAAGAATATAGAGAGTTGACTAAGGCAATAAATGAAGCCAATATTGAATGGCACACTTATGAAAATAAGAGCACCAGGCCTATTAAAGTAATGGTTAGGTATTTACATCCGTCATGCCAACCTGAAGATATAAAAAATGAATTGAAAGATAGAGGCTTCAAAATTTTAGAAGTCACAAATAAAATAATAAAGAAAAAGGAAAATAACAAAGAATCTACGGTACGTCTTCCTCTCTTTATGCTAACATTCGAAAACTCCGAAGATATAAACAAAATATTCAAAATTGAATTTATCCAGCACATGAGGGTTAAAATGGAGGCTATTCGTAAAACGACTACCATTCCTCAATGTAAGAGATGCCAAAGATTTGGCCATACACAAAAGTTTTGCCAGCGTCTAGCTCAGTGTGTTAAATGTGCTGGTCCCCACTTAACAATTTCTTGCAAAGAAAAAAAAAATATTAAGCCTAAATGTGCTAATTGCCTTGAGGCACACCCAGCGAGTTATCGTGGTTGCCAGGTGGCTAGAGAGTTGCAAAAAAGAAAGAAGCTACAAAAAAATGCCCCAAAACAAATGCAACATAGACAAGAAAAACAAAAGACAAAACCTAGGCAACCTATTGCCCAGAAACAGAATTGCATTGAAACTTCAGAGAAACCTAAAACTTTTACGTCGAAAAAAGTCGTAGAAGGCTTATCATATTCACAGGTAACACAAAATAACCTAAGTCAAAAAAGAAACCCGAAAGAACAAAATAAAGTTTCTACACAAAAGTTGACTGAAAATACCATTATGCAGATGATGCAAAATATGATAAAAACAATGAATGAAATCTCAACAAGACTATGCACATTAGAAAACAAACATAATGAAATATATATGTATACACCAAAAAATAAATCCGCAAGGCATGGTTAAGAACGCACTTCGTATAGTCACGTGGAATGCCAATGGTATTCTGAACAAGAAAAATAATTTGGAAATTCTATTGAGAACACAAAATATTGATGTATGTCTCTTGACAGAAACACATATGACAGATAAGTCATCGCTTAAAATAAATGACTATACATGCTACAGCGCAAACCATCCGAGTAATACACCCAGAGGTGGTAGCTCAATTTTAATAAAGAAAGATATTAAGCACCACGAGGAACTTAGTCTAGAAATAGATGAATTCCAACTAATCGTGCTACGAATTATGTCTGTTAAACAAAGCCTTTGTGTCGGTGCATTATACTGTCCACCCAAATACAACATAAAGAATAACATGTTTGAAGAAATTCTTAAACTACTTGGCGATAGATTTATCCTGGGAGGTGACTACAACGCCAAGCACATAGATTGGGGGTCTAGAGTAACCTCTACGAGAGGAAGAGAGCTAAGAAAAGCTATAAAAGAAAAAGGCTGCATTTACCAATCAACCGGTAAGCCAACCTATTGGCCAACTGATAGAAATAAAACTCCTGATCTGCTTGATTTTTATATAACAAAAAAAATTTCACCCAATTATATTAAGCTAGAAGATAACCATGATTTGGACTCAGATCACTCTGCAGTCATACTAAATCTATATGAAAAGGTTATTAAGAAACAGTCGAAACCTCTGCTAACGAACAAGACAACTGACTGGGCTAGCTTTAAACAAGAAATAGAAAACAAAATAAACATAAAAACAAAACTAAGATCCAAATGTGATATAGATTCTGAAGTAGAAAATTTTATTAAAATTATTCAAAATGCTGGATGGAATAATACAAAAAATTGTGAATATAAATCGGTAGGATTCAACTACCCTAGAGAAATATTAAATATGATAAAAATAAAAAGAAGAGCTAGACGCAGATGGCAACAATCGCGTGATCCGGCAGACAAAACTGTGCTAAATAGATTAACTCAGAATCTTAAAAGAAAAATTAAAGATCTTAAAAATGAAAATTTTGAAAAATATATAAAAAATTTATCAGCTAAAAGAGAAAATAACTACTCGTTGTGGAAAGCAACAAAGAGTACAAAAACCTCGATCTCTCAAATCCCGCCAATCAGAATGAAAAGCGGTGAATGGGCGAGAGATAATAAAAATAAAGCTGAAACATTCGCAGATCATCTTGAAGAAATTTTTTGTCCAGACGAGACAGATTCGGATGATCTCACTGAAGAAAATAATAATTGGCAAGAAAATGTTATATCACCATTTTCAGAGAGTGAAATAGTGGAACAAATTAAAAAACTCAGAGATAAAAAAGCTCCAGGTTTTGATCTAATTACATCGGAAGTCCTGAAAGAACTTCCGAAAAAAGCTATAACAATGCTAACACGCATTATAAACGCTGCTATAAGAATAATAATTATCGCTGCTAAAGAAAATAGCAGAGATAATTATGATACCAAAGCCAGGTAAGCCCATAAATGAGGTCAAATCCTACAGACCAATATCATTACTACCAATAGTATCAAAATTATTTGAAAAACTATTATTGATTCGAATGAGACCGATCATAGAAAATAGTAATCTGATTCCAAATTATCAATTTGGCTTTAGATCTAAGCACTCGACAATCGATCAAATTCATAGAATAACAGACATAATAGAAAAAGCTTTAGAGGAAAAGAAAGTATGCTCTACCATATTTCTAGATGTAGCCCAAGCTTTTGATAAAGTATGGCATCGAGGCTTAATAAATAAACTAAACAATATGTTACCTAAACAATACGTAGATATACTCTCATCATATCTAGAAAACAGACTATTCAGAATAAAACAAGACGAAGAGTATTCTACTATTAGAGATATTAAAACGGGTGTGCCTCAAGGTAGTATTCTGGGTCCCATACTGTATTTGCTCTACACCAATGATTTACCAGAAATGGAAAATATAACTGTAGCTACATTCGCTGACGATACTGCGTTGATGGCAGTAGGATCAAATATTGACGAGGCTACAATTAAATTGCAAAGAGCAAGCGACAAGCTATACCTCTGGACAAAGAAATGGAAAATTAAACTCAATGAATTAAAATCAGTACATGTAAATTTTACAAATAAAAAATTAGAAAATCAACCACCATTGGTAAATCTGAATGGGGTCAATATACCCCAAGAAAACAATGCTAAATACCTAGGAATGACATTAGATGTCAAACTTAGATGGAAAGAGCACGTTAAAAAGAAAAAATTTGAGCTTGAAAATAAGTATAGAGAAATGTACTGGCTCTTAGGTCGTAATTCTAAATTACCTATACATAACAAGATTTTGTTATATAATCAGATACTCAAACCAATATGGTTGTACGGCATACAAATATGGGGATGTGCCAAACAAACACATGTACTTTGTATACAAAAATTCCAAAATAAAGTCTTGCGCAACATGGTAAATGCCCCCTGGTATGTCCGCAACAGTGATTTGCACAGAGATCTAAAAATTCCTTGCATAGAAAATGAAATAAAAAGATATGCAACAAAGCATATAGCTCGTCTGGAGGGACATGTTAACGTTGAGGCCACTCAATTGCTAGATAATCAAAATGATGTCAGAAGGCTTAAAAGAACTAAGCCACTAGATTTAATACGATAGAATTTCGTAAAATTTTTCTTTAAGAAAATCAAAATAGCAATAAATTAATGGTTAGTCCGTTGGACTAGTATTAATGGGAGGGGTGTGGTTTAGTCAGTAAAAATCTGGCACACAATGGAAGCTACGGGGCTCATTGTGTCTATGAAGATTCCCACCAATCCACGCAAAAAAAAAAAAAAAAAAAAAATTATTGAATAATATTACAAAATAATTTGAAATCATTCAAATCAACTTAATTTTTGTAAATTATTGACGTAAAAATTATTTTTTACATTACGATATTAATTGAAAAAGTTTTTTTTTTTAAACTCAATAATTATCATTAGTAATTCTCTCAGTTAATTGAAACAACAATCATTTTTAATATTATATTTTATTACCAAAATATACTTGAAGGTTTAATCTTAATTTAGCAAGGACTTAATATATTTTCAAATTATTTTTTATTGGTTCATAATTTTGGAATTTTATTTTTATTAAAATCACATCACATCTCGTATGTTAAATTATATTACAATGTACATAATAATTATTGTAATGCTCTAAATTAAACAATGATGTTTCTAATAAATATTTCTTCAACATAAGTTATAAATACAGATCAAAAATAAAGACGGAAATTGAAAGAAAATATTATAATGTTTAGACGTACGACCAGCTTTATTAGGTATCTATATTTTTGAATAACTACATATTATATTTGTATTGATGGTAGGTATTAATCATAATATATCCTGCATCAACGGACTAAAACTTTTTGATGTATTATAAAAGCCTTAGCTTTCCAGCAAATTATCTATTGAAATCAACAATTCATCGCATAGGTATGCCAACAAATATTAAATCGGTGCTCGATGAAGGTAAAAAATGCTTTATGGTTTTCTTGACATATGGTGTACACTTTGTCATTGGGATAAAATTAATGACAAAAATTAATTAAAAACTTAAACGAAATGGAACTACGCTATTTAAAAAAAACTTAGTTCTTAACAATAGTACTACTTTTACCACATTTAATGGGTAGAATATTCAAAAAAGTATTATAAGGCTGCTGTAGTCTAAATTGCAGTACCGTGCTTAATAAACAAAAATGTTGCACATAATTGTTCGTTACAAAATGTCAAGTAATCGAGACGGTTAAACAATTCAAGTATTTAGGGGTTTATAACTAATAACAATTAATGAAGCTGGGCTGAGTATATTATCTTGTCCTTCAAGCTCTATTTACATTCCACTTAACTATTATTCTACCTTGTTCTGTTTTAAAACACTTTTACATCGAATTATGAGAATTTTAATAAAAATGGTTGTTAATTTGAATTGAATTTGTTTTTAGAGGTGATTCTGTACTTAAGTGGACATTGGGACTTTGTTGATAGTAAATATAAAAAGAAATTTTGTATTTGTAATGATTTGCGTTTTGCAAATTATTTCGAGTTTTTGAGGTTGGAATAAAATGATTTAATCTTGTGCGTGTTTACAAGCTATACAAAGTCATGTAACGGTCAAACAAATCTACATCACCCATGTATTTATTATAAATATTTTCAATTATGCTGGTTGAATAACATTAACATATTCTTTTTACGTGTTAGACCAACATTAGATACTGGTTCCGATCCACACAAGAGGAAAGAAGAAGAAATATTTTTTTTCCATATTACCATTTATCAGATATGCTGTTTTATCCTCTTTAGTAAGTTTTTGAAATTCTTTTTGTCTTTCTGATTAGGTGTAACTGTCCATGTTGGTAGATACTGCGACCATTTAAATATTTTATACTTTTAACTGATAAAAAAGCAGATTGTGTAAGTTGTATTAAAATTTTTACGACGCTTGTTCCGAATCTATATTGTCGCATATCGACATACATGGTACATTTTCCAGTATAAATAATAAAATTATTGATTAGACTATCCGGAGCAGCTAAAATAAAATTTTTTATACAAACAGGGTCAAATTTTGATGAAACATATTGCTTAAAATTACACCTTCCACTGAATGGTATAATTTTTACATTGATGGATAACATTTTTATCCTATTTTTTTTATTTACATCGGTTTTAAAATAACACGTACGCCTAGCTTAATTATGCAATCATTATTCTATAGTAATTTTTTCTAAATTCATTACATTATGTTTTTTTTTCTTTTAACTTGAAATCTATTTATCAAATCAGTGGCATGTATTTTTCAGGTGTATATATTCTATTCTTTCTTGTACTGGCAGAATGGGTTGATATATTAAACTTGTCTTTTTAATTTCATCATTTATTGTCAGTATTTTTAAATACCGTTGTAGATTATCATTTCTCACATAACATTTGGCTCATGCTATTGTTTTCATATATTTTGGTTGTGATCTTTGTATTCAATTATAGTTATGGTAGCTTCTCCATATGTGCATATTAGATTTCAATGGTTTTGTGAAGCTGGAGCTGGTTGTTCATTGTCAATTTAGATCTATTCGCCAAAAACCGTTGTTGTTGTCCGATTTTTAACAACATTTGACTATGTTTCTGGATTATGTGGCTTTTTCATGTCAATTTATTGTCAATATAAATCTCCATGTAACTTGTTTTTCAATATTAAATTTATTAATTTCATATTTCACTTATTTAATTTCTTGGTTTAACTTTTCTCTTTTCTTTGAGCATTTTATCGTATAATTGTAAATAATCTATATCTTTATTTGTTATTTATCTTTGCATAATTTTATATTTGTCACTTTTCTTTTAAAACTTGGTTAAGCACAATACTAAAGAATTTTATTTATTATATTTTGATTTTGAAATTGTATCTAACACTATTTTCCTTTTATAATAAATTAATTAATTATAAGTTAATGTAAATTCATACTTATAAAATGAAGATAAAAAATAAATGAATATAAATAATAAAACAAAAATACGTTGAATAATATTGGGTAAACTCACCTCGATTCTCTGTCACTAAAAAAACTGTCTTTATTTTTAACATTATTTCATTATTTTATATAATTAAACTGTCCTCTTTTCATTTTCATCTTAAATTTCTTTTCTTTTTTATTAGAAAATAATGAAGAGTTCACATTGAAAAATAATATCTTTTTAAAAATCAATGAATTACATAGAATTAAAATAAAGTCATATACCTAGTAAATATTAATAATTCTTTAAATTTAAAAAATATTCAATTTAAAATTAATAATTTTATATCCTATTAATATTTATTTACTTATTCTAGAATTCTAAAATATTTGAAAATTAAAGTACATACCTTGCTTATAATGTAAACACACACATAATCCAACAAACAGAGATGAAATTTATTTGATGAAATGTAATTTAAAATAGGGTATACAATAAAAAATACAATCCAAAGTATACATTCAAATTTAAATACATATGATTTACTTAGAGTTATTATAGTAAAAGGAGTAAACATATAGGATAATAATAAGAAAATATCCTTATGATTTATTTTTTTTTTTTATATTTATTTTATTTTTAGTTTTGGTATAGATTATGTTATTGTAAAACATTTAATATTTACGAGGATGTAATATTGTTTAGTATACTATTATTAATCTTTCCTTTTGGTTTTATGTCACGATACAAATTCCTAGATAAACATAATCACATTGCTGAATACATTTATTCAAAAACAAAAAAATAAAAGAAAAATAAGTCAAAGAACATTTTTTATTTCATCTTTTAAGTTTCATGTCCAAAGACTTTTAAAATTAATCACTTTTCTATTTATTTGAATAGTGTTACCAATAAACTCCGAAAACTAGAGTGTTTTTTCTTAATGTAATTGAAAAAAAAAAAATGGAGTGTTCACGTTTAAACCGCTTAATTGTTAAATATTTTTAAGTAGTACAAAGGCAAAAATAGCATAACTTTCTTGAAAGAAAAAAGTTAAAGCTTTTGCAAATTAATATCGCAGAGCAAAAAATGCAAAATTTTCTGACAGTATTGAATTGCATAAGAATAATACTTGCCCATAACCACATACGTAAAGGGACATTAATGAGTAGGATACGGAGCAACTATCAGATCAAGAGTAATTGCAAAAAAAGCTTTATACTATAGTGCAATCCCCAAGACAAAGGAAAATTTGGCAAAAGGAAATGAAAAAGAATAAAAGAGTCTAAGACTAAATTGATTCTCTTTAATTTGTTTTTAATATTTTACTATATACAGTAATAAAAACATGATAATCTAAATTGATATTTTAATCAACATCTCAATCTCAGCTCCACAAACCAAACTTTTGTCACTAGACTGCAATATCATAATAGTTTTTCGTTCTGTTCGAATCAAACTACTCACCTGTTAAAAATCATACTAAACTGAAGAAACATCCTGTATTATGTATTGTAAGTTATGTTTATCGTGATATTTTACATAATAGGAAAACGTATACTTTGTTTTATTGACCGAGCAATAGTAGGAAGGTATCATATTTTATTGTTTTAACGTACGATTTTTTTTAAATCTACTGCCTTACTTAACTTACACCTAATTTAGTGTAGCCGTTTTTGTGTATATTAAGCCACTACATATACCTATTTCTTTATGAAGTTCAATCATTCAAATTCTACGAAAGTTTCTAATTTCTCCTGAGAAAAAAAAAACAAAAAATTCTTAAATAAAATCTTTACATCAATGTTTTCATCATTTTAATTGTCAATTAATGGACTATTTAAATTGAAGAGCTATTACACAACTCTATATTGAACTATCAATGTATTCATTTAATTTGTTTTTTCCACGTAAAACTTAAAACAATTATTTATTTATATTTATTTTAAAATGTTAATTGTTTTTGTTTTATATGACTTGATAAGCTTCAAAAAATTGTCTGAACAACCCCAAAAATTTAAAAAGATCGCCCTATAATAAATCTTTCAAGTTCTAAGAACCATCAAGAACCTAAACCATTTCATTAAATTCTTTTTAAGAATTTCTTTATACAAATCGTAAATTATAAATTTCGAAACTAATTTCAAAATCCACTTGAGTTTACTTGACTTTAAATAATTACAAAACCACTTAAGAGAAATTATAAAAAAAACGTTTATGAAATGTCAATTCTGCAATTTGATAATTTTATTTTAGGTCAAGAAATAAAATTACGTTCTCATATTGCAAAATCTTAATATAATTCTTCGTCGATGTCAGCAAGTACCGTTATAATTTTTTGTTTGAAGAGAAATATTGTTTCTGTTTCATGTATACATTTTATTTTTAACATAAAATAAGGAAAAAAAAAAAGTTTTTTTTTTAGAAGTATTTGCCTTCAATTTAAGGGTACTAAAACTACAAAAATAAACTTTAGAATCGCAGCTTGATATAATGTTTTCATAGCAAGTTATGATTGTAATTACGGAAAAAGCAAATTAGCCGAAATTCTAGGAAGTCTTGAGATGAGATTAAGAGATTTGGTAAAAAGTTCGGCTAATTTGCTTTTTCCGTAATTACAATCATAACTTGCTATGAAAACATTATATCAAGCTGCGATTCTAAAGTTTATTTTTGTAGTTTTAGTATGCTTAAATTGAAGGCAAATATTTCTAAAAAAAAATTTTTTTTTTCCTTATTTTATTTTCGACTTTTTAGTGAAAATATTTTTTTAATGAAAAATAATATATTTTCAAAGAACAACACATATAATCAAATGGCACTAAAATTCACTCTAACGCAATTTGGTTGTTATTGCTCATACTTCAAATGTATAATTATATTTTATATTACTGTAACAAATTTTATAAAAATATGTGTATTTTTAAAAAATGTTTGGAGATTTTTGATTAGATACCTTTGAATTTTTTAATTTACGTATTAAAAAATTACGCACTTTATAAAAAGAAACCCTGTTAAATACAAATAATATTTGACGTAAAATCGTAGATTTAAATCTGTGGAAAAGTCTGAAATGTAAACACTCATCCTACTTTATCTACGATAAAATTCGATTTTGTCCGAGGTGTATACGCTGCCTAAGCATAAATTGGCATATAAAAGTATAATATATACATGCAAAAATCGAAATTGAACTTTTTTTACATGCGAGAAGAGTAATTTGTAACTGAGTGATAGATAACTGATACTTGATTGGTTCAAATTTTGTTTTCTTCCATAAATAATGTTTGCATTTTATTTTCAATTAAACTAAGCCATATGATTATGTATGTAACAAATGCAAGCCCTATATCACACATGTACGTACATTTGCATATACTTAGTCAGAGAAAGAGAAATAATAAAAGAAAGAGATTAATAAAAGAAACCAAATTAAAAACACAAAAAAATATAATGAAAATATAATTGAATAGTAAAAGAAAATGATTGAAATATAATGATAATGATTTGTATTGCACACATTTATTTTGTATTCCTTTTTTGTTTTTTTTTTTTTGCTTCTTTACACCATAGAAATGTCAATAAATATAGTGAATTTAAAGAGAAACCAAATTTTAACTTTATCAAATATCCATATTCCATTATTAGTACTCACACATATGTAAATTTCACCTTAGTTGAATGCAAAGAATATCTATAATCTATATTAACAAGAATACGCACTCCCATTTTACGCCAACCTATTTTTTAAGAAATATCAAACCGAGCAAAATATCATTAGTTAAAAGAGGTAAAATTTACATTTACTTATCGTATACCAAATTTATTATGAGAGAGAAAAGGTACAAAACAGATGTTTGCCTTTTGCTTTATACTGTAAAATAATTTTGCGTTCTCATTATTCTCCTTTGGATTTGCTTACGTTTCCTCCCATTATTTATATGAGGCAGGCTGGCAAAAAATGTTAGTTCTAATTTAGTTTGTTCCCTTATACGATGATTAATTCTGATCTTTTATAATTTTAATATTTTCGTTTTAAACATTATTATTTTCGTATATACCTATTAAAAATATTAAATTATAATTACATTACAATAATATAAAATATTATTAATATTTTTGTCAGTAATAATTTGGAGTTACAAACATTATTATTTTTTATTAATTATATTAGTAAACCTAAATATTTATTATATTGGTATACGATTATAAAATAATACTGAGGACAACATATATTTACAAATCACAGAATTTAAAGAATATGATAACGCTGTTTTAGTTAGGTCTCCTAAAAATCTTATACATAGTTGATACAATTTAGAAAATAATATTGTTAAATATTTTAACGAAATTTTTGTCGAAAATATTTTTCAAAATTATAAACTTTATTTATTTAATTTCAGCCAAGTGTTTTTGTTACTCTCTTTTGTTTACTATATTTTTTCTTTTTCTTACACGTAAAATTCTTATTATATCTATTTCTGACAATGTTTATCAAATTTGCATATGAATTTGTGTGCAAACAAATGAATACATACATGAGTTCTTACTCTTTTTATGGATATACTTTGGTTAAATGGTTATTGAAATGGGTATTTTGTTGAATTGAAGCAAATTGAAACAAACATATAAAGTCCAAGGCAAGTTAATTAAACAAATATAATAAATGAAGAGGAGAATTTGCAATCAAATTGGAAGAAATTTTTTTCTTTCTTTCTTACACCTCATCAAGAATGCCTTTAATATAGGAAAAAAAAATCAAACTTTACTCAAATTGATTTAAATGAAACGGAATATACTGTATACATTTTTTGTTATTTTCTTTTGTTGTTTTTCTTCTTAATACATCATAGTAGGAAAGAATATTCATTAATAAGAAGATATCGACTGGGGTAGGGAAGTCAAAATATTTTTGCTACTCGATTTACAAAAAAAACTCATTAGTTAAAGAAGCAAAGAACTATTGTTTTTGTTATATAATAAGTTGTGAGAAAGAAAGAGTGCCAAAAAAATCACTTTATTTTTGATCATTAAAAAACCACTTAATTTTTGCAATGTAATTTTAAATAGCCCAGCCTACGGGAAAAGAGATTTTTCATGTGTATGGTCCTCTGAAATTTTGTGTTCGATTTTTTAAAAGTGAACGTATTAAATTTATTAGGGTATGAGAGTAAAGAAATTTTGAATGATTGATTTTTTACAGGTACCTACATAACATAATGTTGGTTCCAAAAACATGTTATTTCTTAAACATAATGTTATTTTCTTTTATTGTCTTATAAGGGAAGTAAAATTTTTTGTTTATTTCAAACAGATTATAATTGATGTATTTTCAATATATAAATTTTTTCAGGTATTGAGCCAGGAAGTTAAAAAGAATACCAAGAACCAATAATTTTTTTTTATGAATAACTCGATGCATTTTTATTTCCTTCAAAATTAAATTTTGCCATTTAATAATCAAAGATAATTTATTAATTATTAATAAGTGTAACACATCCTTAAATTTTGATAACTAAGAATAAATACAACAATATTTCTTTGAGACAAAAAAAGTCGTTCGATAACTTTTTCCCACTTTGTGTTTTGAATTTTTATCTCTCTCTCACAAATTAAAATTTTACTACTATCTATTTGTTACAATTTTGGAAATCGACTAGAATGGTAACCAAAAATTGACAAATTATAAAATATACTGGAATAAAACAGTGCATTTTCTTATTAATGGATATCCTTTGATAGTAGATCCGTGTGCGACTATACATTATGTAATAATTTATGTACATAATCTTTCCCCTCAATCGACTGAGAATTGTTTTTCTTAAAGAGAAATTGTTTTTGTTTTATGGATCCATTCATACATTTCTTTAACACAAACGAAAGAGAAAAGAAAAAATAACAACAAAAACAACAAATAAATGTCGAATGAGCACTTAATTCTTTCTGTTTCCTCCCCTTCTAAAACAAAATGGATTAAAAATATTTAGAATACATAATAATTTCAAAGCTATTGAATACATTCTTATATACTTGAGAAATATATTTTAAAATCATTTTTAGAATACATTGATTAGCGTAAGTTATTATGTATTTGTTTATGAAAAATAACCAAAAAAACTTAAATCAATTTATATAATCAACTACATAAATGTTGACGCAATAGCATTTAGGGCAACGTTTGCATATCAGATTTTATTTGATAAAGGTTACTTATTTTTTTAAGGTTTATTTAGCTCAAATAAAAAACATTGATTTTATATAGAAATTTAAAATTATAAATAAATGAAATAATAAATAAAAAATACAACAAAATGAAAAAAAAAATGTAAAAATACAATTAAGATAAAGTTGAAAAAATCTTATATAAATGTAGGTAGTTAGTATCTACTAATTGTTATTATCAATACTATTATTTATAACAATCAATATAACAACAAACATTAAACAAAAATTTCAACAAATGACAAGACTCCGATTTAAAGGAGTTGCTGGAAACTAATTTGCTTCAAAAATGTTTGATTATAATAGAATAATATTCTATTTTTTCATTAAACAAAGTCGGATGTCAAAATTTGTGGAACAACGTTTACAGGACAGTCAAACTTTCGATAGTACAAACTAGATCTTGATGTCCAAACGGTATCTAATCGTGAGTACCTAATGTTAGCGGTTTTTGATTTGTAAATAAAAAACAATAGCTATATTAAGTTTACTTTATTTTTAAAATTTTAGTGCTTGTTATTTAAAAAAAAAAAATAAACAGTAGTATAGATAAATAATAAATGTACCTATGTAATATATGAATATATCCTATATCTATCTATTGATATTTGATATTGTAGTCTTTTGTATTTTACAATAAAAAAAACAGTAGTTTTTATTTTTTGATTTTCCTAATTTCTAGAAAAAAATTAACAGTAAGACGCCAGTTTACCGTCCGAACCGAAGAGAAGAACTGTTAGAAATATAGTTTTTAATGAAATATTAGTTGATTAAATATTTCAATCTATATCAATCCAATTATATAGTCTGTCTGCTAATCTACTAATTTAACTAAAATATTACATATTACTAAAATATTGTTGATAGGGGAATTTTTGATTTTGATAATTTATAATGCAGTACAACCTAGAATGCTCTAATTTTGACTTTTCACTATATATAACGGTAGTAAAAAGTTACGTAGTAACGGGTATTTAACTAGTATCAATAAATTATTAATTTTTATGAATTTGATGAATTTACTAATTTTTTTTGAATTCTTTAAATCTTGTTTAGAACATTTATGTTTTATGTTTTTTTTATTATTTTTATATTTTCAAGAATTTTTGTAAAAAAAGAAAAAGCCAGTTCAAAATTGTAAGTCAACAAGTAAAGGTTTAAAACCAACCTTTCTTTAAATATTTTTATATTTTTTTTAGTATAAGATAATTTAGTTGAAAAAAGTAATTATTTTCCTCTTTAATATAAAAGTGTTTTTTATTTGTTGAACAATTAATTATATATTTTAGAAAATTTGGATTTCCTTTTTTCCAAAATTATGTTAAAAAAAAATTCTAAAAATTTCGTACTTTAACGGTAACATACCTACATTACTACATGCGGCATATTACAAAATATGCATATGAAATCATAAATGTAATCATATACCTGATTCATCCAGCATTTAAAAATTTTAATGTAAGAGATGAACAAATAATTTTTCCTTAAAAATTTTACAAAAAAAAAAAAAAAAGAAGAGAAAAAACGAAAACAAATAAAAATGAAAAATAAATAGCATAGAATTTGAAAATAGAAAAAATAGCCTTTTGTATTACTTCAGATATAAATAGATTTTTTTTTTATTGAAAATTTTAATAATAAAAAAAATGAAAAAAAAAAACATTTTTATTTTCATATTTATCTATGAATTGGGACTCCTTCATATCAATGGATGTTCGTCCTGGATGCAATAAAAATGTTTAAAACTGGCATTTTAGAAAAAGTTAGATTCAAAAAAGAAGAAATATGAAAAAAGAAAAATTAAAATAATAAAATAGAGTTTGTTTTTTTTCTTAATTTTTTTTTTTTTTTTGCTTTCAACATGCATTTATATAAGTACATAAATACATAGAAGATATTATGAATATAGATTCATTTCTAGTTGATTCCAATACTATTCTTAAATTTATGACCCATTAGGGATTTCAACATTTTTTTGATAAATGAAACCCATAAAAATATACCAAAATAACAGCAACAACAATAATTTTTATATGAAGATTATTTTTATATTTATGTATTTGTATGTGTATAATATTCTATTACTACACTGTATATATATAATATATAGGTATAGGTAGGGTACTAAAAGTACTAAAATACTCAAGGAACTAGGTTATGTTAATATGAAAATGAATTCAAATTTATTGAAAAAGGTCTACAAGTAATTGCTATAGGTGGATATTAAAAAAGAATAATATATAGGTAGATATGTAATATTATTATTATGTATATACATAATATGTAAGTATAGTTTTATTTATGTATAGGTATTTTGGACAATAAGTAAAAAAACATTCAGTACCAATTTTTGGTTTTTATATTTTCGGAAAAAAATTATAAAGCTATATTTAATTTTACAGCTTCGATATCTGTAGTACAAAATGAAAAAATATATTGCAAAATTATAGAATTTTAAAAATTGAATATGTTGAATGAAAAACTGTTCAGAGCTGATTTAAATTATACTTCGTTGTGGAATATAGAGACTTCGTGAACTTTTGTATTTAGCACCAAACTTTTTCATACATTTCCAATTCTCTTTACACCGTTTTTTTCCACCATTGTTTATTCACGTGATTAGTTTCTCCTCTAATCTTGGTTCCACTTCAAGCCTTATCTGCATATTCATTCATTAATTTACACTTTTATCTCTTTCTTATTGATAGTTGGCTACATCCTGCATGCAGGCCTGTCATTGATATTCCATAGTTGACTATATAACATTTTTAGAATTTCAGGCAAATAACAAAACTCTAAATTTGGTTCGTAAAGCTTTATTTTAGTCACCACACAACGTTTTATGTTAGCTACTTCACACAACAATGCAGAAGAAGTGATTTAATTTTTTGGATACAAATATTCGGTGACATAAAAACGACATCTTCCTAAAAAATTCAATATGGGCTTATTTATTTTTAGAATATATGAACGCAACAAGTTAAAACTGAAAAGCAAAAAATCATTTTTTAGGATATAATTTTTAAAGAAAATATATTACGGGCAATAGAAAGTGCGACTACCTTCCTTTTTTGAGCTAAAATGTTGGCAAGCGAATGGTTTGGCACTAAAAGCATTTTTTATGAAATAATAAATTAGCTCAATACTTCTGACCACTTACACAGTCGATTGAAAATCAAGTTCGATCAATTTCAAATACAAGTTCAAGTTTTTATTCTATTTCGAGAAAATCATTCCAACCTGGTTAAGTCTTTATTAAGATAACTATAATTATTATTTTCGAGTAATATAAGACTACTAGTTAAATATTTTTAAGCTAATAGAATTCAACAAGGTTATTTCACCCCAAATAACGATTCTGAAGAAGGTGAAAGCATGGAGAGAAGAAATAAACTGAATGCTCTGATTTTAACGTTCGAAATATTCTACGAACATAATATCTAAAATTGACTTTAACTTTATTTGAATCATTCTATTCTGCTGGATCAATACATTAGATTAAATTAAATTTATGCGAACGCGTAGTCTTAAATCACCACAACCACATATGGATCGTTAGTAATGCAAATACACCTGATAACCTGAAAAATCCCGTCAGGACGTTTTTCAGTGGTATGTAAATTTTTAATAACTGGTAAGCTCGTATTATTTTGGGAGCACTTTACCCAAATGGCGAGTTTCTACTATGAGAGAGGCCCTCGCATTCGCAAAGTTAATATTCAATTGATTTTGTTACTTTTAATTGTATTCTTCACAAGTTGTTATCGTTAAATTGGATTTCATGTAGATGCTTCTTTACTGAGCAGTGATCAATTATTATCCTTGCCATGATGTGCATCTGTTTCCCGTTGAATTTGAGACTTTAGTTTGTTGTTAAATTTGGTTATTTTGAGCGAGAGTCGTGGCATGAGTATTTTTGCCTGGATCAATATGTTGAAAAACTGAATTTTACATAGTTGTAGCCATATAAAAATTATGAAATGCGAATTATTGTATGTCATTCGACAACACAAATTATTGTCACTAAATTGATTTTGGATTGTCCCTATGTAATCATAATAATATTTTCAATGCTTAGAATTTCTGTGATGTATATGGAAATTTTTTATATTATTTTACATTTTGAAAGGAAATTTTTTATAGCATTTTTTTTTTAAAATTAATAAAAAAGTAAAATAAAACAAACGGTAATAGGAACTTTCGGTTTTTTAGTTTTATGTTCTTTCAAAAACCAAAAAATGTTCACTACTTTTTGGTTCAATCTAGTTTTTTCCTATATTATTGTATTTTTTATGACCTACCAATATCATAGTGCATAAAAATTATATTTTGTATAAACATTTTTTTTTTTTAAATCATTGGTTGAAGAATCCTTAAAAATTGGTAAATTGTAATTAAAAGTAAAATTTAGTCGAAAACAAATTTAACCAACAAAAATAATTTTCTAATATTGCAGTTTGATTTGAAAATTACTTGAACATAACCACACATTTTTGAATTGTAAAAATTCTGTAAAATAAAATAAGTATGAGTATAGAGAAGTTAATTGAAATGAAAAAAAAAATAAAAAATGTGATAAGTGAGACCAGTAACTTAAACGAAAACATACACAGAGATTCGTTTTTTCATAACATTCATAAAATGTTAGTCGACTTAAGCAAAAAATGAGATAAAGTGATTTTTGATTCCCTAAAAGTATATGTCTACTTTCTATCTGGGTGCGGTCCCCGTATCTCTTTTGTAACGAATTTTGAAGGGGTCATATTTAATCTTATGTTCATTCTTAAGTCAAATGCAAAAGCTTTATGATCTTAAGTATATTTAAGATGTTTTTCTAAATTAATTTTTAAATAAATGCTAAAAATGTAGTTGCCTAAAATTTTGTTTACATAGAGTAAATAGTTACTAGAAATATCTGTATCTAACTGTATGTATGAAAATGAATTAAATTCACCAAAGAGTTGAGAGATTATTCTTATAAAATGTATGTTTTTATAAAGGTCTGCCACCAAATTCATGATATTCATTCCGATCTTGTAGATTCATTCGATGAAGAAGAATAAAAAAGTTTGTTATTTTTCCTAATTTTAATCAAAGATGTACGTACATAGTTTAATTTTTTAATTCAGATATTTTATTATTTATAGGTACTGAAATTGTTACACAGACTGAAATAAAAATGTTGAGTTTATAAAATTATGAAGTAAAAAATCTTAATTTGAATTTAAATTTATTTTTATGTTATTTTTTGTTATATTTGAATTGAAAATGTTAATATTATATTTTTATTATGAAATAAATAACTGAATATTATTTTGAATTCCTGAAATATTATATTGTATGTGCTATAGAATAATATCTGAACTGCAGTTGCATGAGACTTGACACAATAAAAACACTAACTTATGTCGACATTAGATGTTTTGCTGCAAGACATATAAGCACAAAAATTTGTGTCAAATCATCTTATTTCGACATAAGGAGTTCAATATTATAACACCGAAATAAGACAAAACATCTTATGTTGTAAATGTCATATTACTGACTAAAGTAATGAAGATATGTTCTTACTTTTTATGGTAACTTATTCATTTGGTAAGTATTAACCATAATTTTACTCAAAAATATCTTCGATTTCGAAAATAAGTCTTAGTCTTAAATTTTTGACTAAAATGCTTCTCCTGAACAATTCACTTTTTTGACTTAAGATGTTATGCTTCTTATGTAGAGATTTGAAGTTTTAATTTTCCCTGTGCACTACATCGGAATATTTGAACCAAATTATACAAATTTGTTTGACCATATAAACCTTTATAAAATACTGCGCAAGCAGTTACAGTATTTCTTCAAGTTGTACCATACTTAGTTGTATATATACTTAGTTACAGTTGTCCCATAAAGTAAGTAAATAAAAGTCTACTCGTGGTAATTGATGTTTAAAATACTTAAAAATTTTGCGAATATAAAAACAACATGATAAAATTGAAAACATGTGGAGGGAGTATATCCATTAACTTGAATATTATTAATGTTGAATATAACTAGCCAACTTGCATATCTACTACTAAAACTTAACAGTTTTTGAAAAACTTAATTAAAATACTTAATTAAAATTAACAACATAACACTATATCAAATTATTTACTATACACTTACGCGAATCCATTTCCTTACATAATCACATTTGATCCAAAGCTCAACTTCGACCTACACATTATAATAATAGTGAGTAAAGCGAGCTCCTCTTTACGTTTCATCAAACGTTGGTCTGAGTAATTTTCTGATTATCTCGAATAAAACTTTATCCCCTGAAATTTCAAATCTTCTGGTTTAAAATGCCATTTAGAATTGTTACAGGACCGTTGAGATGTTTTAAATTTCCGTTTAAGTCAGCAAAACTGTTTGAGTTATATAGTATAAGTAAATAGTATCCCACATTTGGGTCAGTTATTATAGAATATCTTGTGAAGTCAATTATAATTAAAACCATTTTTGATCAATAAGAATTTTGACTGTTGAAAGTTAACTGCGTAATAATGTATAGAAAGCTAATAGATACTGTTTAATCTACTCTAATAACAGTAGCAACTATAAATATAACTCCTAATATATAAATATGTTGTATATAAAACAATATTGCGCACACAGTTGAAACCTTTTTACTCATATGGTTTTATTATTCAGCAAATACATTATGCATATGCGAGTTCTTATTAAAATAAAAAACAAAAACAAACAAATCAGTTATTATAATTACTTGTAGTAAACATAATGTACATTGTACATATGTCAAATAAAAACAAAAAAAAATAAATTCATTTGAAATAAAAAATTTAAGAGCAACAAAAACAAAAAAAAAATCAGTTAATTGTTCATATGACTGGCAAATTCATCTTTGTATAGTAGACTTACTCAATAGGAGCCCCTAGTATAATTATATTCTACTAGCATCATATATTTAGCATTTTATATTTTAATGGCGGTGTTTTACTAATCCAAGTGGATCAAAAAAATATAGTAACAAATATTGCAGAAAAAATAATAAGCTTTTGTCATTAAAGGTCTTCGTATATTACAGCTTTTAATGCCGAAATTCTTTTATATTTAAAAAGAATAACATACCACAATAAAAAAGCGGCATAAATAGCTATAAGTCAATTGCCATATTTTAAATAAATAAATATTTTTTTCGAGATTGGCTCAGTAAAAAAAAATATTTATTGTTATTTTGTTTAAAGATACTTTTAAATATGAATTGTCTTTTTAATAAAATAAATTAGCAAAAATATGTTTTTATGCCACTTTCAAAAAAATCTTCACTGTGTAATGGTGAGTTAGAATAAGCTTTTTTTTGCTTTGGTATAAAAAACTGACGTTAAAAGCTAAGGTACTAAAAGTCATATTCTGCGAAGGTCTTATATGATTGGTCCAATTATTAAATTACACTGTATGAACTAAATATAATTAGTTTTAGGCTCTCTCCTGAAACTCCCAATATTATATTTATTTATATTATTATTATTTAGGCTCTCTCCCAATATTAGCTCAGGAGCTACCGCATTAAAATCTAAATGTAGTAAACCTTCTTTGGCAACCATGTCATTGGGTCTATGTAAATGTTGCAAAGCCCAGGAAGTTTATATCATAAAACTCTAAAAATTAAATTAATTAATTGTGAATAACAATATCTAGACCTCATTTACATCCATTCAATCATTGATAAGGAACCAAAATTCTGTACTAATGCTAATTTTTAATTGTAAGGAATTGTGTAATTTATTTTATCGTTTTTCTGTTGATAAAAGTATAAATTAAAATAACTTTTGCATATATAAAATAAAAAGAAAAATTTTCTCAAGACCCTTTAAAAACTTAGTGATATCAGTTTTATCTAGCCCAAGTTGAATTTATACGACGTATAGCGCTTTAAAATGTGTCAATTCGTGTGTCTTGTGCACTCTTATTTTAATTTTTTAGATATCCCCATTTTTATTTAATTTTCTTTCTCTACCTTAGATTTTGTATTTTGTTTTTCTTCTTTTAGATACATTTTGTATATAAAAATACGTACATTTATTATTTTTAATTTTAACACCTACATATATAACACCTATGAATTTACATGACTGTAAAATCATACTGGTCTATGTAGAGTTCTTAAATAAATCGTTTTTTTTTCTAATTTAAGAAATAAAAGCAAAATGAACAGATCCTGAATTATAACAGAGTTTTTCCAGAATGAAAATTTGCATTTCTAGATTAATTTCTTTATTATTCGAGGTGTGACATTTTCGTGTTTTCTTAGAATATGTTAAAATTATTATAAGTTGGTATGAATTCTTTATATTTCTACTATTAAACTACAACAATTTTCGGCCTCTTAATTATTTGTCTTCTATCTACACTCTTACATACGTATTTGCAAATATTTTTCGTTAAAATTTAATTCATAAAAATTTTGTATATTAAAATAATAATGACCTAAATACTGAGATACATTCTTTTCATAATTATTTTTTTTTCTCTCAGACAAAGTTATAAAATTCTTTAAAATCTTTAAATTTTTGATTTAAAGTTCAAAATAACAAAATTTAAATTTTTATATTTAAATTACAAAATTAATTCCTTATTTTGAAAATAATGATTAAAATTTTCGCTCAACTTCAATATGTTTCAGACAATCTTGACGAAGATTTTTCGTAGATTATTATAGTTAAAAAATGTCACTGTTATATTGTTACAATATCTTAACTAGATGTAAAATTCATAGTCGGAAGAATAGTTTATTGTAATCTGTTTTTTTTTAATATTCCTTAAAAAAAAGTATTCGATAAAAAAAAGAATATGATTGTGTGAGCCCTTTATGTATATAATAAATATAATTTTGCGTATCAATCAAGTTAAATGTTCCAACGTAAATCAAGAACTGTTTTGGTTATAATAAAGACTGACCTAGCGAACAAGATTTTTAAATATTTGGGTAAAAGAAATACAAAAATAATTTACTTAAGCTGCTGATAGCATTATTTGTTTTTTCCCATTTTTTTTACTATTTTGTATAGTGCTAGGTACTGGTGAAAACTGAAATATATTGTGTAAAATATCATTATAGTTTTCGGTCATAATTTTCGAACTTGAAGAATTTTATTTATATTACATTTTTTTACTGCTACTTTACAATAGAGTGTTGTCTGCTACTTTACACTAAACTGCTTCACTAGAGAGTTGTAAAGCTTTATAGACATTTTAATTATTTGTTTTGAAATTCTTGGTTGCTCGACAAAGCTTAGGTCCCCACAAGTGAAATTATCTGTCATAGGTACTCTAACAAATATATATGCAAAAAATGTGTTCTATAATGATGATTGTTGCAATTGCCACAATACTCATAATCTAATTCATATTACTTTTTTGTCTGGCTGAGTTTAATTAAAATTCGTGTCTGATCATTTCAGATATTTCTATGTATGGAGTAACATAAATCAATAATTTTTTCTGGTTTGTTTTTGATGTATGAATTAATCAGTGGTGTGTTTTTTTCACATTTTAATTTCCGGGACGAATAATTTGGTACAGTAACTATTTCATATGAATATTAATAATCGAATCCCCGGGAACAGGGGATAGTTAATAACGTTAAAGGTATATTCATACTTTACAATTTAGTTTTAGTCAAACAAGAAGGGCGGCGATTCATCTTTGATTCTTCTGAGTATTTTATGAAAAAAATTATTCTAAATGGAATGGGGGCTATTTGAATATTTAACCTAAACAAGAGGACAATTATCAATCCAGAAAACTGTCTAAAAATTTATTCACAGCTAAAACAATAACTCATCAGGACTTTTTAGAATTGATGTACCTAAAATAAAAAGTTGGATTTTAGGTTATAAACATTTTAAGTGCGGAAATATTTTGTTAAAATGGAATATTACATAAAATTATTCCATTTTATATGAACAGTCACTGTGTACGACGAGAACCGTAAATATCATTTACTGGGTACATTAATCTCAGACATTGGAATATTTTTCACAATTGTTTGGGATCTTATAATTTAATAAAGTATATTTTTAAAATATCAGGGAAAGTTTCTTTATAACGGCAACACTTTTTTAACAATTTTTTGAATAAATGTATGTCTCTAAAACCTCGGCACTGGATATGCTATTTCATTTCAAAGAAATGGCATCCAGAACTGCAGTGGAAACCACAAGTAATTTGCCACTCTTCTATTATGGAATACAAGAAATTTATTTTATACAGAGAACCTAGACCTGTGTCTTACAGGGTACTTCTTTGAGAGCTCATATCAAATCGATATTCCGTCTAGGGAAAGTTGGAAGAGTAGCATGGTTCTCAACAAGGAACCTGTACACCTCTACACTGATGCTTCAAAATTGAAAGACAGAGTGGGGGGTAGAGTTTTCTCGGAAAACCTGAATATAAGCTGAATATCCTTCAGCCTACCATGACATTGTAGTGTGTTTCATGCGGAGGTGATGGCAATAAAAGAAGCCTCAGACTGACTGAGATCCAGCATATTATCTTATAGAAATTACTCACTGACAGTCACGCCGCAATTAAAGCACTGGAGTCGGAACCTGGACGAAACCAACTCGAAACCGTGTTGGCCTGTCGCAGTTCTTAGGACGAACTAGCAGATAAGTTCAACATATTGTAACGATGGGTGCCAGGACACAGTGATATTCCGGGTAAGTGCATGGCAGCTCAACTTGCTAGAGAGGGAACTATATTAGAAATTCTTCCGGAAAGGAGCAATCTGAGTGCACCTCTTGCCACCTGTAATTTATTGCTTCGCAAAGATGCAATAAAAGCTTCAAACTGCAGATGGTCAGTTGGACCAGACTGCAACGTAACCAAACAAATCTGGCCTAAGTTGAACCTGAAACGATACCTTAACATACTAACTATGGAAACGTGTAACATTGCACTATGGTAGGGGTCATTACGGGACATTGTCTGATTGGTAAACAGGCCAGAAGACTGGGACTCCCTTCAAACGACTTCTGCATAACGTGTAAAGAGGATGATGAAACTGTCCAACACCTACTCTGTTCCTGCCCTGGTCTCTACCATAAAAGAAAAACCCATTTAGGAGCCTTCTTTCTGGACTCGCTGGGTGATCTTGAAAACACTGGTATCAAAAACCTCCGCTGCTTCGTTAAAAGTTGAAATTGGTTCAACGAGTAGGATACTACGCGAGGTAAGTTTCCGTGGTATAACAATGGACCTCACCGGTCCACTACCTACCTATGTTTCTAAAAACAAAATAATTTTTTTCAACAGATGGTTTTAACGTATTAACAATATTTTTTTTTTGTATATAAAATAAATTTCCCAAATAGAAATTTAGGAAAGTCTTTGTCACAAACTATTTTTTTCTTATGTATAAAATTCAAAAAAACTATCTCACTTTTTTTATGCTGTTCTTATCAGTAACTAAGGTAGAATATCTTTTTCGTGCTAATTAATTATAGTACTGCAAGTTTTTACTACAAAATCTAACGAGCATTTATTTATCAACTCATTAAATGTGGAAAACTACTGCCGTTTTTAGGAACTAAGCCTTCTGAAATAGCGTAATCCCATTTTATTTTATTTGTTACCAAATTATATACTCTTTATTGTTTTTCCCCCACATATTTTATCCCAATGACAAAGGGTAGATAACAAGCGAGTCAACAAAATATTATCACACTTAAAATATTCAACAGCTAAAACCCACTTTAACTTTACTTATTGAACGGGTTTCAAACTTACCGTTTTCGAGTAGTAACTTAATATAAACATTATTTAACTACTCTTATTAAGAACATTATAGTAAGCCCTTGGTAGATCCAACGGTTAAAAATAGAAAGAAAAAAAACTTATTGTGTGTGGTAGTTAATAGTCCAACTCTAAAACTCTTTGTTAAACAGTTAGGATATTTATTTCATAGTCCAGACAATTAATATTAATTTTTTTTAGTACGGATTTAATAGGATTAGGTTAAGAAAACTTTTTAAAAGCCTTACAGGAAATACGTTTTAAATTATTGTAAAAGATAATTATTTTACGTAAATTTTAATGTTTTCTGGCAAATCTACTTTTAAGTTTCAAAACTCACAAGGTTCAGGTTTGAATAAATGAATTTGTTGTAAGGTTATCTATCATACTATACTTACTATTATATTTTTGTAGGTCATTGTGAAATAAAAAGAGAATACAATATGATGATTATTTCATTAAAGGATGAAGTTATTTACATTTTGAACACATTCTTTTTTTGATTCTGTGTGTGTTGAAATACTTTAAAAAAATTTTAACACTATAAAAGTTTTTAAAAGTTTTTACAAAACTTAAAAGTTTTCTGAAGATGAAATATACAAATATTTACATACAGTTATATATTTATTTTCTTTTTACCATCAGCTACCATTGGATTCGTATGAGTATTTATTTTCTAAAGATGTATAAAAGATTCCTTGAGATTAAGAAAAATAAAATGAAACAGATTAAGATGCAATGTAATGGAAAGAATGTATGATTTAACTTATAGAGTGTATGTTTTAATTTTTATTGGAAGTTTTGCTTTAAATTTTTTTTGTTTTAGTTTTTTACAAAACAGCTACTTGTAAATTCAAAGTCATTAACTTTAAATTTTGTGAAAATTTTGAAATGATTTAATTATTATTTTAGTGAAACTAATGAGGAAAAATTGCATATTTAGGTATACATTCATGGTCTTTAATGATACGATATAATATACTCGCAAATGCTTTTTGTCTTAGTAGGTACAAAAACACTTTAATCTGAATTTAATTCTAGACACTAATTAGAAAATAAAACAAAACAAAAAAAAAATAATGTAAAGACATGGCCTCAAAAAAACCTATATTGTGTTCAAAGGTTAAGTGGTCTAATATAAAGCTATAAAAAAAAAATCTAGACACTTTTGTTGTGCGTTTTAAAAAAAATATTCTAAGAGCATACAAATTCATGTCGTGAAATACAAGCACTTATAATATAGAACTATAATAATATAGTAATTGTTACGAAAAAGTTACTTTTAGAGTTACTATAACGTAACGAAAACCTCGTAGTAATTTATTTGGTCCCAAAAACGTAGGGACTTTTTATTCACCCAATCTAAAAAACACAAAGTATTCTCTCACTTTAAATGCTAGTTGGGGTAATTAAATCAGATACACTATTTTTATTTAATCTCGTACTTACGCAATTTTTTCATTAGGTTTGAGTTCTGCAAGCTTGTTTAGCTCTGTATAATTCAAATGTATACGTTGTATTATACACCGGAATCATACGAATGATATAGAAATCACAGGTAGATTAACGATATCAAGGTGCACAATATTGAATCTATACGGGCGAAGGTGTCTAAATTTTCAAACTCTAAATTACTAAGTACATAATTCTCAAAAAAAGAAGGGAAAACTCTTCAATAAAAACTATTTCAGCAAATTAATGACGATGGTTTGGGAGCTCATGCGTGTTGTAGCTTAAAAACCCACGTAACAATTTTATTGCTATAAGACTCTTGCGCAATCTTATAAAACTATTATAAACACTCTTATAGCAGTATTAGTGTTAATTTGAGTGCTCCGCAATTGCTGCGAAAGGTTATAGCTAGTCCTGTAATATTGTTATAGGATTAGTATACATTGTATTAGTGTATATGTTTTTTATTTTGAAATGATATTAATTTGAAATAATTTATGTTATGCGAGAGTGAGAAAGGTATTATTTTTTATTTTCAAATAATAATTTTATGGAGTTTCTATTAATTTTTTCCTGAGAAAGGGAGATAGATATTAGTTAATAATATCTTACTAATAAATAATATATTTTGGTCAAAAGTAATTGTATTAATATTTATAATTATTGTGAACAAAATTCAAAATTTGGCTGGGAATGAAATTTCATTGACATTTATAATAAAAATAATTCGAAAAAATACATTGCCCTTCAAAAATAACCAATTTTTAAATAAATAAAAGAAAATATATTTTTAAATTGCATCTTTAAAATATTTAATAATGTATGTTAATTAATGCATGACATCAAATTTGATATTTAAATAATTATTCTTTTAAGTAAAAATGATATTTTTGCGAAAAGAATGCAAAATAAAACTTTTCAGTTTTTGTTTATTTAAAAAAAAATTACCTCGTTTGTAGAAAATAATGGTCGTCGCAAAATATTTATCTAAAAGCTACAGTAAGTTTATTAGTAACATTATAGAAATACAGTAAAATAATAACACCACTACTGCTATTCTAGCTATTCTATTCTTATAACAACCCTTTAACCCTTGATATAGGATTACGCACTTTTATATTTATAAAAACATTGCTGTATCACATGCGGAAAATCCCATTATAACAACTCACGCAATTGCTATAAGAACATTCTTATAGCAATATTAAACACATTATTCCCATAAAAACAACATTATAACACCTTTAGTGCTTATCGGGAGTCATATAGAAGTCTTGTAGCACTAATTTTGTTTTTATAACAATAAAATGTTACGTGGGAAGATTATTATTATTATATTTTTTACTGAAAACAATGTAAAGTTTTAGTAAAAAATATCAAAGAAGCAAATAACCTTTATAACGTCAGGATAAAATATTTTCCACAAAAATTTTGTGTTTTGAAGTTTTATGGTATGAGAATTTTGAATTTGCCGATCTTTTATTTGGAATTGGAAAATTTGTAATTTATTTTATTTTGGTTTTTTTATTCGGAGATTTTGTTAGTCAGGATCTCAAGCATAACCCAAATGTACCCATCCACTCGGATAATGTAATGTCAATAAACGTTCGTCTTTTCAACAACCAGTTTGACTTTAATGGTTCAATGAAATGAGACTGCAAAGCTTTTATTATTAATACAGTACAATTGCATAGTTTTGTCTGCTTCAAATTTCGTAGAAGTATTATATAAGCTCCGTTGAGTTGTTTTATTTTCATTGATATCTATCGATTTTTAAAAATTTGAGCCCCTCATGAATAATGGAATATTCTGCTGTAGTCTATTATTAATAAAATATTTATTTTATGCACAAATTTGGAACTAACGTCACATTTGTTGGAGATAATTCACATAACCATTTCACATAGCCATGTAAATTTTGTAAAGCCATTTTTATGATAATACCCAAAATTCGGAAAATATATTTCAGTCGACTCTTCAATACTTTATATTTTTTTATTTTTTATTTTTTATTTATTTATTTATTTCTCTACTCAATGGGCTTATAAAGTTCGTACAGAGTTTAGTAATTCATCACTAAACTATTTAAAGACTATCATTAGACTACCAGCCTAATTTATCATATCAAAATACAACACTAATTCATAAACACAAAATTGACTATCAATAAACAAATTTTATATATTATTATTTAACTTAAAAGTAAGTTCAGTAAAAACAACTGGATAAAATAATCATTACTTCTACTTTTAAATTTTATGGTATCATTTATTTGTTTGAGCTCTACTAGCAGTTCATTATAAATTGTAAACGCTTTATTATATATTGTGTATCCTGATTGTTGAATCTAATTTTAGACGATGTTAGATTCATAATTTCTCTTCATTCTTAGTACTATAATTATGTACTTGACGGTTCACAATTAACTTGACGTTTGTGATAATGTTATTAGTACACATATAATGCACGTACGTTGCCAACTTACTTTTAATTAATAAACTTATTGGTAGTATAATTATTATTCAAATGAATCTGTCGATTTAGCGTTCTGTTATTGTATTGGTTATACTAATCGTATATGGTTGTACTAATCGTTGTATATGGTTGTACTAATCGTTGTAATATCTCAATTTTGCCATTATAAGTCTTCTGAAATTTTTCCGTCATCAAGCTATATTAGATTCCTTAGTTTATTTCAAATTTTATTATTTTAAACCGTGTCTGTTAATGATTTTTAAACATTTTTAAATAAAAGTTATTTTGACTATTTAAAATTATCAAATTTTTATTACGTTCAACAATTTTAATTTATGTATGTATTTTTTTAATTTTTAATTAACATTAATTTAATTTTGTCAAATGAAAAATGCCTTTTCTTTATATTAGGTATATTCCAATTGAAAGTTGTAAGTCTCTAACATCCTTAAAATTGCTGAAAGTTTTATGTCAGCTACACATACCACCAGTCGAAATTCAGTCGGAATTTCAGAAAACGATTAAAGACTTGATAGCTTCAAGTCTGTAAATACAAAATTCCTCATATTATGTTTTAAAAGTTGTACGATACTTACACGAACCACTTAGAACATTGGAAAACTGTAAAATACGTGCTTTTTTATTTTTGATAGATAGGTATATAGGTAACCCATTTTTAATTGAAGTTATAAATCGTTCGTTACATACAAGAATTTATCCAGAAGCATGGAAGGAAACAGTAGTTAACACCAATAGAAAAAGTAAAAAACTAAAAAATATGCAGTGAATTCCGTCCAATTAACATGACAAGCATAGAGTCAAAAATTATTGAGAAGTTTGTGTGTGTTCAACTTGAAAAGTATTTGAATGACAACAATTTAATATCTAAATTCCAATCAGGTTTTAGGAAAAACCATAGTTGTGAAGCAGTTCTGAATCTGATTATAGCAAATTGGAAACCGCTTGTAGACGAAAAGCAAACGATAGTAGCGATCTTCCTTGACTTGAAAAGAGCATTTGAAACAGTAGACAGGAATATTCTATTATAGAAATTAGAAGCATTAGGCGTTGAAAATAGAGAACTTAATTGGTTCTAGTCATATTTAAACAAGAGAAGTCAAAAAACTTAAGTCAACGGTGTAAATGTCACATGTTAGGAGTTCCACAAGGATCTGTATTAGGGTTGTTATGGTTTATAACATACATAAATGATATGGAGATAGCTGTAATTTTTGCGCAACTGATCTTGTTTGCGGATGGTGCACTTCTATATGTTTCAGGAAAATCAGCTAATGATTGCATATAGAAAATAAATAATGACTTGGAAAGAGTCAGAAAGTTGCTAAGAATGAATAAATTAAAACTAAATATAAATAAAACAAAGTTCATGATAATAAATGGTAGTTCATAATACCAAGTAAAAATCGATAATGAACCTGTTGGAAAAATGAGGAAATTAAGTACTTAGGGTTAATACTAGATGAACAATTATGCAAAAAAATTTCGAAAAAACATAATTTTTCAACAAAATCAGGGATAAAATGTCTCAAAAATGTGCAATATCAGTATACAATGCAATTATTAAGCCTAATTTTGAACTATATTCGAGCTTAACAGCATTCTTGAATAATGAATAAATAAGTCGATTGCAAAAACTGCAAAATAAAAATATGAGAAGTATTTTGAAACGTAATAGATTAACACATATAGACAATATGTTGAAATCGTTAAATTGGCTGAATATTAAACAAACATTAATAGTTAATACACTTGTGGTCATCTTCAAAATTAAGCACAATATGATGCCGAACTATTTATCAGAAAAGTTAACCTATGTAGGTGATTCAATATAGTTTAAGAAACATCTCCAACTTTAGATTACAGTTTTTCAGAACGGATATGGCTCAAAAGAATTTAATGTATGAAGGGTTAAAGCTATTTAATAATTTACCTCCGGAAATAAAAACTGAAACTAATATTGAAATGTATAAGAGAAAAAACTTATTAATAGTATAAAAACATCTTATTTATTAAATTAAAATGAATATAAAAAATATTGAAAGCAGTATTATATTATTACATGTATAAAATAAATAAATTTATAAATCTAAATCTAAATTTCTTTTTTGATCATTAATAACTATGCAAAATTTCACTCTATCTTTTAAACTGTGAGAATGTATGGTAATCAAACAAACAACCAAACACACTATCCCTTTTATGAGTATAGATAAAACAATTTTATAACAATAAAATACTGATCTAAAACCGTTAATTATAATATCTATTATTGTTTTTCGTTTTTAGTGGTGTATTTAATTTTGTATTATAAAATTTTTCGTTTTCATTCACAAAGGTTTTTTTTGTATATTTTACAAACATATTAATATTTCCAAAGCAACATACGAATACTGGCTATCGTAATTGCTTTTGACTAATTAAAAATATTATTATTTTTAAATTAGAATTGAAAATCAGACCTTTATGCACAACAAAAATAATTATACCTCCATCCTACACACCTTCTCTCAAATAATTTCAGATAAGAATGATTATAGATAATCAAAATAAGAACTCAACTCCAATTATCTCAGCCACATATATTTTTTCTCATTCAGCGCATCATTTAAATTGACTTCGACTACAACCACGTAATTTATTTAATATTATTTAATTATATCTCAAAGTAAACTAATAAAGGAATTCTATACATAATAATTATCAAAGCGAAACGAACAATAATCAGATATTTCCTTGAAAGGAAAATAATAATACGAAAAAACAAAATTAATGAATCCTTTTATAGTTTGAAATTATAATTCATTATCTAGAAAATGGAAGCTGTAAATTAGATGTACATAAACAACACATTGAAAATTACCATCCTTTTATTACAATAATTTCTAACATAATTTTCATTATTTTTGTTGGAAACCACTTGACCTTACCAGAATAAAGATGAGTCTATATAACAATTACTTTTCGTCATATTTACTGACGTCGTCTTTAGGGTTGAAATTAATATCACACGATTATTATATTAACTCACATTATATATTGTATATATGTATATACACATCCATATAATATTTAGTATAAATGAAATTAATATAAATGGACTTTTGGTAAATTTAATTTTAATGCTATAATTTGATTTTCTTCTGCGGAATCAAACAAGAAAATGTTATTTGACATAAATATTAAAATTACCGCAATATGATGAAAATAATATGAATATATCATTTATATTAAATAATTTTATTAAAAACATTTAACAATAATTTAATAATATAAATAAATTGATTTTGGTTTAAATATAATTCTTGACATACCTACTGTGAATCAGAGAATGGCATTCATTGTGTAGATATTAGTGAAGAAAAGTGTCATGTGATATTGCAGTCTATGTATTTGAATTGCTCAAATGTACTTATGTCACTGATGGTATTAATCTATGTATTAAGGTGTAATCTGATACATCAGAGTGGATACAAATGCACTATTTTATAAAATCAAAATTTTGTGAAAGCCTGTTAGCATGCATGATAAACTAATTTAGTATGAATCGCGAACGACGCACCATGCTCTATGCAGTTATTCTACTAGTAATCCTATGAACGAATTGCATTTTCTTAAATTTTCTTTTTAAATTATAGAAACAAATAATTTGCTAAGCAGTTTCAAAGTAGGTGATGGACACGGAAATCCATCACTGTCATAACCTCCAAGCCACGTTAATGTGAAATTATACAAGAAGATGACAATCATGTAATGTACACCATATTCTTTAAATATCCGAAATACCTACCTTACGATTTTTCAATGTCCTATAATGTTATTAAATCCATAAAAAATATCAAAATTTCAAACAATTTGAACCTAAAAACAATTATGTATATACCGGGTGGTCTAGACTCTAGAGAGCATGCATATCAGCTTTTTAAAAGGAAAACGAGCCGTTGTTTTAAAATTTACAAAAACTTTTATTAACTGAATCGAGGAGGTGCTCTATTTTTCTTTTGTTTTTTTTTTTAGTTTAAACTTTATAGGTACCCAAAACTGAGATAAAAATTATGATAATAATATGAAAAACAAATTTGTTTGTAAAAATTATTATTATTAATTTTAGTTTAGCAAAGAAAAATATGGTGAATTTTTGTTTTATTTTTATTTACAGAAAAATACTGAGAAAACAAAAAATAAAATCATGTAACATAAGTTTTTTAAGCATACTTCTTCCCATTTGAAAATCTCGATTTCGATGGTGAAATTAAGCCTTAGAAAACACTTTTTTAGCCCTTCCCAGAAGTTGGAAATATCATTAATAAATAGAGCACCCTATATTTAGTTAATCACATTTTTTTCTAATTTTAAAACAACGACTCCATTCTCTCTTAAAAATCTGATACACATGCTCTAGCTAGAACACTAGATTATAGTCATACATATTGATTTTGACACCACTTGAATGTGGATTATGACGATCGTTACAGGGGTATTGTATTTGACGCTGATCAAATAAACTGAAAAGCTGTCAAACATTGAACTTGTCTGTAACATTATATTATTGAAAGTCAAAAACCATCTATCAAAAAGTAAATAAAATAAAACTTTCGACCTGGTGTAGTGAGGATTTCTTTTTGTTTTTAATCGGTAGCGTTTAAAAACAATTTATTATTAGTGATTAGATCAATTTTAAATCATACACGATCAAATTTTTTCTCATTTAAGCCAAAAAAAAAACAATTAATTTTGACAAAAACAGCAGAGTTAATATTTATTAATGTAATAATGAGTAATCTTATAATAGCTATATAAACGAAAATTAAAGACCCATGCTCAGCATTTAAATTTATTTTAATAGTAGTTATCTTTTTAAGCCACAAATATTTCAGATTTTCATTAACAATATTCCAGAAAGTTACAGTTATAAACGCTTAAGGTCAATAATACAAATTATATTTTTTACAACTAAAGGAAGGAGCTAGCTTTGCATTAATTAAATAAATTATATTTAAAAAATTGAGTCCATAATTGCTACGTAAACCGCTATGTTTTAATAATGTACCATAACTTGATCGTATATAAAATTAGATCCAATTTCTTAAATTTCATAGCATTGTTTTATTTTAATTTTTGATCTTGGAAATTACAAATTATTTGTTTTCTAGTGTTTATTATGGAATGTAAATGAAATGTTAGAGAAAATAGATCAAGTACTAAATTACCTCATTTCAAAACTAATACCTAATTCCCAATTAAATTTTATAGTTTATATTATAGTTTTGTTACGGTCGAACTCATACAAACTTACACACTCATATTAATTTTTAATTCATACTTGGTACAATAAATACTTGGTACAATAAATATATTTTCAAAATTAACAAAAAAATTATTATTATTATTTTGTTAATTTAAATTACTTATCAGAATATAATTTAATTTTATGACATCTACACTTTTTTAATATCATTCTGTACACAATTACTATACAGTAAACTGAAATAATGTTGATACAAACTATATTTTATCAATACCAATAATTGCTTAAAAAATAAATTTGGTAATGTAAAAGATTAAAATGTTATCTGCGGAATATGTATAAATAATTATTTAGCCATACGCTAATATTGTTTTGTAGTAAGTCGATGTTGATCTAAGTACTTTTACTAACAAATGCACAGAGGAAATTTGCTAACAAATGCACAGAGGAAGACGTAGAAAAAATCTTTACTACTCGAATCGTAGCCAAAATAATATTCCAAATTTGTTTTTAAACAGACAAAATCATATTATTGATGGTAAATACACGCACTTAGCATCTTTAAATCCAAACTTCAAACTACGAATAGATCTAGAACGATTAAATCAAATTCGTACTCATCGTACTAAACACACCAAAACAACACGTCGTGGCAGAACTGGTAATGTATTTAACAAAACGTAATAACTTTTTTGTGAAACTGTTTATAAAAATATAAGAGATTACGAAAAGTACAAAAATACAGTACCCGTGTAAGGATATTTGCCACTAAAATTGATTTTAAAAGCCAAAACTTAGTTTTCTGAAGCATTATACTTTTAATTTTCTCATTAGTTCAGTTTAAATATTTTCAGCCATTTAATGGTTGAGTTTTTACGAAACTTACCAATATTTAGAAAACAATTTGCAATTTCGAAAACAGTCTGGGTCAATAATAACATTTATGTATCATAGGATGAGTCAATATGATCCAACACACTAGGACTTATGAACATTTATAGTGTCAGTACATAAGAGTTAAATACAGCATATTGGTACCTAATGGCAAATTTTAGCAAAGCTCAAACAATATACGGAAATTTTTTAGGAAAGACTAAGATTTAACAGAATTTTGCAAGGAGAAAAAGCATGACCAAATTAGCGATGCTCATCAAGGATTCGTAAATTGTCGGACAAAATAAGCAATACTAATCCACATATTTTTATAATTTTACATTTGGATAATATCAAAGTATACAACAGAAATCATCGATGTTTCATAAATCAAAATCAAGATCAGAAAATAGTGGATATTGAAACATATTTGTGAGCTGGAGATAAGAAGTGCATAATATTATAATGAATAAAACTCATCCGATGCTGCGATCAATAATATAAATAAAAAATTTACTGTAAAACTTAGATGCGGGTATAATTTTGTTCTCTATACTATGTAAAAGAGCGCACTAACAAATTGCAATAGACAAAAAATATATCTCTCCGCACTAAAAAAACGATCTTCAATTCAAGTGTAAAATGTATGCTATTGCACGCTTGCGTAACATGGAGAGTTTCAGTCAGCATCACCATCAAATTCCAAGCGTTCATCAATAGAGGCATATGGCGTATTCTAAGCATTCGTTAGATCCAAACGATGTCCAATAGAACGCTGTGACAAAAAAGCAAATCAAAAACAAATATACATAGAAATCCGACTAAGATAATGGCGTTGGATCGGGTATGCTCTGAGGAAACAATTTCTTTAATTGAATCCACCTCAGGGTATACGGTGCGACGGATAACTGAGAAAAACCTGAAGAACAATAGTCTTAGACGAAGTAAATAGCCAACAAAGAGCGTGGCCAAAATGGAAAAGAATAGCCGCAGATAGGAGACAATAGAAATTTTTTATTTCCGCTCTATGCCTCCGGGATAGGGTTGCAGATCAATGATTATACTATGTATATACGAAGTTCTACAATTTGACATGATTTTTACCAATTGATAACAATATATAATTTGGATACGCTCTTGATTCTAATTAAGAGTTCATATTAATGATTACAATGTTTGCTTATATTCATGATCCATGATTTAAAATTTTGTGAGTGGAATCCTGGGAAGTCTAAAATCATTATAAAATTATTCTCTGACAATATAATAAAAGTTTGAATTACTATAGTATCGGCACCACATATTAAAGAAGTAATAGCAAATAGCAGCTTTCATTTTCTGTAATGAATCGTCAAACGTTAGATGAAGCTTTTTGATTCTACAATATTGATTGGACTTAAAAAAAATAGTATATTGTAGAGGTTTTGAGATTTGAGAATAATCTATCATACAAGTAAATATAAAATTTAATTTGTCTAAATATTTTACAAAATCATTGCATTGTATTTATGTATATGTATGTATGTTTTTTATAATGTTACACAATACTATTATACGTCATATGAATAAATATTGCAATTTCCTCATCAAATAATATTTCAATTTGCTTTGATTGTGTTTTACTTGAATAATTCAAATATAAATTGTTTGCTTTTCTATTTTCAGCAACAACTTAATTTATATTATATACATTATTCACAATATTCACAATTCTATTCTTTATGTGATCCAAATTCAACATTTAAAAAGGACTCTTATAACAAAATAACAGGATACAATTATTATTAGATACGTATACATAATATATATCAGTGTCAAATGTTAATGTTTAAGGAAATGGTATTAACTATTTTTTGAATATATTAAAACTTTTACAGTAATTAAAATTTCCCGCTGAATAACTTAATTTCGTATCCCATCGATAGAACAATGTGACACTCATTAGTTTATAATAATTTATATCAAACAAAATCTTTAATTCCATATGAAATGAAATCAGTCTTACTTCAAAATGCTTCCAAAACCGCAATATTACAATAGGCTTACATTTATTAAAATATTAATTTATATTTTAATATAATTTATATATTGAGCACTGTCAATCAATTATTTAGATTTAATGAACGAATATAAAATTTCATAATGCATATCTTGATAGTATTTTCATGTTGAAATTTAAGAGTTGTGATTCTTTGATAACTATAAGTAATTATTATTTTACTTAACGTTGTTTTAATGGTTGTCATAATGCTCTAATAATTTGCGCAAAATAAGACATTATTTCATTGATCTTTAGTACATCTAAAGAAATAGTTTCAAGTTTCAAATTGTAATCTCTGTACGGTGATACGACTAATAAAACGTAATACCATCATGTAAATTATTTCAAGTTAATTTTGTTAATTAGAAAAAATCCTGTCACCATTCGAAGCAAGTAAGCCAGTATCTTTGTCCTAAACAGCAATAATACTCTAAAATTTCAGTCTTCGTTCTAAATCGGACATGAAGTATAATTTTTGATATGTTACAGAAAATTGCAGATTTTACCTGATTTTATATTATAATGCTCGGATCGACAATATACTCGGACTTAGGATCTCAAAACACAAAATAGGATTAGGAACAGTTTAAATAACTTTCTATATGGCTTGTTTGATAAACAGTAAAATCAATAGCTATAAACAGTTCAAGCCAAAATTAGTTTTACCTACAAATGGGCACGGAAAATACATAAATGCAGCCTACATAGTTTGAAGAACATAGTATATCTTCTTTCTAGTAATATTAAAAATCTGATCATCATTAAAATCTTAATAAGACTTGCTCGGTGTGTAGAAAGAAAATGTAAAGTCATAATTTGGATGAAATTTAAAAGATAAACTAGTATGAGTATCTGCGGATTCATTCCCTTAATGCTTACTTCAGGAATACAAACTGTAATAAATCCTTTTGTCCAACAGTAGTATCTTGAGGAATAAAGAAAACGTATTTCAGAAAGATAAAAACAAATTTTTCACATTTTTCTACACAATGATCAGTTCGGTAATCATGTGTAGGCCATGAACAACAATGATCATGAAAAATGAACAGTTCGGTGATATTACGTGATACTACGTGAATTGTACAATATACCCAGAACGGACTTCAGTCAAAAATTTTCAATTTGTATATCTTCTAAATTGGATTCGACGGATGCGATTGAAAAGAATTGATCCGGACTGAATTAAAATAGGAAAATTAATAGGAAATGATTTGAGGGATGACTGATATGAGCACTATCAAATTACATTTATTGAATATGAGTACCAGAGATTTACTAGTACTTCTAAGGCAGTGTTTACACATCAATATATTGACAGTATTTTTTGATGAGATAGAATATTGAATAAATACTGATGTGTAAACACAGATTGATATCAATATAAATTGAAGAAAAAAATAGAATTTATCCTATTTTCTTCAATATTTATTGAGAGAGACAAAATGAAATATGGCGAATAATAAAAAATTTAGCAACATTCGTTATGTTAATTTTTTTTTGTTGTTTTGTATTTGACCTTTGCTTTATATTCACAGTGTACTTCATTAAAAAAGTTTTTATTTTTAAGAATATTGATGTGTAAACGCTGCCTAACTGTCGTACTTTTAAGGATTTAAGCCATGATAAACCTAATTTTTTCTGGCTGTCTGGGTCTAGCCAGAATTAGGCTCTTATACAGTTAAAAAGATGTTGGTATAATAATCTACGAGATATCTCAAAGTCACGAGCTTTCTCTGATTACTTCAGTTCGTGTAGTGGTGTTGTGGTCTTGAATTGTAACACTGGGCTTCTACTACATCAATTAAAAATTTTACTACATTGATTTTCAACTTAAAAAAAATAAAATAAATGTTTCTTGAAATTATCAAGAAAATTTCTTTATAATGAAGATATACGAAACTTCCCTGACCTTTACTATTTTTTTCTATTTATATTTTTGTATACACAACTTATAACAATAGCTGTACTATAAAAGAATAACTTATTTTGAAATTCACTCTTAAAATTAGACAACGAATAAAAAAAACTCTTAAATATTATTAAAATTCTATGGCTATATATACAGTTATACAGATATAATCTTCAAATAAACGCTTTCTATGTAAACATTGTAAGAGCTTCTAACAAAACAAGTAAATATTGTAAACAATAGTTAGGTATCACAAACAGTATACAAATATAAGACATACATACATACCTGCCGATATTATTAAATATTTTGTGTGCAAAGAAATTTGTATTTTTAGTAGCTGTATAAATTTAGAATAATAATAAAAATTCCCAATTGAAGAAACTACTCACGTTTGAATAATTGTGTTAAATCAAAGAACTCTTATATTATTGTAACTGACTTGCCTTACTTTAAATCATGTTCAGTATAGTTTGTTAATTTTCTTATATTCTATATAAATGTTTTTCTAATATATGTATAGGTATATAGATATAGAAGTAGCAAACGTTTTTGTTTTTGACACAAAATAATAAATTTATATTTTCTAGGGAAGAAAACACCACTTAAATGGTATAACAAATCTTGAGACTTTAAAAATCTCTTCATTTTTCGAATTAGAATCCTAGTGATGTTTAACTAAATCTATAAATCTAAAGTTCATTGCATCGCATAAAATATTCTAATGAAAATTATTGGTTTTTAGATCCTTGAAGGTATGAAAGTGTGTGTTTAGTTGGGGAAAAAAAAAATTATAATTGTTACAGATATTATTTTTTACGGCTCGTTTCTCATGACTTCCACACAATTTGCTAAAAATTTTCAGAGTATGAAACCTTTATAGAAAAACAAAACAAACAATAATAAATGAAAACATAAGAATAACTTTTTAGAAGAATAAAATGAGGAGAGAAAAAAAATTCAAATGAAAAGCTTTTGCGGTAATTGAATTCAAGTTGAAAAATATTCTTTATTTGAATAATAATTTTGATACCATTGATTATGGAATTTATTTAACATCGCTAATACGTTTTGGATATACAAAGAATTTCTTTTTAAGTTTGTTGATCTCATCTGTGCACAAGTTTTAGTCTTTTATATGGAAATTATATCGATGGATCATTCAAAGGCGTATTAGTGTATAATTTCAATATTTTTTTGTTTATATAAAATTTAGTAAATTCGGAAATGCATTAGCATCATGCATCATAAAATTTCATATTCTAAAATGCAACATTAAAGTGTTGCTGAAAGAATAACTTTTCTTTTGCAACATTACTTTAGCAAACTTCGCATCATAGAATTTGTTGATGCTTTTTTTGCTCTTGTTATAAACAGCTGTTTGTGATTTCACTTGATTTAAATACATTATCTGTGAAAGTGGTACCCAATTATTTTTAAAAAAAATTTTGTTTTAGGTATACTACTTAATTTTTTTTTCCATTATTTTTATAACAAAGTACGATTACTTTTTTTTTCTTTCTTAACAAATTTTTATATTCTACTGATTGTTTTACTTTATGATTGAATTACTTACTGTATATCATCATATTCTGATTGTTCACAATTTTCCAAAAATACGTTCAAAGTGATATTAAATAATATTTTTTTGATTTCAATTAAATTTTCAAAGCATCACTGTCAAATCTGATAGTTTTAAAATGTATTAATTACATCAGCAACATAAAGCATCATTGACGAATTGCATCATGAATTTTGTACTGATACAATAGTGGTGCCACATCATGATTGGTAATATTACATTTCCGAATTTACCTGTTGTTAGCAGCTTAATATAGTTTTAATTGCTTTTATTTTTTGCTTTGCTGTAGAAACGATGCCAAATTAACTTTTCAAAATTCAAAAAATATAAAGTCCGTACCTCGTACAATAAACAATTTGAATGAATTAAAACTTTACTTAGACAAAGAAAAAGGTCCAAAGTGCATATTATATCTGCAAGTTATGGTATGTTTATGATAAAATAATTAGACGTCTTTTTTGTTCTGTTGTTTGAGCAATAAGAGGATTAGGCTTTAAATATTTTGCTTGAATTTTTGTGCGTGTATAGCGTGATAGTTAGTTAGTGAGGTGATCAGACTTACTTCATCTTCATTATCTTCATCTTATAGTGTTAGAGCTCTGGATGAGCTTTGACGTTCATCACTATACTCCTCCAAAAAGATCGATCTTGTGCCATTTCTCTCCAATTTGAGATTTGTAGGGTTTGAGCATCGTTTTTCACGTTGTCTGCCCATCTGCTTCCTGGTCTTCCTCTACCACGGCTATTATCAAGTTTTCTAGTCAGCACCAATGCTTGTTTTCTACTTTTGTGCATTAGACTTACGTGACCAGCCCATCTTAGTGTTTGGATCTTTGAAAACTGTACAATGTCCTCACTAGCGATCATACTATTGAGCTCGCTCTTCGTTCTGATTACTTATTCTCCATTATGTAATCTTCTTGAACCGAGTATTTTTCAGAGAATTTTTCTTTCAAATATGCCTAGTCTATTCTCCTCAGCCACGTTCACATTCCATACCTCGCACCCATACGTCACTATGGGTCGTATGAGAGTTTTACATATCGTCATGTTGACCTTTCTTGATATTAGTTTTGATTGAAACAACTTTCTGTTTGCGTAGTAGCATCTATTTCCGGTCTGAATTGTATTATGTATGCAGCATTGTATACTATTATCAATTCTTATTGTTGCTCCGAGGTATTTAAAGCTTGTATTCTCCTTGTAACTCCTGTATACTCTGCGATTGTTATATTCTGATTTGATCAGACTTACTTACTCAAACATATTCTTCAATGTATATTACAATTATTACTAATTAGTTTCCGGAACAATTTCTAAACCACTTAGTAGTTTGCATAGTGTAATCATATAGAAATCAAATAGAACAAGATGTCTTCTATAAAACTATTGAAAAGTTCTAACATCCTGTATGCAGTTTGTTAGTACGATTTTTGACAAATTACCCTAATACTTCTTTTGCTCTTCGGCGGAATTTGTGTATCATATTCTCAGATCAGATTTTTATGAGCTGTCATTACTCACAGTTTTCGTTGTACGCCGCGTTAGCTTTGTGCCATATCTTACTGGGTAATAACTAATAATTTGAATTTAAATCCAGCTAAATCTCAAGCTGTAGTTATTTATTCAAAATCATTTTCAACTAATAACCATATGTCGAATATGCTATAAACCTGGGTGTGGCGTATATTTCTAGATTTATGTGGTTGAATCACATTAAACTAATCGCCAGTAGAGTGTATCCTATACTTTACAGACTCTGGAAACTAGCCTACTTGGCACCTTTTCATACAAGTATAGGTTAATAGCATTCATTTTACAATTTCTTTTACAATGAGCGTTATAGAAAGGTCAGTACTTTATCGTAATATTAAATCCAAATAGGATGCGTAAAAATTATTTCTCCAAAATACAGATATAAAATAAAAATTTATTTGACCCCTACATCGCCCAATAAAACAAATAAATAAATAACATTGCAAGCTAAAGAAAAGCAAGAAAAAATAGTAGAAGAAAAATAATAAAAAGCATTTATGAAGTTAATAACGTTCAGGTATCCTATAAATGACTGCTAGAAATAGTAAATATATTAGAAACCAAAAATAACAAAAAAAGGGAAGAACAAGGAAAATTTTAATAAGGATTCAATGAATAAACAAAAGACCAGAAACAAAATGAAGTGAAATTTTCCTTTGTGCAACCCTTTAGTTTGGATTAAAACAAAAAAAAAATGTAAAGTACCTTGCAGATAAAAGCATCCTCTGAATCAATTTAGAAATTCTAAAGATTATAAGTTGCTTTTAGGATGCTGGTATGCTTTTTTTTTTGTTTTTGTTTTGTTTTTTTTTTTTTAAATTACTTTCATTTAAAAATATCTCTACCTAGCTATAACCCCTTCCTTAAAATGAATTCGATTTCATAATGCTTCCCGAAGTAAACTTATACTTTTACACAATAGAATTCAATTTTTATAGTCTTCTTAAAAAATATAGATGATGTTACACTAATGAAGATTCAGATGATGATGATGATGATGTAGATGTAGATGGTAATGGGTTTGTTAGTACTTTTGTAAATTTTTTGCATTTCAGTGTTCTTTTTTGTTTTTTTTTTGTGGGTCCATTAAATGGAAGAAGTAAAATTGGACAAAATTAATTGTTTTGTATTGCATACAATGAATAGTGTAGTTTCTAGAAAACTTTTAAAAATTGAAAGAAGGAATTGCATACTAATTTTGTTTTTGTTAATTTTTTTTGTTTTTTTAAAAGTTTTTAAGTCATAGCTAGTTTTTTTTATTATACTGCAGGAAAAATTAGATTAAAATTTTGGGAAATTTAAAAAAATATTTTTTTTTTGTTTTTTTACGTTTTTTACGTTTTATATTGGAAATGAAAGTTTTAATTCTCAATTTTCTTTTGTGGGTCTTCAATGGAATATTTAAATTTACAAATTAAATTATTTTAAGGAAGAAGAAATTTAAAAGAAAAGAAAACGCAAATTAATTATTATCACTATTATTGCCTAATTCCTACCACTTTTACACCAATTTCACCTAGTTTTGCATTGATGGTACTTTTTACAATTTGTAATCAGAGGATTTTGAAAATAAAATTGGAAATTTAAAAACAAAAAAAGTATAGAATATATCAATGACATATTTCCATACACAATTACAAAAAAAAAATTAATTATTTAATTAAAATGAAATTTTTTTTATTTGCATGTTTTTTTTTTATTATGTCTTCATCTGTTATCTTATTTCGAAGATCTACATTATATACTCAGAACGATGAAGTTTTTTTTGTATTGATTTAGTTATCAACGAATTGTTGGCTGCTTATGTCGCTGATATAGTACATGTTAATTTAACTCATATTGATTATTGTTAATGACTATTGTTGTACATTATCATATCAATCATTCAAAGTCTCTGTGTAAAAGCAGTTAGGGTATTCATCCCATAAACTTGGAATTATATAAAAAAAAAAAATATCATATCATTATGTAATTTGGCCTAACAACTAAAATGAATCGACTTTTATATTCGTCTTTGAGTTGTAGCATATCTGAGGTAAATTAGGGTAACTCGAAGTCACATACATACTGTAACTAGGATGAATAATGATAATGCTGGTTTTATTTTATAATTTAAAATAAAGGGTAATAATAATAATAAAAATATACAAAAATGGAGTATATAGAGTTCGTTTATCCGTATTTAACCTCTCACACCCTTATGCAGGGCTATCATATCTCCAAAAAGAGTTCCCATACCCGTAAAAATAGATTTCGTATATTGATGCATTGTTTTAAAAGAACAAGATGTCTTCTATAAAACTATTGAAAAGCTCTAACATCCTGTATGCAGTTTGTTAGTACGATTTTTGACAAATTACCCTATGGGTTATGGTAATTTTTGTACAACAGTCGGCCCATTTTGAGGCTGTTATAACCTCCCTCGTGTTTTTTTTATTTATTTTAAAATGAAGCATATGACATGTATGGTGTGTAAAATTTAATTAATTCAAATATAATGCATGTGATGATCAACAAGAAAGAAAGAAAATTACAATTATATCAAAAACAGAATAAAAATTTATCATAATATATATATATATGCAAATCGTTAATGTTATATTTTTTTAATATTTAGACAAAAGACAATAAAAGTATAAATAAACAATATGTAACAATTAATTTAATAAAAAGAAATAAAAATTTATATTAATACTCCAAAAAATATGAAATTCGTTGTAAGATTAAATTATTATAATATTTAGAGTTTAGACAAAAGTATTGCTTTATACACCGCCAGTTCATTAAAAAGTCGAACTCCAGAGTTGAGTTTAGGTTCTAATCCTTGTAGATCCGTGTACTATAAAGTCAATATCCAAGTAATATTAATTTCTTTAATACTGCAAAAACGAGCTTTATAATGTCTGGTTTTGGATAAAATTCTGAAAGCTTGACTTATATTTATTACTTTCGGATTGTACATCAAAAAGAGTGCAATTACTATAGATGTATTCAAAAAATGTATTACTATACTAGTTGTAATATTGCAGCAGCAAAGATCTATACAGAAATAGTATAAAACAAATAGTAGATCTTTGTCATTTTGTCAGAATGTATTGAAGTAGAGAATTTAATTTAGTTTAATTATTTCAAATGCACATGATAGTGTACAACCAAAATTTATGCCCCTTTTCCGGGATGGATGAATGCTATCTCTCTATTACAGACTTTACATCTACTTGTTGTGTAATTTAATACTAATAGAAATCAGGTACAAAGAACTTCAATCTAAATCTAATTTTAGTAGATGTAATCAGTTTAATTAGTCAACTATTAACCAATATTACATAAAATGTAAATTAGCAAAAAAATAAAAACAAAAAATGGAAATTAATATACACGATTCACTCATTTTGATATATTGCAATTACTATTAGATTTTCAAATAATAACGGATTCCATATCAAAACAATGTTGACCTATATTATAATTTAATAATTTACGAAATAAGACGATAATATCCACTGATCTAGATAAATAAAATGTAAACAATTATTTCACGCAAATAACGAGGCAGATTATCAAGACCTCCAAATAGGTCTGTTTTAATAAAACAATTATAATAAAAATTTTACTGACAATCCGCAATTTTAGAAGACGTTTTGCAAGGCTAATAAAAGCTTGCATGATGGTACAAGAATTATAAATAAGGGTAAGGCAGCTCACTACGGAGATATAGCAACCATTTTATGAAATTTTAAAATCAACTACTACGGTATGGTATGGTATAGGGTATGGAAATTTTTTCGGAGATATAATAACCACTGCATAAAATCGGGAAAGTTATTATATATACGGTCCAACAGTTAAGGCAATTCTTATTTTCAATTATTTTTATTATGTATAATATAAATATATATATAAAGCATTAAAGACAACTGTTTTTGGTCCGCGTTGCTGTCCCCTTTCCAAAAACATATTTATTTAACAGGTGACTTCTATAACTCCAAGGACATTTCAAAAGCTAAAGGCGTTACAGACCTACAAATGGTTATTAAGGAGTACTCTCTCAAAAATAAGCAAACATGTCTTATTTTTTGTTTTTCTGTCTAGTACACAAATAAATCAGAAGATTTTCCGATGCGTGACCTGACCACATAAAGTTGGGAAAATCACTTAACCATGGGAAAATCATAGAAAATTCACTTCTCTTACTTGTGGCGATTGGTCTTATGCTTTGTTAATGCTTATTGGAAAAGGGAGTCGGACTGAAAAATGTAAACCCTTGATTTCAAATGGCATGTCTGTTGGGATCATTCGAATACGTGGCAATAGTACATTCTTTTTAACGAAAGTATTGTACCGTTGCAAAGTCGGGATGATTAATGTTTCTGGGAATAATATATCAATAATAGGTACGTTAATTTTCAATGTTAAAGTGTTAAAGTGGCATACTTTGCAAATCCAGTGAAATCAAGAATTTCGTTGGGTAATTGACAATTTCGTCGTGGTTCATCATTGCATCGATTAGCTTATAATAGTTGTCGCTGCGGCTGGTATTCCGTTTTTTTCAATAAAATCAATATATTTAATGAAATGAAAAATAAAAACGAATTTCAACCAATGAAAAAAATTATAACCTTTTTAATTTTACAATTTAATTTATTAACAGTAAAGACATTCAACCGATTTTTAGTAAATATAATTTTTTTTTAAAATTTTTTTCGAAATAATCTTGATTAGTATGGCAACTATCTGAACCAGGACAAATTTTCGAAAACTATAAAAGACATAATTGTTTATTTTTGAGACAATACCTAAATTCCAAGATTAAGGGGTGGCAGCACGTAACTTGTTGCAAACGCTTTTTTTTGTAACAAAACACCAGCGTCACACAATTTTTTTGGCAGAATGTACTTTGAAACGCTACTTTGGGATTGAAACAAAAAAAAAATTTACGAAACATTTTTGAAAATTTTTATTTTTAATACGTCAACTATTTATACCGGAAATTTTCATTTGTGACGCTCAGTAAAAATGGGCGTTTCAAATGTTACGTGCTGCCAAAAGTATCGAAACAAAATTAAAATTGGCGTAACAATTTTATGTGCTACCGTTTTTCAAAAATAGTGTGACAACATGTTTGTAACAAGTTAGATGCTGTCACCCCAGGTCTATAACGCTTTGGTTTTAAACCTTATTTTAAACTACACAATAAAAGACAATTTTTTTTTATTTAGTTGGGTTTGAGCATGAGTCTTTTTGTTGTTGTATAAATTTTTTAAATATCTATATAAGTATCTAATAATCTAGCTATCTAGATATCTATATATAAATAATTTTAAAAATAAAACTAAGTAGTTGGCTAGGAATGATTTTATTGTTACATGGGGTTTATATGGTTATATGGGGGTTGAACAAATAATGATGTGGCTGAGCTCCAATTTGCATCTAATATATAATCGAGTAATTTTACTGAAACAGTTGTGAGAGCTCAGCAACGGATATAACATCCGATTCATTTTAGTTGTTAGTGCATAGCTACTACCACCGAACTCTAATTATTTTTCTCACAATATAAAACATTTTGTGTGTTGGTAGGAACTTTAAAACTATAGCTAGAAAATATTAAAGATCTTAAGAGTAGTATATTAGAAAAAGTAAACACATCTATTTTGTGTTGTTCAAATTCTTTTGTTTATTTATAATAATGTTTGGTTTCCCTTTGACATAAAATAGTAGTTGAAAGTTAAGCTTATTTTTTTGTTTTAGAAACAAAACGTTATAATATTTAGTTTTTTCATCAAAGTAGCTTATTTTATAACAGGAACAGTATTACAGGAACAGTATTGTGTTAATAGCTATACTCTGCATCTCATTATTATTCTTGTTCAATGATTACGTTTGCAACTAACAACTTCAAAATTGGATAACCAATACTAGGGTTTCAGTTTAATTTTTTTTAAATCTTATAATTATATTCTGTATTGTTTTGTTTTGGTAGATTAAAAATCGTATATAACTTTTCCCTTTAATTCATGTAAATTCATGTAGATCTGTGTAACATATGAATTATTATTATTTAATTTTTTTGAAATTATTATTTATATTACATACATATATAATTTATTTTGCTCAATTCAAACCAGCATCCTCTAGAAATATTTCAAAATATTTTTATGTCCTCAATTTTTATGTTTTAATTTAATTTTTTTTTTTTGATTTGGTTGTTTTATTTCGAATAAGTAATTACCACATTAGTGATTTTCTTTTATTTATTTTTATAATAATAATTTTATTATGCCCCATATGAAAATTATATAATATTATTGTCGTGATTGTAAAATTGTATAAATTTTCATATTTTTAAAGTCTAATGGCTTGAAGCTTCTTTTTGAATAATAATGTAAGATAATAAATAATCAGTATTACATTGGAGCTTCCTTATTCATAAATATTGTTTTGTTGTATTTATAATAAAATAAGAATGAAAATGGAAAACATCCTTTTTTGTGTCACGATTCATAATTTTATTAAGTTTTTGCACATTAACAATTATTATTGAATTTGCACAATAATATATTTTGTTGGAATATTTTTGAAATTTTGTAGGCAATATCTGCATTTATTGTTGGATTCAGAAAATTATAACGAAATGAAATTTTTAATATTAAAATAATCGATATGAATGAATTTTCGTGAGGCTCATTATTGTGATTTTATCAGTCTTTTATTTTAATGACATAAGGTGTAAACCAAATGATAACAATCCGATTATTTTTTTATGTTTTTACTCGAGAAGTGTATCTTGAAAATAGTAAATATTCTCCTGAATATCAATCACAATAATCTTACGCTACTTTAGTTTGGAATAAAATAAAAAGATCCGAATCGACTCTAAAATTATTGATTATTTTGAGAGTCTTAAAAAAATGTAGTATAAGGTAAACGTTTCATGGTATAATAATAATGTTGATTTTGTAATGCACTCAGATATTAATTAAGTTTTTAAATTTATTTTTTTTCGAATGCCCATTACTTGTTTAAATGCCATTAATGATTTTTGTTTGGTTAGCTTGTCTTATCAATAATTAATAAAGATGTGGTCTCGTTTATCATAACACTACTTGAACTCATCTGAAGGTAATTTTATAAAAATTTCTTAATGATTTTTCTAGATTTACTGATTATTAGATTAGATTATGATTACTAGATATACTGATTGTTTACTGAATAATATAAAGTCCGATTTATTTATTTATAATTATTATTAATAAAGAATAAATATCAGCATTGTATTAAATAATTATTATTTACTTAACGTAATTTCTTTATATGAACAATTAATAAAGGAGTGCTTTCGTTTATCCTAGTTGAACTCATCAATATGTATTTAAAGTAAAATTAAATAAATATTAAAACTCTAGGTACGTTTCACAATTTTATTAAATATCTTAATCGATTTCAGCTATTGCACCATCAACCTTGACAATTTTGATCTTTATTTCATTTTAATAATGTTTCACCTACAAAAATACTTTTCTAATATTTGATTACGTTTATTAATACCAATTTTTTTTTAATCTTTTTGCAGAATCACAAAAAACATATTTTTTTATTTACCACCGTCATATGACAAGCCTTTTTGCTAGTCTATATTATAATAAAAGATTAATAAAATTATTATAAACAAAAAGTATATTACAAAATCAAATCAAAAAAATCAAAAAATGTGTACATATATCCTTTAAATAGCCACTTTTAAACTTCAAGTTCTGAATGAGATAGTTAAAGACATTCTGTTACCATGATGCAAGAGACGAATGTCTTATTTTAGTGAAATATCAATTATAATAATAATATATATAAATGTTGTTGCGGTACAGCTACTCTCAATGATACAAACAAGATCATGTGTATCATCGCTGCCTCGTTGGGCTGTGGAAGAGGAAATTTTTGGTGTTCACCGGTGATGCACAGGTACCCAACGTGTTAATTTAGCTATTCAGAGAGTGATATTTATTCATTTATTCACTACAACCCATATTAATTTCAGTGAATGAGTTTCATAAGCCATTCATATCCATTCACTCGTCCATTTATATTGGTAAAATATTATTATTTTCGATAATCTATAATTATAATTGACAAGCATTTAAGGACCTGCGCAGAATACACCTTTCATTTTATTTCGCTTATATTTAATGAACTCCTAATATATAAATAAGTTGTATGTAAAACAAGACACAGTTGAAAAATGTTTACTCATATGATTTTATTATTCAGCAAATATATTATGTATATTATGTATGTGAGTTCTTATTAAAAAAAAACAAAAACCAACAAATCAGATATTATTAGTTACATACAATGAAACTTTAAATTTGGCTTTAACTTGAATTATAATTACTCAACAGGGTCCCCTAGTATTATTATATTGGATAAAACCTAGTGACATATATATAATTTTAATTTTTACATTTTATTTTTGGTATTCTATAATGAAAATTTCAAATAAATTGCATACAATTTCGACTATAGATTTTAGTAAATTTAGGTCAAATAAAATAATTAAATTAGGGAAGTTGGAGAAAGTGTTAATTGAATAATTGTAATTTTATTTTTATATCAGTACAGTTATATTGATAGCATCTCTATATAAACATACATTTATATGTAAATTATAAAAGCGTAGAGTAAATTAATATAATAATTTTTATTCGTTTTTTTTTTTCATTATTATATTATTATTTTATTATTTATTATTATTTATTTTACATTTAAATATTTTCATTTTGCCATCATGAAGGTTACTATGACTTTTTCTATAGGGAAAAAATAAAACTTACGTACGTACATCATAATACTATGTACATACGTAACTCTTTTTTTACATTTTTTTTTATTTTCAGTATTGCTGTTGTTCATTACATAATTTTTTACTTTTTATAGAATTTTATTCAGTTTTGCAATAATGTTCAATATCATCAATTTTGAATATTATTTATTGTATGAAAAAATATAACTGTTACAAGGAGATTTTTTTACAGCTTTTCTCTTTTTTGTTTTCAAAATGGTTTGTTGATTGAGCTGTAAACATTCATCACGATCGATTGCACTGTAAAATGAACCGAAAAGTAGATAATAATTCTTTTGATTTTTTTGTTATTTTTGTTGTTGTTTTTTTTTTTATTTCATTTTCTTTTATTATATAAGAGGCTGTTTTTGTGCAGGATATTAATAGGACTTTAAAATCTGAAAATGACCTTTAAAAATTGAAGGCGATTAAATAAAATAATATTGAATCGAACTGTATATAATAAAAAGCTAATAATATGAATAATATATGTATAAGCAGAAATTAATGATTAAAGGAAAAGGACATTATAAAACTTATAAATGCTACAAGCCTATATTTCTGCTCCCTACAATATCAAAAAGTTGTTCGAAAAATGAGTGCTAGCAAAGATCCAACTCCTCATAGAAAATAGTAATATAAAGGTATGGTAGGAAGTGTACCAGGTCGAATTTTCTATATTATGCTATTGAACTGCGATGCACAAAGAAGTAGAAAATATTAAAATTTCAACTTATGCAAATTTCATAGCGTTGATGATATGGCGGTTGGTTCTGCTATAGAAGGAGCTACAAACAAACTACGAAAAGATAATGATAAATAATCCAACTGTTGCAAAAAATTGAATGAAGCTAAATCAAGTCAAAAATATTTTGGTTGAAATAAAAAGAATATATTCAATAACTTCAGTTTAAATATGATCCAGAGAATCCAGAGATATGGTTTTGATTTATAATAAGTGTTGTATAGTCAAATATGTATTGAACCTAATGTGAGTATACTGTGTTCAAATTTTAGGATGTGCTAAAAATGTCTATATTCAAACCATCCACACATTTTCCAAAATAAGGTACTGTGCAAACTATGCAATAAGCTCAGTTCTCTATGGTATGTTCACAATGCCAATACTGATTGTGACTTAAAGATTTTTATACAAGACGAAATAGTGAAATTCACTAAATAACATGAACTAATCACGTCACCCCTTTACAAGCCACAAATAGACCGACGAAATAAATATAATATTTTTGAAAAGAAAACATTTTGGGAAAATTTACAACAAAATTAAGCTTCTTCTGCTTGGGAAAATTTACAAAAAAAGAAGCTAATCGGCAAATTTTTCCTCATCAAAACAAAATCAGAGAAGAAAAGTCGACGCCATTAATTGTTTGCTACTAAAAGAGACTTTGAAAGCCAAAGCTAATTGCAATTAACAACTACATACATCATTGTTACATTTGTGAAGATCATTCAATTTCACTTTGCTGCATTTGTTATGAATCATCAAATTTGATTGTGAACAATAATGATACTGGTATTAATGTAAGGATGTGAATATATTTATTTATTTATTTAGTTTAACTCAAATTTCATTACAATAATAGTTTTTTTTTTTTTTTTTACAATAAAACATAACACATTCAATTTACAAATTAAAATTCTATCTAACTTAGAACTAGTTAAAGTACATTGAATAAATTGCACACATATTAATTACTACAGATTACTTATATGATTTAAGTTTTTGAGTCTATTTCGAAAGTGTGAAGTCAATATATAGTTTATGTGTTTATTACCAGTTAGTAACATTCTATGAATTGGTTCATAATTGACATAATTGGTCCTATGGAAACTTAATGTAAAGAAGTTTATATTTCGTAGGCGATTATTTTGAATTAATGTTGATGTTATTCAAAATCTGTGGAGCTTTTATTCTGATACATAAAACATAATTATATACAATAACATGGTAAATTAATCGATTTTGTCAAAAAAGAAGGTTTTAAAGTTAAAAAAAAAAAATGAACTAAGTTTTTCTTTCTTTATGGATGTAGTGTGTTTGAAAACATCAACTCAGACTGTTCCAGCTGGCAAAATGGATTTTCTATAGAGATTTTTTTATAAAAATGAACTGTGTTGTTTTTTGTATTATAATATCAAAAATTTAATATAAATTGTATAATAAATATTTTGATTTTAACTTATGTACATTATAATGCATGTAATCAAAATAATATACTTAACTTTAGACTTTTATAGTTCCCCTTCTACATGAGTTAAAAGTTCTAAGTACCATCAACAGCAACGATTTAAAAAAAATAATGGCAGTAATGCAGGATTAAAGAATGATCTGCAATAATAAGGTGTAAACGGAAATGTCAAACTAAGATCAAATACAAAAATATTTTACTTCAAGCAACATAAGTTTGGTAATGTTGATGAAAATGCGTTTGTTTCAATTTCTTGATTTTTTTTTTTGTTTCTTGCAGTCATTTTCTATTTTAGTACACATATTAGACTTCACGCATTTAAAAATTTTATTTTTGACTAAATTGCAAGCTCATGGCGTTCAAATGACATTTTCTATTAGATGATTTTTGTTGCACTAAATAATCCATTACACTGAAAATTTAGTCCTGTAAGATTGAAAATTGCATGTTTTAAAGCAAACTGCTTCATCGATTAGACTACAAATGGATTTGACCGTAGTTTGGTGTTTCCGAATACAGCAATAGTTTTTATTTCGTAATAACGATAGCAGTTTATATTGGGCTGAAGTCCTACAGTCGTAAATACTTGTCTCTCCGGTGAGAAGCGGGCTCTGAAGGCTTTTTTGATGATTTGCTGCTACTATTAAGTAGTTATCAATAAACGTTTTACTACTTAATATTAAATTAATTCTTTCTAATTAAGTTTTTTGGTTTTAATTTGATGAAATATTTCTAAAAACATTAACTTTTTTTTTTAAATATTAATCCTGAAAATTATCCCAATCAACCAATCAATTTTGTAAAATTATTATAATAATTAATAAAATAATAAAAGAAAATATTTGATTAATTATAATTGCCTGAAAAAATATATAATAATATAATCTCTTTTTGTTTTACTTATTTTGTAAACAAATTGATAAATTATTTTTAAAATATTTACAACAATTAGAAGAAAGTAATATCAATCGGCCTTCTTAAAAAAGAAAACAAATTATAAAAAAATATTACAAACCAACAAAGGGAATTAAAATCCATAATAAAAATTGTCTTTTTAAACTAAGAATCCTTTTCAGCTAATTTGACAAAAATAAAATGTTTTAATTATTTATGATTATTATCTTTATTTTCATTTTTATCTTCTTCTCATTTAATCCTATATATATTATATATATATATTTTATTTTTATTATCACTTTCAGGGCTTAAATACGACGACAGACCAATTGCACAAAAGAAATGAATTTTCTTTTTCCTATAAAACAATAGAATTTTTTTAACATAGTAAGAATCCATATAAAAATAGATTTTTCCAGGAAAAAACAAAAATTATTTTTTTTACAAAAAAAAAGAAACATAATAATTCTAAAAACAAAAAAAGGAAACTGTTATTTATTTTTCTTTTTGTTACCAAAAATGGACGTAAGATGTCATCACCAAAAACGTCTAAAGCATCAACTTTTAGTTCAATACGTTGTGACAGAAAGAAAAAAAATATATTACAAAGAGAAAATTCGAAAATAAGATAACTAACAAAAAGGCAGAGGAGAGTAGTGATGTTAGGAGGTAATATTATTTTGTATTAGTAGATAGCTATATAAAAAAACAATACTGTAATATAAAAATAACACAAACAAAGTAATATGAAAGAGCAAAAGGAAAGTTTTTTAATTAAACCATTGAGCTGAAAAGTAGTAGAAAAACTCTGGATTAATAAGAAAATAATGAAAATAAAACAACAAAAATAACAGAAATATTAAAATAACTGTATTAAACAAAACACAAATCGACAATAATAAGTAAAAAAAACAACAAACAAACAAACATATATCAATAATTAGCAACCATTTATTTTCTCATCTTAAAAAATTACAGGAAGAAGATGTTTTTGTTGGCGCTGTTGGCGGCAATAAATGAATTGTCGGTTTCAATTTAAAAAAAAAAAGGAAAATAAAATTTATAATATTTTTATTTGTGTTCTTAATTATTTAATTTTGTATTTTATTCTTATTTTCTAATTTGACTTTAATACAAAAATTCGATTAAAAATAACTTACAAAATCAATCCAGAAATAGTTAGCAGTATTGGGGTTTTGAATAGGAATAATTAGTTATTTTTTTTTTTATCTTTAAATGATAAAATTTTTGGAAAGAACGTAGAAATGAACATAATGTTGACTAACCTAATTATATACATTTATTTTTATTAGACAAGCTAATCAGCTTTCTTCAGTAGGCAATAAGAGTTCAATGAGAAACAATTATTACTGGATTTGTTATTATTACAGTGATGAATAATTACGATATCTTAATAACTATTTAACACCTATTATTGTAATTTGTAATTTCCATAACCAAACTCTGATTGATAAATAGTTGAGACACACATGAGACAACAATTGAAATTTTTCAAAGGCCATAATATTACTACTTCTGCTTGCAGAAACACCAACATATGGTACAAACAGATAGCAGAATCCATTGGATGATGTCGGGTACTAATACTTTAACCCAAATCGGATTAGTTTGCCTTTTATAAACATTTTTCAGGAATTTACTGGTTATTATGTCATTCAATGGACACTTTTGCAAATTTATTATTTTAATCTAAATTTTTATTGAATCTATCTCTTGACATAGCATTCTTTATGAATTGAAAAACCCAAAGAAAAACTATTTAACCAATTCGAATGGTTATTCGGTAAAGTGGGTAACCAGTAAGGTACTGAAAAAATCATTTTATTTTATTTTTAACAACAAAACAAAAGCTGTAGAATGATGATTTTATGTTTTAAATTGAAATATCAGTTATTATGCAGAATTTAAGTATTTTATCACTTCTCACAATCGATTAATGTGCGTCTGAATTGGTTATAAATTAAACACGGTGCTTTCATAAAAAATTTTTTGCATTATTTTCTGTATTATCAACAAAACTTTTATTCCGAAATTCATAGTTATCACGACGATTTCATTGGGGCCTTACAAAAGTCTTGTGTGATGGCTGTTCATCATTTATGATGTCCATATCAACTTCCAATGTCATATCATACTTATCCAATTGAATATGTAAATTATTACCATTATAGTGATATTCAATTTGAAAGTGACCTGGTATTTCTTTTGGTAATTTATTCTTGTCAATATCGATTTCATTAGTTTTACAGTAAATTTCTTCATCACTCCAGTGATCTACGATTTCATGCAAAGTTTTGTAAAACTTGCAAACATAATGGGGGAAACTTCAAAACCACGCTAGTGTCAAAAATATAAACATAATTCGAAATTTTAACTTAACTCTACATAACACTACATTTGAAACTTTACAACTTTATCAATAATACAATGAAAATAAAAAAACAACAAAAAAAATTAGATATATAAAATGTAATACCGCTAACGCGGATTGCGTATTTAAATACCCATTCCAAAACTCAGGCGTGACAAAAGCTAAAGATCTAAATTTTTTCTTGACAACTTCTATGATGTAGATTGCACAACGAGAACTGTGGGTCGGTTTTAATAGGTTAATGTTTTTTTTATTCCGACATCATTATGAAAGTCATCACTGAGATTTTAATGTATTCATATGGAGTAGATTCACTTTCTTTCTTAACACTTAGAATATTATAGTTAGATTATTATAACGACATTGGATGTAGTTGTTGTTATTGAATTATAAAAATACTTCTATAAGCATTAAGCCTAATTTTAATATTTCATAACTCCACTAATTATTATAAGTTTTTAACGAATATAATAATTATGGAAACCCTTGAAGTCACAAATATTCTTTATATACATATAAATATTAAATATATACATTCACTCTTTCGTTTTCGATAATATCCTTCGTTGAGCTTCAATAGCATTTTGGTTGATGTTAACTGTATACCAGGGGATTGTACCTATTAAAAATATTTTTATCAACGCAAGCTGAAACAATATAGAACGGAGTGTAGATTTATAATGATAATGTATACAATTTTGAAAACATTATTTTTACGTTGGTAGTTCTAAAGTTACCGAGGCTCTAAAAATATTTTCTTTTGTTTTGTTTTTCTTTTTATTATTATTTTTTTTTTAATGCACATGAAAAATATTTTCAAAATTGGACTCTTTTTCTAGTTAGACTGAAATCTTTATCATTATTTTTGTTTTTTTTTGGATTAAATATTATCATAATCATGATGAAATCTATCAACATCATCATCATCATCTCATTTTCATTAAAATAATCAAATTATTGTCGTTTTTTGTATTTATGGAGAGTATATTGAAAATTGTGATATGGTTGTAAACACTTCTTTTAAGAATATATTTTGTAATTGTAATCTTGATTAGATGTAAGTATTTAGTTACGTAGTATTGGTGAACTTCATATATTAAATAAGGTAAAAATTGAAATAGATTATGTTGGAAAGGGTATAAAACAAGTAAACAATTTTTATTCAGAGTAACTAGGAGTTTCATATTAATTTTTTTTTAACTGAAAGAAATTTGAAAAATTTTCCTGAAATAAAAATTCACATTATAATATAAGAATATCTAATTCAGTTTTAAAACAATTTTTTTTAAATTATTTTTGCTTTGGACATTATTTTCAGTGAGAGATAGATTTTTGTAAACTTTAACTCCTATATTTTTATGGGTAAAATCATTTCTAAATTTTAATAATAAGAATTTAAAATAATATAGTAACGGGACAGTTTTTGGTTTTTGAAATTTGCTTAAGTCATGTTAATAGTTGAAACTCCAAAGCAGTATATTTTAAAAGTGTTAAGTGTTAAATTTGCTATTTTATGCGTTTACGTTTTTGCAAGATGTAAATGTTATAAATAAATAAATTTTTGTAAAAATCGCTTATGTAAATACTATACCTGTTATATACTCACAACATTTGAAAATTTTAAAGTGATATCGCAAATTTGTAAAAAACGCTTATAAATTTAGGCTGACTGCAGGAATATATTTAAAATATTTTAAGTTAAATAATCGATTAATATGACAAAAACATTTTTAGGTGGATTTTTAGGAATGTGACTTATAACTATTGTCAAAATCAAACAAAATTTTGAGAAAAAGTAATTTCGAAAAATCAGAATGGGGTGGTATTTTACGTCCAATCGTGTTTGTCTGTATTCAGTAAACTAATAACTGATAAAATTTATCAGAAATGGAATCGTGGTATAGATACTCACAAACATACTGATAAATTTACTGAAAAAAATTTGCTACTGTGAATATTGTTAATTTGACATTTAAAAAATCAGCTGACGCATCGAATGAAAAGTTTAAAATTAATTTTTTTGTTAGTAATAGTTTTGTGAAATAAAACTATAACAAGTGTTCATCTCAACTATCACCATTATTAGCATAAGTAAGATTAATAAATAATGCAATACAAAATTCGGATTTTCCTAAAAGTTTCAAAACCGGAATATAGTAACCCCTATTTAAAAATCAACACCTGAAGCTAGTTATCGATAAAAAGTTTAAATGAACTGATCACGTTCACCATATTATGAGCAAAATATCACACTATCTTTTCATATTGCGTAGGTTAAAGAAAGTTATCTCAACCGAAGCATTACACGCAATATATTCGTCTTTTATAATGTCACACATTGTATATCTCAATCCCGTATTAAACTGTGCTATCCAGCAAACCTTAAGTCAGCTATAGATGTCATTCATAAGAAATCAATAAAAATTATTCACTTCTACCCACGTATGTATCCAACAAATTTATTATATTCCGATAAATATTTAAGTTTTACAAATAATTGTAAGCGAGAGCTATAACAGCGTGTAAAATAAATGATAGATATCGATACACACAACACACGAAACAAATTTCTACCTGTCCTTGTCTAAAACAAATCAACAGAAAAATAACTGTCTTTATAATTGCTTGAAATTGTTTAATGAACTGCCAGTACAACTGAAACAAATTGGTTCCATGAGTTTTTAAAACCGAAAAAAAAAATTTGTATTAAACAAAAAAAAAGTAACAATAAAATACAAATAAATAAAAGTAAATGAATAAAAGAATATTTTTTATAATACAAATAATAAAAATGTTTGATAGTAGTAATAGTTGCTGTAAGGATTATAATGTTAATTTTACACGCTGGGTGGCGCAGTAGGTAGAGCGTCTACTTTTCAACCGAAAGGTCCCGGGTTCGATTCCCGATGAAGCAAAAAAAATGCTTCATTGGTTTTTCGAGCTGGTCTAGTACCCTTTGTCATTGGGATATAATAAATGACAAAAGATAATTAAGAGTTAATCTGGTAACAAATTAAATAAAATGAAACTACTCTATTTAAGAAGGCTTAGTTCTTGACAATAGTAGTAGTTTTCCACATTTAATGAGTAGATAAGCCAGTAATTTGTTAAAATAAATACTCAAATTATTGTAGATATTGTAGTGTAAAATTGCAGTACCGTACTTAATTAAGCACGAAAAGGTGATTCTACCTAAGTTACTGTCAAGATCATAAAAAAAATGATCATAAAAAAGTAGTCTTAAATAGTCTTTATATATTTAATGTTATAGTAGAATTGGTTAATTTTTGCCTTTTTTTAGTTTTTGTTTTTTTTTTTTAATTTAATTTTATTTTTTTAGTTTTCCTATAACGTAATTTATTTTATTTCTTATTTGTAACAGTTCCATAGCTTTGCTTTGTACATACATATATTAACTTTTTATTTGGCATTTTAATTTTTTAAAATTATAAGATCGGACAGCCAGTAGGCTAAGATCTACTACATGCAATTTAGTTTTAAGATAATTAAATTTTATGTCAAACTTAATGTATGATTAAAATAAAGAAAAAAAAAAGTAAGTAAATTAAAGTGTAAATCTAATATCAAAAAAAGAAAAATGAAAGTTCTAATTCAAAAAATTTCAGATAAAAGACGAAAATATAAGTTTTAAGAAAAAAATTTAAATAAATCTTTTACTTCTGGTGTATTCCCAAATTTCTGGAAAAAGTCCTTCATAATACCAGTTCAGAAAGAGAGTTTAAAGATTAATTTTTGAAATTATAGACATATAGCCAAACTATCCAGTTTACCTAAGGTGTTTGAATTTATGGTATTTGATATGATCTATAATAATTACTGTTCTTCATTTATAGTAAATGAGAGACATGGCTATGCAAAAAAGAGATCAACTGTAACAAATCTTATAGAATCAGCCTCAACTTTTCTGAAAACTATGGAAGGCGATAAGCAGATGTGATTGTGTGTGGTACTCAGTAAGACTTTTAATCTCTTAAAACATAGTGTGATTCTCTTTTCTAAACTTCAAAAATATGATTTTCCGTATTTGCTAATTAAACTGATTGACTCTTACCTTAGTAAAAGATGCTACAGTGTTCTTTTCAGCACAGCAACTTCGGCATCTGTTTTTTCTAATTCTAGAGCACCATAAGGGAGTCACGTCGGACCACTGTTTTTCACTTATTATTTATATAAATGATGTCACTAAAACTATCCAGAATAGTGGCATAAAAATTTACCATGACGACATGAAAATTTTTAAAGATATTAGTTCAAATAACGACACATTTCCTCTTCAAAAAGACTTAAACCACTTTATGAAATGGTGTAATTATAATGGTTTATTTTTAAACGTTGATAAATGCGCCATCATAAGTTTTACTCGGTCATCAAACCCTACGTGTAATAATTATACGTTTGATGGTTCTATAATTAGACGAGTCATCGAATTTAACGATCTTGGCGGTGACTTTTGATTCCAAACTTACATTTAACATATATATTAATAAGATCATTAACAAAGCAAACTCAATGTTTGGTTTTATAAAACGGTGGTCTAAGGAAATTAATTATCGTTATGTTACTAAATCGTTATTTCCGACATTAGTCATACTAATTCTTGAATATGTGCTAACCAAGTTCTTTTCCCTTTTTTATCGCAAACACATTGATAGAATAGAAAGTATTCAAAATAATTTGTACTTAAGGTTTTTTATAAATTTAATATGCATTTTATTTGACAAATTTTAAATTATGCCTTGGTTTAAATTTATTTTTATCACTTAAAAGTTTTAAACTGATACAAAATATGAAAATAGCAGAAGATATGAGAAGTTTTAAGTTCTGCTATACCAATTTATCAGTAACGTGTAGTAAAATTCACAATCGATCAGAAAAACTGATAATTCTAACAGAGTTTCTGAAACTGGTCATAAATACTTGTAACTAATACAATTGACCTGTTTATATCGATAGTTTCTTATTTTACCATAAGCTGTTATGATTTTTTGCCATATTTTTTATATCTCAGTACATTTGAATGTAGAGGATTTGTTTCTTTGGTTTCAATTTATTAATATTGAATATAATTTTTTAATTGAATTACGTTATGCCAGTATACAAAATATATTCCCCATTTTGGAGTATAACATTTATCCTGTATTGGAAGTATATTGCTTCTTAAATTCTTTTTATTACATTTAAGTTCCAAGTCATTTAAAAATATTTTAAAAAATCAAAATTTGGAGCATTGAAATCATTTTATAGAGGAAAGTGTCTCTAAGGATGTCGAATATTAAAAATGAACAACACAAAAGACATATTCTTATAATTACAATTCTTTCTATTCTTCTTCTTCTTCTTCTTGACTTTTCTTCTTTAATCTGAAGTTGATTACATCAACTGTATTAATTTTCCTTACTGAAATGAAGTAAATCGATGATTATCATTATACAATCATCAAGACAATTTTTTTTTTTTTATATATGAATGTTCATTATCCTTTTCTCCTATGTTTAAACAAAAAAAAAAAAGAAAGAGAAAAATCATAATGTTTTGAAGAAATAGGTCTTGTGCGAGGATAGTAAAAAAGAAAATTCTTGTTGGTGTAGGTTTTTTATTTTGTTCGTTTTACTCCTTTTTGTCGGGTAAAATCCATTTAATTTTAATGTAGAAAATTATTCTTTTTTGATTATTTGTTTTTTCTTTCTTTATGTGTGAAGTCATCACCGAAACAGATTTTAGGATGTGTTAAACATTTTATTCATGTAAAAACAAAAACAAATGAAAAGACTTCCTATATAAACCGATGTATGGGTATTCTTGTTTGTTTTTTTTTTTAATATCGAAATAAAATTTTAAGTTTGCAAAATCTGTAGTGAGAACGATTTTTGTGAGTTATAATTAATCTAACTATTCATAAGTTATTCAGTGGTGTGTAGTATCAAATTAAAAGTGTTCAAAGACCTAAAGCTATCATAACAGAGCAAAGTTTAATGCAATATTATAGGATATTCAAATTTGCTAAACCAAAACAAAAGTTAATTCAAATTTCATACCTAAGAATTGCATTCTTAAAACATCATTATTTTAAGTATTTTTTGTATTCTGATATTATGAGTTGTTGTTGTAAGTAAAAAAAAAATAATTGGTAATAAAGTAATAAAATTAAATGAAAGTAAAATTATATTAAAATGTATGAAACTAATTAAAATGCACTTTTGCATATATTTTATATTAATTCTATATTATTATTGTATACTCATGTGATCGTTCTAACACGTATTAGGAAAATAAAAATTGATTTATAATACACAATTCGACCAGACAGCTTAGGCTAGGTCTTAAACATATATTTTTACATCTTAATTTAATTAGTATATAATGTTAATCTTAATCTAAACTACTTTTTTTTTATCTTTTTCATTTTTTATTTAATCAAATATAAATACTCTCTATACTTAAGATCATGTTACTATTAGATTTAATAATAGATTTAATAATAAAATTGAACTTTATCTTATAAATATTTGAATAAGATTATAATTATAACAAAATTTGTATTTTACTCGTTTGAAATAATAAAGAAAAAAAAAAAAAAAAAAAAAAAGGTACATCAAGGTTCTATACAGTTTCAGTAAGACATTGATCGAAAAAATATAAGAATTTTTTAATTAGAACTAGAATAATGGTACAACCATCTTAACTGCATTCGCAGAATTTATGCCATGTAAAAGATCGAAAAAAGAAGGATAGTAAAGAAATAATAAACAAAATTAGAAAATATGTGTACTTGAAAACTTTCAAGATGTATCTTTGTGAGAACATAATAAGCTGACAGGATATGTTCCATAGTTTAGAGGTTTGATTGATGAATTTTTATATTTCAGTGTTGTGGTTCGAAGAGGCTCTGTTAAAAATTTCTAGTACAGAATTGATCTGCGAATATTACTTTGGAATGGTTGTATTTTGTGAATAATACTTTTTATTAATTCAGACCTAACAGCATATTTATAAAACACTGCTCATATATATACTGCTCATACATTACGACGATGACTTAATGATATTAGGTGTTATGTAACATCTTCATCATTGATATTTTTGGTGGTTCGCTGTTGTGCCTTATCTAGGTACTGTATGCTGATATTGGGTGAACCACTTCAAATATGGTATATTATATTCTGGTCAAAGCCGCATGTAGGCCTTTTATATTAATATAGGAGGGTGGAGCATGTTAAGTATTTCTTCCTTCTGCTCAAGAAGGTTTTTCTAAACATTTGTTACCAACCTTCGCGACAGAAAAAATGTGATAATGTCACGAAAATTTGTTGTTCCAACAATTCTTAGAGTTTTAAAGTTTTTTATATTTATAGTTTCGAATATAATACTTGGTATTGATGGATTTAGCTTAATGAGGACACTTTGGGCTTTCGAAGCATTAAATTTTACCTTATTAACACTTTCCCTACAAGTCTTGTATTTTTCGAAGGTCGTTATTTATAGAACTATATAATGTTATTCCGTTCCGTCTGAGCTGAAGTTTAGGTCACACCTTCAGCATTTTCATACAATCAAAGGTATACTTTTGTGTGACAACGTGTGAGTTTGATTTGAAATCCTGTACAGGAGATCATTTATCAATAGCTTCTAATTGTATTATTTGATGATAATTATAGAATAACCAACAAATACAAGGCATTTGTAACAAGTAATTTTTTTGTTATCCTGCTAGAGGAATTATATAGAACATAGAATCCGTACATATAAAACTGATAGATATATTATACACCACTGCCTATACCAAAATTTGTGCAATATTTCTTTAAGATTTTATCTCGATGATATTCTATTGGGAACTGATGATTCCATATTGTTTTTTTTTATGATATGCGTGTGAAAAATTAAACAGAATTCACGATGAACTGATATATTATATGAAACCTTCACAAATATTCAGTCATTTTACATTCGTATAGCATATTATATAATATTATAATGTATATATCTTCATGGAAAACCAAATAAAAAGGATTGAAGATTTTTTTTTATGTTTTTTAGTATAAATTATCGTGAAATTATGTAAATTTGTTTACGGTTCGTAATATAGTTCTTTTTTTTTTTGGTTTCTCTTTCTGCTACTATTAAAGGGTTTAAATTTTAAATTATTCCATCATTATGTAGGTATGTTTCAGTTAAGTAAATATACGTCCAAAAATAATTTAAATAGAACAAATTATCAAAACTTAGAAGCTTTATTTTTGAAAAAGATTCATTCTAAAGAGAATTTTTAAAAACACACTTGTATCTAAACCAAATAAATTTGATTTACACTTGGAGTAAAATTTGAAGTAATTGTAATTAAATTCTGATTTGTAAATCAGAACATCATTATTTATATCTGTATTTCAATTGGTGTTATATAAAATAGTTTTTCAGCATTAATCTTACAAATTTATATTCTCTTTGTTAGTTTAATTTGTTTGTGTAAAATCAGACTTCATTTAGAACGAGACTTAGCAAGAGAATATAAATTTAATACAAAATTTAACAAAGGATTTAAACTTGGAATTTGCAATCAAACAGAAAATGGAATACGTAGCTAATAAATTTTTGATAAAGAAGAATTGGGAAGAATTATTTAAGTAGTTTAAGAGTTAAATTGAAGCCAACCTAAACGATTATCAACAAAATTTGGGGATTCTGAGGGAGATGTTGAACCCACGTAGAACCTAATAACTGTAGTAACTGTTCTTCCTAACTTTCCTCAAAAATATATAACTGTAATGACGCATCTTATCCGTTAAGGACGAAAAGGAAATTTCAAAGTATGCTTGTTGTTTTCATGTTTATGTATATAAACCGTTATGTCTGTTGTAAATATTGTTATTTTTGTAGTGAAATTTTTAATACAAATTAAAGAACTACTAATTTAAATTTGACGATACTATCGAAAAATTTAATAACGGCGAAAAACGTCATTCAACTATCGGGAACGACTATAAACAAATTATAAATAGACAAGAATTACAAATAACCAAGTTAAATAATATTGTAATTGGAAGATGCAACGAGAAATATGTTCACTTGTCAATTATGCTCATTTTTTTTTTTATTAAAGATAAACTAACAAATAAATTTAATTTAAAAAACATTTTTTTTTGAATTGCCAAACAATTAATGGCTCAAAATACTCTCGAATAGCAGATCCAACATTACTCTCTCTCCTGTAAATACTTCCATTGCATCTACTGGCCTTGGCTTAGATGCTCCTAATGATAACATTGACTTAAAAGCATTTCCAGCTTCAGTACTACCATAAAATCACAATTATCTAATGCAATCAGTGGATTACCATGCTCATATTAGCCAGATTTTATACATGCAGCTTTATCAAATTGAAATTGAATTATAAATGAAACAAAATATCTTAAATATTCAGCATTTTGCTTAAATCAAACCGATAATATATTGAAAAAAGATCAGAAAACATTGTTGGAAGAAAATAATAAACAATCGAATATGCCATTAGGCACTTTAGATCCACTAAACAGCCCCCCAACGTGAACTAGAATCGGCAAAAAACAGCTGCTAAACTAGCAAAAGTATAACTGAGTGCGAAAATCAAGAATTAAATCATCCATGTGAATACAAGATAAACTGTAAAGCAAAATAATAGAAATGGTTGTCAACCAGGATAATAGGATAATCTAAAACAATTAGTTATGATAACACTATGCGATGGACAAACTTTTCAATCGTATACTAACTCATCATCATATAAGAGTATTGAAAATAATGGAATCCATGAAAAATATTCACAACAAAAGGATGGTTCACCTAAGATACCATATGAAATTGACCCACAAAATAATTTCCGAGATTAAAGTATTAATTTTAAAATGAATCGACCTACTTTACAGAATGCATTATGCATGAATGTTTTACAAACTTAAAATAACAAAAATATTTTATAAATCCAGAATTTTCTAAAGCATGGCATACTTAAAGCAATTGATTACCTGAATGGCACTCATTTAAAACGTCATGAACGAGGAGAAATTGCTTATAACAGAAAATGCTATTTCACTCTGAATGTGTTAATTATAAATATATTTTATATAAATCATAAAAAGATATTTATTTAAAAAAAATTGTATCAATCTGGAAAAACACTACATCCATCCTGACACATCTTGTTGTATCATATAATATCGTCGCCTGTAATTATACTGTCGTACATTACAAAATCGAAAAAAAAGAACTAAAGAAAAAAAGGTTTTGGAATTTGTGCAATTATTTTGACGTAGGTTGACAAACAACAGATTGTTGCTGGTTTTTAATTTTATTATAATGCCGAAAGCGTTTGTGATGTGTGTGAAAGCAGTTTTGAAAATTAAATTTAAGTAAACATTAAGATTAATTTTTTAAGTTGTTAACACTTTATAGTATTTTATGCCTAAATTGAAGCTGGGCCTTTAGTTTTATAGATTTTTTTTTATAAAGTTTAGTCGAAAGTTTAGTAAAAAGTTAACTAATTATTTAACAATTAAATATTAACCCATTTGGTCCCGCGCCACTTTTTTTCTCAAAATAACGAATAACTTACATTTTCTTATAGAAAACTCAATCAAAAACAAAGTCTATACTTTTTTTTTATTGCACTTTCAATAATTTTTTGAAAAAGAGGATGTATTCAAATGGGTACAATGGGAACATAAGGACACAAAAAAATTTTATTATTAAAAATAAGTAAAAACTCTTTCCGACATATCTTTTATTTCATTTTATTTTCTTACAATGAAAGGAACAAAACAACTTCAACTAAAATAACTTTAAATTAACAAATACCTTCAATTACAACAAAATAATAAATTAATTAAACGGAAATAAGAGAAAATGAACACGTTTATAGTTTTTTTCATAAAATTGTATGAAACATTGTCTTTCTATACAGAGTGTAATATTGCACTTTATGCAACTCCATTTTGCTCTCTGGTGACACACTGCACAACACAATTGTTTCGTCAATTTTTTTGGATAATGACCAACTTGGTCATTTTCAAGACTATTTGAGACATTTCTTAGCTGTTTGGAGGCCTGACTTTTTGGAAAAGTTCTTAAATAATGCATTGTAATATTTCTAATAAAGCTGAGCAAATCCATTTTTTCATTACCAACTAAATATACTTTCCACCCGCTTACGATTGCAGCATTTAAAGAATATGTGTCCAAAGAGGCCACCACCACTTCTTGCCTCTGATGGAAATGCGATAGTTATTTACTGCCTGATCCAACAAATCAACACCTCCCATATGAGCGTTATAATTGCTAAAAAGGTGAGGTTGCTGAATATTAATTTTTTCTTGTTGTCTTCTTCAACTTCTAGTTTTACATTATCTTGGCGAGCTAAATAGTTATTTCCTTCATTCATAGTAATATCTTGTACTTCATAAACCCATTCTGGTTCAATATCTTTCTGGATCAACATTTTTTTAGCTGGTGGCTCTTCGCACCTTCCCGATTTTAGTAAAAGTGATAGTGGAATATTATCGTTATCTTCACTGTCAGAGTCACCATACGAAAAAATTTCAACTTCGCCAGGTAAATTAAAAGGAATAGTATCCGCTTTGATGTCATCTTCATCAATATCCTCTTCATCTGTTTGATAATCAGCTGGAGTAGATAAGATAACTAAATCTATATTCTGTTCATGCTCTTTAATCTCTTCTATTGCTGTTTGTAAATATCGAAAAGTTCGTCCACCAAAGTTTTTCGTATTTACAGGTGTAAAATTCATAATTTTCCTAAAAATAAAATATTAATAGAATGACACGTATTGCTTCCATTGTACTCATACGAGTACACTTCAATAGAAATGCATAAAAATATGAATTACACTTATTTTTAAATATATCTGAATTCACAGTTTAAAAATAAGAATATCTTACCAATAAAATGCAATGTCAAAGATAAAAAATTTCACTTTAATTATTATTACTTCTAATGAAATTAAACGACTTACACACTAAAACTCTTTTTTTAAAATGTGCCAGATATAGAATAGATTTTTAATTCATTTATTCGTATTATAGTATTGTATTTTACTTAAAAATATACATTTACTAAATAAAAAATAATAAGAATAAATATATGATCACTCGGATATTCATTAGAATATGTGATGAATGAAACTGCAAGCAAAAATACAGGTTTTAAAAATATAAAATATTGTTGGGTACATACATAGTAAAGTAGAAAATTAAAGCTAAATATGGAAAAACTAAAATATCTTAAAATTAAAATTATATAATGAAAAAATAAAATTTAAAATAAAATTTCATAAAATTTAACGCAAAATTTAAATAATAAACGAGAGTAAGCAGAATTAAATACAAAATTATAACAAGAATAAAAAGTAAATAAATAACTAGAAGACTTAAAGAAAATTAAAAAAATTATAGTTAGAAAAAAAAAACTAAATTGAAGTTAAAACTAAATTGTATTAAAAACAGATTCAATTTGAAGGTCAAATTAAAAAAGCCAAAATCGAAGATTTTTGTAAAATGAAACAGGTGATCTGTCCGATCTTAAAGAATAAGGTAACATATTAAAAAATTTTGGAGCTATATAATCATAAAAGTGGCAAAAATGAGAAGTACGGGCTCTTGGAACATTTACAAGGTATAAATTATTAATTCTAAGATGATATCCAGTAATAAATCGGTGAAGGATATAGCCCGACCTATTGAAAAAAATTTTCAAAGTTTTAAACAGATATAAATGTCTAAGTGGTAGAATATCCAACTTTTTAAATAAATGAAAACTCGGTATTTATCTATTTTTTTTTTAAACTATCCTTATACAGTGCTTTTGAGCGATGAGCAGAGGTTGAATTTTATTAAAATAAGAACCACCCCAGCAACTAATTCCATATTGCAGTTTAAAACTAAATAGGGCAAAATACACCATTAGCATAACTTTTAATGGACAATACCGATTTAAGTGGTAAATGTTTCGCAAAAATTTTTTAAAATAATTATTTAAATAGTAAGTATGTGCAGACCAATTCAGTTTATTATCAAGTAAAACACCCAAGTACCTAAACGTATCTACACTATCCATGAGAAAACAAGGAATAGTACATGGCGAAGAGAGAACAAAAGAGTTTAGAGACTGTATAGGAAATAAAGGAAATTTAGAACAATCAGGAGAATGATACCAAATACTAAAATTCTCGAGGAGACAATTATTAAGCCTAAATTAACTAATTTATGAACTTAAGACCGTCTTCGAATTAGGTCCAAGTAAAAAATTTAAATCGCAAAATAAGTCAAGTAGATTATTATTGTTGTATGAAAAAGCAGTGTCATCCGCAAAAGCTGTATGTATACCCTTGAACTGTTGTTGCAATAATGAATTAATAAAAATAAGAAACAGAACAGGACCAATATAATGTATTATATCTCCGTCTATTAAACGTCAAACTGGATGAAATTTTACAAGGGAATTTCCCCAACTATGTAAAATAAGAATTATTTGCAGGGATGGGTCTCTTGCTCGATTAAAGTATAAAATTTTGACATTTAGATTATGATGTTTTCTGTACTCATATGAGTACAATGGGGCCAAATGGGTTAAGTTATCTAATGTTATAATATGAAGTATAAAATTTAATTTTGTTGTATAGTTCTTAAAATAACTTTATATTTTGCTTAATAAAACAAAAATTGAATTCCAAAACTATTTGGTTTTCTTGTAAATTTAGATATTTCAGACAAGACAAGATGAATGAAAACTGGATCAAAATAGCATATACGGTAAGATGGTTTTAATTAAAAGGTCCTTAAAGTCCTAATTCTTGTTACAAATGACTTTGGTTTTTATACCTCTAAAAGATAACTTATGAATCATAATAATACCAAATATTTAAAAGTTAAACATTTTCTGCTCAATTTTGTTTTATTTTGTCTTAAATTTCCCAAAGCTCAATTTTACTGGATGTACGACAAAATAATTGGGAGGCAACTCATTATATGACATTTCATATATATTTATAAATTTTAAAAAAATTGTAAACACATACATGTTCAATTTAATCATGTCGAAAAGCACATAATTATTATTATTAATATTTTTATATACATATATATTATTATTTTAGTACTACGTTAAATATAATCGATTGTTATAATCTCACTTATTCTCAGTTTTTTGTTAACTTCTATATTTTCTCGCGTAACAAATATTTTAATATTTTAAAAATTGTAATTTTATATTATGAAGATATTTATTAGTTTTGAAAAAACTACAATTTGCCAACATTTTTCAGTAAAACCACATATCTTAATAACCACTGTTTTTATCAGCCCTTGTACAGATACTTGTTAGTATTCCCATATACTCCGAATATTTCAATCAAAATAAATTTCAGTATAATTCTGCTCTATAGTTTTACTACAACTTTGACATTTTAAATTTAATACCATCTAAATTTACGTTATTAAATTTATTCCCTATAATCTTCTAATTTATTTAGAATAACCCATGAAGCTTTTAAAAATTGAACTACGCGAGTAATATTGTGTGAAGAGTAAAAATTAATTTCAATATTTTTGTTTCGAGAAATTTTCACTTGAATTACTTTTAATAATCACTTTTGTAATTTTTTAGACTTTTTTGTTTTAATTATAAATTTTTCTCTGCTACCATAGTTTTTCTTCATTTAAAACTGCTTTTGTTAAAATTATTGCATTGTCATAGGAGAGCTTACGAAAAGCTTAATTTTTTTCTTTTTTAAATTAGCTTCACTTTATTTATTTTAGTTTTGACTTATGATACTACCGATATCATCAACTATAAAAGAAAGAAAAAAAGCATAAATAAAAAAAAAAATTCTAGGAAAATAAATGAGGTTTTCCTTTTCAAGGACTCACTCATCTCTGTAATACAAAAAAACAAATAAAAGCAAAAAATAAATGCATTTTGACTCACAATGGAAAACGTGTATATTATTGCATGTTCGGACTAAAAAGAAATAAATTTTACAGCAATGACGTTGTAAATTAAAAGTTGTATGATGGTATACGAAAAAATAGTAGAAAAAACAAAGTCAGTTTTGACAAAAAGAGATTTTTTGAATTTTAAAAGGATAATCACAGGATGAGAACCGTATTAAGATGACAAATCAAAAACGACAGAAAAATAAAACAATTTTAGGAGTAAGAAAATATACATAAAAATAATAACGTTAATAATCTTATAAACAACACAAAAAAAGAGAGAATAAATTATTTAACCCTATTCACACTACCCAGTGATTTTAAGTAAATTAATCCGAAATAATTATTTCTGTTGGTACAGTAATATTTATTACGAAGTGAGATTATAGTTTTTAACTTATAATTCAATAAAAGGCTTAGTAAAATGTTATATCAAGTTATGACATGATGATATTGTTGGTATTTTATATAAAGAAAGACTTGCCATATGGTCGCAGTATTCACTCGTAACAATTTTAAATTTTATTAAATAATATTTAATCCTAATTTCAGTCAACTGACAAGAAAGAAATGATTTAATAATAATAATTTACATCAAATAATATAAATAGTTAATTTGTTTTTCTAAATTAATTTTTAAAATGCTTAAAATCGACTTAAATGACTATTTTAGTGACCAGCTTTTGATTGACATTCTATATTAAAATTTAGTCACTTGCTAACTTATTAGTTCTATACTCTTAACTAAGTTCTATACTCTTAACAATATTTTTCACTTGTTAACTTGTTGAATGCAATCATTGGACATCCTAAAAGAGCATACTAGAAATTAAATAGAATGTTGAATAAATTCACGTGAAAGTACACACGATAAATTTATTCGCCAAGTCACTAAAATAATTAATGATTTATTTTTTCCTCCCCCTCGTCACGATATATTTCGTAATTCAAATCTCAAGTTTTTACTTCAATTTTCGAACATATAGATTGTGACGTATGTTGATCAAAACTGTCTAAGTCAACACACTTAAATAAAGTTCCTTGTGATATCACAGAATTTCCATCCTCGGCGCGGATCATTCTACTAGGCTCAGAGTCAATTTGGCGTTTTTACAAAACGATTCACCTAATTTATGTACCTGAAAGATCACCCAGAAAGTAGGATTCTAAATGTATTTTCTTTAGTGATGGTAGGTGCAGAGAAGATGTCGAATTGTTTTATCATCCTTTTTGTCTTTGCAGGCTATCCAAAAATCATTCAAGTGGAGTCCAAGTCTTCTATATATTTGCATATAATGCAGTGTCACGCGATAATCTCTCTCACAGTACTGACATCTAATCTTTCTAGTGATGGTAGTTTAAAAGACCGTTTATAGTTCAATATTATAAAGTTCAAATATAGTTTAACTACGTTGCAGTCACGTCTTTTGGATAATTTTCGATTGAAAGTCATGTCACTTGGACAAATTAACGGTTTCTATGGTTGACATTAATATTATATTTTGTAGGACATCTATTTTGAAATATTCTTTTTTGTTTTATGTAAGAAGTGTTTTATATGAGAACTGTTGAACTTTTGGATTCAGGAATTGCATTTTTCTTGTGCTTGTCAGTAATTTAGAAACTAGAAATTTTACTACGGAAAGTGGAGTCTGTTTTTCGAGTATTAATTTATTTGATTAACATTCTGATATACCAACTAATAATAGGCGAAGAACCCATAGTGAAGCAAATTAGAAGAATGAAATGGAAATGAATAGGCCACACTCTCAGAAAGCCATCAAACAACATCGCCCGGATGAGCTTAGAATGGAATTCACAAGGCACAAAAAGACCCGGTCGCCCAAAGAGACCCTGCCGTAGGACCATAAAACAAGAGCTTGAAAAACAAAGATAACATGGGAACAAGCTAAAATAACAGCTAGAAATCGAGTACGATGAAAATGTCAAGTGGAAGCTCTATGTTCCCAAGAGGAGTAAGGAAAAAAAAATACCAAATAATTAAATATAGAAAATTGATCGTACTATCTGAAACTAAGACTTCTTAAGTATCGTAGTTCCAATTTACTTAAGTTTTTTACTAAATTATACTCTATTTTTTTTAATAAAAATTAATTTTCTCATTAGTATGATTAAATGACATAACCCACATACAATGTCAGACGATCTTTAATTTTGAACATTTTTTTTTTGTTTACTCAAATTACAGCCACCCACTGTATATTTTTTGGATTTATAACGACCCAAAAATTCTGCGCAAAATATTCCGGGATAAAGAAAAATCGGGATGTAGATAAACGTAGGTACATATAAATGTGAAATGCCAAACAAAAATTAAACAATTGTGTTATCAGACCATTTAAGTACCAAATAACTGTCAGCAGTCTTATTTGATATTTTTCCATTTTATTGTTAGTATCATAATTTACAGTAATGAACAATTTTCATAGAAATTTTGGAAGGATAATAATATTTTATGTGAATAGTAAGGTTAGACTGGATTTTGGTGATACTTTATAATATTTTATTGTCTTTAAGGAGGTACCTAATTTTGTTGTTCATTTTATTTTAATAGAAATAATATCAAAATTCAATCATAAAATCCTGTTTTCAAATCAATCCCTTAAAAAACCATAATTTTTGTTTTTCTATAAAAATAGATGGAGAAATAGTGTTAAAAGCAATCAATTTAATTTCTAAACTGACAATCGATGGCAATCAAAACTGTCAAATTTTCTAATATGTTTTGTTCATGTACAACATATACATATACGCGATTGTCATAATAAATATAATATACATATACACATACGATATACATAAAAAATTATTATGTAAATGAATAGGTGTTTAAATACCATTATAAATCCATTTAAAGGATTACTGTTTTGACATTTTAATGTATGTCTGTGTAAATATTAGCCTTTTAAATTATTAATATTAGAATTTCAAACAAAGTTTTTGTATTTTCATCGGTTTTGTTTTCTTATTTTTGTTAAGAAGGACATTATTTGATTTTATGAAGTAAAATTTAAAATTTATTGATATAATAATATTTGAATTTGCCTGAAGCATTGAAAATAGAAATTAAATTACATTAAAATTGTTTACATTATTAAAGCTATATATCCGACAGGTTTTAAATTTAAATTTGTTTATGATTGTATATATTGTACTAGTGAATCCCCTGTGCAATTGCACAGAAGCAGTTCTTTCGGGTATGATTTTATATAAAATGAAATATTTGTTTTGGTATAATTGCAGTTGTTTTCTGAATCGTTTGATTATTGAATATATATTTTTAATGCAATTAAAGTATAATACCTAATACTTTATGACGAAATTAATACTAATTTCAATATAACTTAACACAATAAAATCCAATTACTCTCAACGTAGTAGATCGCTGTATTTTAATTCATTTATAGTCAAAAACGTTTTTAGTTACAATTCTGTTATAGCAATAGTCAACAATTTGTTTGAAAGAAAGTAATAAACTTCATAAGTTCACACATTCGATGACGTTTATAGTCACATTAAAATATAACGACAATTTTTTCAATAAAACAAAAAAATAAGTCAAAAGTGAATTATTTTATTAAAAAACTGATTTAAATATATTGTCTTTATTACAAATATGTATATTTTGTGATTAAATAACAGAATTGCCATTTATAAATAAAATAAAGTTTAAAAATGCTCTATCTATGAAAGATATTTTATTGAATTTGATTTTGTTTATAAAGATGCAATTTTTTTTTACTACAGCAATAACATTGAAATTTATTTTGTAGTATGGATGTCCCTTAACTAGGAAATAACCGTCACTATTTGGTGCAACTATTTTAAATGTTTTAAGTATTCAGCAAAAAGAACTTGCTAAACTTTTAATATTTTAATGGTGTAATTTACTATTCAATTGTTCTTTCTTTTTTAGTCACCACGTCGTTCATCTTGTGTATTATATTATATAAGATTTGCAAAAGTATCAAAAGAAAAACCTAAAATAGATTTCATACCCATTGAATATATCCTTCCATGAAAATAGGGTATACTTAACAGTAATATGGGGTATGTTCTTGCTGCCGAATTCTAATAGATTCCCCAATCCAGTATATCCCAGCTTAAAAAATAGATTATACTTACCAGTGACTTGCAATATATTATTGCAGCAGAGTATTGCAACAGGTCCCCCAGTTTAAAGAAATTATTGTTTTTATAAATAGGATAGTTATTTTAAAAGAGGCTAGATCTTAATAAGATCACACTTTGGTTCATATTGATCCCCTATGGCACAAATTGAAAATTTCCTCATTTTATTGGCAAGGTCGTAACTGTGGACAATTTTCCAGCTAACTGAAACTAATTCTCTCCAGTACTAGACAGTCGTAAGTAGTATGTTTAGTATGTTCTTGTGTTAGACGCTCATGTGCCTGATAACTTTCATTACTGAGACGTTGAATACGCTATGAGTGCTCTATGATTAGCGTATTTATTCTAAACTTTAATTCTTGTTAATGCAAACTTAAAATACTTTCAGGACTTACAGTACAAATTCCTTGTGCAATGTGCGTCGTTTTGATGTACGCCGAACATTTTTCGGTAAAAGTATTTTTATCATTTCGGGGGTATTTGATCTCAGGTAGTTTGATTTCGGTTAGAAATTAGAAATTTAAAAATGTTTCTACATTAAATTAATAGATACAATTCCATCTCAATTGTAGTGTCAATTGTATTTCTTAAATTGTTGTTGCTTTTATTGGTTCATTTTAAATACAGGGAAAAAATTATGTTTTGCTTAAAAAATTGTGATTATTAATATTCTCATACTCATTGCTATCCAAAAGAAAATGTCAACAGCAATCGTCTAGCCTGGTCTATTGTAATATTTTCGTTCTGTCAAAGCTTAATATTTTGCTTCATAGCTATTATAAATTTTGCCGAAGTTTACAGGCTATATTAATTTTGTCTAAGTTGAATACTGGTTTGTATTTTTTTTAAGTTAATCTCTCTAAGTCACCGGAAGAGACATCGGAGAAATCGTGCAATGCGTGAAATTGTGGGCAATTAGTTTTTGAATTCATAAAATCTATTAAATTTCATTTCACGCCGAATCAATTTACCTATTAACCCAAATATTGATATTATTAAATATTTAAAAAAAGAAAAACAAGAATAAAAATGTATTGGAAAAATATCAATTGAATAGTTGTGAAATTGTCATGTACATAAAATATCAATTATTGTCATTCAGTATTAAATAAGAAAAATTAAGTAAAATAAAAAAAACATACGTTAACACATCATGTACCATTTATCAGACCCTATCTATCTAAATCGTTTTAAAGTTTTTTTTTTTATTATTTTAATAAATTTTTAATATCATCACCTTGAAAAAGCAAAACAAAAAAAAAAAGCAAAAAATAATCCTTTAGAAAATTCACACCTAGTCAACTACAGTATTTTTTTATTTTTGTGGTACTGTGTAATCTCTAAATCTCAATTTACCTTGAAATCAGTATTTTACAGACGAGGTTAGAATTTCATTTACTATTTCAGTAAAAAAATGTATATTTTTCTTGTACATAAATACATATATCTACATACATGCATATATATTAACTTAAATTACATAATAACATTTAAAGTATTTACTATGTAGTGTGTACTCGTATACATATCCAGTTGACTTAGATGGGTATTTTGTGTTTTATGTTTTTTTTTTTTTTTTTTTGGTAGGAGAATGATGAAGGCAGGCAAACGAATGAGAAGACATACTTAACCCAGACGTGATTGTAATTTTTCACTAATCTCGTATAACACGTGATATAGTTCATCATGATTTTCTTTCAACCAACCACCATCATTATTTTGATAGTATAAAAAACTATGTTTGGTTGTTTGTGTGTACTTTTTATGCCAAACATTAATATTATTTTGGACTTTTGCCTCTTACAAGGACTAAAATAATAATATAAATACATATAATGGTTGAAAAGTTTTACACATTCACTTTTATTGAGATATTATTTTGTTTGCTTATGTACTGTAAAGTCTAATATTTAGTTATTCAATTGGGACATGACTTTTCTTTCTTTTGATATTTTTGAAAGAAATTGTTTGAAAAATGTTTAAATGATTTTTTTTTTAATAGATGTCGGTGAAAAGGGCAGAGTTATTTACCAATATTTATCAATTTTTTAAATATATATTTTTAATACTGTCCTTGTTTTTTATCTTTGTTTCTTTAAAGTGAACCGATATCTAAACTTAATTTCGTCAATTTCGTCCGTTTCCGGTAAAATAATAGAACCCATGTATCAATAATCAACTAACTGGGTAGTTCAACAAAAATTAACTATTGTGGGATATTGAATATGGCTTTTTGAAAGTTACTGCGGCAATGGAAAATAATACTCAGAACGCGAGGACATAAAAAGTCAAGCGAAAAATATTAAGTATGGAGAGTTTTAGTTTTAATGACATGATCCGGCATGATCGAGTATATTTTGAGAACAACTATATAAATATTGAGTTAAAACTGAATCAAGAACACAAAAAATACAGGATAGACTCTTCATAAATTCACTGTAAATGTGACAAAGACAAAATATATGATAATAAAGCCCTGAACTAGCAAATTCCATTAACATTCAGCGGTATTAATTAAAACAGATAAAGTTCATCATCGAAATAATTACAAATAGCTTAGGGTTTGATTCGATGAAATTGAACTGGGATAGGCATGTAATTGTACCGAAGAAAAATTCTGGAAGAATGGCAAGAGTATTTAAAGTAATTGGAAGATTACCCACATAATCAATAAGCAATTGGAAGGTTAAGCTACCCACATAATCGACAGATCTAGATCTTCTTAAAATTATTCTGAATATTCATATCAAGATCTGCTCAATATTTATAGCAAACACGGCTGTTTTTCATTGGTTTAGGTTTTAATTATATCTTTCCATCATAAAATAATAACAATTTGGCATTTTGACTTATTCAATTGTTGAAGAGGTATAATCCAGTGATTAATGACATCAATTCAGGTTAGCCACACCTACACTGCTAAGATGCTCCTTTTAAATCTACTCGCTAAAGGTATGCATAAAAGATTTCGCGCTAGATAGTTAAGATGCTTAGACAATCTGCCAGCATATTTTTCTTATAGTCTTTGGAGTTCATTTCCGAAAGGTATGTAGATCATTGTGTATGTTTCAGTTTTGTGCGTATAAAGGAGCTGTGGTAATGATTTTTAATATTTTTGATTGTAATCATTGCGTAATTTCCGCATTACTTTAGAGGTACTTTTGCATAAATGACCAGATTGGTTTTAAGATTGAATTGTATACTTTATAGTAAATATCGAGAGGAGAGCTTTTGCCAATTAGCTAGTACATAATATTACATACTATTTATGTTTAACTTTATTTTTTTTCGTTTCGTTGCTATCGAGATGACCTAGATTATCCAAAATACTTTACTTTTCTTTTGCCTGTGGAATGGTGATTACATTTATTTTTACTAGGGGATATGGTGTCTTTATTTGGAGTGAAAGTGACATGAACACTTTTATTTTCAATTTATTAAGCCAATTTTCAATAAATTGAATTTGGTTCTGAAGATTTTTGGAAGCAACATGAGCGTTTATGTATGATCTTATCATAGTCGTACCATCTGGATTTTATCCGGATATGATCTCTTATTTTGCAATTTTTTTCTTAGACTACTTTTTCCGCAAGAAGCATATCTTGAGTTTCTGTTGCAGTTGTAATTCGTTTTTGCTGTTTATTTTGCATCTTCAGAGTTGCTACCTGGGAAGCTTTTGTTAATATATATTATTAAATATAGTTAGAGCAGAATCAAGCAGTTTTAGTTTTTAATGGCATTTTCAGGTCTATATTCAGTTCTATTTCAGGTATTTTTGTTGGTTAAACTCGTCTCGGGTTTGTTAAATTGTTAACTTCAAAAAATTACTGATTTATATTTTAAGATAACTGGCGAATCGTCAGAAGAGAGGTGTCATGATTTGTTGTTGCCATTATTTCATTATGGTTTTTAGTGATTGCAACATTAAATAACTCGGGTATTTTCTTCTTATCAGTTAGTCATTATGTGGGGTGCCTATATGATACTATATCATATTACATATTCTGGATTAGTTTCATCAGGGACCCTAGGGATGTTTCGCATTGAAATAAAATGCTACAATAAGCTTATAACATAATATTTTAATCATGTCGTTGATTTCACCTGATATTATCCAATGTTTTGGTGGACAGTATATTAAACATCCGAATGATTGTGAAATTATAACACTATCACTGAAATTTCCTCAGAAAATATTAATATAAATGCAAGTTTCCTGTATAATACTTCTCTGTTGTCTTACATTAATCTTAAATTATCTTATTATGTTAATTGGAATAAGAACAGTACATATTTATGTGTAAGGATGTTAAGCTATAATACAATGTTAGATATAAGTCAAAAAAATTTGATTCGACCTATACACCTAAAAACCTAGATTCTTTAAGAAACTTATTGGTTTGCAAATGGCTTGTTTGTTCACCATATTTAACATTTTAAAATTCAAGTGACCTTCGTATGAATCATATTGGAATTAAAGATTAATAAATTTTTATTTTCACCATCTTTCCTAACATTAGATTCTGGTTTGCTAAGCCTTTCATCTTTTGTTTCATTCATACTCACATAAGATACATGTAAAATGTTTTTTTTTTCTTTCACTTCTCTATGTTTGAAATGAAGACAAGGAATTCAACAACAATAACATCAACAACAAAGAAACTGAAAAAAGGCTAAACAGGATATGAGCATAAGGTTGATTGTTATAATAAAATGAAGAAAAGAAGCGAAAAAAACTGTTGCCTGATGTTAAACAACCGTTATGTAAGTGGAAAATTAATATGTGCAAAAAAGAAAATAAAAATAAAGAAAAACCATTAAAAACAAACAACAATAAGATTACAATCATCACTTAACTCGTTTTATATGTGTGTATGTGTGTGTTTTTTAATACGGGTAAAATGATCGAAGTACGAGACAAGGAAGTCTGAATTAGGAAAATTTCGAAGAGGAAAAACAGGTGTGGCACAGATTTTTTTTTTACTCCTTGTTTTTTTTTTTTTTGGAGATGAAGTCCTTTAAAATTATAACAAAGAAAAACAGTGATTCGGAAATGAATGTTGTTCTCATTTTTCTTTTTGTGTCAGCGACAATACGTTACCGATTCATGTGAACATATTAAGAGTTAAATTTATGAAGAAAAAAACAAAGATTTTTTTTTTGACAGAAGCCAAAAAAAATAAAAAAAAAATAATTTAAGGAATTGTGTTTATACAAATAAAATGTTTATGTTCCTTAAAATTAAAAAGACGTATACAATATTCTGACTGACATCGGGATAGAAGCTGTCAACTTTTAAGAAAAAAAAAAATAAACTAAAAAAATTAAAAATGTGTGAATTTGAAAAAGCAAAAAAAAAAAAAATTTTTTATGAAGAAAATTTTTTTATTAAAAAAAGAAAAAAAAAGGAAAACAAAAAAAAATAAATGAATAATTTTTGGTGTTATACCGTTATTGAAAAATTTATTGTGAAGGTTATGAAGAATATTATATTATCAGATTACTTTAATGGAAACAATAATATTCAATTTACATGAAAAGGACCTAAAATAATATACAAAAGGAATGTTTTTATTCTCTCTTAAGAATTTAAAAATGTTGACATTGAAATCAACATTTTGGTTTAAAATTAAAAAAAAATTTAAATCTAACTAATTTTAAAATAAAATATTCCAGTTAAAAATTTATATTATAGCTATGTAGGATTCTAATAATTAAAACAATAAAACCACATTAAATGAAATGGATAAGAAATTTAAGAAAACCTGTATTCGGCATTAAGCTTTCATTAATCAAGAAGGAAAAATATAGATCTGAGATAAATAGTTAAGTCTTCCGGCTTGATTTAATAATTATATATAGGTGACTCTTGTTAATTTCCTGATGATAATTTATCATATTTATAAAAAAAAAAAATACAAATCAGCTGTTTCAGGCGGAGATGTAATGACTAAACAAATTATAAATTATTTACTTATAGGTAGAATACATTAGCTACTGTGCAATTGTCTAAGATCTTTAATACTTATTGTTACAATTTGATAGAACTTTTTATGAAGTTCAGCTGTTTGACAGACACTAAGTAGTATTACAAGAAGTATAGTAGTAATAAAAATCGAAAAAATCCCCCTCATTTATGGCCACAAATGGTAGAACAAATAGTTAGTTCAAAATTGGAATTATGAATATGAAATTTATTAGGGTGGTGCACTACCCGTGCTGCACATATGCAAATGCGACCGTAGTGAACATGTATACCATTTTCATAAATTATCTACTAGTTAATAACATACGTATCGTGGCATCATTAAGGCACAATAAAACCGTAATTATTTTTCCAAAAACAAGTGGAATAGTCATTTCAACCTATCTACCTCTACATCTTTTCTAAAGCAATTTCGTTTTCATATTATCAGCATATTATAGCATGGACATTAGTATTACACCAAAGCATCATTTTAAAATATTTCGTTAACATTTAATATATTTTAACTATGGACGTTTTTTTTATGTCTATACGCTATGCATATTGTTGTGTATATGGAAAATTTGAAATATATGGAAAAAGCCTCAAGACCTATTCATTCATGACTAAACTCTACAAACACAGTTTTCCAAGTAGAAATGCATGCTATAGAACTCTGGGTGCAAGAAATTACAAAAAGCATAAAATCTACATTCTCTGGGATAGTCAAGCAGCCATACTAGCTATTAATTCATATACCATCACATTAAAGCTAGTATGAAACTGTTAAGAAATACTTAGAACCCTGAGGAAAACAAATAAAGTCACAATAATGTGGGTACCAGGGCATTCCGGCATTGCAGGAGATGAAGCTACAGATTATCTAGGTAGAAAAACATTGGACACGCCTTTCATAGGGCCAAATCCGTCCTGTGAGATTCTTCAGACCACAGCTAAGATGCAATTAAAAGCTTGGGTGCAGCAAGATGCTATATATTTCTGGGCCAACGTTCCTGGAAATTGTCAAACAAAAATGTTTATGTGTAAGCGCTCGCTCAAGAAAGTCTTTTAAGTTTCATCATGAAACAGATACGTATCTTGGCAGAGATAATACCAGGTCACTGCCTAATAAATTGGTCTCACCAAAAACAGGTTATGTAAAATATGTGAAATGGAGAAAGAATCTATTGAACATCTGCTCTGTAAATGCGAAGGGTTCACTCATAGCAGATTTCGCCTCTTGGGAACAGCGTTACCCGAACAATGGGAGATATTCAGCAGAAGAATATCCTGAGTGTGATCACAAAATCAGGTATCCTTAAGGACTCAAAGACTTAATAACTAAAGTAGGTTATCACAATAAGCCCATTAGCGGCTGCGGTTTCCCTCCCGAAATTCAACATCTATATATCTAGCTTATGAATTATAGCATATTTAAAATCTAAATTGATATTTCTCGACATTATTATTTTTATTTTTACTTTGAATTTTTTTTTTATTGAACAATATTCAATAATTAATTAATTGTACTACATACTCAACACTAGCTTTGAAAACTCCTCTTGGATTATAAATAAATGAAATATTAAGTGAAAAATAGATGTAACAATATAACTGCAAGTTATAAAGAATGAAATAAAATTATTAATATATAATATATATATATATATATATATATATATCTATACACTAGTCAATCCTGTAATGCCGTAAAATATACAGTTGTATATGAGTTATTACTTTTATTTATTGTTTTTGGTTTATTTATATTTAATTTTAAATGTTTCAAGTCTGCCACCGTTTACTTGTATACTTTTTATTTTTGGCTTAAGAACTTGCTAAAATTTTAATATTTTTGTGGTGTAATTTACTATTGAGCTATTCTTGCTTTTTTACTCCCCACGTCGTTCATTTTATATCATATTATCATATTATATTATATAAGATACTAGGGGCCCCTGCTGAGTAATTATATTTCAAATTTAAGTCAAATTTAAAGTTTTTAAAAAAACAGTAATTTACTAACTGACATAGACTTCGCACGATATAGCAGAAACCACTCGTGTTTAATAAAAAGTTTTGTGGTTAGTAAGTTTTATTTAGGACACATAAATACACGTCCCTTATATACTGCTTCGTTGCCGATATATTCCCTATAGTAAGTGGCATTTAGTGATAAAATTACTAAAAATAAAAAGTTTTGTCATTAAAGAGGTACATATATATATACCTAGATAATACATAATTTTAATAAAAACTATATTATTACTACAAATAACCAAAATTTAGAAACAGTTACTTTAAAAGATAAAAATGAAGAATTCAAGTGATTTGTTTTTTAGTTTTTTTTTTGCATATGTACATAGATTCATTTGCAAGTCCATATGTAAATTTTAGTAACTGATTTGTTTGCTTTTGTTTATTATTTTAAAAAGTTCTCACATATGCATAATGTATTTGCTGAATAATAAAATCATATGAGTACAAAATTTTCAACTGTGTGCGCATTTTTGTTTTATATACAATCTTATATATTATATATATTAGAAGTTCATTAAGAAGTAGGAGAATCGAATTAAAATAAAAAGGTGTCTACTGCGCAGGACCTTAAATACTTGTCAATTATAATTATAGATATTTATTGATTTATATTATGTTAATTTGTATATGAAAATATTTACGTCTTTTGAACACTTTTGAGTTCTCTTCGAACTCATAAGTGTAGTGTAGTAATGAAAATTGCCTAGACATCTCCTATTAACCTTGAATAAGTTTTATACTTTATATCAATATATAAAAAGGGTATCTTTGCGGTATAAAAATGGGTTCAAAAATATTTAATTTTTCTTTAGAAGGATTATTAAAATTTTTAATATTTTTTTTAAGTGATGATGACACACACCTAGAAGTCAATCAATGTCGGGAAATATTGTCATTTACTGTGAGACCGCCTTTCTATTATTGAATTTTCTTATTTAGAAAAGCTAAAAGCCCCTATACAAAGAATAACAACATATAGGTTGCGACTCGACTCTAGTCGTGGTATCAAAAAGGCACAATTAAGTGCTAATTGGTTTTCCGGAAGCAACTGGAATGGCCACTTCTACCTACTTACCTTCGACACATTATGGTGTATAAATATTCTAGGACATTATACCTAGGCTATATCTGAGGTGATAGAGTATTATACATATACTAAATACTACGTACTGAGTTTTATTTAAATTGTATTTAAATTTTTGATGTTGTACCTCTGCTTCAATGAAGTAAGATTAAACTTTAATATTCTTGCGAAAACGTTTTCTAAGTACTTTCACTTGTGATTTTATTAATTTCACATTAATTTCTAATTGAATCTATCTCGACAACCTACTATTCTCCTAGTGTTAAATTTTGAACATTTTCTATTAAATTTTATTCAACTATTTAAATATTCTTGTTATGATTTGCTCTCTCATTTCTTATAAAGAAAATGCAATAATTGTTACGAATAATTTCTGAAGGATTAAAAGAATTAGTTTTACAAATTACCTTCACTTTTGAAATAATCTCCTACTTTCATATTCATATAATAATAAACTTATAATTCGTTATTTTTTTCCAGTTTTTTTAATTCTTTTTAATCTCCACTCTTTTTTTTATATTATGTACCCAAATAGACCCTAGCTATCTCAAAGTATTAAAAAACAACATAAAAAAAAAACAAGACAAACAACAGAAGAAAAATAAACATAAGAAGAAAATTAAAGAAAAAAATGTAATCGTAAAACATAATGACCTTTTTTTGTAGGTAATTCTAATTCAATTTTAAATTTTACTTTAATGGTAGCCCAATTAAATTTTAAAATTTACTAAGGATGTACATAAATTTATACAAACGTAGGTATATGTATATATATATATGTATATATATATTAAATAATGTATATATACAAAAATAATAAACGTTTACCTTTTTTTTCCTATTAAGGACTTCGCGAATGGTAGTAGATAAAAAACCTTCAAGGTAAAAATCATTTTAATTTGATGAAATGAAGACATTCAAAGGAATTAAATTTCAGTTTCGTTATATAAAAAAAAAATAAAATAAAAAATAATTTTTTATTTTTAGATCCTTTTTTTTTTGTTTTTTATTTTATTTTGTTATTGAAAAACATGAGATTCTATACGCCTTCAAGCAATATTTCTTACCCTAATATACAAATATTATATATTCTATTGTTATTTATTGTGAAATTAATTTTTCGTTTATAACTTTAAGGTATAAAATGTCAAATCAATAAATTTAGATTTTTCTTCACATGACCTTGAACTTCTAGTAGGAATGAATATATTTTTTGTAGCCGATTTTTGGTCAACAACTTATTTTAAAACAAGCAAAGTTAGTTCGATAAAATATTCGAGCTCTGAAAAGTTGTAGCATTTTACAAAAAAAGCAAAAAATCAGTAAATCAGTAAACGAACCTCACAGCGCCGTATAAAGGACACCATATTTGGCTGGTGTATTCCAAATTAGGTCTTACCAAGCACGCATAAAGAGATTTTAATAGATAAGGATCTTCTGTCCAATGTTTAATAAATTCAATGAAAGAATTTACTTTGTTTAATATATCAGAGTAATGAAGATGGAGTAAAAGCTTGCTATTGAAAAGCACTGCTAAGGTTATAATTGATGTAATATTTGAAATGAATTGCCTATTAAAAGAATACACATGAGATAATTGGACAATTGGGCACGCACAATGATAATTGGGCGTGTAAAAGATAATAAATGTATTCTAAAATTAATGAATTCAAGGCAATGACCACCTTGTTACTTATATTTTTAGTTCTGTCTTAACTTTGGCTTGCTTAATTAAACCAATTCAGTAAGGTTACATTATTTTGTTTTTATAAATTTATAAAATTGATTATCATTAATTGATATTTATTCAATAATTTCAGGTTGCTTCGATGCTGAAAAATGTTGTTAATTTTAATTCCAAATGGAAAACATACATGAACAATTTGACTATAGTGTTATAACAATTCTTTATTGATTAATAGTTGGTAATCTTATTGAATTAGAGTCTCATAGTACCTATTCGAAAAGTCCACATTGGTCTGTTCTGAATACTTCAAAGAAAATAGACTTATTTAAAAACGATTTCAATTAAGATAAGCAAATTTTGCAAATTTTTCTTGTTGTTTTAATTTTTATTACAAAATTAAATTTGTCTGAAATTTAATTCAAGAGCTCAACACTTTTAGAAATCGTCACAGATATAAGATACAAACTCATTATCTAATAGCAAGTAATGTTGCGCTCCCTAAATAATATACTCCATTTCCATTTCGACAGTCATTGGTAATTTCATGTTGTCGCTTCGTTGTTAAGCCAACATTAGAACAACTAGACGGACCAGAGCTGAAATTAAATTATAGGCAAATTATTACAATTGGATAAACGAAAATGTCATCTTCTCTTTATATTTACTCCAAGTTCCTTTTTTTCTTCTATAAATATTCAGTTATTGAAGCATAGAGTGCTTCTTTATTTGGCAGTGGCCTGTTATTATCCCTGCCAAAACACGTACCTGATTCCTATTGAGGCCTATAAGAGTTGTGGTTTTCTTGAGCAAGCGTTTGGGCATGAGCATTTATGCTTGACGATTTCCAGGAACGTTGGCCCAAAAATTCTCAGCCTTTTGATCTACCTAGTTTGTTAATTGCATTTTCGCTGTGCTCAAGGTAATCCCACATAACGCACTTGGCTCTTTTGAAGGGTGTATCCGCTGCTTTCCTTGCTAGATAATCTGCAGCTTCGTTTCTTCGCACCAAATAACACCAAAAGTTGTTTGATATAAAGATAAAAAATTGGATAAAGAATGGCATTTTCTTTGTTAATATATACAAAAATAAGTTTTATTCCTTGATTTTCATTTTAATTTGGAACTTTTTTAATTTATCTAAGAATGTAGTAGCTTATTTTGTGCTAGAGGAGGTAGTATAATAATAGCAATCCACAACCATGTTATGCAGCGGTTAGGTAATATATTTATAACAATCTTAGTGCACTGATACCTGTGCACTGTTATAATATACTTTATAATATACTCCAACAAGATAGAGTAGCTACGCAACTAGCTGTTGTAGCGATATTGTGACTGTCAGAGTTGAATAAAAAGACGATTATTACTCATTTTGTGTAAAGTAAATTTAGATATTTTTTTAAGTCAGCCAACCCATAGTGACATAGTAAATAATAAAATATTTCTTAGAAAATTAATTGTAATAGATTAATAAAATATGAGAACACAAACACAAAATATAATAGCCACAAAAATATATTTACAGCTAAATTAATATGAATTAAATAGATTAAAGTTTAGTGTCATTGAAACTTTGAAATCAAATAAATGAAGAAATGATAAATATAACAATTATTGATTAATAATCTGTACGATTATACAGATCAACTAATTTAAAAATATTTCTTCAAGAATAGTTTCCTTGTTAAATTTTTGCAGCGACTTATTAATTGATAATTCTTACTTACTCACTTATATACTTTTTTTTTAATTTGTTACTTTCATATTTTTTTTATGGGAAGTTCTATGTAAATTGCAACGTCTCCGAATCTATTGTACAATCCTGTTTATTATCTTAGAATTGCTGATCTATGTTCTTGATGAACGCAATTATTACTATGATGTTAATTTCAGAATTAGGCGATATATTATATTCCTGCAAATATTTATGTCTTTTACGCGCTCTGGCGTCGCAAACTAAAGGAAAGGACTCCTCTTCATCAAAGCAGAATCTGCACCTCGCTGTGTTCAATCTGCCAATCTTTAGCAGATTTTTATTTAGCTTGTAGCCATTAGAGCCGTACCATCTGGAAATACTGCAATTTCAACATATGGTGTTATCGGAATGTTGGCGGTATATAACAGTTATAGGATGGATTCTAGAACGCTTGATTGTGGAACCCGTGTTAGTATACTTTCCTTCTTCATGTGCTTAATGCTTTAAATTTCCTATTAGAAACTTCATGATTTACAAATATTACCTTGTAAGGTTTTACGTATTTTATGTATGAGGACTTCATGTCATACTCTATTGAATGCTTATGAAGCATCAAGAAATACTACCCAACAGTATTTTTTTCTTCAAAAGCCCATTCTCTTAACATAACAACACGATGCACCTGGCCTACCGTTGGATGTTTTTCTTTGAACCCAAATTGAATATCAGGTATGTTGATGAACGGTTGCAAAGATTAAGAATTACTTTCTCGGCTTTGATATTGCTAGCAGTAGTGATACGGGACAATAAGAAGTGTTACTTTGTTTGCTACAATCAACATAATGTGGCATGGCAATCAAGTTGAATCTGATAATTCGTTAAGTTTTCATGAAACATAGATAATATATTATGTTAAGTTCCATCAAAGCCGAATTCGCCATTGTAATTTCTTTTTGTTGTTCTTAAGGTTCAAAGTATTTTGAGCATAATTCAAAAATAAATCTGCAAAGTCTAAAAATTTGATTAATTTTGTAATTTTGGACAATTTTTTCAAAAAATAATTAATTAGGACCTTATTGCATAAAAAACTACTTGTTTTGAAAATCGACTTTTCTATGTGAAAAAAAACTGCCAATATTTTTACACAAAAAATGAGAAATATAGTTATCAAACGATTTGAATTGAAAAGTTTTTTTATTATTGTCAGTTTTTTGATAAGTAAATAAATATTGTGTGTTAAAATATAAATTCCAAATTAGTGTGACTATTTTTCAATATTTCATAAATAAAACTTTTTTAATTATTGTGTTTTTGTTATATTTAATTATTTGTTACCCATAAATTATAAGCATTTGAAATTACATACCTAACTTTTGTGAATAGGTACATATAAAAATGAGTTTTATTTGACTTGATATTTTTAGAGAAGAATCACACGCTGTTAAACTAGATTTTTCTTTACAATCACTTTGGTTTGGACAAAAATGGTTTTGATTTTTCAATTGAAAAAAAAAATCGATTGCGATTGACATTTTGATTGACGATACAACTAGATGACTTAAGTCGACAAACAGAAAAGTCGATTCACAATCGACATTCGCAATAAATCTATTGGAGATAAAACGGAATCAATATAGTTTACAAATCGGTTATCTAGGACTCAATTCTATTTGGCAAAATAATGGAAAATAATATTGGACTAAAGTATATAAAAAAAAAACACAAATTCTAGTCAGTCTCGTTTAAAGCATATATTTTATTGTTTACAATAAATATTTTGCAAAAAAACTTTAGAATTTCGATGGGTATTTTTAAAATAAATTTAGGTTTTGTTAGTCCCTCTTACATTTTTTTTTTTTAATATTAATTAAGATATGTTAAATACTCGATTAATTGCAACATTGGATTAATCGATTAAATAACTGATTACTATTCAATCGATTCGATAACAATCGATTTGACGACTGATCTCTAAACACACTGATGGGTAAAGATAATTACTTGCCATAAAATAATTATTATATGTAATACATTTATTTTAGTAAAATGAACAATTATTATATATTTTTTTTGTTAAAGAATATCTTAAGATGTATCTGGAAAACTCCTATTATTATTTTCTTTTTATTTTATATCATTAAAATCTCTACTACATATTTATATGAAAACATGTATTCGTTCAAAGTATACAAATGAATATAATTGTATAGGTACATTGAAACTTATAAGCGTGTCGTTTTACGAAAACAGAAAATGTAAAGTTAACCTATTGTACCAATCAGTAATATCAACCTCAAAACGAAATCTTTACGTACTTACACATATTGTATCTATACATAAACAAAAATTTAAAAAAAAATAAAGAAATGGGAAATGTAATTTTTTGTTGTTTTTATTTTTTCAAATAGTATTTTCTTTTTAATATAAAAGAATCTTTTTAAGGACTCTAACGGAAATTATCTATAAAACAGTTAAAAGTGATAATCTAAATTATGAGGAATCTTTCGTTACCTATTCCAAAATTTATATTTTCTTAATATTATTATTTTTTTTTTTCAAAAAAGGTCTTTTAATATTCTTTTAAATTTTTGTTTTATTTTTATTTTTTTTTTTTATTTTATGGCATAATTTAATTTTTTGTAAATGTTTTGAATATTGAATCTGTTCCTTTTTTTCTGTATAGCTTTTGATGTTGTTTTTTTTTAATAATTTCATGAAATCAATTCCTATGTTATTATAATAAAAAAAAAAAATAATTTAGAATTATAGAATAACAAAAATTCTATACCAATTTATTGATAAAAAAAAATAACAACGGAGAACGAAAATACTATAATAAAAGAAAGTGAATATTTTATAATTTGGTTTTTTTTAAAAGGTTTAATTTACAGATTGTTTTTATTTGATATCCCATATCATAATAATTATTTCCCGCCCAATGTAACTTAAACATATTTTTTTTTTTATTTCTGTTTTATGACTAGTTAAATTTCTGTTCTCCTTTTGTTTTTTTTTTCTATTCCTGAGAAATAAAAATATAACAAAATAGAACATAAAAATTAAATTATTGCGATAACATTTTATATTATAATGCCTTATACAACCGTTAAATGGTAGTTTTCAATTGCGTAAAATTTTCACAACTAAAATCTGTGTTATTAATTGAACTGAAATTGCAAATATAAGCACAACTTGTCTCATAAATAAATTTGTTTCGCTCTATTTTTTTGACTCATGTTCTACAATAAATTTTCATTTTCTCTTATACCTTTTTTATAATTACTATGTAAATTTATGTAAATAATAAAAAAAAATTCAAACCAAAGCTTACTCTCTTTTCATCCAATACCAAATACTATTTTTATCATAACGGCTATTCTCTTATACAAAATTTTATTTACCTTTTGCAGACGTAACAGTAAATTTTCATAACTTTTCTCTCTAATTTTTCAGATATTTTGTTGTCTCTTTTCTCAATATTTAGATTGTGAAAATAATACAGCTTTTGAAGCTTTTCGTTTGATTAATTAAGGAGAGAGAAAATATTTTCCTTGAATCTATTTTACTAAAATAACGTTATTTTTAATTCACAAAACACAAAAAGAAAAGCAAAAACTAAAAACAAAATATTCAAGGATATTATCATTGAATTAAATTTTTATGACTGCAAACCTGTTTTTCTTTATATACGTGAATTCAAAGGATATCAGCTATGCTCAAAAGCTTTTTATCAATCATTTTATTTTTGTTTTGTGTTTTTTTTTTTGTTATTTAGTATAGTAAAAATCACATTCCTTTACATAGATAATAAAAAATACAAAAACAAAACAAGAAAAACCTCGTGGTAAATTTCACACAATTCAGTTCAGTAGACGACGGGATTTTGATAAGAAACGTTCGATGTTGTTTTGTTGTATCGAAGCGCCGAGAGAGAAAGAGTATTAAAAAAAAATTTTTGATTCTTTTGTTTTCTTTGCGTTTCAAATTTACATATTTATTTTTAATTTTTTTTTTTTGTTTGTTTGTTGAATAACTGTTACGGGGAGGAAAAATAGAGAAAAACAAGAAGAAAAACAAAAATCGATTAATCGAGTTTTACTAACAAAAAGAAAAAAAAAAAAAACTTTTCATAATAGAAACAATAAAAGTTCGATCGAAACTCTCAAATCTCGGTCTTAATAATTTCCGTCGGTGATAGGTTACGGTCTATATAAACGTAAAATTTATATAAATTCGCATATCTAATTGTACATTTTGGTATATAGCTATTGATGCAAATGTATTTTTGTTTTGGATACAAATTATTTTGTTACGAAAATTTATAGTTTTTATGAGATCACGTAAACTATTAGCGTATCGATTTTAAAATACCAAAAAAAAAAAAAATAAATAAAAATAAAGGATTAAAAAACTGAAACAGAAAAAAAAAGTATGAAAATTTAATATTTACTAGTTTGTACCTATCTAGCTACCTACATTTTATTTTTAATTTATTTTTTATTTCACAACACAATTTTTTTTTTTTTTCACTTTTTTTTATTTAACTGTTGACAATTTTATTAAAATTTAATTGAATATTTTTCTCTCTGTTTATGGAGTCGTTATTTCTCTACTGTCATCGTCGTATTTTGTTACTTTAAACTTTGATTTGATTTGAATATTAAAAAGTATTGGTTTTGTTCATATTATATATCTTTTTGATCATATCATAAGATACAAATCGAATGAATTGAATTTTATAGAGTGCAATAAAAATGTTGGTATAATAAAAATAAAATATAAAAAAAAAATATCTAACAAAGTTTTTTTGTTATGATAATACAAAAGGAAATACAGTTATTTTGTCCACTCGAAAAACACAACAAAATAATCCTTTTTTTTTATATGTTTTGATGAACGTGTTAAGATTATGTTGGGAAAAAAACACTTAAAAAAAAAAGTAAAAAAAAAACCGGTACAATAAAAAAAAAAAACAAATAAAGAAACAGTTAATAAATAAAATAAAGGAAAACAGGAAATAACGAAAAAAAAATTGAATAAGAATATTATAAAACACAAAGTTTATTTTTTATAGTAAATGACAATAATGTGCTTTAGATTTTTGCATTTTTTTGTTTTGTAATTCTAGTCACACGTTTGACTGTTTGTACGGTTTACAAATCTAATCTAATTTTTGAGAATTGGATTTTACGGAATATTTAAGATTTCATGAATTTTAATGCTTCAATTTCGTAACTAGAGAACACTGATGGTTGTTATGATAGGCTTAGTTCAGAAAAGTACCACTTTTTATTATCTCCAGTTCATATTTGAATTGAATAGAAGTAGATATTTTTCACTTTTTGTTTTAAATTAGGGTCAGAAGGTTAGTTCTATTTGACAGTTTATCTGTAACATTGTTAGACAGTTCTACATTTTTTTTACTGTTAAGACGTTTTTTTATTATTACACATGTTGTAGTAGTGAGCTATCATAATTTAAGTTTTCATCAGGTGTATTGTAAGCACATTCAATAAAACATAAAATAAAATAAATAAGTAATATAACTTCTTTTTTTAACAGTCAAACGTTCAATAACAAAGCAGTAGTATCAATTATCAATTTGACAATTACCAATTCATAAGCAGAGCAATAACAACTGCTATTACTAGGTTGAAGCTACCTTATGAAATGCCTTAGAGTATTTTTCTCAACAAGTTTCTATTATAAATTAATTTAGAATTTTTAATTACAAAAAAAAGTACATTAAAATAATCTATACTTAAGAAGATTTTTGAAAACGACAGGTATTTGAACGGGGAAATCTTAAGTCCTAGTACAAAAAATATACAAATTTATTTTGAAGTAAATTTTTTCAAATGGTGGGGACGTAAACTCTAATTGTTGAATGTTTGCTAGTTCAATTGAATTTATATATATCTATTTATATTATATATATATGTGTGTATATTGTATATATATTAACTGTTGTATGAGTTAGAAAAAAAATAGAAAACTGTATGAAATAGTAAATATGTGTATTAGAATTTTAACTTTTGATTGATAAGGAATGATCATATTATCAACTTTCAACTTCAACGGTTTTCATGATTGTCGCTTACGTTCAACTAGAACGGTTTTCACGATCGTCGTTTAAGTTCATTGTTTAGTTGTAAGATTAAACTTGGCTACTTAGAAGAAATTAAGAAAGCATATACTAACCTGATAAGAAGGTGATGAAGGAAGGCTGTTCTTCATGACCTAAATAATATAAACTTACATTAATACAAATTTAAAAAGATTAGTTAAAGAGTTTACATCTCCAAACAAAGTATTTATTTTTATATTTTAAGATAAGTCAAACTATTACTTTCAGTGAAATATTTTTGACTTATCGTCTACTTCTGTTTTTTTTCACTGCAGATGCAATAGGTTACTGTGCATTGAAATTCTAAATGTACTCTTCACACTAAAATGAAATGCCAATCCTACACTATTATCACGTCACACAAATTCAGACTAGATCCTTACGTGATATTCCAAAAATTTCATCCAGTTTACTATTATATGTATACATACATTTTTTTGCAGTTTTAGTTGATTTCTAAGAACTTCATCCGTTTTAGTGTAGTTTCATAAAAAAATACCAAAAAAAAAACATTTTTTTTTATTATTATAGTCAAGTCGTATTACCATAAGTTTGATTAACTTCTTTTCAGGAAATTTATAGTTTAATTTTTTTTATTTTTTTTTTTTATTTACAAAAATATGAAAATACAATACACAAACGGAAAAGAGAATATAAAATTATTTAATTTGTTAAAATTCATGGTTTAACTTAAAATAAAAAACAATCAAAATTTATACAAAAATAAAATAAAAAAAAAAATAAAACAAATCACAAAATTCATAAACAAAAGAAGCAATAAAAAAAAAAAAGAGATAAGAAAACAATAACAAAAATATAAGAAGTGTTAAAATAATTTACATTATTTTATTTTTGTTAATTTTTTGGCTTTTGGTATGCAATTTTCCGATTTAACAACATGACTTTAAATAAAAACAAAAAGAAAAAAAAAAATAAATAAATAAAACTAAATAAAAATAACAAAAAAAATAAATAAACAAAATTCAAACAGAAAACAGCATAATAAAGGAAACAAAACAAAAAATAACTGTACAAGGATAATGGTCATTAAATAAATGTCGACTTACTGTATAATACATTTTCTACTTGTTGTTGTTGTTTTTTTTCTTTTTGTAATGTTAAAAAAAATTTTTATAAAAGTGGTTGTTATTGTTTTAACTAAAATTATTTTTATATTAAACTTTATGTTTATTAAACTACAAATTTATGTGCAGATATATAGTTACAGTTTTACAATGGAAGTAGGATTTGCGGGTCCTTTACGAAATCCGCAATTTTTTTATTTTATTTTACCGAAATTGATTTCGAAAAATTACAATTATTCGAAATGAACTGACCTATTTTAAAGCATAATGCTTATGTAATAGCAAGATTAGAAGTTTTAGAGGTAGTGATAATCAGCTATATAATTTCAACTTAATTTGACATAAATTTGAAATAACCGTAATAGTCAATGTTAGAAATTTTTTAGTTACGTCTTTAACCCAAGTTTTTGTTATTTTACTTCAAATTCACATTTCACAACTTTTCTAAATATGAGGAGTTGTCGTTCTCTTATCACAGACTATCACGGGCAATATGGGAATTGTTTATAGCTATTTGAGGGTTTTTAGGGTTTGTTTTTTAATTTTATTGCATCCGTAATAGCAAATTAGGATATTTTATGTTTCCGAAAAATACCGTTATTTACCAAATATTTATTTCACAACAAACACTTTGACAACTAGATATCATAAATGTTGTTGCTTTGTGTTATTTATAACAATAAAAGAAAACATACTCTTTAGACCTTTAACACCCACTTAAGTGATTGTGCAATTTAAAGAAATGCTTTTATACTCCGTAAAATTTGATATTTTGATTTAAAGCCCAAATTCATTGATCCATATAGCTTTTGTTTATGTAAATTATGTAGTTAGAAATGTGATACATAAATTATGTAAAATTCAGTAGAATCAATCGAAGCAAGAAAGTTTGCTTGGGTTTGGTTGTTAAAAGAATGTGTTTTAATTCTACAATAATTTTTTCTATGCAGTGAACCACATGTAGTTCTTACATTACTTTTAGTTATTGTCACTTAGAAAACTTAGGAATAATTCCGAAAAGCTTTCGGACCTAGTTTTACATACAGAATATTTATAAGTCCTAATGAATGTTAGTAAGATGTTCAGTAAGGAAATTTAGTATTAAAATGTTTAAACATCTGTTTTTAAAGTTCATTGAACGCCCCGAAATAACGCCATACGTAATAAAGCCATAATGACCTATATTTTGAATGAGAAATAAAGTCATACCGCACATACCTGAAAAAATTTGTGATATGGTTTTATTTCTCATTCAAAAGCGGAATAAAAACCCTTATGGCTTTATTACGTATGGCATTATTTGACGCCGCCCACTAAGTTTTGGAATAAAAAATTATGCCAATCAAAACAAACTCCATAACTTGAGAGAATAACATAGCATGAAAATAATATCAAATTAATATACTCACAATAAATGAAAACTTTTTGGAATTACTTCAAGAATGATGACAATATTTAATTAAGTTATTAAAAGTTAGGCAAATGATAGAAAATCCAAAGACACATTTCAGACAGCCAGGGTAACATTTTGCGAATTTAGATTTTTCTTTAATTAAAGACGCATTTTGTTCACCAACATTATATCAGAACTTATTGCAGTCTAGGTATTGCATTGACAAACTATTTTCGCCAAAATGGTTTCTTGGAATGTGGATTTCGATAAAAAATATGTACACCGTTCTACAACATATGCATATTAACACATTCCTTTATGTCTCATTTTAAAAAATTTATTTTCTTTGTTATTTTTATTTTTCGTTTTTTGTTTTTCATATCATGATTTATGCGAAGTATCCTTCCTTTTAAAAAGTTGAATTTTTTTGATTTTTTTTTTTTAATTTTTGCTACAATTTTTCTGTTTTTTTTTTTTGCTTTTACTATTCTTCATGCTTTTGTTTATTCTTTTTACAGATTTCCATGATAAAAAATTACACAGTCTATAATGAGTGTTTTTATATTATTAAATAGTCAACAGAATAATAATTTAAAGAATAACTAAAATACCATATGTAGCATTGTAGTAATAATCATAATTTAAATAATAATAAAAATAATAATAAAAAAGAATTCAGAATTTAAAAGTTAAAATTGTGAGTGTATAAAACTATTATTAAAAAAAAAAAATGATTGTAAAAAATTAAAATCTGTAGATAAATTAAAGAAGAAAAAAAAAAGAATTGAAAAAAAATGTAACTTAAATAATATTGAAAATTAAAAAGTGTTTGAAGCATAATGTTATAATTACATAGGGTTATTCAAATATACATAAAATTCATGCTAACATTAATTTACCTATACATTACGTCTTCTTTTAATTTTTTTAATTATATTTAAAACAAAAAAAAAAAATTATTCGTTATTTAAATTAAAAAATAAATAACTGGTGTAAAATAAAATGAATGCAGTGAAATAAAATGTTAAAACAAAATACCAAAATATGTTATTTTAAACAAAAGAAAAAATATGGATAAATAAAAAGGATAAAATATATACCATTAAGTATTAAAACAATATTTTATTTTTTTCTTTCAACAATTAAAATAATTTTTACGTATTTATTTTCGAATATTGAATATAATTTTTTAGCGTAGAATTGCATTTACATAATTTTTCTTCATATAAGGATAGGTAATTTTGGCAGAAAACGGTTATATTAATTTATCACTTGAAATTTAATTATGTAATTAAAAATGAGAATAAAGAGTAATTTAAAATCAGTTTAAATTAAAAGAAAGCGTTTATTTGTGTTAAAGGATGGATTACCAAAAATATAAATTAAAATTGCAAAATAACTGTATTCAATTGAAAACATTTTTGTTGCGAATTAAGGTTAACAAATGAAATGTCTTCAAAGAAGAATTAAAATAATTAGAAATTAAGTTGATATTTGGTTTCTTCAGCAAACTGTTTTTAAACGATCTAGAGTTAAAAATAACGCTTTTTTTGTTCAGTAGTTGGTTTCCGTTAATCAACTTTATGTCCAAAAGTGTTCTGATAGGTTTTCAGTAGATTGTCTAAGACAGTTTTAAAATGATCTTTTTTGTTCTGAATTTTTGTGACAATAATTTTCCACAATTCTTTTGCTTGTTGATTTTTCTTTAAATTTTGACAGTTCAACAAAGAAATTTGAGAATAATGAGAGTAAAGAAATATTAATATCAAAATGTTAAAAAATTATCCAAAAAAGTTTTCAGTAGATTTTTCTGTTCTAAGCAATCATAAAGTGTTTGAAATTTAATTGTCATTGTCCAAAACAGTTATGTCCGATTTTGTTCTAAATTTACTGAACAAACTTAATATTTTAGAAAAATAAAATAGAGATATTAGGGTGTTAACGTAGATAGTTTTACTTAAATAGTTTTTTTGTAAACTTAAATGACGTAAACGCACCTATTTTGTTCAAATGTACTGTTAGGTAGGAAATATCAAAGACAGCTGATTTTATTATTATCAAAAAAAAATTTGTTATTGCAATTTTGATTTTTATATGTTTTAGGTAAATAAATTAAAATAATTAAATAAAAAGCTGAAAACAAAGTACTAAAATCATTAAAGGGTAAAAAAAACTATATTGTTTTTATAATTAACAAACAATTTAAAAAAAAATTAATTAATATTGTTTCAAACCACCATTCTTATAAATGTCAAAATAGAACAATATAAAGTCTGAAGTATAGTTTATTTACATAACTGTTGTGACAAAAAATTCTTTTTAAAACTTTTGAAAAGTGTTTAAAATTTAACAACAATACACCCTTTACAACAATACACCTTCAGAATATACACACTCATGAATACCATTGATATTTTGAACACGGTAAGGGCTTCTAAATTTAATTATCATATTGAATTTCATGAAATATAATATTTCAAAAAATATTTCATTTTTCGTTTATCCTTTATTCTCAATAATTTTTATCGAATTCATTTTCGTAAATAAAGTACGGTACTGCAATCTATTATGTAAATACCTAATTGTTTAAAAGATTTATTTTCAAAATGTTATTAAAAATATTCTAATTTTGCCTTTTTTTTGTTTATTATTTTATTGTTATTGTTAAAACTGTATATACTCATTAGTTAAATGACAGGCAGTCCAAACTACGTCTTCATGCTGCTACTTAACATAAACCTATGTGAACTCATTGCTGCCAGCTTTGGAGCTATATTTAAATTTAATAATCATACAACGTTGTTAAAAATAGTCTCTCAGAACTATAACAAAGTCCATTTCATTATGACAGAAATAGAAATATTCACAAAGATCTCAAAATAAAAGTATGTAAGTAAGATATAGTTCAGTATTTTGTTTTATTAAAATAAAAAAAGATTGCATTAGCACAGAAATTTGAAATGGATTGAGTTAGTAAATAAGCCAAATGATATAAAGAAAGCTGGAAATACTGAAACCTCACAGAATTACAAATTTTCAGTAAAACATTTTCGCCAAGGAACAAGAGAGGCATCAAGTTGCCACCTCAACACTGTGCAAATAAGAGGCTCAAAACTAGATGTGTAAATTCGTTTTTAGTCGAATTTTCTCAATTGTGGAACCATATTCCAACAAACGTTTCCCCAATGTAAAAATATACCTACATACACTAGATCAAAAGTAATATTAACACATTTATTCGAAATGTCGCTACATATCAAAGAGATATTTTTCTTTTCCGAATTCTCAATTAGTCCAAGCTGTGCATTCGTGTATAAAGGTATCATTTGAAACCTAATATCTGGCTTAATTTAAAAAACAAAAAGGAACACAGATTTTTCTTATTAAGACGTATACTAATCAAATCTAGTATCTAATGATTTACGTAATAAGACTGTACTATAATTCAATTTCATTATAAAAAAAAACATTTTGTTTTTAATTTTTAGAAAAACTTATTCTTTAGCGTTAGAGAGTAAAATTTGTATAATTATTGAAAATAGTGAAATATTTTCCTTTTAATTTTACTCCTCGAGTACAAAACACTTAAGAAGTCTGTAAAGTAGACGAAATACGCTTATTTATATAATAAAAAGATTTTGTTGTTTTTTGTTTTTACTTCTTATACTTTTGTTTTCATTGTTACGTAACTCTATTTAAATTTTAATTACTTTTTTAACAGTTTTTTTTTCTCAGAAATGCTTTTTTTTTTAGTTTTTAATATTCTCTCTACTTTTCTATTGTTTTTCTTTTTTTATCGTTGTAATGTTTGTATATTTGATTATTAAAATAATAAATTAGCCTTAACTAATTCGCATACAAACTGATTCGCATACGCTGATTCGCATACGCTGATTTCTTGTATTTTATATACAGAAATGCATGGAGAAGAAAAAAATAATAAAGAATAAATAAAGTATATTTAAATAAAACTAAAATCAATTTACGTTTTAGATTTATTAATTTTATTTATAATTTTATTATTTTGATAATTTTTCACCCGTATTGTATTAGAACCATCGCGCCCACGTGTCCCATAAATTAAATGTATAAAACAGTTAATGATAAATTTATCATAAATTTTTTAGCATTTTTATTAAAAATTGAATTTTTGTTTTGAAAAAATAGAGAAAAAACAGTCATCATTACTATTACTGTTTACAACACTTGGGTATTATAATTTTTGTACTATTATGAACCGTACTATACTCGTAATAATTTTATTAATAATTTTTATTTAAAAAGTATTTTAAAACTTTTAATTAATTTCAAAAATACTATATTTTGTTTTACCAATAATTTGTTTTGACAGTAAAAAGTGGTTAGTACTAGCAATACACTAAATATTTCAATAACTTCGATTACAGTGTCTAACAGAAATGCATATTCAGCTAGAGGTGAATGTGCAATTTAAATTTTTTTTTACAATTATAATACACGTGACTGTTATGACTGTTATGACTGTTATGCTATGCTATGGCGATTTTGCAATATTTTAAATATTTCTCTATGATTTCCATTCGAATAGTATACTCAATATAAATTTTGGCTGATGCTCTTAGATATTGGGATTAAAATTGTACCGATATGTAACGTAAATGTATACGTTATACTTGTATACTTGTATACAAATAACTTGTTTAACATTTTTGAATTAATAACATTAATAACATTTTTTACATTTTACATTTTTGATTTATTTAATCAAATAACATTTAAAAATATAGCAACTTTTAAAAATTTTAACCACGTATAGACATTTTCAACATTTTTGTTTTTTTATAAATAAAATTACAATTAAGTATAACATTTTTGAATACTTTTTAACATTTTTGGCTTATTTAAATAAAATCCTAATAATAAGCATTTTTAAATATTAACATTCTCACTACATGGTTGCAGATATATAAAAAAAGAAAAAAAATAAACAAAACGATATAAAAACAGGAATAATTATATAAATTTTTTTTTTTTTTTTGTTCTTTCTAATTTTAATTTTTTTATTTTTCAAATTCTAAATACTATAATGGCTGTAAATTGTAGTAAATGTAAGGTTCTAATAGTAAATGAACTATTTGTTAAATGCGGTTCTATTTGCGAAAAAATTTACTGCATTAAATGTTCTAACATTACCGATGGTACATTAAAATTAATTAATAAAGGTAATTGTAATCTTTTTTGGAGATGCGATGATTGCTGTACTATATCAGTAAGTAATTTATTAAAGAAACTTGATCACTTGGTCGAACAAATTCAATCAATAAAGAGTGAAGTATTGAAAGTTTCTTCTGCTAAATCAGATTTGTCGGAATTACCGGATAGCTTACCAATTTTAAACCCTAGAGTAATTCCTAGTTTCAAGCAAGATGCTTCAATTAAGGATAAAATGATTATTAAACATAATCCAATTAAATCAACAGTTATATTACCATCATTGAATACTAATACGGTTACTGAGTCTAACAATCAAACAGAACTCTTGTCTTCAGTTATTAGTGATCCCGAACTTGTTGTCGTTCAACGACAGAAATGGATACATATATCGAGATTTGGAATAAACACTTCACATGATGCTATCGAACAATATGTTTCACGTAAGCTAAATATTGATCGATCTCTAATTAAATGCTTTAGACTTATTAAAAGAAATGCAGACATCAGTAAGTTAAGAAGCATTTCTTTCAAAATAAATGTTCCACCAGAGTATCATAAAAAATTAAAACTTGTGAATTTCTGGCCAGCTGGTGTAGAGGTGAAAGATTTTCTACTTCAAAAAAACTCACCCATAGTTCACCTGAACTCGATGGATTAATTAACGCACCGCAATCTGACGCTCTAAACGTTAATTCTTCATGTGTTTCTTCTTCAATACATTCATTATTTTTTTCACCACATCCCTCTGAAAGATCAGCCTCATTATCAACATCATCACTTTCATCATTGCACTCTTTTGACACAGCATTATCTTCTTTTTCTGAAGGAAATATATTTTCAACATATTATCAAAATACAAGAGGCTTACGCACTAAAACGCATGAGTTTTATCGCGCTGTTTCGGATAATTCATTTTCTTTGATAGCATGTACAGAAACATCACTACACGATTCCATCTATTCATCTGAATTATTTGACGAGTCTGCTTACTGTGTTTTTCGTAACGACAGAGATTTAATTGCTACAAACAAACATCTTGGTGGTGGAATTCTAATAGCTGTCAAATCATCATTTATTAGTCATCCTATCCCGCTTTTTCATAATAATGGTAATATAGAACAATTGTGTATAAAAGTAAATATTAATAATTCTAGTAATGTTTTTACAAAGAAAAATATATTTTTTATATTAAGTTATATTCCTCCAAGAAGTTCATTTGAAATTTATAGTAAACATGTTGAAAACATTGAATCAATATTTGAAGCTCACAATAATGATGAGAATATTTTTTGTGTTTTGGGCGATTTTAACTTACCTAGCATATCGTGGAAATATCCAAATGATAATAGAAATAAATTTTTAGTTCCATTTAATCTTAATATAAATGAATCCTTTATAATAGATACATTATTTTCCCTCGACTTAGTTCAAGTCAATAATCTGTTTAATGTTTCAGATCGATTATTAGATCTAGTGTTTGTATCAAAAGATATATCAACTTCTATTTGTGAATGTGAACTTCCATTTGTTAAAAAAGATTTGTATCACCCAGCACTACTATTAAATTTTAAATTTATTGCTGATTTAACAGGAAAAATCATTGACATTCCTCAATTTAATTTTAAAAATGGTGATTTTTCTCTTTTAAACGATTATTTGCTAAATATCAATTGGAATGAAGTATTAAGTGCTGAAATTAGTCTTGATTGTTGTTATAAGAAATTTATAGATTTGTTATTTGGCGGTTTTACTACATCTATTCCTCTGAAAGAACCCACTTCAACTCATCATCCACCGTGGTACAATAAAAGGCTTCTCTCTTTGAAAAATGCGAGAAATAAAGCACATACAAAGTATATAATTAGCTTTTCTTTGGCAGACAAAATTGTATTTCAGAGACTACGCAAGGAATTTGATTTTTTGAGCAAATATCTTTATAATAATTTCATTCTTACCTATGAGTCTAATATAAAATCAAATTCCAAAAACTTCTGGAAATTTATAAATATCCGAAGAAAATCCTGTGGATTTCCTCAAGGCATTTCCTATAAAAATGAAACAGCTAAAGATTCAGTCTCAACTTGCAATTTATTCGCTAAGTATTTTGAATCAGTTTTTATAAGACCACAATCAAGAATAAATTTGCAAAGTCACCTACAATCTTTTGTTGATTTAGGACACATGCAATTATCATATTGTGATATTTTCAACAAAATTAATACCTTAGATATTAATCTGAGTTCTGGTCCAGATGCTATCCCTAATTTAGTTTTAAAGAACTGCATTTACAGTTTGACTTATCCTCTTTACTTAATTTTTAACAGATCACTAAATGAAGGAATTTTCTTAGATGACTGGAAATTCTCAAACATTATTCCTATTTTCAAATCAGGGTCTAAAACTGTCGTTGAAAATTATAGACCTATCGCTAAATTATCTTCTATTCCTAAACTTTTCGAAGCTATTGTCACAGATAAAATGTATTTCTTGGTTAAAGAACACATATCTCCAAATCAGCATGGCTTTATGGATGGAAGATCTACATCCACTAACTTAGCAGTTTTTCTTCACACAGTTTTCAATGCAATTGAAAAAGGCTATCAAGTAGATACGATATTCACGGATATTTCTAAAGCTTTTGACAAAGTAGACCACTCTTTACTACTCTCTAAACTTCAGGCTCTTGGTATTCATGGTACCTTCCTTCTATGGGTTCAATCTTATTTGATTGGTCGTAAACTCTGCGTTAAAATACAAAATAGCACGTCATATAACTTCGAGGCTACGTCTGGTTTTCCACAAGGAACTCATATGGGGCCACTATTATTTTTATTGTTTATGAACGATATCGACTACGATATTAAGTCTTTGATCTTATCATTTGCTGACGATACCAAACTTTTTGCGGTTATTAAGTCGGACGAAGATTGCCATCTCCTGCAGCAGGATCTTGACAAATTCTACTCTTGGTGTAACATTAATGGTCTTACCATTAATATTAATAAGTGCAGTTACATGTCATTTTCCAGGAAGCAAACTTTAATTGAATCTTATTATAATATCAACGGTTCTATTATTGAACATGTCCGTGAAACAAAAGACTTGGGTATTATTCTCGATAATAAATTAACTTTTAATGCTCACATAGATCGAATTATTTCTAAAGCTTTTTCCATGTTAGGTTTCATTAAGCGTAATTCACAGCAATTTTCTGATCCTTATACATTCAAAAATTTATATACTGCACTTGTTCGTCCTCACCTCGAATATGCTTGTCCGATCTGGATGCCTTATTATGATAAACATATTAAGAGAATAGAGTCTGTTCAAAAGAATATGATTAGGTTTTGCCTTCGTAAATTCAACTGGCAACCGTACATTACTGGATATTTAGCTAAATGTCAACTTATTAAGCTTTCTACTCTTGAGGCTAGGCGAAATGCTGCATCCGTGATGTTTTCCTATGATATTTTATCTGGCAGAATAAAATGTCCATCTATTCTTCGCTTTTATAATATCTATGCTCCAGTGCGCGATTTCAGAAGCCAAAGATTTTTATATCTTCAAAATCATAGAACGAACTATGGTTTTTCCGAACCTATTGCAAACTCTCAGCGCTTATTTAATAACAGTTTTTCAGTAATTGACTTCAACTACAGTAGATTCGTTTTTAGGAGAAAAATCATCACATTTTTTGAAACATTACAATAATTCTTCTAATTTTAATTAATTATAATTTTATTCTACAAATTTATTAAAATTATTCTCTGTTATCATTTGAATGTACTGCATACCTTTATAATTACTATTGCTTTTACTATTAATATTTATTTATTACTTAAGTCTGAATTTTTCTTTTTTTTTAACTTCTTTTCTTGAATTAATGTTATTTTTAACTTGAAATTGTTAATGCATCTTATTATTAATGTTATTTTATATCTGAAATTATTTTTATATTTACAATTTTTGTTTTCTATTTCTAGTTTTATTTTATTTTAGTTTTAAATATTTTATAAGCAAAATCTGTAAGGGACTACCCAGTAGATTGAAATAAATAAATAAATAAATAAATAAATAAATATCATCACCCATGCACCTTATTCCGCCCAAACCATTTTTTATTAACCTTTAATTATGACGTGGTGGTAAATTTTACACTCTCTGTTTCTTTTCTCTTATTACTTCTGTCCATCGCTCTCTCACAAGGTGATATTCTCAGTACAGTACCCTCTAGTTATATTATACTTTTATTCATAGTAATATTTGTCATGTTGTAAGTAATGCAGGTGAAGAGAAATTTGGTTAGAGGTGTAAAAACTACACCTCGTCATTAATTGTGGGATTTTTTCTTACTACCACGTCTAAGTTAACGTAAGCAATTAATAGAAAATATTTTACTACACCTCCAGTTTAATGTTAGCTTTTAATAGAAAAATTTTTACAACAAACTTCAGTAACCGCAGCTAATAACGATGAAACAGAAAATAAAATGTATAAATATTGGTCCCAAATTTTCGATGATTCTATTGAAGATAAAATCATCGAACATACCAACACAAAATTAAAAATGAAATTTTAATCAACAGTAAAAGTAGAAACAAAACCTTTAGATAAAATCGAATTTAGAGCATTTCTAGAAGTATTATAATTTATATATCAGTTTTCAAGTCAAATCGAGAGTTTACAAAATTAATATTTTCAGAGCTTTTATGTTTGAGCTTCGATTTCTTACTATACTTTCTTGTTTACGATTTGATAACACTTTTGTTAGACCGCAGATATTAATAAAATGATCCATTAGCGGCTATTTAAGAAATATTTAACAAAATAATTGGAAACGGATATTTTGCTGATATATTTGATAAACTGATATTTTTCGAAGAATATTGAGTTCAGATTCTCTCCCACCACCTGTAATGCAGTTGCCCTCTACTTCCACACCAAACAAATTGTGTTATACTTGTCCAAACAGATTAAAATGAAAAACACCACACAGATCTATGTTACAGTACTCTGTTACAAAATTTCCCCTCCTAAATTAAAAGTTAAATAGCTTTTTATTTTATAATTTATTTTTACAATAAAAAGAAGTGTTATATTGTCTTCCTTGTTCCTTGTAGTGCAAAACAATGTACTTCTCTTTTCATATTAATAATGAATTTTATTTATATTTGAAAAAACTGATCAATTTCAGGTCAATTCCAGATCAATCCATTAATACATCACCAGTATTTCATAAAAATCAGTGCAGAAAATCGTAATAAAAAAAACTCGAGAAAAAACGTTAAAAGAAATTCGCCAACACCATTCAAAACGGTTTTATTTTGGCCATTAAACAATAGAATTTCGAAGAAAGTTAAATGAAATTTGAGAAAATAAACGACATTTAACGTAGTTCAAATGAAGAACAAACTGCTTATGTGCCTTGTTATAATATTTAATTTTATTAAAACCGTATTTTCTTTTTTAATTTATTGATTTTTTTTTTTATTTCGAATACTGAATTGTCGAATTTTTGAAATACTTCTTAAGTATAATAAATTTATCTGTTTCAAACAAATATTATTTATTTATTGCAAATAATATTGTGTAATATTAAATTTTTTTTCCTTTTAATTTTTTTATTAAAATATTAAATTATTTCAATAATTAATTATTATATTTACTCATTTTAATTATTTTAAAGGAATTTCTTTAGTTAAATGGTGAATAGGTACAAGTAAATCGCAAATATATCATAATGAAAGCTCACATTGAAATAATTCATGAGCGGAAATAGGTGCAACTCAATTTTTTTTTTGTTAGTTTTAATATTTTATTATTTTATTTAAGAAAAATTCAATTATAATCGAAAAAAATAATTTAATTGTGTTTAAAAATATACTAATTATTATAACGTAACTTCTCCTTAACCCATTTTCGGCCAAAAAAAAAAAATCTTGAATATTAATTAATCCATTGGTTTTAGGATGATTGATGCCCAAAAAATTAAAATCCTTTGTCAGATTGAGGCTAGGACGTTCCAGAGCCTGGGAAGGGGCTATTCGAAAAATCGAACACTGGTTGCTATTTCATAATTTTTTTTTGTTTATGAAAATCAATAATTAAGTTAAAATTTTTAGCAATCTTACTCAATTTCAATGAAAGCTAAAGCTAAACCATGAATGAAAATATATAATAGAGTTAAACAAAAACTTTAATGAGATAATTAATAAAAAACTTGTTAATATAAAATGTTCTAAATTATGAAATCTTAATACAAAAACTATTTTTCATAAAATTTTTCAAATGATTTAGTGTGTAAATGAACGTTGCACTTATTGGACATGAATTTCGTTGACTTGTTATATTTTTTCAAATGGCATCGACGATATTTTCCTTCTGCATGATACTTTTAGTAAATTATGAGGCTAATATTCTTTTTGAGATGATTCATATTCAAATCCCAACAATAATATTTTAGCAATGAAAACAAGAAAGCTTGTTGTGACATAGGGCTTTCATTTTTATATTTCGTTACAAAACAGTGTACCTTCCAGGCATTTACTATTGAAGAACTCAAAACAGCAATCCACAATGGCCAATACAATTTTTTGCTCTGAATTTGCAACTCCATTATCATACAAATCGACACCTCCCATGTCATACTTATAGTTATTTATAAGTAAGGGTTGTTGATAGTTAACATAATTCTTCTTTTTTTTTCCAGCATTTAACTGTATTCATTGGTTCAATTTGGTCAAAGGTAGAACAAACTGTAACATATTTATTATCAGACTATCGACAGAATAATAATTTGTTTGTTGCACTCACCACGCTGTAATTTTTTATGTTTCAAATGATGGGTTGCTATTCGATGTTTTCGTACTGTTCCATTGGCAAGGAAACGTTTTTCACCAAGCAAGCAAATCAAATAGTATGATGTGAAGAAGTTATGTCTCGATTTGGATGTTGAATATTTTTAAATAATCGAATGACAACATCGGCCTCTAAACCAATTTGTTTATAATAATTTTCACTTGAGCCAGCACAGCATATTATGATATGCATGAGAACAAGTATCCATCAGAAGAACATAGGCACCATATTTTATAATCGAAACGGATTGGTTTATTTCTAACATACATTTGACAAGAGTGACGACCAAAATAAGTCACCGTTTGTTCGTCTATTGAAATATTCATATTCAATTATTATCAAATTGATCTATTTCCGGCAAAATTTCTAATATTTTTAATTTTTTTTTTGTTTTTTAAGTTTATTTATTTACCTGATTATTTAAGGTAAATAATTACAACTTTTTAATTACAAAAGATATTTTGTAGTTAAAAGTTTTCTTACCTGGATTTTATATCATTTTTATATTGCAAATGTTGGAAACCTTATTTTAAACATGTTTTAAACATTTATAAATATACTATCTACAATTAAAAAAAACTGTTCCGAATAGAAAAAATTGAACAATAAGCATAAATAAATAAAAAGTATGAAAAAATATCAAAATATTAGTCGAAAAAAAAATGTCAAATAGCATCGATTATTCAAACAACTTTTATCCGTATATGACACATACTGGCGTGGTAAAATCGACCAAAAATAAAGGAATATTCAAAACTCTTTGATACAAAAATTTCATTGTTGGTTTTTTGTATTAAAAATTTAAATTAGTTTTGTTTTCATTTCCAAAAAATCATTAAAATCTGGAGTTATTTCACACCCCCACTATTTTGAAAACGAATGAATCAATTTTAAATCTAAAACCTTTATTTGAAAGCTAAGAGTCCAAAGTTTATTGATGTATTAAATTTTAGTCAAAAATATACAGCTATAACATGAAAAAACTTAAATAAAAATAGGTAATTTTGCTGTTCGAAAACAGCCGCTGAAAATGGGTTAATGGGCCGGAAATAGGTACATTTACGTTTTGTATTTTAATTTATTTCTTCTTCTTTTGTAATGGCATGCATTTAATACCTGTTTGCTGAATATTTCTTATTCTCAATATAGTGTTTTGTGATGGCGATGTCCAGTAGTATTACCATCTTTCCGGATGCCCTCCTGGTAGTAGACATTTGATATTGATTTGGTGATCCATAACTACCCTCGCCATTCGACTTTCTAATTACGTAGTCTCTTCACCTTCTTCGTCTATTTTGACACAAAAGGTCAATATCTTTAATGTTTCATGTGTACATCATTTAGTTAGTACGTTTCTTATCTCTTAACGTGTATCCACATATTTAAATTCCACATGCAAATTATTAGGGCTGATCAGTCATAAACTCCTCTTTACAAAACATAGTTACTTAAATTCTTCTGGAAAATTTTTAAAACCTAATTTAAAATTTGCATTCCTTCAAGCTTTCTTTAATAATATTCTGAGATCTACTCGAGAAAGGCATTGTAAGAAAACATGATAAAGAAATACTTAAGAAACGTGTATATTTTTAACCACTGGTCTTTAAAGTTCATAATAATATTAAAATACACATTTTTTTCACTTTAAACCAGTTGTAGGTATATAGTCAAGATTAAGTATTCTAATCTTGACACACAAAAAAATAAAATATTTTCAGTTAAAATATGACATAACTTTTCTATCTACAGTTATTAATTTAATCTAAATTTAATTCTTTAAATTTTATTTAGCGACCGATGACTACGAAGGTACCGAAGAAAGAGAAGAATTCCAAAAATTTCTTTAATGAATTTTAAATAGAATTTTAATATTCCCAGGTGTTGTTGATTTTTGAAATAATTTGAATTTTTTAGTTTAAAACAGAAAGAAGGTTATGCTAATGCAGTGGTAAAAATGTGTTTTTATGCTGCGCTAAAATTAAATTTAAAATTATTTTTTGTGGTTAAAAATTTCTGTTTTTGGAATTATATTTTCATATGCTGCTGTCAATTTATTTAAAAGCTTCACTTTTTTCACTGGTGATTAGATCCTTAAATAAAATAAATTTTGGTGAGAAAATTTTTAAAAGAATTAATTTTATATATTTTTAGTTGGTTGCTATGAAGATTTTTGTGGAAAATAATTAAAAATAATTTGAAAATAATCTTTGGTTAATTTCGGTTTTGATAATTTTAGACAGAAAGTAAATTAAATTTTCAGAAATTTTATCAATTATAAATAATATTATTTAGTATTTCAAAAATGAAATGTTATTATTTGTCAGGTTCAAAATTTTCACGCTAACTATTTTAAGTTTTTTAAAATTATTAAAAGTACATTCAAACTACACTTGTGAAAATATTTCGTCTCATAATAAACAACTGTAAAAATTTGTTGTCACACATCGATTATTATATACTTTTGAGCCCTTAATCGTTTTGTATCGTTTGTGGTATTATCACTTGTTCAGGTATGTTTTTCATTTTGAACAAAATTTTTCCAGAATTGAAGCAACCTGAAATTATTGAATAAATGATTACCTGATATAAATTTGACTACCTAGAGATTTTCCAATATTTAGATGACCCAAATTTATGTAAATTTTATGACTAGCGCTACGGTTCCATTTTTTCAGTATAAACATTTCTTAAGTATAGTTACAGTTATTATGTTTGATAATCCTATTCACAACAAAAGAAAAAAATCAATTTTATAAATTTATAAAAAAAATGGCTGCTATATTAGGAAAAGATAAGAAAATAGGCTTGAAATTAAAAAAAGACAGTAGGTACAATCTCTGCAAGCATTAATCTTGTCTGATGGTGACCGAAGCATCATTAGAGACTCTGCTTCACTTAGAACCCCGTCAATTCTTTATACAGAAAGAAGAAGAATGGTTCAAACCTACAAATGTGTTACTGATGGTGATGATGATCCACTAATATAAAAGAGCCATACATCCAGAACAAATTGGTGTAATCCGTATTTACTCAAGGCTAGACTCTACAAACATAGTTTAGGCTAAAGTACAGTCCAATTAAGTTGAAAAATTAAAAATCTACTTTCTCTCGGATAGTAAAGCAGCCTAAGGTAGCTACGAATTCATGTATCATCAAATCAAAGCTAGTATGCGACTGTTTAGAAATACTATAGAGAATAGAATAATATCAAATTAAATGCAAATTATCAGATAAGAAATTTATAATACTACACCTATAGAAGTGTGCAGATGTACCTGCATTCAGTCAGATATTGAAATTTGCCCTGGCTTGCATTAAAATATAATTCACGTAGCGTTGATGGGGTATTTGAAAACCATTTTCATATCTTTAATATAGCAAAATTTTAGCTTTTACCTTGACAATTTCAAATACCTATGTATAATAAATGTTCATACTATTAGAAAATCTTATTACGATTACACGACGGGATCTATGAGTTGGTTTGAATGAGTGAATATTTTTTTCTAATATCTTTTGAGTCTGAAATATTCAGAATTAATTTTTTGACAAAAGGGGTAACACTAATATTAAGGTGGCAAATTTGATATTATAAGACAATTTTAAACATTCTGTCTATCATATAGTGTATTATCTATAATTAGTGTATTACCATCTTTTAGTTCATTTGAAAATGCATTTGTTTTTAATTTTCAAAGATTATGTATTACCGACAAAGCTATTTTTGCGTCTTATGCCACTCAATATTTCTTCAGATATAAAATAAAATTTAAATAGAACATTGCAATTGAATCAAACAATTTAAAAATTAATTTAAAAAAAAAATTGGGAATTTCCCTTAATTTATTATTTTAATTTCTGATTTCATATTAGATAAACATTTTTCATTACAGATTGTTATTTCACAGACTCACTTCATTCCATCTAAATATTTTCCTAAAATTTCTCTTTAATTGGAAAAAAAATCTAAAAGAATTTTTATTGAACCGTTAATTTTTTTGAGCGGATTCGCAATATATACTTTTTTTAATTGATTTCGAAATCTCGTTCTATTTATTTAATCATGAGGAAAAACTCTAATCACAAAAAAATAATTAAAAAATATTTTTTTTTTTTTGTTTTTTGTTTTTTTTTTTAATAGATTAATGATAGAAACTAAAATGTTTGTAACACTTTAAAAATAATTTGAATTAGTAAAATTACTTTCAGCTATAAATTTTGTAATAATTTATTCAACAGCATACACACATGAATTCATAGACGAATAGAAATATTAGTACAAAGTAAATTATAATTCACAACAATTACATTTGGAAGTGAAAAACTCAAAGGAGAAAATTTTATATATGAAAAATAAAATAAAATTTCTTTTAAATTACCATCACTGATACATGTTGCAATTAAAAAAAATATATATATATATATATTTTTTTTTGAAGTAGCACTGTATGTATCTTATACTTAAATGTATGTTCACATATTTGAGTATAGGTTAAATAATGAAATTTTTTAAATGAATAATGAAATCCTTTTTTTTTTTTTTTTTTTTTTTTGTATACGATTTCAGTGGAATAATGAGTGAAAAACTTACTTATTTGGGTCATTTGAGTATTGCTGAGTTAAATTGAAGGCTATGAAAAAATGTAGGGCACTATGTTAGCTACAAAATTATATAAATTTTGATTAAATTTAATATGATATATGAAAATTTTAAAATAATGAAAGTTCATTGCAACAAAATAAAGATTATTTGCTATATGCAGCAGGTAACCTACCTAGTTATTGTAGGGTAAATTTTTATTTTTTATTTTTAAGCCTATATAGAAGATTATATTATTGAAAACGTGCGAAAATAAATAATATTTATTTTGTTCAAGTTTAGTATTATTTCTTATTTAATTTTTTATTTTTATTTATAAATGCCTGAGTGTATGTCGAAGTTATCAGCGAAAGTAGAGATTTTTTTTTTATTTAATTTTGAAACAGTTGGCACTGAGCATACATAAGTTATAGGTATACAATATAATAAATATAAAAAGTATTATGAAAAGTTTGTGTAAAATTGTTTATTATCAAACAATTGTTTATTATCAAATAATAACATTTTTGGCGAACACTCAATAAATGTGTCTATATGATGTTTTTATATTATAAATTTGGTTATTTGGGAAGGATATTATTATACGCCATTTGAATGTTGAAGGAAAATATATTTTAAAATTAAATAAATAGCAAAACTTTAAGTATGTTTCACAATTTTATTAAATATCTTAATCGATTTCGGTTTAGTAAGTTAATTTTCGGTTAATAATGTTTCATCTAGAGCCTACAGCATATCGTGGGTATTCTGTAAAAGCATCCTAAGTCCATAAAACCATGTTCTGAGATATTCACTTTTTAAAGTTTAAGACTCTTGGAAAAATAGAAAAATTAAATTTTTTTTTGCTAAATTCTAAATAAATTATGTTGATAAAAATATTAAAAATTTTAAATTAACATAAAATTTTGATTAAAGAAAAAATGTTGACTGGACTTGAGTTATTTTTGCTGTAAACAATTTGTTCGTTGAATGATAATTATGTGTAAATTAATAAAAAGTTTATTACATTTTTTGTTATCAATTTATTGATAATTAATTACAGAATCTTTCATTCTAAGTTCAGAAATAAATAAATTAATTAAATAACAAAAAGTAACTCAAACATGAAATGAATAGTAATTCATTCCAAAGACACCTAAAATATTCAAATTATATAAAGCGATTATTCTTCATCAGATATTTCAGAATTTGATCCATTAGCTGGAGCCACATTTTTAATTGTTGTACTACTTCGTAGAGACTTATAACATGGATGAAATTTTTCCGGTATGGCTCCAGACTCACAAAGTCTTAGCAAATCTTTCTTTTTTCACAGCTTATCGCAAATCTACATTTGTAAGCTGTATTAATCTTATCACAAATATTATCATTAATATTATCAAAAATAACAGTAAGGTTATATATGGACACAATTTTCGCCTATAGCACATTTGGCTAACATCACTAGATGGAATTTGCAAAACAGATTGAAAATCAACAGTACATGATATAAAATTGAAGTCATTGCCAGCTTTTTCTTTATCACAAGATTTTACTTTAGCACACTCATCCTTCATTTTGAGATGTGCTATGTATTCTTCATTACCTGTATTTTTATAATTATCGCATGTTTGCCATTGATTTTTTTTTAGGTTGGAAGATGAATAAATTGTAGTTGTTTCCAAAAATGCTACCATAGGTAATTTTTGATGGTGGTTTAACTGAATTTACTATATTACTATAATATTTTTCAATAAGCAAGTCATACATTTTAGCAATCGACAGGCTTGCCAAATATATTCTTGTAGCATTTCTGCAAGAATAATGTGGACTCAATAGTTGGGAAATTTTCATCAGAAGTTTTATTTGCGGCTGATGCTTTAATTCTTCCATCTCTTTTAGAAAATGTTCCTAATTCTTCTTTAAATTTGAAAGCGGTTTTTATCACTTCATTTGAAATATTTAGGATTTTTTTATTTGTTTTTTTTTTAATTTTTTTTTTTTTTTTAATTTATTTTTTTTTTTTAATTTTTATTTAAAAAATATTGTCATAAAATTTGTACAACAAGAAAAACTCAAGTGCCCTTGAATTTTTTTTCCTGAACATAATAATGCGTTTTGGACTTAGTTTATATTTAAATAATAGAATGTGTGCTTAATTTATAAAAGTACAACATGGAATGTTTTTGCAGATTAAAGAGCACAATTTTTTGCATTTTTCTGTGTTAATGACTCCATTTGACAAAAAATTGGACTTGAGTTGTTCTTGCAAAACACTCACGATATTCTATATTTTATATTAAAATATATTTCAATACATTTCAATGTTCGTAATACAAAATTTATTAAAAATATTTTAATACAGTCAAAAATAAATTTATACCAGTTATGTCAGTTTACATAAATTATATTAGAACCAAATCAATGTAGTTTAAGTGAATGTTATTAGCTTTCGCTTAAAAAAAAGTGAATACTCTTTTGTTAAAACTTACAGTTGGGAAAACTTTTACTAAATAGGAAAATTTTTAAGCTTTTACAAGGACCTAGGAAATATTCATCACCATTATATGATGGTTTTCTTATTGCAATATTTGTATAGGCTATAGTTCTTATAGCACAGGGAAAACTAAACCATCCGGACCACAGATTTTGAGCTTCTTTTACTTAATTGACACTACTAGAAAATTTAATCCTTTTCAGATAAATTTTTTGTAATAACTGTACTTATAATTTTACAAAATCATTGTTCGATTTTCTTCTTCTTCCTTGGTTACACCAATTTGAAATTCAGGGTCGCTTATAAAACGAGGAAATATTCACAATTGCTTTTCAGGCTACAACCAAGAAAATAATTTGCTAACCACGTCACATGATTTGCATTAAATAATCCTCTTCTACACAACCTAATCTTCTTCGGTAACCTTTTCGAACACTAATATTAATAATTGCAGCCATATTTTACGAGATTTAGCAAGCGAATTCTATTTTAAGTTCACTCAAGTAGGTATCTTGAAATATTAGAAAATATTTTTTAATATTTTCAGTTTACAGATAAATTAGTGAGGTACTGACAGATCAATTTTTCCTTAGGAAGCATGCAATACAACTGGAACTTGTCAGCAATGATAATACAGCAGAATATCCGGCATATTCTCTCCGACTGCCTAGGTTTGGCGAAGACTAGTGTCAGATGGTTGGGTGGATATATATGACAACATGACAGTGATCTTAAAGATTGAATATATTCACAGCATATCGCAAAAACTGCTACCAATATCGTTGCATTAGTTATATTGGATATAAGCATCTGCGTTGTATTAAATATTGATTTGTATATTTTACTCTACAATATCAATAGAGCCTCATATCATTGGTTATATTTTTCTCAATAAACTTTTCCAAGAATAAAAAAAAAACAATAGGTCATACAAAAACCCCCAATTGCAACAGTTGAACGATCACCAAAATATTTAATTGGATCTGAAACCCCATCAATGCTAAATTCTATGTTAGGATATATAAAAGGGTTGAGTCAAATTATTTATTAACCGCTTCATTACAAAATACTTACATACATTACATACATTAAATGGACACATGAATAAGCTTCCCAGTTTGGTCTGCACGTAGCAATTGCACGTATTGAAGCAATTAAAAACAGAATAATCAGAATAAAAGTAAGTAAAAGTTCAATTTCGCTATTGGAACTTGATATAATAACAATTCAATGCAAATTTTCAAGCTTTGCACTATCATTCATTTTCATAAGCTGAGCCTGTTCATCTTCTTCCGAACAAAAATAAATTACTTCTGGATAGTATATTCTTCAACAACGTTCTTTGGTGACTGACATGACATTTCGAATGAACTGATATTTACGAAATTATTACAGGGAAGATCGTGGGTTCTAAAATTGGGATCTTGGGCTTAAATAAATAAATTGGGATAAAATAAATGACAAAAAATAATTGACAGGATAATCTGGTAACAACATAAATAAAATGGAACGACGTTGTTTAAGAAGGCTTGTCGTCTGAGAATAATAGTTTAATGAGTTGATAAGCCAGAAATTTGATAAAGAAATACGTCAAAAACACTGTAGTAAAATATCTAGTAAAGACTTGCACTACTTAATTAAAAAATTAAGCACGAAAAGGCTAGTCTACCTAAGTCACTGTCAAGAACATAAAAATAAAAGAAAAACCTTAATAGATTTGAAGCCAGGCTGTATAATGGCTGAATAAATTTTGAATTCATTTTAATTTTCTTTTGTGCTTTACTTCTGTAAATTCTAACCAACATGTTTGTGTGAGTATGTTTAAATTCGCACATTTACAAGTTTTATTATTTTTTCCAAATTCGGTCTAAATCTACATTAGCCGACTATTTTCAATTATATTGAATCTCACCCACTGAAACGTTTAAGGCTTACAATCAAAGGTTAAATAGGTCACATACACAATTATAATGTCGTTAATATCACAATACTGCACAACAAGAAGAAAACTAAAAACCTAAATTAATTAATTTAATCACAAATTAATTTTTTAATTTAAATACATACACACACACAAAAACATACATAATACAATATATTAATAAACTTTTTTCTAAGTTGAAAAGTTTATATTTTTATTTTTTAATTACTTCAAAATAAATAACTAGGTGACATTAAATATATTCAGAGTTTGAGACCATTTTATGACTTTTTATTAATATAATTATTTTATTTTATTTAATTTTTAATTTATTTTTATTTTCTTAAAATTAAAATTTAATATACCCTACCCTTACAACATACTCTTGATATCAAAATTTAATTTAACATACTTTACCCTATAAAAAAAGTTTTATTTTCTATGTGCTTTTTTTTTTTTTTTTGTGAACTTTGAATTGTTTAATTTACCTACTCAACAAAAATTCTAAAACAAATTTTTCTTATTTTCATAAACCCTAACGAATACATTATTTTTGTTTTGTGTAAAAATTGTTTTCTTATGTTTTCCATATTATCATAATGTTAAAACTTAAAAAAATAAAAAAATAATAATTTTTGTTATTTGTGTAAAATCTATTTGCTTACCTGTTTTCGAATAAAATATAATATTTTTTCTTATATTTAGGAACTTTCTCTATTAAATTTTTAATAGAAACCACAAAAACTGAATATAATGTGAATGGGGTACAAAAATTTAAAACAATTTATAAATTTCTGTTTAAAAAATATTTTTAGAAAGTTGGAGTGAAAAATTATGCAGTGGAAATCCTTACACCAAATGCGGTTATATAACTTTTTCTGTAAAAGTTAATTTAAAACATTTGTAAACATAGTTGTGAAGGTGATTTAAATAAGTATGATTCAGTCATTGTAGGTCAGTCCTTAATTGTGACTTTTGGGAATACATACCTAAATTTAGTATTAAATGTCTGCCAAAGATTTGATTTTTAGAATGTAAATACAAATTTTTTAGGAAGTTCACTGAACTAAAATGTCAATAAGATAATAACTTAGGAATGATCTTCGTTAAAGTTCATATATTTTGAATTAAAAATTAAATTTTTATTATGTCTAAGATCATTTTTAATTTTAGTGTTTACATATTATTATAATATTTAGAGTTTAGACAAAAGTATATGTTTTTTTAAATTTTTTTGTTGGTAAGTTCTTCACATCATCCCAGTGCATTAAAAAGTCGAAGTCCAGTGTTGAGTATAGGTTCTAAACATTGTAGATGGAAGCTAGCTGAATATCTTTTATGATGACCTGATCTAGTTTCATATTGGTGTATTTCATTATTTTTTCTAGTTGTTGTATTGGATTTTACAAATCTGTTTTAAATATTATGTATTTGTACCACTTGAGTTAGATTTTTAAAATCTTCTAACTTTAATATCCAATATATTTTGTGCATTTCACTATTGTAGCAGTTCTATGACCAACCCTAAAAAAATTTTATCGCTTTATTTTAAAGTTTTAATGTTGTTGTATATCAATATTACTTTCCTGCATAACTTCAGTATGTGAAAATTATGTCACAAAGTTTTGTACAATATGAAAACAATTAAGATTTTTGGACATATTGAGAGAAATTAAAATCGTTGAAAAAATTTCGCATTTTCATAATTTTGCGGAGTAAATTAATATCAATTACCTTAAAATTAATGGGATAAATATACTGGGAGCGGATTTCTTTGCTTGGAATAATCACAAAATCGCTGACCTGTTCCACCCTAATGAACATGAGATTCGAACTACTCACTAGAATACTATATGAAGGAAACTCTAATTCTATCTCTTGTGATAGTCAACTAAATACATGCTGTAATGAATGTGCGATTGCGCATTCACAAGAAACAATTGTGCATAAATTTATGTCTTACCCCAAAATAAAATTATTGTTTATAGTTTTCTTGATATAATTATGCCGACAAGAATAGTTGTATAAATCTTGTATTTTTAAATAAAATCTGAGTAATATTAATTAATTTATCATTAATTAAGTGTATAAAAATGTATTCATCAAAAACGAGATAACTTTTTTACACTTGAAAATTATAATATTAGTCGTTGCTTCGATTTGTGCAATATGCATTAACCAAATTAAAGCAATATACTTTGATTTATTGAGTACGTTAATCGTAATATTAACGCTGCAATAATTCTATCAAAAATGTAGAACTTTTGTATATGATGATTTATTGTAAAATTTTGTATAAATACAAAGAAAGTTGAAAAATAAAATCATTCTAAAACACAAATCCAAAGAGTACATAATTAATTAATAAAATTCTAGACTTAAACTCGTTGATTATTGAATGTACAGAACTGATAATATCGTTTAATTAGACCACAAGTCTAAAAAGTATTATTAGGAAAAGGTAAATCCTTCAGGCTCAAAAACATACTTGACATCTCTGACAAACTTCATATACTTATTTGGATAAATAACAATAAATAAATTAGATGGCCAATTACCCTGCCAGAATGAAAAAAATTTGTGTAATAATGTAGGTACATATAGCTTTGACCAACTACAACAGCTTTTGTTTATTTAACTTTGTTACTTAATACTTTGGCTTGTTTTTTTTTCGAATATCTTGTTAAAAAGTATAACTTAAGAGTATATCGGAATATTATGCTAATAACGTCTGTAAAACTTTCCACTTTGGTGAATTTTACGCGATTTAAAAAATTTAAGCGATTTAAAAAATTTAAATGTAAAGCTTTTTCAAATTATATATCTACAGATTTACAAAACATAAAGCTCTTAAAGATTTATATTACCGCAAAAATTTACCGATTAAAAAATAAAAAAATTAAAAAGTACTAATCAAATAAATGATTTATAGAAAAATATATTCAAACTCTAAACTCATATAGGAAAACTATATATTTAATACAAGAACCAAATAAGATCATCTGAATAATATAAAACCATCATCAAGTAAATGAAAATATAAAGTCTTTTCAAATTAGAAGTTGTTTATAAAGTCATCAAAACAATTAAAGTTAAAATTACACATCAATTAAAATATCTATTAATTTTTTTTAAATTTTCCTGGTTTGTGTCTTTGATGTATAGTCACTTCGAAATATTTTTAATTGACCAATGAAGTCACATCTTGAATTTCAAAAGAAATTTTATTTTGTAAAGCAAAATATTGAAAAGCAAAAATATATAGTTTTGTATCTATTGCTATGCCTTGGAGGTAGATCTTCTTTGGCCAACCTTAATAAATCACTAGATTTGCGCATACTTCTTGTTATAGGAAAAACACCAGAAGATAATTATTATAGAGAACATATCGAAAACAATATTGACTATGTACTCTTCAATTGGTGCTGAAATAACAACACTACCATCTCTTCAGCTTCACATGATTGGTGTCTCCGTTGTATGTAAATAAAATTTTTAAACTAGAATAAACAGTTGTATATCGGCGATTTCATGGTGATCTCGTGAAAAAAAGATTAGTGAAAAAAAGTTACCTATGTAATAAAAATGTTAGGCTTAAATTGGAGGATATGCTAAAAAAATTTGTTGGCGGAAATAAAAACCTTTTTTTTGAGTTAAATATTTAAATGAAGAGGACCCAAATTGATGAATTAAAAGTCGAATTTTCTTTCACTAATCATTTATTATTATTGTGCAAATATTGATATTTCGGTAGAAACTTACGTCCTTAATCAGTGCTTTCGACCCGAAAAATAAATGTTAAGTGAAAAGAAATTTGACTTTTAACTCATAAAATAAATAGGTATATCACTAAAAACAAATCTTATTATCAAAAATAAGGAAAGAAATATATTTTAATGCTGAAACGACGAATGTTACGACGGAGTTAGCTAGTACTAAATAATATAATTTACTCATGATTTTTAATCCTCTTCTAACACCATTAATCTGGTTTTGCTTATTTTACTAACAATTTTTTTTTAAATTCTCAACAGTGGCGGTGTTTTAATAATCCTACTAGATGTATAATAATTTGTAGCAAGCTTTTCAAGTCTATACGTCTAATGAGCTAATGTGCTCTAAATATTATTTTAAAATATTAAAACTAAATGTTTTAAAATGCGTAAATTAGTGACTGCAATCCTTCAACATGTTCTCATTTTGATATTTATCCATCTACCATACCATAATTTCAGAAATTTTATCTGGAACGATAGTGAAACCTTGGTTTTGTTTTTTGGTAACATTTTCGGTTTGTCGTTGTTCGTTGATTATACTTATAAGCTCAAATAACGAAGTTAATTTGACAAACTAACAAATTTTGTAGGGAACATCTAAATCTAAACAGAGACATCCAGTGGAAATGAATTATTTAATAGAAATAAATTATATGCGGACAAGATTATAAAAAGAAGAACATTTTTCACCTTAACTTGTTTAAACCATAAAAATCACATTTTTGTTTACTCCAACCAAATGGAAACATTTTATTAATTACAATTTCAAAGTCTCAACTTTATTATTAGTGTCAATATTATGATTGCTATATACATACATAATGTTTATAATATTTTACATATTTTACTTATACTACATAACATAATATATAAATAAAATAGCTACATAGAAACCAAAACGGATAATAATTTAATAATGCAATTTCTCTGGCTACAAAAATAAAATACAAAATCTCAGTATACGAATATCTATATACAAAATATAGGTTGGGTTCTATTAGAGAGAAAATTAATCTTCCTTAATTTTATAATATCATGTAATTAAGATCTGGTTGAAAATAATTTTCTAGGCAATTAAATTTTCTGTAATTTGTACAGGTAAGGTAGAGATACATTCATTATAAAATGTATATTTATTTCTAAAAAAAAAAAAAAATGAAAACAAAAAAAACCAATAAGAAAAAGGATTGCTACATATAAATTTAGTTTCAAAAATTTTATTCCAAAGAGATAAGGGGCCTTGAAAATGAAAAATTTCTTAAAAACTTTAATTAAGTTATTTTAACCAACCGAAATGGCTTCTTTTTTTTTTTAGAAAAATTGGGTAATAAAATTTTAGTAGATTTGATTTTAAAATTAGAAAAACAAAAAATTTATAGAGGACTTACAATTATTATTGTACAATGATACAAATAAGAATATTTTGTAATTTTAAAATTTTTTTTTTAAACAAAAATCTTGTGTGTCATTTGGATTAAAACAAATAATTTGGTTTGTAATGTCAATTGTATGGATCGATTTACAGTGATTTTCTACATTTGTTGAACATTTTAATACAGTAAAATTTATCATAGTTAATAGGTGTACTAGGTGTACAAGACATAACCGCTTATGTCAACATAAGGCAAAATCGAGATAATTTAACCAGCAATATTAAGAATACTTGCACGTTCGATTCGTGTCTTAGTAGACGGAATTAAAATATAAAAAACTTATCATTATCATCGAAAACCTACTTCAATCATCCTTTAACCCTTTGACTGACACTTAAAATTGTGAAGGGTCACTCAGAAATCTACTTTTTATAACTAAGTCAAGAATAAATTTTGACTTCTAGGATTAATGTCACATTTGTTAATGGTTCTAAATAGCCAATCTTGGGCTTTTGAGGGGGGAGGGGAGACGGTATATGCCGTCATTGCGTTCCTGAACAAAGTATTACTCTTAGTAAACAAATGACGGTATTTACAGTTCTGACAGTATTAAATTAATTGATCATGAACATCACTAACTTCCTGATCATCACTTTCAAGCTCTGAATCGCTTTAATCTTCATCTGAATCTTCTCTTTCGATGCAAGGATTTACATAATATGGAGGATCATTTCCAAATTCTCCATCATCACTGGAAAATTCTTTTTCTGACTCAGATTCAAAATAATAATTAGGCATTATATCTCTTCATCCTCTTTCTTCTTCAAATAATTCTAATATTTTTTTTTTGTTCTCTTTTGTAAGGGTCCATTTTAGTGAAACATATTTATAATTAATATATTTGGATTTTATATATTTGGATTTAATTATACACTCTACCATGGAATAAAACAAAAAACAAATTTTAAATTTGAACACCCGTCGTCAACTATGCTTACAATTGAACAGTTTATGCACTACTAATCTAATTTACGCATAAATAAAACGGCATTTATCAAAAAATTATATTCTACGCATTATAAATACTACTAAAATATCAATCGACTGTATACTACGTAATTTTTATTTAAAAAAAATATTACACAGAACAAAAATACTTGATGAATCAGAACTATATAAGGTTTTTGAACGAAATAATACAAATACAACTTAAGTGGGTATTTACCGTCATTTGCCACCAAACTTAACTCTTTGCGACGGTATATATCGTCATTTCCGTCAAAGGGTTAATCCAATTCATAGCATTGCAGATCACAGATCTCTGATGGTAGCATCATTTGGTTTTCTTCCCAAATCTAATGCTACAACTGCTGAAACTAGCAATAGAAGACAAATAATAGTTAACATGATCAAACATGATTTAATGAAAACTTCCGACTGGGGAAAAAAACTCAGTCGAGCTTAATTCTTCTAAAGCTCAAAATTGTCTAATTTCACGCAAACTGATTAAATTTTTGAACTCAAGAATAACCTGGAACAATAATATTTTTGACATCGCGAAAAGAGGATCAAGTACTTAAGTCGATGTGAAATTCTCTTTTCACCTTCGAAACTTGTTAATATTTTAATAAATCGCTTATATGACCTAAGATAGAAAACCCTTAATACATTTGGGCTGGCGCTAGCTCTGAGCTACCGAGAACGAGTTTAAAATCGCGCAATTTCTTTAATTGTCAACTCAACGGTAACTTCGTTCTTAACTTCTCTTGGACGTTGTCCTATAGTAGAAGCGCTTTCTCTGTTTTATTGATGCTTCGTAGGTGAAGACACATTCTCGTTAGAAATCAAAGAACTAATCCCTCTTCTTAAACAGTTTCAATTGTTCATCCCTATACATAATATAGACAATACCGAGGAGACATAAAACATGAAAATTCGTTGATACTCCGGACTTCGCGAAAATGAAATCATATCCTTTGCTTTAACAGATTCAAATGCCCATCCCTATGCATAGTAGAAATACCTAGACGGCATAAAACACGAAAATTCGTTGATAGTCCGGACTTCACAAAAATGGATTATATCCCGTCTAGTGTGTTTCCACATTCAAATAACACCATAGTTTATAACTTACAGAAATTCAAGAAAACACATCAATAAGGATTCCAGCCTAACGCTTGGCTGTTTATGCCTGTCAAAATTTGGTTTGATTCTCATAAGTAACATTTTCCATAGGGCAGATAGATAATCGCTTGTATCAATATGCCTTAAAAATGTTTTTGTCGTAATCGCTTATTTAACTTAAAATATTTTAAATATATTCGTACAAGCCATAATGGCCTACAAATTGATTAGCATTTTTTACAAATTTGAAATTGTGTTGAGGTATTAGTGTTTAAATGGCTAATTTTACTAAAGCCAATTTTGAAAAATTTTATTTATTAGTATCATCTTATAACATCTTACAACAACGTAGCCTTTTTGAACAAAATAAATTTTTTGATTTCAAATAGAAATTTAAACGATTTTAAAAAGTCCAAAACTAGTAAAGTAGTAGTCCCGTTACTATATTTTTAAACTCTTATTTACACTCTAAATTTCATTTTGCTCGCAACATTAATTTTAAACATAATCGGTTATTACATAGAACAAGCCCTTAAGCAAAAACAATAAAATAGAGCATATAAGTTTTTAAAATCTTGCCGATCATATCGAAAAAATTTGCTGTTCAATAGTTCTTGACTATTTAAATTTAACTGAACAATTTGTTATTTTATATTTTAGTTGGATAAAAACAAAATTTTAATTGAAAATTATTTTAAAATAATGACTACGAAATTAATACTAACTATTTCATTATAAAGTAAAAAAACATAGTCTAAACAGATCTACAATCTACATCAATTATTTGACTGCTTAGCCACGCCACGATAGAGTGATTGTATTCAGATTTTTATTAAAATTAATAACAAAAGTATTTTGAAATATATTTCGTATTCAAAATTAGAGGGATGGTTGAAATATGGACTTCACGAAAATGGATCATATCCTGCGCTCTAATAGTTTCAAATGCACATTCCTATACATACTAGAAATACCTAGATGGCATAAACCAGAACAAAATAAAAAATAAAAAACCAGAAAAAATTTGTGGTGAAATTAAGTTCTAAGTACAGTTCATAGTGGCTAAATAAAACACCACATGCAGGTTGAAGTTTGTTGGTACCAATTTTTAAAAATACTGCTGGCACAAAACTACTAATTTATTTTTATTAATTAATTTTTATTAATTAAAAAAAATCTAATAAATTACTAGCGGTGCCAAAAAATACATACAAAAAATACATATTATCTTAGACCCATCGCAAGGGATCGTATGAAAATATCACTGAAGTGATAGTTTTGTATTCTGTTAAACACAGACGCGGTAGTTTTAAATTGACATGAGGGTAAAAATGTCCAAACTATCGCGTGAGTAATTACTGCCAGACTTTTCATGGGACGCCACAGCCATTTTTATATATATCTTCAAAAGTTGAAAACGTAGAGTATATCGAGCCAAATTATTTTGTGTTTCTTGATAAAAAAATTTAATAAAATAAATTAATTAAATGGATAAAATAGTTAAGTAAGGATTGATAAACAATTTTTCTTTAATCTTTATTGAAAACCGTGTTTTTGTTTTGAAAAAACAAACTCATCTTGACTGTTACTGTTTTTCAACAATTTATGTATTATTACACTAATTTCTATACTATTCTGTCTTATAATAAATTGCTATACTATAATAGTAATTTCCCTACTATATCTATACTGTACTAATTTTATTAAAAATCATTATTCAAAAATATTTTTTAAACTAAACTAATTCCACTCTATAATTATTGAAAAATTTTCTAAGATTATTTGTTTACTTATAAACCAATAATTAATTTACTATATATTTTATTTAAATACCAATAATCTTTTTTGACACTAAAAAGTGACCAGTACTACCAACATAACACACACTCATGTGTTAAACATATTTCGTAGAAAAAACTTTTCACTCAGTAAAAATCAACAATTTTTTTTTTCGTGTACATAAAGTTTTAAATCTAATTAAATTTTTTAATTAAAGAATAAATAATTCGCTTTATAAATACAAACAAATAAAAATGTAGATACAAATATTATGTATCTCCGTATGCATATACATATATATTTTATTAATATGATATCCAATATTTGATATTTTCATTTGAAATTCAATCAAATTTATTTATTGAATAAATTTAATCGATTCTCATGAGAACCCCAATCGTATATAAATCACTACACCACACACAATACGTTTTGTATTTTTATCTATATATAATAGGTTAGTAGATAATATTAGTTATTTTCTTTTTTGAAAACGGAAATCTATTTATATACACACACACCAGTAAAAATTTTTGTATATATAAGAATAATAATATATAACTAAATTATTGGAACAATTCAATCTTGAGAATAATTTTTTGGGATGTACTAATAGTGATTTATTGTTAAATACATTTTATTTTTATTTTTCGAAAATTATATTTGATTTTGGAAAGTATTATTATTGTAGATATACATATACCAAGGTGGACTACTAAATAAAAATAAAATTTATAAAATTTAAAAACAGAGCAGAAATTAATGACTTGGGGAATTAATTCTAAATTCTATTAAAATTTACGTCATTGGCTTAATAAATTCGATGCAAACAAAAATATTACAACTCTGAAATATATTTTCTTTAACAAAGACGCATTAACATTTAAAAATGAAGTAGGTACAGCTCTCCATTATAAAAATAAACAAAAAATGTTAAATAGTATTAAACGAAAGTCTAGTAAAAACTTAAATATATTTATCTATCATTAGAAATTATTATACCCCTTTTTTTGCTCTTTTGCTGCAATTTCACCCCTTCTAAGCGATATTTTAAGCGATAATCGTGAGTAAACGATAATTTGGAACTTACTTTTTTATACTGCATCTGGCTGTGAGAATAAATTCTCTAATTGTTATTAACCCGGTCCACTTTTATCAGTTTTCTATCGATTTTAATTTTCCCTTTGATTCTTGATTTAATAACAACTTGGAGCAGCACGTACTTCTCATTCCTCATTATCGGGCAATCATAGCTTGTTTTGTACGTTTGATGATGTTGAGTAGTTCTGTATAGTTTTATATCATTGTGAGAACCTTGACATTTGTAATCCAATTTACATAAAATATAGTCGAAAACGCCGATAGGGTCCCGTATTTCAAAAGCTTCTAATATAATGTATAAGAAATTTCTAAAGCCAAACAAAAGTACTGATCAAAGATAATACTTTAGGTAAAACAATATAGAAGAGTTTGATATTTATATTACGATATTTTTTTCATATTTTCAAAGTGATCTTGATATTGTTCGTGGGGTTCCGATGTATTGTCGTTAAAAGGTTTCCCATCCCTTAATAATTGTGAATTGTCCTTTTATTCTTCACTACGTTTGTAAAACAAATGAAAAAGTAACAATAATAAATAATAATAATTAAATACATGAAAACAAAATTTTCTGAAATAATCATCCATATTCTCTTAGACTCATGGTTGACGAGAAGAAAAAAATTACCTCGTCTCGTCTCGCTGAATATGCATTTCGATAGAACATTTTATTTGTTGGTAGTAGTAATCATTTTTTACTGTCGAAAAAAAATTATTGGTAGCTATATAAACAAAATATGATTTAGAAAATTTTTGGAAAGTATTTTAGTAGGGTTTAGTCTTAAAATATTTTTTAAATAAAAAATAAATATAAATATATTTATGTTTAAATTTTTTTTTAGTTTAGTGCATAAACAGTACTAAAACAGTAATAGTAAAGAAATCTTCTTTCAAAACAAAAACATATTTTAATAATAATGCAAAAAAAAAAAATGAAAAATTGTTTATTAATCTTTACTTAACTATTTTATCAATTCAATTTATTTATTTAATTAAATTTTTTGATAAAAAAACACAAAATAATTTGACGAGATATTCCATCGTTTACAATTTTTGACGAGATAAAAAATGGTTATTGCGTCTCGTCAAAGGTCTAACAGAAATTATTCACGAGACTGTTTTGACATTTGCCGTCGCGGCAATTTACTAACGCGTCTGTGGTGCCTAACAGAATACAAAACTATCTCTTCTTAGATATTTTCACGCGATCTCACGAGATAGGTGAAACAGAATATGGGTGATAATAATATTTTTACTTTACATTTGATCACAATACCCGAATTTCTATCCTCTTCAAGCCAACAATTCAAGTATTTAAAATGAAAGACTCGTTCGATTCGGATATCGATCTATCGAAACGGTATCGATATTAGCAAACTGTTCTTTCTGCTAACTTTTATAGTGTTTATATCATTTTTTGTTTATTAATTTTAATGTTTAGGCCGTAAAGCTATATCAGTTAAATTCTTCAACCAAATTTAAATTATCAGCTGAGATCGTTGTATAATTGTTGGGGGTAACAAATTTTATTGATGTAAGTTTTGTTTATTTTAATTATTTTATTCATGACGCTGGCAACCAATTGAAAGATGGTTCAGCAGAGAACACAACAGTCTCAGTACAAATTGACCCGAAATGGTGACGTTTCAGAAAGGTTGTTTTACTAAGATTGATTATTAATTTCCAAGTTTTTGCTACTAATGTTTTCATTTTTTTAACAATTTTTATTGCTTTGTCATGTGTACGCGACCATATACTTTTTCATAATACATAAGAATACATCCATTTGCATTGAATTTTCAATTTTTTTCCTAGTGAATTTGCTTGTATATGAAATAAGGCTTTTCTTGTTCCCATTGAATACTTAAAGCCGAACTATTGCATGCACCGTTTTGAAGCTTCCCATTTCTTGTATAATCGATTATATATGATTTTTAAGACAATTTTTTTCAAATATGCCTACTTCATCGATTTTTTGAAAATACATAATAGATCAGAAACTATCGCCATATTCAGATATAGAATAGGCTTGAACAAAATTTAATTCTTATCTGAAAGAAATATTTCCATAAAAATTGCAAAACTATTTTGGAAATAATTCATTTTGATAAAACTTTCTTGAAATAATACATTTTGATATTAAAAATAAAGCAAATGAAAAGAAAAAAATATTGTATCACAATAATATTTTTATATTTTTTTAATTTAATATTTTAAAACTAAATAATTATTCAAAATTAAAAAAAAAAAAAAAAAAACATTAAACAATTCAAATAAAAGAAATACATAAATTACAGAAGTGTTTTATAAAGATTATATTTTGAGGCCGCAATCGGGTACTAAAGAATTGCACTCTTCTCCTTCTACAAGCAATTCATCAATGGACTCTTCATGAGAGTCATCATTTAAAATTTACAAATTCCATTGCAAATCTATGCATCATATTATGTATACGTCATATGTTTAAGGCGATTTTTTGACTAACCAATACGTTGATAAAAATGTAATATAAGAATATTTATTCTGGCCGTTGCATCCATCGTTAAACTAACCAGTAGTAAAAATTTGAATTTTTGGAATTCACGGCTACAATACATAAATTATAAAAGTTAATTTGCCTTGCATAAAAACATTCTTGTATAGAAGTTTTTGGCATTGGGAGTATTTGTTACAAATCGAAACAAAAACTAATACTTCTTTCAGGAGATTATTTTAATAAATGTATAAAACTCATTTGCTCTTAAAGTGTGTATACGTTTTTGTAACATTATTTTATTTCGTAGTGCTGAATCTTTTTAAAATTTGATTTGATTATTTAATAGAACACATAAACTACAAATGTCACTAGCTGGACTGTGAAATCCTATGTTGAAGTCATTATTAAAAATGGATCTAAAAAAACGTTGCTTAACTTTTAAGTTATCTTCTACAACAGCGTTATTAAAACCCATATAGTTTAGTAACGTTCAAATATTATATTTTGTTATTTTCTATTTTTTTAAAGCACCTTCAGATGCAATAAAATCACGACATCGTATAACAGCTGGAAATAATACGTTTTGTCAGTAAATTATTAAATTTTTTACAAAATGTTCAAGAAATACCTTATTTTGAAATGAAATTTAAATTAATACATCGCATTCTTTTTTGATCAATGGAAATAACTCATTTTGATGATAAATGCTAAATTTAAGTGCCGATTTTCATATGAAATAATGTATGCAGACAAGAAATAAAATGAAAATTCAATGTAATTCAGGATTTTACATCAAATTGCATCAAAAAAACTATTTCGGTCAAAAGTGGAAATAACGTCTTTTGAAATTCAACTTCTCATTTATGGCAGAAATGCTACATAATGTTGTGTGATTCTATAGTCTCTGCATATTTGATTTCTTCAAATTGCTCGAACTTTCTTAGTAAACATTAAAAGTCTGAACCATAATTTTTTTTTAAGGAGAAGCACAGAATGAGCTTAACCGAAGTTTGCAACCTCTAGAATACTCTTTAATCCTAAGCCGCTAACATCTACAAACTTTTACTCGATTCACAATTAAAATTATTCAAATACGATTAACTATTAAATTTTTTTTTAAATGAACCACCATTAAAACAATTCAAAATATTACTTTTTAGGTTGAAGTCCACCTTCATAATTGCTGCAATATCAGTATAAAGACATTTTCATTTTTCAACGTTTTTTTCTTCTGTAAGCCCCAATGCCTTAAAAACATTCCGATGCATTACGTTTTTTACTTTGATGAGAATCATTTCTAAAATTCAAGATTCTTAAAATGTCTCTCATTCATAGTCATACTAAATCTACTTATTCTTATTTATTTTGTTTTTTTTTTCAACTTTAATTTCTATACGCTGTAGTGACAGTATAATGTAGTAGAGTGGTACAATTTATTTTTATTATTTTGTTTTTGTTTCTAAATTAAAATTTATCGGTTCACGTCTTCTTTGGATTACTCTTCGTGGTTACTTCTACTATAATAAGATGAAATGAAAGAAAGAAAAGTAACTAAATACAAAACTCATTCCATATTAAAAAATTAAATTAAATTTGAATTTTCTACTGACATAGATTATTAGATTATATTACTGCAAGTTGAAGGACATCAATTAAAAACAGAACACAGACAAAAAATATATTAAGAAATGGTTAATAAAAGCAGAAATTATGTATACATGTATATATAATTTCTGATAAAAGTAATTTCCATGACCAGACAGTAACAGTAAGAGAAAAAATAATCTATGATTGTAGAATAGGAATAATAATGTAAGTGAATATAGTGATACACTTTTGTCTGGTGTAAAACAAAACTTAAAAAGAATGGACCATGGTTGTGTTTTGGCTTTGATTAAAGAAAATTTTTATATTAATTCTCCTTCATTATTTTCAGAAGATTTTTATTTTATAGAAAGACGTCTTCTAGAAGTCAAAAATTATATAATTTGTATAATGTGATTTGTATATAAAAAAAACAGTATCTTTACAATACTAATTTATAATAATTCTAGCTTAAAAATCTATCGTAGATATTATTTTAAATGGTTAGCAAATAGAAAGAAATTTTTTAATTTTATAGAAAATTTATCTATGATTGTGATTTATGTTAAATTGACTTGAATATGATCTATAATTTAATATATTATTATGACTGCCTCAGTTATGGCTGCCTCAGTTCGCAGCAAAAAAGGTTCGGTTCCCCGCACGGATCACAATTGTTAAAACGAGGATCTTACAAAACGATGGAGGCACATTTTTTTTTTGTTTTTCTATATTTTGAATTTGTTTTGTAATAATTTATTTTCATATATGTCTTTGTTAATAAAATAAAGATCACCCAATCAACCCATAAGTAGGGTCCTAGGTAAATTTTTTAGTTGTAAGTTAATGCGAGGCAGTTGTTGAGTAGATTTAGTATTGTTTCGTTCTCCTCCTTATCTTTTCAGGCTATTCAGAAATCATTTGAGTGAAAAATCTATTTATAAAATTTATAAAACTAAGCCGAATAACCATGATCCAAAGAAGTTTAACCCAGTATCTATGTTATTTAATTAATGTTTCTCTTTTTGGTATAAAATATGATTTCCGGTCTGGCATGCGCATATCATTAGTCTTAATAATAAAAGCTATATAAAATATACTAATTATGTAAAAAAATATAGAAACTTAATTCTTAATTAGAAATTTTTCTAAACCAAAGTTTAGTAAAAATGCCAAATAAATAACCCAAGTTATTATTGTATGGTCGCAAGAGCTTTACTATATTAATATTTAAGAGTCTTATCGCCAAGAGTTAAAAATTTGGGTATAAAATATTAGTTTAAAGTATAAAATATGGGAACAAAATAGGAAGGTGTATTTAAACCAAAGTTCAAGTCCAGCGTTGTGTTTAGCATATACCCAACTGGCTTTCAAGTTGGAACCTATAGCATACAATGTATTGGCAGTGCAAGTTAATTACTTAAAATTTCCTTAAACGAATTAGCCGAACTTTTCTAATTTTTAAATTCAAGCTTTCTTATAGCTGTTACAATATTTTAATAAAACCAGCCGATGAAAGTGGAGTCACTACTGTGAACTTCTGGACATTAGGATGTACAAGAACGTAATGACGAAGGTATATTTGCAATACACTCCTGACGGACTACATAAGAGGAAGCATTCCCAAATGGAAAATTAAAGTTAAATTTTAGATAATTAGGCTAAAAATTGAATACCAAAACACTGAACTCCCAAAAGCGATAAGTCCAACACCCACAGAAGTAAATTCTTCTCAACAAAAGAGGAATCATCTTAGCATCTTTGAGTACTATGGCAAAGAAATAATGAATTCTAGCTACGCACATCGCTTGATTCGAAAAATAAAGCTAACTGCAATCACAGCATTTAATCAGTCAATTCAAAACAAATTCAATAGATTTGAAAAGATAGTGTCTACATAGAACACCAACCCGATAAAAGTTATCGACGAATTAGGAACTAAATGAATCAAACTATTTTTTTTTTCGTATTCGACTCCAAATTTCTAATAGCCAACTTTCTAATATGTCTAACCCCATTTCGTATGTATTTAATGTTTAGGTTATTGTTAAAAATCATTATAATAAAATTTAAAAAAAAAAAAATGGGTTGTATTTAATAAAAAAACCTTTTAAATTTTAAAAATCTTTAATTCCAAACGACAATAATCTCTTTAAAATAAATCTTCACCGTTTCTCAAAATTACCTTAAGCTATTTTACTTTATTTTGATTAACTCTGACCTTTCCTAATATCCCAAAACAAAAAAAAAAGTTCTACCAAATTTTCATAGCGAAAAAAAGGAAATTCTGTAAAAGGAAATCAAATTGGATTTTTATTTTAAATTTTTAAATTCTTAGCTATAATTTACAAAACTTCTCTCAATCTACGTGTACATTTTTTTATTCCATAATTTTTGACACAATTTTCTGGTTTCATTTTCCGAGTCAAAATCGTTGTATAAAAAAATAAAATTTTTTCATTAGAATTTAAACTTTAAATGAATAAAAAAGAAAAAATAAAATTGAAATTTTGCAATAAAAAGTTGAAATCAATTTAAAAAGGATAATAACCGAGGATATAGAAAAATTTCTGAACTTTGTAATAAAAACAGAAATTGTTTTAATTTAAAAATGATTCACCAGCATTTTTGTTGTGCAAAAAAAAAGGTCATAGACCGATTATAATTTTTTTTTATTTATTTTTTATTTTTTTTTATTTTAATCATTAATTGAATAATTTAACCTTAACCCGTTAATAAATCGTTATAAATTATGAAAATATTTAAGGTCATAATTTTTATTTTTATTGGTAAAGTAGATTCATGGCATCAAAAGATTTTGTTCTTAAGATTATACTCCTAGCGGTATACATCAATTTTATTTTTTCTTTCTTTAACTCAGTTAGGAAAATACCTCTGAAATAAATTTACTTTGAGCTCCAAATGGTCTTGTGATATTTTCTATTAAATTGTCTTGGATAATTTTTAAATTATATTACTTGCAAAGATCGTCGGGATTGACAATAAGACTGAGCAGCCAAACAAACAGTTAGATGCAATGATTATGGAAAATACAATAAGAGGACGTGTTGCACGATTAACATAAATCTTTGGTCGCAATAAATAGTATTTTTATTGACCTTATCGACATTATTATCGCTTCCAACTCCAGTGGTAACTGCAGCGGTACTAACGGAAAACAATGCTTTGACACCTTTCAAAACTATTGTTGCAAATTTTATAAATCTATTGTCAAGATGTAAATAAAGAAGAGCACATAAGTTTTGTCTGAACTGAATCGACATTAATATTAACCAACCGATCTTTTGTCGGGTCATTCCTAAAATCCAAAAAAATTTCAAAAATCCAAATATATCAAAAGTCAAACTTTCAAATCGAAATGCATTAAAACCTTTCTTTAGAGCTAACGGTTTTTAGAATAAACGACACGGCAAGAAAAAATTGATATAATGAAGAAATCCTAGACTTAATGATAAGGAAGAAACTCCAAAGAATCGAACTTAACAACATGACTAGCTCATTCAAACAAAATAAGGATGTAGAAAAACTTAAAAGAATTTGCATAACGAACTCAATATTCACTGAGAAGTTTAAAAACATGCTCAAGAAACATAATTTGGAATTACTAACACCTAGTAAAAGTCAGAACGTTAGCAGCATACCCAATTGATCAAATTGGTTGAAAGTCCAATTGGATTTCCAAATATTTTTTCTGGTACAAAATGGTACACATTTTTGAAAAACTGAACGAAAATTAATTGGAATTCCAATGATTTTTCCTATGAAAGTGGTGACTTTTTAAAAATGTACCAATGTTACAATTTTTATTTGAACATGTATCTTAAATGTACCTAATAAAAATTAATGTCATAGTTTTCTTACTACTTTTCCGGTAATAAATTCCTATCATTATTCCTACAGCAATTTTAACCATTTTTCCAACAATGTTTCCACACTTTGTACCAAGTATTATTCCTATTATTTTTTATTTGTTTTTTTCTATAATTTTTCTTACGTTTTTTCTAATAAAATTTCACCCTGTTGTAGCTTGTATTATTCCTATAACATTTCATATGGATTTCCTATAATTTTTCCTACGTTTTGCCAATACTATTTTACCCTGTTACATGGACTAAAATGCGTTAACATATATAAAATATTATGCCAAAATTGTTCAAAATTACATGTAGGGCAATTAAAGAAACTAATTACAGTGCTATTCCAAGAACATTTAAGGGAAGTTAAATTATCAAAAATAAAAGGTACAACTAATTTTAGGTCGGTAATGCTTGAACATATAATTGAATAACATCGTAAGATTAATAAAATCAATTTATCATCAATAAAGGATGTACATAAACAAATTAGAAAGCTTAGCAATGTCGAGGGAACAGGTAGATAACAATGAGATTGAACAACGATTTAGGAAAAGGATACTCACCGCTATTTAAATTAATATAAACTAACTTACAAGAGCGCAAGAAAAATATGTAAACTAGTTAGTTACAAGCACTGATGAAGGAAGTATGCCGCTTCCGAAATATCGATATTTGCAATCAAATATTAAAATAATTATTAGTGAACGGAAATTTGACCACAATTAAATTATTTAATAAAAATTAAGTTTGCCCATTTTTTCCAGGACATACCCTAATCGGAATATGTGTATATAATATAAATACATCTACTTATATAGATTTTAAAAGATGGGCTCTAAATACGTTGAAATCTTGATAGTTTGTATATTTTAAAATTTAGATTTTGAGTTTCGGATTTCAAGTCAGATCCTTTTTATCATAAAACAAAATTAAGACCTCAAATTTAATAGACATAATCAACGTTATAATTATTTCTGTAAATTTTATCGGTAACAAAACAATAATTTAAGACTTACATTATGTTTTGAAGTCATTTGTATTGTGTTGCTTATTAGATTATAGGTCATTATTGTTAGATTATAATAGATTTGGAATATGAGATCAAAAGTAACGCTTTTGTACTATTATTGTGATGGTAGAATCTGCTATCCTCCGTCCCGTAAAGTTTAAAATGCAAATTAATATGAAGATTTAGTCGTTTCCGGTATGCTAATATGAAAAAAAAATGTTTCGCAATATTATCCTTAATTGGAGAATGCACGTCAAAAATTATTCAGTTTTTTTACATTTTAATATTATCATTTGAAAATAACTTAATCATTCAGTATTAAAAAGGAAACCGAAAAAAAAACAAAAACAAAAAAATAAGAAAAAAAAATAATGAATTTGGAAAATCTTTTCTTAATTTTCGATATTAAGGCATTAAAAATTTTGTATTGTTGTATAGGAAATTTTCATGAATTTAGGTTTATTGTAAAAATGAAAAGAAATATTTTGTGTGTATGTATTTGAGAAGATAAAGAGAAAATAAAACAATAACGGGATTAAAATTTCTTTTTCCTGATTTTAATTTGAATATTTTTTTTTTATTAAATTTTGATAAATGATGATGATATCACTTGAAAGATGGCATAAGAGGGAATAATTTGTAAATGTTTGGAGAGGAAGGTGGTACAGTTTGTTTTTGTTTTACTTTTCTTTTGTTAATTAATTTCTTTTTTTAATTATTTATTATAACTGGATGGTGTCCCAAACTAAGATTTGGAATTTAAAATTCTCTTTGTCTTGAGAATTTGGGAAATATTACAGATAATTATTAAAGAACTTGCACACTAACTCCACATTTAATTATGGGAAAACGTGCCCAACTGAGTTCTTTAACGGTATTTAAGTAAATACGTAAGAGAAAAAAGTGAAATATTTAAGAATAGCAATGTAGTTAACCTTGGAAGAGGGCTCACTTAGAAAAAGCACATATAGATCAAAACACTAGAATTTCGGTCGAAATTCAATATTTATTGACTTATTGGCCACATTTTCGCCAAAAATCTGAAACTAAAAGTAACATCATGTGCAAAGCAAACGAAATATATTTGATTACGTATTCCAAATATTGAAAATTATATACCTAAGATCAATTTAGATATCAAACATAAAATTTAATCAAAAATTATTAACATAATAACAATGGATACGTGGTATTAAAAAAATCTAAATATATCCATTATATTAATAATTCTATACATAAAAGGCAGTTAAAAATTGCTTATATGATGAATTTAAATATATTAAATGCGCACTACATACACAAAATTTGTTGTTATACCTTGATTGATTTCTAAATTTAGTAAAAATTTATATTTACTTGCAGGCTTCATCAGTATAATTATACTTGATTCGTCTAAAACAATAACCAAGTCTACGAGTAGAAGAACAAATACGAGTATTTCTACTTTCCGACTTGAGTTCAATACGACGAGTCGAGTATGTATAAAACACTGAAGAAGTAGTAGACGAAATAGACTATTCTGTAAAATAAGCATATTTAGTAATATTATAAAATATTCGACTATTTTCAACAATTAAACAAAATTTTCTCTAGCGCTACAGAATAATAAGTTTAATCAATTTGTCACACTTAAATGTACATGTCTCGAATAAAAATACGTCAATAACATAAAAAGGTAAATATATATTTTTTGGTATTTCAATATAGTGCTTCCTCAACAGCATATAATATCCAGATGTAATAAAGTTTTGCTCCACATTGACTCTGTGAAGAAAAACTTAGCTTTTTTTAGCTAATTTAATATGCGCAGATTAATGAAGCTACCAACTTAAGTAGGTAGCGTATTTTACTACACTGATTATTTGGTGTTAATTTAAGTTGATCTTTAGTTGTTAAAACCGATTTAGCTATCAAGTTAATTGAAGATTTTTGGGACAAACTACTTAGTCCTTTGTTATTAGATTTGTGTTGAAATTCGACTGATAATCTTATAGCATCTGAAATCTGTTTAAAGTCTAACTTGTACGCTGTTGTACTTGGGGTCACAAACATAATATCTCCTTCTTTATGCTTGAATTATTTCAAAATTTCAGCTATTTGAACAGGTACTACTGTAGCAGCAATTGGTGCATTTGTTTTAGCTATTAAAATAATTTTCTTATCAGATCGAATTCCTAAATTTGAATTTAACTTTAAAGGTTAAAAAAGTCTATAAATTTTAATTTCTATCTTCAGAAATATGACGTGCTAATTGCGCAATCGACTAGAACTTTTTTCAGTTTTCATCTAAAACTGTAACATCTATTTTTTGTCGTTGAATCAAAGCTACAGTCTTGTAAATTTTTTCTTGATTCATACCATGCAATTTACTGCGAGATTTGAATATTTAAGTACGGTTTTAATTAAAAACGGCTTTGAACCTTTTAAAATTTCGTTTTTCCCCTAAGCCGTGTTTGATAATTTTTTAAATTTCAGAAGATGAAAAAGGTGGGAGCTTTTCCGATGTGTGATTTTTCCCAAATGCTCCAAATTTTTTATATATTTTAGTAGCAGCTGCTTGAGCCAATTTTTCAGCTTTGATTTTTTGCTGTATATTCTTTTACTCATATTTTCTAACTGAGTATAGTTTAACTTGAAGATTGTGAGTCATCTTCTACAAAAGATTTATACTCAAAGATTTATACTATTAAACGTTATTGCAGATACGGTTGTTGATGTGTCGTTTGCATTTTTACTTATAATATTTTTCAATGGAACTGATTATTGATTAGGCGACAGTGTAAAGTGCCTATTACACATCAATGAATGATCATTATATTGTTCATATATTGACAATATATTGTCCATATATTTATGAGAAATGATTGATTATCCTTCTATTCTCAATCAGTTGCCGCATCAATAATCTTCTAAATAAATCAGCTGATCTAAGATAATGGCTTTTTGGGGAACGTTCAGATAATATTCTAATGTGAATCTATAAAAAGAACAAATTTTATATTCAGTGCGGTAGGGTTACTACCTCATTTGTCACAATTTAGTCGACAATTTTGTTTTACAGACAGGAGAGTTTTTTCATTAATTTAGGGGTGTATTTTTAATAATAAAAACATATTTGTTTTTTATTTATTACATATTTTATTCTATCTATAATTTATTCTACAAAAATAATTAAATAACAAGTTTTTTTTTCAATTGATTTTTAATTACAAAATTCATTCATATTTTTAAATAAACTTTGTTGTGTTTTTCAAAATACAAATGTCAAAACAATACCGATTCTCGAAAGTGTTGAATAGACTAATGAATAGAATAGTATTTACATATAAAAATTTAAAAAAAAAACTTACAAATCCTGTCAAGCAATTCTCACATATTGTTGGCCAAAAATTGTCATGACAAATATTTGTCAACATTTTGTCGAAAAAATGTGAGTGGGTTTACAACCACAATTTTGTAATAAATTTTGTCGACAAATTGCCATCATAATTTTGACGACAAAATATTCGCACAATTTTCTGACAATATGTTGACAAAAACTTGTCATAATAATTTTTGGTTACTGGGGTTAGTACATTATTGATGTTTAGTCGCTCATCTGCAGTATTATTGTCCATATATTGTCAATGATGAAAACATAACGTGTAATAGGCACATAATAACTGAAACTGCTGAGGGATTCGAACATAATCCAGTATTTATCACAATTCCCACTTTCTATATTCTTCTTTTCACATTACTCATTTTTGCATATTGAAAATGTTTCCCTTCAATTTATTTAGGATCTACCATCACAAAATTTCTAATTTAATTAATTTCCATTTTTAAAACATCAATTTTATTACCTAATATAAAATTATTTACTTTATGTTCTATTTTTTATTTTTTTTTTTTGTTCTTTCGTTTTTTGTTGACTCAATGAAGGATGAACTTCCAATTCAATAAATTAAATTAAAATCAAATTTATTCATTCATATTAACGCGAATTACTTTAAATTTGACTTTATAATAAAATATATCTACTTGATAGTATCATTTAACGGAAATTAAACATTTGCATAAATAATCTAGGTAGTAACATAATAGATTATAATTTTAAATTAATTTTTTTTTTAGATTTACATTTTTGTTTTTGCAAGAACCCTATTACATTATCATTTGGGTTATAAAATAAACAAAAAAAAAAAAAAAAAAAAAACAAAAACAGAAAAAATATTAAAATTCAAAACGAAGGAAAATATACTGTCATGATAACGACGATATGTTTGGATTCTTCTTTACTCATTTTTTATTTCATAAATTCATTCCTATTTTTAAAAATGATAATAATAAAAAAAAAATGTTTTTCCATTCCATTTTTGAAAATTAAATTCCTAATAAATTTTAAAAATATAATTTCTTATATCCTGAAATATATCTGAAACCGTTAGATTCCATTATATTTAACTGCATTTATATAATGTAATATTTTATGTATATGTATTATGTACTTGTGTATAGGTTTTAGTCTCAGAATTAAGAATAGAACCTATAAACTAGGTCAGCTATCTTGAATAATTCACTTTTTTTTTTAATCCTGTTATTTCTTTCATTTCTTCCTGCCATTGCACTGCTCCAAAACATACATAATGTACACATAAGAGATTAACTTATGAATGAACAGAAATAAAATTAATATTTTTTTTTTAAATTTTGCAAAGAATAAAAAAAAATTTCTAGCATAAATCAGCCAATTAAATTTTCAAGTAGTCTAGATTTGAAATGCTTTTATAAATAATTTTATTATAAATAACATATAGTGTTTTTCTTATTCCATTTATTCGATTGAAACTATTATAGTTAACTAGGTTTAAGCTACTCATCTTTCAATATATTATGTGGTATTATTTTTACTTAATTGAATTGTACTACTTAGCTGCTATAAGTAAGATATTTTTCCAAAGTTAATGAATAATAAGAATTATACTTGAAATAAATATAGGACTTTGATGGCTGTAAGTCGGAGAGTGTTCAAAATTAAATAACAATGATATTTATTTATATTATATTAAATAAATATTATTGTTATTTAATTTAAATTAATTAATTTATTAAATTTAGAAATATATAATTTTGATTAAATTTTTATTTACTAAGAAAATATACTATTACTATGCTTGTTAGCTGCTACCGGTACAAGAAAAATGCTTTCTTTTTTCCTTCCAAACATTAGGCCCTTAAACAAGAACTTTTTGCAGAGTTTTTGCGATGAGCTTGCTACAACGAAAAGACAGGGAAGAAACAAATATTAACAACTACAATAATTACAACATTATCACATTACTACATTACTGGGTCCACTTCTAGTTGTGTGGTATCCTAGTAAATGTAGTCGGTGGGATATTCCACGTAAATTTCAGTGCTTTCATATTATCGCTGGTTGGTTTAAAAGTTAAAAGCTACACTGTAGAGGTATCAAGTTGTGCTTAATCAAAATTTATGACAGTGTTAGTTCAACAGTAAATGGCTATACATTTAGATTGGATTAGATAATTTTGAAAGGAGAGCTGCCCCTAAATCACCGCAGCCGCAAATGGGCTTATTATAATTTATTACTCTCTATATATCTATATATTTAATTTATTACGTTTATACATAAATATTATATACAATCTATATGATACCTACACCATGTTTAGTTTGCAAGTCAAATCACTATGTCTGGCTTCTTTTGGCTTTGACTGATTTTCATATAAAAAAAAATGTCTGTACATAACTATATTACAAAGTTCGAAATCTAATAGATAAGTGTTAAAGCTTCAAAAACAATTTGCTTCTACTTTGTTTTCCTTTCGAATTGTTTTCTATATCTACTGACATGATTTTCTACTTATTTTCATGTAGAAAATGTGCATATAGTAACAGTGGCTCACATTCAATCATATAAACTTTTTGAGCATCATTTAGTATTTTGTATATCTTGCGGACTAATCAAAATCGAAAAAATTATATATTATAATAGAGTTAGTTGTCAACACTTTACCTCAAAATTATTTAATCTATTCACCAAAAATGAGAGAAAATAAATCACCACACCACAATCACACCTACACTAGCATATCATTCTATTTATACAAATTTCAAGAGAGTACATAGCATAGGTAGAATATAAGTTTTATTTTCATCATTAAATGTAAGTAGGTGCTTACGTATAGACTAGTAGGTACTTGTTATTGTTTTTTTTTATACCTATTCATTGATATTGAAAAATATCAGTATATTTAAATCCCTGTTCTGTTAAAAACGTTAAATTTGGCTTTTACGTGAATTATAATTAATAAATAGGGGTCTCTAGTATATTATAGAATAGAGTAGAATGAATTTTTCTATTAAAACTAATTGCGTTATGCAGCCATACACCATACACCATAGTTGCGTTGTGCGTTTAGCACAATTTGAAGAAACTAAAATAAACCTACAGGATCAAAGAGTTAAACATGCACCACCATGTTGTGAATTTATATTTTTTAAATTTTAATTGTAATATTTGACACTATTATACAGCTTATCTAAACTTTTTCGAAAAAAAAGATAATAAATTTTAGCAATTTTAGAATTTAATTTTGTAAGTAACCTAATGTTTGACAGTGACTGACATTTTGCAACAATGCTCGGTTTCAAATTCATTTTCATGAATTGTCTAAAATAAATTAATTTCAATATTTTCGGTTTTTTCTTTTAATTTTAGAGCAGTAAATCTATGAGCTTATACTGTAGGATAGTATTGAAGTCAGTATTAGAAAATTAAGAACAAAAGACAAAAAGAAAAAAAAAAACAAATTTTGTATAAATTGAAAATTAAATTTAAAAAAAAAAACTATAAAATCAGAATTTCAATTATTATTTTTATAGTAATAACAAATTGTGGTTGTTGTTATGATATTCCATAGTAACATTAAATTAAATTGTGGTCTGGTTGCAAAACTTTCTGTGAGAAGTATGTAGGTAGGTAGGTACTCTTGAGTCAACACTAATAATGAAAAGAGATTTGTTTACTTATAATATACCTAATATATGTGTGTATGTGGTTCTTATATTTAATTTAAATAGGGTAGTTATAAAATTTTAATTAAGTGGTAGCACTTGATTGCGTCTACAAGTTTCAATAGATAGTTTTCAATAATGGAAAAGAAAAAAATAATTATTTTGAATAACTTGAAAAGCAAACAAATAATTTATCTCTATAGGTACTAGATAGCAATATAAATGCCACATTTTTGTTATAATATTTACACTAAACATTATAATATATATGCATAATATACCTCTGTACATATATTTCCAGAGATGTATTTCTATCAATTCAATAACTTGAACTTTTACTGATTTAGAAAGAAATAACTTGTTGAAAAGTTTTCAACCAAACAAATGAAATAATTTGGAAATTAATGTGAAACTTTTAAATTGCAACAAGTGTAGAAATAGAAATATAAAATTATTTTTCGCTTAAACGGATTAAAATTCATTCAACTCAGATTTAGGTTAATATTATAAAATATGATTTGATAATTGCAAAAATATATGCACTATGCTGTGTTATTAACACTAACACTTATCTCATTATATCACAAGCTATACTAGAACGTAAAAAATTTAATTTAGAAAATATGAGATCTATACCAAATTGAGAAAGCTTAAAATTATTTTCAAAAAAATATTTTTTGTAATAGAAAGCTTGAAATATATTATTTGAAAAACCAAATTTTTAAATTGTTTTTATAGCAATTAATTTTAAAATAGATTAAAAATAATAAATTTAAAATAATGCAAAAAATAAGAATAAAATGAGAGAGGTTGAAAATAATGAAATATAGTATCGTATTTTAAGTGTTTCTGTTGATTATAGAAGGTACATATTATATCATTTGATTACCAAAAAAAATTTTTTTTGGAGAAACAATAGATTTCCATATCCAATTTATCCTTCTACGATTAACTTTTGAACAAAAATATTATTATGGTGAAAATCATATTAGATAATAAATTTAAATAAACTATTATACTTAACAGTAAAAATTACCATTTAGAAAATGTACTGTATTATCTGTACTATATTAGTAGAACTGTATTGTTAACGTAATAATAATATAGTACTATACTAACCCGATGAAAGTCAGATGGCTTTCTATTTTCTATCAGATAATCTGATGTCTGACTGCGTTTACATTTCAAACTTTCATTAGATTCGGATTTAATGATAGATTTCGTCTGACGTGTAAACGCAGCCTAAAATATTATTTATAAGTACATTGGATATTTAAATCAAGGTCTATTCTTTTTAGGAACATTGATTTTAAATTGCTTGTTCTATTTACCGTATTTAAAATTTTCCAAATTTCAAAAAATTGCAAAATTTTGAAAAATGAGAAAGAGTATAGATACTTAATAATATTATTATTTATTCAGATCTTACATGGAGCAAATTACAATAATTATATATTTATTTATAACAATTTATGTTAAATTTTATATTTAAATTAAAATTTAAAAAGAAAGAATTAAAAAAAATATATAAAAGCAAAACTAAAAACTTATTCTAATTAAAAAAAATATTCGACCCATCCAAGGAATATGTTGATAACTCGAAATGTCAACTTATTACGGGATACGTATAAAGGAACTACCCGTAAGTCAGTCTTTTGAATGAAAAAGTCCCCGTGCTGATATCGTAAAATTTACGACTTTGAGAACAAAAAACAACATATTCAGTTTTTATAAAAACTTGTTTTCCAGCGTTAGAGTAAAATTTTGGTATAACAGTGAAAATAGTCGAATATTTTCCTTTTAATTTTACTGATATGCTTATCATACAGATACGCGTATTTCGTCTACTACTTGCAGACTTCTTCAGTGTTCAGTTTCATATTCAGTTTGACACTTTATTTGAAATTTTCCCGATAATATATTTATAAGTAGAGTTATAAACTTCTTACATCCAATAAAAATTTGCATTCAGTTGCTAATTTGATTTATCAACAGAATGCACAAAAATAATTCATTTTGTCACTAGTTGTAACACGAGTTATCAACATATTATACAAAAAAGTACCAAAAATATTAGTTGCTAACTTAATTTATCAACATAATTTGCAAAAACATATTGTCAATATTGGTAATAAGTGTGTTTGGCAACGTTAAACATGCATTTTTTTTAATTAAAATTGCTTGTCAAAAAAAAACCACGAAACGATAATCATCTGTTTTGTAATTACATTATTTGAAAATAGTGTTTTTCGAAGATTTTAATAAAATAAATAATGTCATCGCGAGCACAACAAATTTAAGAGTTAGCTAGAGCCAATTTAAATCTAAAAAGGCGTAAGTTTTAATTAAATTTTATCAACTTGGTTATTAATTACACACATTAAATCATTTCCACAAATTGAATAACATTATAGGCGGAAAAAACTACTAGGTTGTATATCAAAGAATGTTTGAATGTTTCCAAAATTTTTCGCCTTTATGAAGAACAATATTCCTGTAAGCCACAAACACAGCAAAGAGCCACCCTTCGCCAATTTAGGGATATTTTCAATACAGAATTTAATATTGGATTTTTTGTTCCTAAATCTGACCAGTGCAATGATTGCACTTCCTTTGAAAATATGAACGATGAAGAAAGAAAAGAAAATGTTGGTAGACACCTTCAACATTTGGACTTTATTAAACAAAGTCGGAAATTAAAAGCAGAAGATAAGCAAATTGCAACGGAAAGTGATGGAAAAATTATTGCGACTTTCAAAAGATTTTAACCTGTCCAAACTCAAACGTCAGTGCACTATATTATAAAAGAAAATTTTCTGTTTTTAATTTTACCGTTTTTAAAATGTGTTAATGGGAAGCGTATTGCTATGTTTGGGATGAATGCATCGCGAAAATAGGAGCAAGCGAAGTTTTAAGTTACCTCATGAATTTTATTAAAAGAGAGTCAGAAGCTGGGTGCCAAGAATTAAGATTTTGGTCCAACAATTGTCCAGGTCAAAATAAAAATAAAATACTATTTCCTGCATATTCATACTTTTCTTACAAATTCAAGGTTTCCAATATACACAGATTTTCAGAAAAAGGGCATACCCAAAATGAAGGTGATAGCATTCATGCCAGAATAGAAAATGAGAAGTACGCACTAATTAGAAATGCTAAAATTAAGAGAGCACCTTATCAAATTATAGAAATGGTTCAATAAGATTTTTATAATTTTAACATTTTTCAAGAACACAGTAAAAAGATTAAAGCTATATATGGTAAAATTAAGGAAGTTGGAGTCGACGCTGCAGATCCATTTATTGCATGAATCAAATATAAGTACGAAAATAATAATAATGACTTTGTTTTGTTTGATTCAAAAAATTTAATGAAGCGTGAACGGAAAAAAATTAATCCATATGAAACCGAGTTGAATTTACTTTATAAATCGTTTTTGCCAATTTTTAGAAAAAAACGTAGTATTTGATTACTTTATGCAAGGAAAATTACATTCCTAGCTTTTATCAGAATTTTTACGAAAACCTACCTGTGGTTGAGGACAATTCTGATGATGAATCGGAATAATTTATAATTTATGTGATATGAATTTGTCTAATAAAACTAATTTGATTAACTCTAAATTATTATGACTGAAGTTATTGTTATTTTCTTATTATGAATATGAAGAAATGTTTAGTTCCCATATTTAATGTGATGAAATAAATTATAATAATATAAACTTATCGTATTTTATTTGTTTCATGAAATTCTGAAAAGGTTATATTTATAGGAAATTAAAAATTGATAATTTTTATATGAATGGTTTTTCCATGTAATAGGTATTTAACTACACTTAAAACCAAAACAATATCGTAAAAGTTTGTGCAATAAATTAATAACTCTCTTTGGCAATCATGTTAGCAAAGAAAAATCTAAGCATTCATAATTCAAGTTATCAAGCAACAATTGAAATGTCTTTCATACAAAACGTTGTTTTTGCCTAAATCTCCATAATATTATTATATTAACCACTATTAACGTATGCTCATGTAAATTTGGCACAAAAATCTAACTTATGCTTAAATTTTATCGAATTTGGTAAAAAATTCATGGTTTTAAATAACTTAAATTTGCAAAAACTTAAATTGCATTTTCTGCAAAACTATGGTTTTCGAGTTATCAACATATTCCTTGGATGGGTCCATATATAATATATAATAATAAAAAAACTAAAATTAATAATGATATATGTATGTTGTACACATTACGCAATATTTAACAATTGAATTAAAAGTTAATAAATAAAGAAATAAAAATTAATATAAATTGAGCTACAATTATATATATATTATTCTGCATTTATCTGGATGTTTGTAAGTTCGACGGAAGGCTCCAACACATATACAAATTGCATATGTATACAAATGCATATATATACAAATTGGTTTGGTACTTTTTTTTAACCCCTGTCTACCATGCTGAACCTTTGCAGGAAAAATTAATTGCATGAACTATATTTTTTTAATTTAATGTTAGTCTTCTTCGCAAATAATAAGGAAAAATAATAAATAATAATAATAATATAAATAAAACAAACAATTTTTTTGATTTATAATAATAAGGACTAATAGAAATTTAATCAATAGTTTAATATGGTATAATAACCAAAAGGCAAACAGCATTTAACACAAAAAAAAAACATAATTCACTCAAAGGTTATTCTTATTACTTAAAATTATACATAACAATACACATGTGTATCAGCATATTTGTATTGTATAATATTATACATTATACTACTTTATTGCTTCTACCTTTTTTTTTTGGCATTATTGTGTGCGTAATTCACTTCACTCAAAAAAAATTATTTTTGTTTTTTTTTTGTTTTTTTTTATTATTTGCTGTATCTGTATTCTGTATGTTCTATATGCTCCATTCCAAAAATATTATTTTATTTTCAGTGTTAAGTGTTCACTTTTCACTTCACTGTTCAGGTTCACTGTTCAATCAATAGAACTTGACAGAAGTAGAGTAGGATAATTAACTCTACTTCTACGCCGGATAATAAAACATTGTTTTTTTTAAATTGAAAATTATTGATGAAAATGTTTTTGTATTTTTTGTAAATTTTACCAATTTAGATACAAAATTTTGAATATTTTTTTAAAAATAACACAATACCATAATAAAAGTTTATTCATATAGCAAAATAAGATCCCTATACATTATACAAAAGACAAAATTTATATGAAAATAAGATTCCATTTTTTAAATTTGCTCTCTCGGAGGACTCAATAACGCTAATACGGTATAATTTATACTAAATGGAACCCAACTACCGAATTATAACTAAATGGAAGTGACTACGAGTATACCATACAAAAATACAAACATTTTATACAAATTTGTTGGTATGGTACTTCTTTTTCTGTTATATAAAAAAAAAAAGATTAGTGTTAGGCCAATATAAACATAAATAAAAATAAATAAAAAGTGATATAAACATAAGTACTGTAATTTCGGAATAAAGAATCTAATGAAAGAAAAAAAGAAACTAGGATTTATTTTGCTTCCGTCATTTATGACGTGTTACAAAGCTAGTAATATAATAATGTAATCTATAAAAATACTCTAAGGCCATCATAAGATGCCCGTTCATTGACACAAAGATAAATTATTTTTTAAAAACTGCTTTCTTAGTAATAGGTTAATATGAGAATTGTATGTGTTACATGAAGACATCATTCTATTCAATGGCTTTATGCTTTTTGTAATTAGTTCCATAAAATTGTAAGTTAAACATATTCTTAGATCATATAATCTGGAATTAAATGTTGAGCTTAACGAGTAATTGGGTAGTAGAAATGTTTCCTTTGATTAATTCAGTTAAGACTACTAAATAAATTAAAATTCTGCAGTTTTGAATCGTATTGAGATGTAGTAAATTCAATCTGTGCGCATATGGAAGTTATCTTAATGAATCTTCCAATAGCATAAAGCAATTCTTTTTTGATAAGTTTTTTAAATTCACTTTAATTGTCTTTAACTAAAATATTGTAAACTGAGAGGTGGCATCTGCTATTTTAAGAACATTTTTCACTGTTAATTAAAAGTTATAGTAACAGGCATAGTAACAGTAATTTAAAAATGGCAGTTTTTTACATTTCTAGTTGTTACTTTCGACTTAAAAATTGTTTATAAGTAAATGTAGTGATAGTATAATATGTACACCTATGTATTATGGTATTATTTATATTTTGATTCTTCTAATTTACTTATATAAAAACAATAGCAACCGATACATTTTACAGAAATTAAAAAAAAAATTTAACAATATTTTTTAAAAATTTTTTTTTAATTTTATAACTCAATAACGAAAATCATAAAATAATTTTTTTAAATTTTTTTGGTTAAATAATAATTATAAATTATATTTAAAAATTAAAAAAAAAAAACACTCAAAAATAAGCTGCTGTATATAAGAGCAAAATGAAATTATTCATTTTTAGGTTAGATAAAATCACAAAATAAATTTGAGTACAATTTTAACTTAAGTCAATTTTAGAAAAGTGGTACATGAATAAAATTTAATATAACACCCAAACTTAATGTTATCTCTTATATATTTTTATAGAATATTTGCCATGTAGATAATAATTGAGTATGACTTAAATTGGTGTAAGCTGTTATAATATCATGTGCAATAAAATAGTCCAGCTGAGTTAGGCGAATAAATAAATGCAATTTTCTCAACTTTAAAAATTTATAAAAGCCTCGGCATTTTTGTGGAGCATAGAATATTGCATATAGGATGTGACTGTAACAATATCTCATTTGTCGCTTATATTGATTTAAGCAGTCATATATTCTTTTTTCATTCAAATTCAACATTTTTTCAAATAAATTGTTTGACAAAATGTTGAATTTGAATGAAAAAAAGTATATATTATTGCCACAGGACTGTTTTTAATTCAAAAAATTGTATAGTGTACCTTTTATAAATTCGAAAAACGAAAATAATAAAAAAAACAACAACTAATTTTATAAAATACAATTTCGAACTTTACATATTAAACTTTTTGAATAAATAATACAAACAATTGACTTTTAGGTAAATAGTCTTAAAACCACCCTTTTTAAAAAAAAAGATATTAATTTATTATTATGTTCCATTTAATAAATTAATTTTCACTATTATGCTTCAAATTTGTATAAATAAATAAATTTTTCGAGTTATTGGAAAAATAAAAACTTTTCTATTAAATATTTGTCAATTACTTTAACACACACACACACACACATATACTACATATGTATAATAAAAACGACAAACTTTTAAAATAATATTTTTTTGTTTTTAAAAATTGCAGCAATAAATCCTTTTGAATTACGATTTACTTAAAAAACTAAAATAAAACATAACAAAAAAAAAAAAACTTTCCATGATAAACTTATAGAAAATCCATTAAATTGTACTACATGAAGTCCTCGCACCATCAGTTTACCAATAAGATGGTTCAACCATATAGTCATGAGAGTAGTATTTTGGTAGAAAAGCAAAAGGAGGAGTAACTTTTATATTAAAATTATATTTGTACTTCTAATAATATAACAGTTTTTCTTTTCATTATTAGTTTTCTTTTACTTTTTTATTGTCGTCAAGATCAAATTGGGACATCAACTTTTGGGATTACTTTAATGTTTTTATCCTTAAAAAAATTTTTTATATGCTTTTGTCGTTTTTTTTTTTTTTTATTATTTTTGGTTTGTTTTTCTGAACTTGATTAGAAAATATATCTTATTTTTGAAATAATATATTTTTATGCAGTACCAGTTATTGGTTCATCAAAGCTCTTCTTCACAACAATTATTGATGGAAGGAGAATAGAAAAACTTTTTAATATTAAATTTTTTTCTTTCGATAAAATATAACCCTTTCTGAATTTAAATAAAGCTCAGAGCACTCTAAAAGTTAATTTAGCTTTCAGTTGTGTTTTCATGTAATAAAATTTTGTATAGTTCCATTTAAAGAATATTGCCTTAAATTCTTGAAATCTTATTTTTTTTTTATTGAGTAAAATGTGCTTCAATATTAAATTCTTAAAATAAATATTTTCAAATAAATATTTTGAATAATTATTTAAATAAAATTTTAGTTTTCGAATTTACTTATCTATACTGAGTTTAATCATTGTACCAATTTTATTCAACAAAAAAATTAATATAAAAAAAATATTTCACCTTGAGCGCTTCACTGATTACTAGTAACTATGTTAACACTAATCATGGATAACTTTACAATTAAGTTAATGACAGTTAGGGACATTCAAAATATCAAACAAAATTAAACTAAGAATTTATAGGACTAAGAATATATAACCAATGTTAACCTGTAGCTGTGAAACCTTTACCTTATGAAATAAGTAGTGAAACTAATACAAATATATTTAAACATAAATTAATAGAATATGGTAAACAAAAGTTTATGTAATAATAAAAATTATATTGTACATTAGTGAATTATATAATTATAAATAGACAAAAAATAAATTAATTTTGTTAATAATAAATTAACAAAATTAAATAAATAAAATAAAAAAAAAATTAAAAAAAACTTGGAAAATGATGATAAAAATAAAATTGAAAATATATCAAAGATTTATAAGAAAATTATCTGTTCCAAAAATAAATATCGATGTTTAATTTTAGATCACATTAATTAGGAACTAGAAGTAAAAATTAAAACCTAGCAGAATATAAAAAGCAGAAAGACTATCAAGCCCAACATCAAGATAAGATAAGTCGAACAATTCTATAAAACAGTGGTAATATATGAAGTATTTTAAAACTCGAAAATTTGATCCAATCTTCTACGCATCAATTGTTTTGATAATCTTATAATAGAACTTATCAGACTAATTAAATACCAACATAATACCAGTAAAATATAAGAGAATAATAGTTATAAGCACGAATTAATCACTGTAGAAAGATTGCGTAAAATGACGTCACTCATACTCCAAATATAAGAGGAAATATAAAGATGATCATCACCTATACAAAAGCTATATGAGAACGCTGTTGAAACACTTGTATTTGAAGGAAAAAAAATGATTCTTCACAACAAATAATTAGAAACCCTAAAAATAAATAATAAAAACATTTTGGAATATCCATTGAAGAAATTATGTTTAATGAAAACATCAATTCTGTATCCAATAATATCAGCACGTTAAAGGTTGCTAACTGCTGTATTTCAGAGAAGAAAAAAACGGTGTTGGTTACTTCAATATCTTTTTAATATATTTTACACAAACTATAATAATATATCATCGGCTCCAATTGCAGCTACTTGAATAATTTTAGACCAAATATTTTCCTTAACTTTAACTCGTATTTTTCTAATTATCAGGAAAGTTAAAAAAGCAATAGTTTGACTGGATTAATCAGCAGAAACTGGATATGAAAAAATTCCAACTAAACTTATTAAAAATTTTCCTGAACAAGTCAGTCAGATTTTGGTAGAGTACATTATAAATATGTCATGTGAAATATCTTGTTTTCATAACTTACTAAAAAATACGATAATTTATGTAACCATTATTTTCAAAAACGGAAGTAAGCAAATTTTCTCGATATATAGACCTTTTTGGATTCTTAATGCATTTTAAATATTTTTTGACTTCCTAAAAATTAATAATAATCTCTAAGAAGGGTAATATAGATCGAGACTTACTTCAACACAACAGCGGCTTGCCTAAATTTAATTAATTTCATCTCCAAATACTCAGATGAAATAAAAGTCGTTTTCTGAGACCTGCAGAAGGTATTCGGAGGATTCTGGAGGGAGATGTTTTATCGGCGTAGGAGCTAGTGACCATATCTGAAGGATAGCTGGGTTTGCTAGCTCTCCAAAAATATATATTTTTTAGTGGTACATCTTATCTTTTAAGGACGAAAAGGACATTTGAAAGTATCCTTGTTGTTTTGATGTTTTTGCATAAAACCGTTATATCTGTAGATCCATTAAACATATATATATTCAGTTATATACTCTAGAAAGATAACGGTCTGGAACATATTTCAACATTTATTTGATGATTTGATTGGTGCTGCCGTTATGTAGATATTGTAGTTCAAAGTAGAAAATTTTGCAAAAACAAAAACAATCTTTATTTTTTATTTTTTGAAAATCCAAATATCTCAAGATTTTGTTATAAAACCTACCCAATATTTATATGCTGTTGGAAAGGTCTAATTTTTTCTATTAGTCATACATACATACTTTATGTCTATGACGAATATTTTAGAAGATATAAGCATTTATTAAACAAAATGTTTTATTTTTACCCTTTTTCTATATAAAAATAGGAATGTGACTTTTTAAGAAATACTAAACTATTCGACGTAGACATAAAATATATATCTAAATATATATAAAAAAATATACCTTTACAACAACATATAAATATTGGGGAGGTTTAATGGTAAATCTTGAGATATTTGGGTTTTCAAGAAAGAAAATTGTTTTTTTTTTTTTCTAAAATTTTCTACTTTGAACTATATTTCTATAACGGCAGCACCAATCATGATAAAATAAATGTTAAAATATTGTCCAGACCGGTATCTTTCTAGAATATATAACTGAATATAATATCTAATGAATCAACAGATATAACCGTCAACAAAGATATATATTTTTGGAAAGCTAACAACTCCAGTTATCCTTCGGATATGGTCATTAGATCCTACGCCGATACAACATCTCCCTCAGAAGAACCGGTATTCGATTGTGTTGGTTATGAAATTCTATTGCACAAATTTTCGATAACCTAACATATAATTTGTTGATAAATTAACATAAAGTAAGCTTGTAATTAATATATGATTATATTATTATACAGATGTTATAATAATTGTAACTAATATAATTTTTTTTAATATTACGATTACCTCTACTAACCACAAACTCGAATTAAGAAAAAAAACTTCAATACTTTATACTTTTATATATATATTTTTTTATATAATTTATTTATCTTTTGTATCAAACCTCACTCCTAATTCAAAAAATTGATTTCTAATTTTAAAATTGCGTGTTAATCAGTTACACCTTTTAAAGTTCAAATATCACATAAATCGAATAAATAATCTTTTTAAATACATAATTTTCAAAGTTATTAATGATTAATGTAAGTTCAAAGGAAAACCAATAAATATTTATTTGATACTAATATATCTTTTTGGGTTCTATTGTATTAAAAAGACAGAGAGAGAGAAAGAGAAAGAAAAAAAATGTATTAAGGATTGTTAAGATATCCATTTTTACTTCAGTCTTTCATTTATTTTTCTATCTATTTTTCCATCTATTAAAATATTTGATTTGGAAATAAAATTTAACTTGATTGAGTTGTTTTAGAAAAATATATTATGTAGAAATAAAATATTTCTTATGATAACATGCTTATCTAATTAATGTAATAATGCTACTGCTTGTATTATACATCATTTTTCTATTTATTTTTTTATTATTAAATAGCTTTTAGAACGTTTTTTGTACATAAATAATCTAATATGTTTTTTCCAACTTTTGATGTTACAATTCTTACTATTTAGATATGATAATGATATGATGATCAAAAAGAGACGTGGCAATTCAAATATTTTTAAAAAAAAATTTGATTTTTAATTATAATTCAATTTAAAATTTAATCCCATGTAAAAATCATTTTTCCATACAAAGATTTTAATTTATGAAATTGCCGCAACTACCCACCAGATTTAAATTTAATTTTTATTCTTAAATAAATTATGTAGCTATTAGGTTTTTGTTTAAGATAAATCTATGAAAAACATACTGTTCACGGTAACTTGAAAGAATAAAAAATATTGAGTACGATTTTTTATTAAAACTTCCTCGAATTTCAGCGGAGCGGGCGAATACTACTTATTTTTAATTGGGAAATTATTGTAACAAATTTACGTTGATTCAATTTTATAAACGTAAGACTTAGGTAATCTTTGAAAAATTTCGAACCATTATACGAGAAGGGTTAAGTTCGTTAATCGAACTATTGTTAAATGTTTTTTTAGTTTTCGATAACAAACTTTACTATATTATAAATAACATTATAAATACATTATATTCCATCATCATCATCAATGTCCTACAACCCCATCGATGGAGCATAGGGCGGATAACATTATATATACATTATATTCCTTACAACTAACTGCACACTTGCGTAACTTTGTTTTACTATATAAAACCTAAGATAATATGGAAAAACTGAAGTATGGAGTATGAGTAAAACTGATATGAACAGCCAAAATTTACACAAAAAAATGTCCTTAAAATACTGAACCAAAAAATATTAGGGAATGGAAAAGGTTATTTAGAAGCAACAGACAATTTATTAATCTGATTAAGACTGGAAACATTATACAGTTTGTCCGAAACACTAAAATCGTTTGCTGTTAATGTCCAACAAAAATTTTAAATAAGCAATTGTGCTAAATGGCCGGTAAGGACTACGTGGAGAAAAAAACCATTAAAAAAATGTTTATAAAATGTTAAAAATTATGCTAAAATTCTAAGAATAATATTGGAAACAATTTGCACAAAACCAAATGCTTTAGAAAAACATAGTGATGTAGGTCAAAGCTTATCCAGATTTATATCATCATCATCATATGTAATAATTTTTCATTTTGCTCACATTACATACATAAACGCATCAAATTATTATCAAAATTAATGCAATTTTTTGTGTATCTTAAAATTCAAGGTAGAAAATTTTGAAATTTACTACATAATATATACTGTACTACTACATCCCATATAAACATACGTTGAATCGCTTTTTCTTTAAAAGTATTAAATTCTTATAGCTAAAGGTTAAAAGGTGAAAAGATTAAAATTTCAAATTAAAAGTTATTAAAATTTGATTGTATTATAAAAGGGCATTAACATTTAATTGTATTTTTCGGCAGCCGCCCTACGTCCTATTTGTTTGATTATACAAAAAACTACTATTTGATATTTTGTACCTACTTCTTCTTCTAATATAATTTTTTTCTTTTATTTCTATTTCAGATTTTCAATCATTCCAAAACAAAAGAAGTAAATATAACTATGCTGCCACTACATTTGCAATCAACAGAAAATAGTATAACTATTATAATAATACAACACTGTTCATAATATTAAAACATTGTTAATATAACAATTAAAATAACTAACTTATCTATTCATTGAAATCTGAATTTATTTCTAAAATTAAAGAAAAACAAAAAATAGATAAATTAAAAAATATTAAATTATAATAAATTTGTAAATATTAAATGACAATTTATATACATATTAAACAATGGTGCAATTTATAAAATAAGTGTGTAAACTAAAATAATATGTAATTATAAAAACTATCATTCAAAAAGTAGGTAAACACATAATTCTATGAAATTAAATAAGTTAATTCAAATATCAATTCAGTGTCAATAATTCAATTAAATTCAATGAAAAATATGATAATTTTTCATGAAAAATTATTAAAAATAATTACTAATAAGAGGAAATAAAAATAATAATTTTATAATATAATTTGGTAATGACTGTAAATGAGTAAAATATTATTTTCTTTAAATATACAGAGTAGAAAATTTCCTTTGAATTTTTTGTTATTATTGTTTTTTTTTTTAACCCTTTTTTCGAAAATTCCAAAAGTCTACTCAACAAAAATACTTACATTATAAAGTATTTAATTAAAATTTAATCTTTAAAATTTTATATTAATTAAAGTGGAATGAAAAATAATTAGCAACAATCATAGTAATAATAAATAACAATTATTATAAAAAGGATAATTTACAATACAATCATAATATTAACATATTAAATCACCCACACACATATTACAGTACATAGTAATATATTAACAATGGATATTATTATTATAATGTATTTGTTGTTGGGAAATATTTATTTATTATAATATTATATACTTATTGTATTATTTAAACAAAATAATAACAATTTATAATATTTTGAAGAGAAAAATATTATAATATCTTGCCCCACCCAATTTTAAATTGGAATTTTACATTGTAATGGATTAAGAATTTATAAAAGGATATTTATTATACACTTAAAAAAAAAATAATAAAATGCAGTAATCAGGTGAGTTCGTGATAGTCAAAATGAAAATAAAAATGAAAATAATGAAAAATATAATTGAAAATTAATTTAATTATACAAAATAAATATTTTTAAATTATTATTATTATATATTTTTTTTTTAAATAATAATTATTTAAACTGTAAATAGATGTACATAATATTATATAATATGTATATAAGTATTATTATTATATTCTAATTGGATGAATGAGTTGGATAAACGTTTATTTCGACTTTCAGTTAAACAAAAATTTGTTAACAATATAAATTATCTATTATGCAAAATATTTTGTATTGAATATATTATCATCAATCGACATTATTAACATGATCTGATGCTGAACATGATTATTAAGTCCTTTCCAGCATAATCCATTTTTTTCTGTTTTAACGATATCGAATTATTTTACAGCATATTTTTTATATCATTTCCGCATTGACTTGGTGGTCTTTTTTAGTTGTTCTTTCTGGTCTTTGTCTCCTTTATAACAATATTTTGATTCATCGGTTATGATTTATGGTTGCCACATGATTTGTTAATCTCAACTTAACATTTTTTTATACTTTCTGTAATTTATTTATTTATTTATTATTTTATTTATTTCAAATACTAAAATAATGTGTGTACATTAAACACTTATTATTATCAATAAGTTTAGTTATTTGGAAGTTTAATCGTATTTGAAGCTCTACTTCGTTTTGTAATTTCAAACATCGATTCATTGCTATTTGCGATAATTCTAACTTAGAAAATTTTATTAGTACGAACGCTTTTACGATATACGATATATTATAAAAGAGGTGGAATGACAAATATTTGAAATTGATGATAATATTTATCTTTTTTTAATTGAATATTTATTCAAATTTCATAGTTTACCAAACTCTAATTATTCAGTGTTTATTCGACGATAAATCTTACATATTTTATTATGTCTACTTAATCTTATTTCATGTCCTAAATATTGTGTATTTTAATACTTGTTTTATAGTTGTTGAATTCAGTTAAAATTCAATATTTTATCTAGGTAATTAGGTATATTTTCCTAGGTTGATAATAGATTGTTAATCCTGCATTTCCACTCTCTTCCAACAATACTAGAAGCATACGTGTGGTGCATCGTGACAGTAAGTTGTCAGTATAAGTAATAAGGATATAATATGTATATATATATTAATATATTAACTAAACACAGTGCCGAAATGTCTTTTAACAGACAAAAATTAGTATTAGGGTTTTATTGTATTCTCTTCCGATAATATTTTATAAACTTGTTAGTGATTATTTTGTTCATTAATAAAATAAGTACGGTGCTGCAAGTTTTACTACACATAACTACATTTTTTTCGGAGTATTTATTTACCAAATTTCTGTCTTATCAACTCATTAAATGTGGAAAACTAGTACTATTGCGTTCTTAAATTGCATAGTTTTAATTTACTCGCATCAGTTTGTACCCCTAAATTATGCTCTGTATCATTTTTTGTCATATCCCAAAGACAATGGCTGGACCAGGTAGAAAAACCAATAATTTACAATACATTTTTTTGATTCATCGATAACCGAACTTGAAACATTTCGGTTGAAAGGCAGCCGCTCTACTTACTGTGCCATCCTATGTGTAATGTACACTTCATTGTACTATAAATGACGATCAAAGCAATTCAATTATTTTCGGTGATTTGAAAATTGAAATTATGCTATTATGTAGGTACCTATACCTACTGAATTATTATTAAAAAAACAAATTATTACCAAAATTTTCGCGTTGTAATCAAATCTGATTAAAATTTCATGAAACGGAAATTAATTTGTCGATGATAATATTTCTCAATTATTTAAATAACCAAAAATTAATTAAAACTATTAATAATTAAATTTAATAATATAAAATTATTTATATGATTATAATAGTCAATAATAACGGTATTTATATTGTTTTTGTTTTTTTTCTTTGTTGTTGTTTAATTTTAAAATTGAAAATCTCTATAAAATTTTAATTTTTAATTTAATGGAAAATAAAATTTATAAAATTTACTTTTGAAATATTTGAACTATACAAAGTAGGATTTAAAAAAAAATAAGTTAAAATTTTATTTTTTGGGTTTTAATTGATAAAAGGTACAGATTTATTATCTTAAAAGTGAAAATTTGTTTGTTGCTATACAACGCCCACAGGTTTAAAGGTAGAGTTCTGAAATTTTGCACAGTTATTCATTCTTTCAAAGCTATCAAATGACAGTTTTGGGTAGCTGCCATACAACTCCCAGCACCTATCAGGAATATATCAAAAACCAATTGTGTTACAGACATGAAAATTTACGCATAGATATTTTTTCAAAGATAAAGAAATAAGACTGTTACCGATTTTGTATAAATAACATTTGCCATAAACTAATGAATTCAACACAGCTTAGTGAAGGCTAAATTTCAGAAGATTTAAATGTCAAAATTGCTATTTCAACGATCAGTACAAATATACAAAGTACTTGTACAAAGTATTGAATAATTTAGTGAAAAAAAATTTAAGAATATTAATTTTTGATAAACCAATTTTTTTCAATTCGATTCATAAATCAAACTTTATTGAATTAAACTGTATACATTTTGTATTTGACTCGGACAATTACTATTACTATTATTTGACTTTTATAATTTTGCTAGTTTAAAGTTATAACTTTTAATTTTCTTTACAAGAAACTTCAATTGAAATATAAAGAAGTAGATTAGTAATAATAATTGTCGACGTTTCATTATTTGCAGAGTTATGGACAGTAAAATATCATAAAATATTTATCAATTGCACATGATAGTTTGCTTTGTCCCCCTCAAGCTTCGTGGCATATTTCTAAGAAAAGATTTTAATTTTATTTAAGTTTTATAAATCACAGTGAATGAAATAAGTTCCAAAGTACAATAAACTAATCATTCCAAAGTAACAAGATAGTTTTAACGAATTATTTAAATTTAAAAACAAAAACACAATTTCTTTATTTAGCCTTTCAAAATTTAATTAATTTGAAGCAAATATATTTTTTGGACTTTAAATATAAAAATGTATTACTTAACATGTAAAATTTGAAAATTAAACAAACAATTACTTTTCACTGCGAAAAACATCTCTTATTACTTTAAACTAAAACCTCTAAAAAACAAAACGTTAAAATTCAAGAACTGTTGTTAGTTAAATGAAAGTTGTTAAAAATGAATTTCATGTTCTTTTAATTAATATGTGGCCTCGGTAGCCGGGTGGTAAATCACCCGAATGTAGTAAAGTAACGACTGAGGAGCACGGGTTCAAACCCCGTGAGAACCGAAAAAAAATTCAAATGGTGAACAGAAAATGTAAATTTCAATACAATCACATCGGTTCAAATTTAATTTAATAATTGTTTGTTTTTTTAATTTTATTAGTTCAATAAAAAACTATTATAACATCATATTTAAAACAAAATTTACAAATTTAAAGGAATATTGAAAGTTTTAATTTTAAACATTCGTATATAAAACTTTAATTTTTAACTATTTAAAATTTCAAAAGTAAATAAAATTTAAATACTTTATATCTCATTGTTCTTTATAATATCAATTAGTTTTCTTTTAAATCTTGAAATATCCATATCATTTTTAACTGCATTGGGTAACAAATTAAAAGATTGTGTACCCTTATAGAGTAGACTATTTTGTGTTCTGGTTCTCCTGTATAATGGGAGTCTGAAATCACCCCTATTTCTTAGAAAGTAATAACCACCTACATATCTAATATTCTTTTGTAAATATTGCGGCATCCTATCATATTTCAACTTATATACCAACATTATTGCATTAAATTTTAGTCTTTGATTTACGCTCATCCATTCCAATTTATTTAGCATATCCTTACTTCGTGTTCTTCTGTCACACTTTAATATAATTCTCATAGCTCTATTTTGAAGTACTTGCAATCTATTTGAGCTTTCAGTATTACATATAAATAAAATCGAGGAACAGTACTCAAAATGTGGTAAGATAATTGCATTATAAATTAATATTGCACACTTTAGTGATATTTTATTTCTGATTCTTGCCAAAAAAACCAAGTTTTTTCGAAATTTTTTTACAAATATTATCAGAATGCATATTAAATTTAAGCTCTTTATCTACAATGACTCCTAGATATTTAATACTGCTAACACACTCTAATCGTTCATTATTAATATTTATATTTAAATTTTCTATTTGAGAATTTATCACCATACATTTTGTTTTACTTACATTAAGTTTTAACTTGTTTTTTGACAACCACTCATATAATGTTTCTAGGTCCCTGTTCAATTTATTTTCTAAGTCTACCAAATTATCCCCTACTAAGTAAATTAATGTGTCATCCGCAAACAAAGACAATGAAGAAAAGGCAACACTATGCTTTATGTCATTTATGTATAATAAAAACAACATTACTCCCAAAACGGATCCTTGTGGAACTCCTAGTTCTACTCGTTTTTTGGCTGATACATCCTCTCCTATTTTTGTTTTTTGGAATCTTTCATTTAAGAAACTTTCGAACCACTTCTTTTCAGTGCCTCTTATTCCGTATTTATACATTTTTTCTATTAAAATTTTTCGATCCAGTGTCTCGAAAGCCCTTTTTAAATCTAAAAAAACCACGACGATAACTTTCCCAGAATCAGTTTCTTTCTTCCATTCATTTATTATCCAATTTAAAGATGTTTCAGTTGAAAATCCTTTTCTGAAACCAGATTGTTCTTCACAGATAATATTTTTTGTAGTTAGAATTAATAAAGTTAATAATATATCTTAATATACAAGATGAACGACGTGGTGAGTAAAAATGCAAGAATAAATGAATAGTAAATTATGTACACCACAAAAATATTAAAATTTTAGCAAGTTTTTGGTGCTGCATACTAAAAACATTTCAAATAGTTACACCAAATAATGACGGTTATTTCCTAGTTGAGCGCCATCTATACTCTAAAAGAAATTTCAATTACAGTCAGTTTTTAAAAAGGCTTTATAAAAATTCTGTCATTTTAAATAAACACACAAACTTATAGAAAGAAGTACAAAAAGAAAAACACAAACAAAAATTTAAAACAAAACAGAAAAACAAATATCAGATCAGATCGCATACTCTTCAAAAATGATATAATAAATGTTAATTCATTTGCTTCTACTATTATTAAAAAAAATATATAGTAAAACACGATTACAGTCATTCACTAAATTTCAGTAATATTTCTGACTATTACCGTTTCGTGAAGGCGTAGTCAAAAAAAATTGCATCTTTATAAACAAAATCAAATGCAATCAAATATCTTTCGTATAACAATTTTAAGCTTTATTTTATTCTGTTATGTAATCACAAAATATCCATTTGTAATAAATGACAGAAAATTTTAATAAAATAATTCACTTTTGACTTATTTTTTGGTTTTATTGAAAAAATTGGCCTCATATTTTAATGTGACTATAAACGATAGGGATAGTATGAACTTATGAAGTTTATTACTTTCTTTCAAACAAATTGATAGCTATTTCTATAGCAGAATTGTGAATACAAACGTTTTTGACTACAAACGAATTTAAATACATTAATCTACTACGTTGAGAGTAACGGGATTTTAATGTGTTAAGTTATATTGAAATTAGTGTTAATTTCGTCATAAACTATTAGGTATTATACCTTAATTTCATTATATATATATTCAATAATCAAGCGATTCAGAAAACAACTACAATTATACCAAAACAAATATTTATTTTTATATAAAATCGTACCTGAAAGAACTACTTTTGTGCGATTGCGCAGGGGATTCACTAGTAAATATACAAAAATATATACCAAATAATTAATATAGTTTAAAAAAAAGGCCGACATTTCGAAAATGAAAAGAACCCATAAAGTTGATCTGCAGATTTATCTGTAGGAGCAACAGTTAAAATAAATAAATAAATAAATAATAATAATTAATATAACTTTTGAATCAGATAATAATTTCTGGCATATAACCGATTATTTAATTTTAAATATAGTCAACAAAAACAATCTGAGAATCGTAATTTTATTTTTCTGGAAAAAATGAATTTAAAAATAATAATAAATGACATCGATTCCCAAAACCTTTTAGATGAATGTTGCTTAGTTGCACTGAGGAGCACAACAAAAAAATAATGAAACAAAATATTGTTAAAAAACATTATTTAGTCAGACGAATTTGCATTTGTGAATGTACTCTTAAATAATCCAGCTTTTTTATTTTACATATTTTTTCTATTATTAAATAGAATTTTTTATTATTTTCTTTAAAAAATTGTATCTCTAGGATTTTTTCTCTTCCATTTTTTATTTTTTATATTGTATATTGTAATCCAAAAATGACACGATACTAGAGAAAAAATCCTTTTCTTTTCAATTTTTATTAAATATCCTTAAAGCTGGTTAAGATTTTTGTTATGGAAAATTTGTAAAAAAAAATTTTGTTGCCATGTCATGTAGGTATGTATATAACCCATGATTTTTTATACACTATTTTTAAAGTTTTAAAATTCCAATAATATACATAATAAATAGTTTAAGTATTCTTTTGAATAGAGAAATCTTCAAAAGGAGAAACCTTCAGAGAAATTCAATTTTTTTTTTCGTTTTTATTATAGGTATATAAAAACTCAAATTAAATTTGAATATAATATATATATATATATATATGTATCTATATAAAGCATTAGGATTACCATATTTATAAGAAGTTAGGAATTAATTTTTGAATATGAATATCTCTAAAGTTCAAGTCGCATTTTAATACAAACACGAGTGATTCAGAATCCAAGTAATCGATCAAATTTATTATCGATTTTTATAATTTATTTATTTCATCATCATCATCATCATTATCCTATAACCCCATCCCTGGGGTATAGGGCGGAATTTATTTACGTAGTCAGAACTAATAAACATGCTGTGTACTTAACCTTAAATTTGTATTCATTTTTGTGGTCGCACTGCACCTAAGGTAAGGTGGATTTTCCCACAACGACCGAACGTCCGGAAAACTTTTTTAACCAATTAAAATAAATTTATTTTAATTTCACGTACATAAAATAAACTGTCGTAACATTTTTCTTTACCCAATTTCTTAGTTGAAATATTTTTAACCTTTGGCTGAAAGCTGAAGTAAAAGAAAAGGATAGATATATAATTAACCTGTAAGTAACCTATTTTTTATGAACATTGATAAAGCAAATGCAAATTTTATAACAAACACCTATTGAATGTGCAGACTAGATTTAACAACTTGTATTGTAAAGCCAAATATAGCAATTCAGAAAGCCATTTTTCGGTTATAAATAGAATTCTTGAAACTTAAATTTGACTTGTAAACTGGGTATGGATATTAATTTAGAATCATTTTACAATTTTCGAAATTTTTCTTCTGAATCCAAATAATTAAGGATAAATTTTTAAATATCAAAAACGATAAAAAGACTTTAAATGTTATATAAAATTTGTATATTTTAATGGAATAAAAATTTCTGGAACAAAAACTAGTTAAGTGATATTTGACTAGTGAATTAAATTTAATTTTAAATAATTACAATTATTATAATAATAGTTTAAAAAAAAAAAATTTTAATTTTCTAATAATATATGGCAACTCTAAATAATTAATATTTTGTGTTTGAAAAAAAAAACCATTCAATCGAAATATTCCAATTGTATTAGGGTAACAATGACCAAATATTTTGTTGATAAAAGGCAAAAAAAAAAAACAAAAAAACAACACAAAAACAAAGGTTGAGCTTTAGCAAAACTTATATTTTGATATTTTGACAACTCTATTTTCTATATACACACACACACACTTCCTTCTCACCCCATTTTTAATACCAATACGTACCTACTATGTTAATGAAGAAGACCGCCATCATATAGTCACATATTTTGATCAAAAATTCGATTTAAACTTCTGTAAATGTATTGTATATTAATATATGCTGGTTGAATATATGTGATTTGATTTTATTATAATGAGTTCGAATGAAAATGAAAATTATTTAATTGAGCAAAATATTCATCCTGTTCAATAGTAACAGTAAATCATTTTAGAGTTAATTCGCACAATTTATTGTGAAAATACAGTAGAACTTTTTATTCGAAATTAAGAAAATTTAAAAGCTGAAAGAGTAGATTGTAGGTTTAATAAAATTTTATTAGGACAATTAACTCCTGTGGGCTTTCGTGCTTTATTCTGTGTATTTACATAGTTTGTACAGAATTTATATGAAATTTTCTGCAAACATTGTTTATACAGAATATGTTTATACAGAATATGCAAACTAAAATACAAAAAAATTTAATGCATTAATAATTATATAACACTGTATAGGTTTACCTAACATTAAAGTTAAATTTAAGGGGTAAAATAAAATAAAGTTGTTAATAAAAGATTTTGAATTAGAAAATTTAACATTTGTTCAATTGGACAAAACGAGACCGAAAAAAAATGTTAATTGCTGATAATTCTTTTTACTTCTTTGTTAATAGCTATATTTGATGTTGGGCGCCTGTTGCTCTTAGAAACTATATAATAATATGATAATCTGTTCACTGTATCTTTTCCGTGGATAATCAAACCAATCCTCTTCTAATACCGCTCTAACGCGAAAATACAAACTACATAGGGAAGAAGGTAAATAATTCTACAAAAATTAAAACTGAAAGGTTTCGAAAATTATTTTTGACAACGATAATATAAATTTCCTCGTATTTAAACAATTATTGTCATATGCGATCCCACCTACCGAGATGTTCTAATAATAATTTCTTCAATCTTATTTTTTCACTATCTAGTTATAACCAAGCCTATATAAATATCTTTAAATAATTTACATCGCATCATTATTAATTAAATAATGTCCAATTAAATTATACATTAAAGATACTAAATTTCTCTCTCGATTGAATTATTAAAGAGGTAAATAGGTACCGAATGACAACAGGACAGACAAAGTTAAAATAATAACTGTTGTTAATAAATAAAAAAAAAGAAAAGAAGGTCAAAAGACAAAACCAATGTGACATACCTCTATGTATATACACATTTATAAATATTTGTGACAGTTTAACCACACATGATGGTATATTATAATATTGTATACTATATTTGTATACTATCAAATATACCAAAAAGGATAACACAAAAAAAGAAAATTATTTCTTTGTTTTTTTTTTTTTTACATATTCTTGATTTCGTCTAAACATTAATACTTATTTCTAATCGATAGTTATTGTAAATATGTATTATACAACATAGATAAACCCAAACAAAAAATAGAAAATTTTTACAAAAAATTTATATGTAGGTGGAAATTCTTAAACTAAAATACTTCAAGATATTTACGGGTGGTTAAGGTTTATTTATATTTTTTTATTTTATTTTATTTTATTTTATTTTATTTTCATCTGCGCTTTGTTATTTTCAATATTTTTACAAATTCTATAGTGTTGTAAAAATTGTTGTTTAGCTGCTTACAGCTTTTAGAATTTAAATATATAAATAAATAAAATTTATTAATGGAAAACAAAATAAAAAAAAACAGAAAAGCTCTATGAAGAAAATAATAAAAAGAGTAGATTTGATTTTATTTTCATTTTAAAGTTAAAAATTGTGAATGTTGTCTGTAAATAGTTTTAGCGCTTACAATATAAGTGCAAATAGGTTTTCAGAACAGTGGGTCTAGTACGTGTGTATGGGTTATACTAATTTACCATCTATATCTATTTAGTAATGGTATTCCATCTATATCTATGTATATGTAATTAGAAAATAATAAAAAAAAAAAAAAATTTAAAAAATTTAAAAAAATAATGTAAAGATCTGGCGTGAAAAAACCTATATTGTGTTCAAAGGCCACTTAAATAAAGTTATAAAAAAAAATGGTATTCCGTAATATTTATTAACCCTCTTTTGCCGGACCACACTTTTATCTAATTTAAAGATTCATAAAACCAATTTTTCGTTTTGTGTGAGACGAGACGAAAACAATAATAACAATAAACACTAATCTAGTAGTATAAAAGCAACTGGGCTAAAAATGTGTTAATCTAATCTAAACTAATGGCAAAGTTGTATATCATGTATATAAGAGGAACATTTTCAATATTTTTATATTTACATTTTCTATGTTGTATTATATATGTACATATTCCGCCCTATGCCGCATGCATGGATTGGGTTACTGGACAAAGATGATGATTATGTACATTTAAGCTATTTTTTTATACATAGCGAAAATACTAAGTGGGGACCATTTATACCGGTTGGTACATTTGACTAGGGTGGGTAAAGGAAAATTAGGAAAGGAGGAAGGTAGAAGGGAAGGAGAACAATTACTAATGAAGGTTTTTATCTTCATCTTTAATTTATGTAGGTCATAAATATAGAATTTATTATGTTATGAAATTTGGTTCCACATTCGGGACTCAACAAGTCTATAAGCGAATATATTATTATATAAAAATGAGTCTTAAGCATTTGTTTTTGTTTTATTTTTTTGCTCTAGTATTATATCAGAACTGGCCTTATGGACCAACAAATAATTCTACATTAGTTTTTTTCTTCAATAAAAAATAACTATGGCAGTTAAATTTGTTCAATTATTTAATTCGGCAGCTGTTTTATTGATTATATTTATGGACACCTTATTTATTTCATACATCGAAAAAAATTTTTAAATTTTCACATAAATGATATTCATTTGTTAACCTTGTTAAGTCAGCAGTATCAATTTTTTTAAATATTTTCATCGATTGTGATATACATAAGCAATACATATGACAGTAAGATAAGTGTGATTTACCAATATTTGTTCATTTCACTTGAACACTTGCAAATACCAAATAAACTATGACTATAGAATTTGATTTATTAAAACGTGGATTTTAACTATAAGCTAATGAAGTAATTAAAAATATTTTTTCGTTTTCAATGGAATTCGTATTTATATTTACATCCAAATATTTACATTTATCATTTATATAAGAATACATTTAATTTTAAAGATCAAACATCGATTCCCGACGAAGGCAAAAAATTCTTTCTGGATTTTTCGACCTGGATCAGTACCCTTTATCATTGGGATAAAATAAATGATAAATAGTTGAGAGTTTTGTTTATCATTAAAAATAAAGTGGAACTATGCTGTTATGAAGGCGAAGTACTTTATAGTAGATATAGTTTTCCACATTTAAACTAGTAGATATACCACAAAAAAAAAAAATCTACAGAAAAGCTATTGTATGTGATTGTGTATTCCAAATCTCTGTGCAAAAAGCAGTTAGGGTGTCATCCCATAGACTTGGAATTATATTTAAAAAAAAATATACAATTAATCTGTACAACTGGAATTAAAATTTATTTTTTTCAAATTTCAACAATTTTTTGTTTTTAATATTACAATTTTGATAGAGGAGAATGAGAAACCCTCTCTAAAAATTTATTGGTTTTGATATTTAAATCTAACTGTCTTCGAATACTTACATAATTATTATTATTATTTGAAATAAGGTCTACAACTCATTCATTCAAAATTTATTACACTATTTTCATCTGCTAAGCTCTGGTCCATTTTTTCATACAATTTGATGCGGAATAAAATCAATTTTTGTTTGATGACGGTATTTCTTAGTGGAATAATAAAAATGTAGATTTAGCATTAGTGTTTCATAAAAAAACTTATCAAGGCAAGAATAAAGTTAAATACTTAAAAATTGACTTAGAAGTTATTCGATTAATAAGATTTTGTTTAAGCTTTATAGATCAATAATATGTATACAAACAAATAAATTATTTGAAAATTGCATAAAGTACAAATATCAGAGCAAACATTAATAATTTAGAACGGAGAATTGGATATTAAATACACATACAACATTAACGGGTATTTAAAATTCATCCTCCAAGTTAGATATTTTTCTTTTTGTAAGTTTTCTATTTTCTATTCTTTCTATCCTGTCTTGTGTTAAATATTTTTTGAACTTAACTATTTCACTTATGGATGACGTTCATAACCAAGTAGAATATTATTGTTTGTTTGTATTTATTTTTTTTGTTAGTTGGAAGGATTTAAAGAAAAATAACAAAAATTGACTAAAAATTTGTTCAAAATCTTCTTTATGTAAAATCAATGAATCAATAGATAAGGAGGAAGGTTGTTTTTGTTGAATTTTAAAAAGGAAATGGCGAGTTTTTATTTTATTTTTTTTATTTTCCTATTTTATAATATTTTTTTGTATTTTTATGTTTCATTTGTATTCTGTTTATTTTTTATTTAAATCCCATTGTTACGATTTTCAAGAATGTTCATATTATACTCTCTTCGTATTGATAAATAAATATACAAAAAAATCGATAAACGATAATAATAAAGAAAGAAAAAGAAATAAAATAGATTTTTTTTTTTATTTCTTAAAGGATTGTTACTAAGCGATTCTTCAGTTCTTACTAATATGTTCTAAATTTAAAATATTATTTAGTTAAATTTGATTTAATTTTACTAATATTGATAGTTAAATTAAATCTATTTAACGCTCGTGTAACTCATACAATGTCAGTTTTGGTGTAGTTCTGATTTTGTGTAGTTCTGGTGTAGCTTTGGAAAGGTTGCAATCACTTAGACTTTTTTATGGTCATATCTGATATAAACAGCCTGTTGCTGTAACAATATATGCTTAAAATTAGACTTGATAATGTCTTAGAAGGACGAAACATGTCGACTCAAATTTTATTTTTATTAAAATGTTAAAATAAAATATATAAGAAAATTTTAATAATTTCTTAATCAGTGAATCAACAGCAAGTGTTTTATTTAATTTAATTAAATATTTATAAATAAATAAATTTTGTATTAATTTCTTAAAATGTAACATATAAAAAAGTGCTGTATAATGTGATTGTTGAAATTTGTCGAATATTTTGATTTTAATTTTACTAAATATGCTTATCATAAAGATATCCGCATTTCGTCTACTAGTCTGTCAGTAGTAGACGAAATACTCGTATCTGTCTGATAAGCATATTCAATAAAATTAAAAAGGAAATATTCGATTATTTTCAACAATTATACAACAATATTTCACTTCTACGCAAGTGCAAGTTTTTATAAAAATTGTATGTTATCCAGTACCGCGACGGTATATTAAATAGCTCGGATGTATAGATAGAAACCCGAAATATTAAGATATCTTAGGGTAGATGCCAAACAATTTAGGTTTTTTTTTACAACCTTTAGGTTATTATAACCCGTATACATTACAATTTTCTGGTAATAAATTTGTGCGCTAGACAAAATACTAAAAAATATTTCCATATTACCAATTATTGGACCATAGTACAATCTTATTACATATTTGAATAAATTAATACTAGATTTAAATGGGCTTAAAAAGCAAAATGATATGATGATGATATGATCTGTTGAAGAGTTCGATTGCCTTTACAATACTTTGATGAATTAATCTGTTCTCGTATTAAATGACTACATACGTACATACGTATATTCATGTGGTAAATAAGAATGAATGCCAAATGAGTAAAATTGGCCTTATAACTGAATATCTAACATATAATTAAAATTTTGTTAAAATCACTTTAACACTTGACTAAAACCAATTTTTTTTAAATTCTATAACATAATTGAATTAGAAATATTCCGTCGCACATATAACAGGATTTTCGTTATTCTTATTTCAGTTTATACAAAAAACCAATTTAAATGCGCCTCAAAGGTCATTTTATTTTTGAATTTTAAATTTTGAAGCAAAAAAAAAATAAAAATTTAACATACTGCATTCTATAAAATTAATCTGCAACATATAATTTGTTTTTTTTTGTATTTATATTTTATAAAACTAACTTTGAAAACAAAAAATATTAATCTGTATGTAAATAGATGTTTACACTTAAAGTCCATGAAAACATGGCCTTAGATGACTGCAGTTATGTTAAATTTTAAATAAAAAATATGAAGATTAATTCAACAAAATTTATAAAATGTAAATTACCTTCGACATTTTTGTCCTATATTTATAATGTAAATTTACAAAATTTAATAACTCATTATTAAATAATTTTAAATGTAATTTACAATGGCTGTGAAATAATTTGTAATTTGGATTGTCCAGTAAATAAATAATAATTTTGTTTGTTTTGGGAAATATATTTTATTTTTCCCACTTGTTGTACATTTTTAATCTAGTCTAGTTTACAAAAGGCTTACAAATATAGGTATTGCTTTATTGCTTATTAACATCTCAGCACCTTAACTTTACAGTATTTATGTTAATTTTATGCAATATATTTAAAATTTTTTATTTATTTATATTTATTAGAATTAAAATTTTAATATTTTGGTTTCTATTAAGCTCTGGCTGCTTGGACTATCTGCTTCCTAAATTTTTTTAATCCTATGCACTATTTACAATTTTTCTAAAAAATTTTGTGTTTTTGAATTTAATAAAATCAATTAATAAGATAACAAAAATCAATTAATTTTTATTCCAAATATTGAAAATTAAAAAGCTTAACCTATAATTTAATCTGTATTAAACTAAGGCTACTCAACATAATTAAAAAATGTATTATAACCAAAAGCGAATTATAATTGGAATTTTCCAACCACCAATAAAGTTTGTTTCATTTAATTTATCCCTATTTGATATTGAGATTTTAATATTCAAATTACCTTCGTATATATTGCACGAGTTATACACGATTGAACAATAACCTTGATACTAATAACTGGTGTTAATCCACATTTTTATAGAAATTTTTAGTGAATTAATAAACTTAATTAATACATATTATGTTTTAACGAATAATAACTAAATATTTATATTTATGATTTGTCTCTTAACAGCTCACATATTTAATAATCATAATAAAACAATATTATCAACATAATTATTTATAATAACTAACAGTGCAATAATTGGTAACATGGAAATATTTTATAGTATTTTGTCTAGCGTACAAATTTATTTCCAAAAAATTGTATTGTATATTAAATAAAATAATATAATTAATTTTTGATTCATAAGTTGTAGCCGAACGAGAGTATACTTTAGTAAAATATTCAAGATCTTTATTAAGTAATTGCAATTTAACCTACAAACAAACTGATTCCATTTTAGTTCAAACAACACTCCAACTCCAATATTACATAAAATTATGTTGTAATATTTAAAATATAATAAAAAATAAAATTTATGAAAAAAATTAAAGATAATAAAAATACCTATCAGAAAACATATATAATTACTTTAAATACCTTTATTCTTAAAAGAAAAGTAATTATTCCTGTTAACATTATTAAAATAATATCAATTACACCTACATCAACGCCATGTAAAAATCCTATTCTATTCTTACATTAAAAACTACTGTCAAGTACAATTCAATACAAAAAACAACATCATTAAAATTTTTCTCAAAATAAAAATTCATTTTCTAAATCATTAAAAATGTTCAAACAATAATAATAATTATATGAAATCATAATAAAAATAAAAATTTTTTTATTGAATTACAAAATAATTATGAGAAAAACAAAAATATTAAAAATTTTGAAAGGAAAATAATATTTTTAATAATTTTCACTTAACCACGAAAAATTATAAGAAAAATTACAAACAATATTTAATTACCATAATTTTTCTTTTCATTTATCGAAATGTTAAAAGTAATTTTCGGGTGGGTCCTCGTCAAATAATTTTTCTTAGAGTTGAGTTAAATATAATTATCACTATATACTTAATTAATAGCATAAAGAAATGTATCGGTTTCACAAAAACAAAACAAATTGATTTAAAAAAACAAATAAAAAAAATTGTACAATAACACTGTTAAAACAAGTTACAATGTTACAATAAATAGGAATTTAATGTACAGTTATAATTGAAATTATTGGCAATAGGTAAATTTTATTTAAAGTTTTAATCGTTTTAATCAGGTAATGTTTGTAGTGGCTTGGGGTCGAAATCTTATTTTTGAAAATTTTATTTCTGAAAATCTTATTTCTGAAAATCTTATTTCATCAAAATCTTATTTTGTATTTTTTTTAAATAGGAGCACATAATAACGCATACGGCACAGTCTTAGTAAAAAAATGTGTTAAAAAAAAATATTTTATTTTTAAATTCGGGGGCTGCCGCCTCCAAGCCCGCCTACTCATTTATTGGAACCCTGTTTTTGCACAGTCTTAGTAAAAAAATATTTTAAAAAAAATTATTTTATTTTTAAAGTCGGGGGCTGCTGCCTCCAAACACCCGCTACTCATTTTTTTTAACCCTGTTTTTACCGCATACGAAACGCACGAAAGCATGTGATATTAAGTTTCGACCCCAAATCCTGGGACTCCGGACCTATTGTCTTCATCACATTTAAGGGTTGTTATACTAAATCCATTTTGTGTATAAATTAAATTTCACAACAAAAAAAGATTAATATGGACGAGAAAAAAATTTTACGGGAAAAAATAAGATTTTCGGAGAAAAAAAATAAGATTTTTAGAAAAAAATAAGATTTTCAGAAATAAGATTTTCAAAAAATATAATTAAGATTTATAAAAAATATTATATTTTTATTCAAAATTATTTATTCAAAAAATATAAATAAGATTTTGTCACTATCCGGTTTGTAGTAGAGTCAAAACTGTCAAAATTGGTATAAAATTTTGTTACTTTAATGTTATTGGTGTTATCTATTCATTATCTATTCATACTTCTTGACTAAACCTTCGTTCACATTATATTCTTGAATATATTTTCTATATGTGTTAAGGGAAATATTGCTGTTTTTGTTTTAAATATTGTATTAAAATTTGTAGGTATAAAATAACAGTGATGTCATAAAAGATAAAAAATTAAAAGAAAATAAAATATTATATTTGCTTTGTATGAATTAGTAAATTACTTCAAAAGAATTTGAAAGAATATTTTCGGAAGTCAAAATAATAAAAAATAATTTATTGAATCGTTTTGATTTGAAGTGGAAGCTATAATGTTTGCATCAAAATGTTGATGTATAGTAGAGTATTCATTAATACTTGAGTGTAATCGACATTTTTTGCAAACATTATTTTAATAACGATTGACTGATTAATTAAGTTAAGTAAATTAAATTAATATATTAAATATATATATTTTTAATATATTAATTTAATTTACGTAATAAATTAAATATATCACTAAAAATAAATTTGATTACAAAAAATAATTAAGTTATAAAAAAAATTGCGATTGAATTGTTTTTGTTTCTATAATCACAGACGTGACGTAAAATTTACGTCGATGAAATTTCTTTTTTCAAAAATTTATTTAAAAAACGCAGTAAGCCAAGCAATTTTTTTTTTAATCTCATATTTTATTTATCTCTACATGTACATGTCAGTTTTGGTTAATACCTCTTTTTGTTAGTTTAACACGAGAAATCGGAGAATTGGTGTAAAAAATATGTCGCGTCTGTGAATAAGTTACTTATCTTTGTAATATTTTTTACATCACGTCAATTAATATGTAAGTATTTCAAAGAGAAAATTTAAGTGAGTTTTTTTTTTAAATGCAATGATATTTTTTTTTTTAGAATTTGATTTCAAGGGCAATATTTGGCCTTATTTTTTAACATAGAATCCGAATTTGTATTAAAATTACTCCTTCCCATTTTAAAATCTCGATTTCCACCAATTTCGGCGATTTTTGGACTTAAAAAACCGATTTGCCTCCGATTTGCCGATTTGCCTGGTCCTTCCAGGAAGTTGAAAATATCACCAATCAATAGAGCACCCTCGATTTAGTTAATATTTTTTTTTTTAATTAAAAAATAACGGCTTCTTCCTCTCTTGAAAAGCTTATACGCATGCGGTGGATGACCTGGTATAATTTACAGTTTATGATATCACTATTTTCAAAGGAAAATCTTTTAATTTAAGATTTTTGCATTTTTTCCAATAAAAACTAATTTTTATTTGATTTACAGAGGTGACGCAAAATTTACGTACAGGGATAAAAATTACGTCATCTCTGTGTTTACGTAACTTTTTTAGTTTCGATTGAAACTCCGGCAATTTTGTCAGGTTCACGTTTTTTATTTTCTTTTTTAAATAATTTAAAATTTTAATTTTTAATATGTTTGTAAAAATTTTGTGTTTTGTTATGATAAAAATCGTTTTGAATAAGATGCAAAATTTTTAGGAGGCTCGTAATAAAAAAATTTAATTTCTGTTGTTTTACTAAAAAAATTAAAATTGTAATTTTAATAAACTAGTAGTTTTTGTACTAATTAGCTTAACTGGTATGTCCAAAACAACACAACCGAAAAAACGTGTAAAATTTAAGTCACATCTGTGTTAATGTGATTTTTTTTCACCTCTATGATTAAAGGTATGTTTAAATAAAAAATCTATAATATATTTTGTTTTTTATGTGCAGTATTTAATTCTAATATTTGGCTAATTCAGATTTTTACAGCTTTGTAATTTGCAATTAATTTTTTTTTCATGCATATACGCTCAGTTTTCGACTTTTATTTTGTTTTTCGACTACAGAATTTTGTATGAATTCACCATTAAGGTGGGTTTTAGCTGGTCAACATTTTAAGATCTTAAATATTTTGTTGGCGCTAAAAAGAGAGATAACATGAAATGACATTATTCTATAAGAGAAGTCAATGCGTACGACAAGTACAGTAAATATCCTTTACCTGGGGACCTTTTCACAAAAGAATATTTTCAAGAAATTTGGTAATATAATTTAATGAATTATATTTTTAAAATATCGGGCATAGTTTCTTTCTGAGACAGCACTTCTAAAACAACTTTTTGAGTAAATGTATATAAAAATAAAGTAATTTTTTTCAAAAGATGATTTTGGCGGCTTAACAATGTTTTTTGTATATAAAATAAATTTTCCAAATAAAAATTGGGAAATTTTTTACACCGATTTATTTTTTTTTATGTAAATTCAATAATTTGTAATTTGTATGTAAATTCAATAAACTATATCTCCCTTTTTAGAGCCAACAAAATATATAAAATCTAAAAATCTTGGTCAGCTAAAACCCACCTTTAGGTGCTGCTCATTTACTATGATTTTGAATTTTATGTTGTTTCACTTTGCGTTGTCTGAAATTTCAAATGGCACTCTATTCTGCATTCACATTCATTTCAGGCACACTTTCTTATAAAAAATCTCTTTCAAGTAACAAACAAAAAAAAAAAACAAATGTAGAAATATGAGAATTATTGCTTTTTTTTCTATGGCTAGTAATTTAGTTTGAATACCCTTTAAAACAAGTACGAGACTACAATTTATTACATACTTGGAACCAAGTCAATATCTAATTATCAGACTGATTGACTTAGAGAGGAAAGCTCAATAGTGGGCATACTTTTTTAAAATAATACCAGTCTGGGTATTATTTTAAAAATGGTGGGCCATTTACAAATCGGATTTCAGCTCGAAAACTACTTATTTTTTTAATTATTTACTTACCGTAAGATGTTACGTCATAACAAATTATTTTTCGAAGTTATTTAGTTCCTTTTATAACACTAATTTAACTCATCATAATGTTTTTTAATTGCACCTGAAAATTTTTTAGTTTTTGTTTATTTATTTATACTATTTAGCTCAAATAGTTTACAATTTAGTACTACATTTCATATATTAATTAAAATACAATTAAATTTACTTAGTATGCATTCAAAAATAACAAAGTTCAAAATACAAAAATAGTAATATTATTTTTTTTAATATAAATTAAATAGGTCAAGTAAACCGTGTTAGACTACTTATGTAACTCCTCACTTGTATATTTATTAATTTTATAACTTATTAAAAGATGTTATTATTACATCTGTGAGTTATAAAAATCGACCAAAATGTCACGTTGATTTGAAAATTCGTGGTATTTTCGTATTTTGACACTAATTGATATTTGTTTTTATACTAATGAATATTTTTTTTTGTATTTGAAAACATGCTTCAGAGCTTGTTTTTTCGTGGTATTGTGGTATGGTATTTAATGTCAAAGTAATATTTACATTTATTGTTTACATTTATTTAGTTTTTGAAATAAGTTTTTTTTTAATGGCAAATAAAGCAGTTATTTTAAATTTCATTGTTTTTGTCACAAAATTCACAGTTGTTTTGAAATATATTATGTACAAAACACCACAAAATACCAAAAAACGGTTGTCACGTCGATACGAAAAAAAATATTCATTACTGTAAAAAAAAATCCAATAGTGTCAAAATACGAAAATACCACGAAACCACGAGTTTTCAAATCGACGTGACAAGCACTTATGTAATTATAAATTCAATTAGAAATTATTAAAATTTCTATAGGACTTTAATTTTTAATAAATAAAAGGAACAATTTCGATTCATTTATTTATATAATTTTTTTAAGTGTTCTCTCTCATATATTTGAATGTTCTGCACTAACTTCTTGAAGCAATTCTGTTGTCTAATATAGTAATTATTGATAATGAAATTATTAAAAAAAATTTAAAATTTTATTTTTATAAAATAAACTTAAGGTTTACTAAATAATAATTATGTTTAATCTAATAGTTAAACTATTCTTAACTATCTTTATACCATATTAATTTAACCGAAGCTATTTGCCATCCACCAGCAATTTTTAATATCATTATATCCTATTGACGAAATAAATTATTTCAAAATAGTTAATATTTTAGAGAGTAAGTAATTTTAGTAGACACTGTAATAATCTATGTATAATAAATAATGTTCATATACATGTAGATATAACGCAGTCAATGTATAATTTCAGATAGACCTCCTTCCACTATTATTTTTTCTATTTATAAACTTAAGAACAAAAAGAAATCAACAAAATAAAAACTAAACACAATGAAACACAACAATTGAATTACTTGGATTAAAAGAGAAAATTAAATTTCAATTAAAAGAAAAATAAACTGAAATGAAAATTTCATTATAGACAAATAGTTTTTGTAAATGTAGAATATTATAAAAATAATTTTCACACTATCTATGTATTAAAGACAAAATTTACCTCAATCCATTTTATAATCATATGTTATTCAAGTATATATAATTGAGTATTATTTTATTATGGTATTTTCTCACTTATGTTTGTTTAGAATATTCTTTTGTAATGTAAAGTACATGTAATTAGAAACTAATGTTGTAAGAGTTTTATTTCAAGATTCAATGTGAGATTTCCTTGACTTACCTAATTATTATTTCAAGTTAATTTTGTTTACAATTAGAAATGTTTAAAATATTTTGGTCAACATTTCATTATATGAATGTAATTAAGATGATATGATTTGTAAATTTTATTAATTATACCCTTTACCGCCGGTTGTACTATATATAGTACAGCAAAACAGGGTGTACAAATTAATTTTTTTTTCTGAAACTAATTTGATTTTAAAGCCAAATTGTTGTGAATTCTATTCTTAAAGAATGTGCCAACACTTTTATTTGCATAACACTTGCTTTGAGTTTGATTAAGTGTCAATTTTATTCATTAGAAAATGTGTGTTTTTTAGAAATTGCAAAATTATGTACCTTTGACCATAAAATTATTAAAAAATGTTATTAAAATTTTAAATTATTTTATAAATTAAATTGAAAAGTGTTAACTAAATAAAAACTAAAATAACGTGAATGTTAATTAAAAATTATTAATAAATTTAATCAGTTTTTTTTGTGTGAAAAGTTTGGTGTACTATATAAAGTACAACCGGCGGATATGGGATCAAAATAATATGAATAATTTCATTTTATTACATATACAAATATTTCAAAATTAATTATTGTTGTTTTTATATGTTTAAGACTAATTAAAAGATTTACATTATTTATTACTACGTTTTATTAAAACTATTATACCTCTAAGCACTATTTCAACAATAATATTGGGAATTGGATTGGGAATAATAAGTCATATAAATGACAAACTTAATAATGACTTAGGTAGCGGGTTCTATTTAAAAGTGGAGGCAGGTAGAATATATTATAAATAAAATAAAATTATATTGTTAGAGAAATTTTAAATTGAAATAGGATTCACATCCAGCTGGCATATTTTAGGTAAAATATGTATACAAACTAGGGTAGGAATAAAATATTATCTATATTATTATATATAAATAAGAGAAATAATGTAAATCTTTTAGTTAGTCACAAGCAGTGTTGAAAAAAAGTTTTTTTTTTTAAATTATTTGAATAAGTCAAAACGCAAGAGTGAAGATATTTTTTATGGTAAGAATAACTTCAAACGACTTCAAGAAGCACTGAATTCTGTACTTGAAGAAGATGAAGATATATTAGATGACGCTGACGAAATATTTTTAAATATCATACCACCAGAAGTTGATCAATTGACTGATTGTGAGCAAACTGATGAACAGAATCTGTTTGAAAATAACATGCCAAAAGATGTACCTGGTTCAGTCGAATGTAAGGATTTTTGGAATGAAAATGAATATGAGCCTGAAAATGAATATGTTTCAAATGAACCTTTGCCAAGTACATTTACTTCTTCCAACCTTGAAGTTCCTTTGTTAATATCAGAAGAATATATATCAATTGGTAATTATACTATATTTATAATTAGTTATTACTATAAAGCAGTAATTCTGTAATGTATTTAAAGTTATTTTATTTTAAACTTCTTAATTTTTTTCTCTTTTCGATTTTTTTTTTATTTTTTCTCCGGTTATGGTAGAAAAACAAAAATCTAGATGGTTGAAAAAATATCCGGATTTTTCAATTATTATTTGATAGATTTCTTGCCATCAAACGATACTTTCATTTAGCAAATAACGCTGATATTTTTAAATCACGTGACAAAATGTTTAAAATAAAACCTCTAATGAACATGTTAAAAGATCGTTTTCAGCTATTCGGATATTTTCATACAAATTTATCAATAGACGAGTTGATGATAAAATATTGTTACAAACAATAAACTTTCAGCTAAGCACTTTTGATTATAGATATGATAGTACAACCGAGTTACTTGCTGTACAATAGCGGTAGATAATAGCGTATGTTCAATTTTAACAAATTTTGATACCGTGATCCCGTTGCATCACGTAAAACGTTGGTCCAAAGTAGACCGTAAGAAAGTACAAATTGGTGAACCAAAAGTGTATGCAACATATAATGCAAACATGGGAGGTGTTGCCAACGCTGATCAAAATATAAATGCGTATAGAATTGCTATCAAAGGAAAAAAATGGTGGTGGGCCATTTTCACATATCTCACCGATTTAACAATGGTAAATGCCACGAAATTGTACATTCACTCAGGAAATAGCAATGACGAATTTTCATCTCAGCTTAATTTTCGGAGGTCTATAGTATACAAAATATTACAAGAAACCAGAGCAAGCTCTTCTATAATCAAAAAAAGGAACCCTTCTTCATTAGTAGAAAAAGAAAAACTCAACATATTCCTCAAAAAATGCACACTCAACTTAGATGCGGCGTGTGTCATTTAAGAAGTATGTACTCTTGTAAAATATATAGAAAAACATTATGTATAAAAAGAAAATGCTTTGCAGAATATCATATGTAAAATTTAAAAAAAATTTATGTTTATGTTTTATGATGGTTATGTTCTTCTCAATAAAAATAAATAAAGTTAACATAAATAATAGATTTTTATTTTTTTATTCTTATATATTTTTTCATATAGATTTTTGCACCCATATCCGCCGGTTGTACTATATATAGTACAGGCCCCAACTCCGGATCCGGCCGGAAACTACGAAATTTTAAATTTGTAGTTCTTGGCCTAAAAATAGACTACTCTCAAAAATTCATCACGATCGTACAACGGAAACTGGTAGCCGGCGGTAAAGGGTTAAATTAGATATTTAGATATACAACGGGTGGAAGTGTGGTTCTTCTATCTCTGCAGTCGCAAATAGAATTATTGTCATTACCCGTATTAATGCATAAGTCTGAGTCCTTGAGGATGCCACGTCTAATGATCATATTCTATTCTTCAGTGGTATGCTAGAAAGCCCAAACATTTTATGTTGTTAATATAATGAACCTTAATTCAGTCGAACTGTTGAATATTTCTGATGTAAACCATCCCGAAGTAAGTATCATTGGTTTCTTGAATAAGCATACATAGCTAATTCAAATAATTTTTGGAAGAAATAAACTCATTAATTTTAATAAAATCAATTTACGAAACGCTATACTGGTTATCTAATATAATTATTGATTACTAATAAAAAAAAACTTTTAAAAACTTGCTTTTTCGAAGGGTTACACAATTATCAACCAATTTGGTTTTCATAGTGACAGATCTACTGAAAATGCACTTCTAACTTTTTGTTCGCGTATTGATGAAGCTCTTAATAATAAACTAAAAAGTGCTACGTTATTTATTGATATTAATAAAGCATTTGATACTGTGGATCATAAAATCCTATTCGATAAATTGTATAAAACTAGCTTTCAAGGTCATTTTTTTTATTTACTTTCTTTGTATTTAACGAGTCGAACTTAGAAAGTTAAAATTTATGACACCATCAGTGATCTTAAAAGTATTTCTTTGGGTGTATCTCAAGGATCTGTTCTGGGTCCTACATTATTTTTAATCTTCTTTAATTCTATTCTTCTTCAAAAATTTAAGTGTTGCTCAACTGCCTTTGCTGATGATGTTGGCCTATCCTACAATAATAAAACATTTTTTGAAAGTATTTGTAATATTAATTATGACTTGGACTTATTATGTCGCTGGTTTTGCTATCACAAATTATTATTAAGTGATAAAACTAAAATTATGTATTTCAGTTTAGGTAGCTAATTCCTATGATTGATAATATTTTGTATCACTGTGCTAAATGTAGAAAATTTTTTCTTCCTCATAATTATTCTCTTCTTAATCAGAAAATATGTAATTTTAACGAAATGTATAATTGTTCCGCCGGTTGTTTTAAAGTTGATTGTGTTGGTTCCTTCAAATATTTATGTGTTACAATAGATTCTAAGTTAGATTGGTCAATTCACCCACGAATTTTAAATAAGTATTTTCATTTAGTTGTCAGACAATTTTATCACCTTAAGCAGTTCTGTTCTTCCAAACTGCTCCGTTCCAAACCGTTAATTAAAAGTTACAATATGGAATTGTTAATTGGGGTGGTACTTTTAATAATCATCTTAAACATTTGTTACCACAACAAAAATGTGTTATCAGATTAATTTTAAAAAAGCATCGTAGGGAAAGCAGCTTCCCTTTATTTCAATGTTTGAATATTCTGTCTCTGAAGCATCTTTTTTAACTTCCGAGTCCTCAAAGTATTCTTTAATAGAAGTATATATTCTGAATCAACAACAGAAGATTAGCTATCATACCCCCTCATAATATACAATATTTTTTACGCTCATTTCTAGCAATTGCAGCTCGGCTTTATAATTTACTACCTCCACCTTTAACTAATAATTGTTATGGTTCTAAATTACTCAGTTTGGTTAAACTCTGGCTTTTTAATTGCAATCATGATCAAGTAAATGACTTAGTACGCATAGTTATACGTAAATTTTTTGTATTTAATTAAACTTAATTGTTTTTTTTTATAAGATATTGATTTTTATTTTTAGTTATTTTTAATAGGCTTATAAGCTGTTATTTTCGGTTTTTATTCATTATTATTGTTCTATTTTTTATTTTGGTCAAATATTTTTTTTTGTAACTACACTCGCTACTGCATGCTTTTTGCATAGATTCTTTTTTAATTTTTATTTTTATTGTTTGCTTCATTTTGTGTATAATATCTTTTGCCTTAGTTTTGTAGAACACTTTTCTTTTTTCGTTATTTTATAATTCTTAATATTATAATATATCAATCCTAATACCTGTTTATAATATCAGCACATAGTTTAAATTTACGCTCCTTGCTTTTATTGAGGGCAAGCTCATATATTTTCTCTTTCGTACAAATATTTTATCTAACATTATTTTCTCCTGTCTAAAGTCAAATTTTGAATTACACACATAGCATTTTTTCACAGAGCTTGAATTACTTAAATAAAGTTTCAAAAGTTTTTTTTTGTTTCTTTATCATTTGTAAATAATAAACGAAGCCACGGCGGATATTTCAATTATATTGAGAAAAACAACCTTCGCGCGGTCACCTGTATATTTTCTCTTAACAACTGTGCAGAAAATTATTTTTTTTATCACCAGTGTGCACCGAATTAAAGATATTTAACAAAAAAAAATATTAAAACTTATAAAATTGTAGCTTGTACTAAAAATGAACAACTCTTGGATTCAATTATAATATTACATAACTGCAGGTAATTTTTTTTTCTAGATCCAATTTCAATAGATTCATATTTTTGTAATACGGTACACGTCTTCTTTTTACTCCAACCGAGTTACTTGCTGTACAATAGCGGTAGATAATAGCGTATGTTCAATTTTAACAAATTTTGATACACGTGATCCCGTTGCATCACGTAAAACGTTGGTCCAAAGTAGACCGTAAGAAAGTACAAATTGGTGAACCAAAAGTGTATGCAACATATAATGCAAACATGGGAGGTGTTGCCAACGCTGATCAAAATATAAATGCGTATAGAATTGCTATCAAAGGAAAAAAATGGTCGGTGGGCCATTTTCACATATCTCACCGATTTAACAATGGTAAATGCCACGAAATTGTACATTCACTCAGGAAATAGCAATGACGAATTTTCATCTCAGCTTAATTTTCGGAGGTTTATAGTATACAAAATATTTTGGTCAAATATTTTTTTTGTAACTACACTCGCTACTGCATGCTTTTTGCATAGATTCTTTTTTTAATTTTATTTTTATTGTTTGCTTCATTTTGTGTATAATATCTTTTGCCTTAGTTTTGTAGAACACTTTTCTTTTTTCGTTATTTTATAATTCTTAATATTATAATATATCAATCCTAATACCTGTTTATAATATCAACACATAGTTTAAATTTACGCTCCTTGCTTTTATTGAGGGCAAGCTCATATATTTTCTCTTTTCGTACAAATATTTTATCTAACATTATTTTCTCCTGTCTAAAGTCAAATTTTGGAATTACACACATAGCATTTTTTCACAGAGCTTGAATTACTTAAATAAAGTTTCAAAAAGTTTTTTTTTGTTTTTTATCATTTGTAAATAATAAACGAAGCCACGGCGGATATTTCAATTATATTGAGAAAAACAACCTTCGCGCGGTCACCTGTATATTTTCTCTTAACAACTGTGCAGAAAATTATTTTTTTTATCACCAGTGTGCACCGAATTAAAGATATTTAACAAAAAAAAATATTAAAACTTATAAAATTGTAGCTTGTACTAAAAATGAACAACTCTTGGATTCAATTATAATATTACATAACTGCAGGTAATTTTTTTTTCTAGATCCAATTTCAATAGATTCATATTTTTGTAATACGGTACACGTCTTCTTTTTACTCCAAAACTAGGTTGATGTAAATTATTACAGATATTTTGGGGAAAAGGTCCCCTTATTTTTTATAATTTTATTAACTATTTATATATAATTTTCGTCCTAAATATTATTTTAGCAAAAGAAAATGGATTAAAATTATAAGTATAACACAAAATATTGTATATAAAAAAATAAGAAAAAATTTCAACTAAAATAGAAAAATTCAAAATATCGTTACTCTACTCTACAACATTCGAACACTATATGTATTTACTTGATGGTTAAAGGAATTGCTTTCAAAACAATTTCCTCTTTGCATTTTTAATGATTACCATGTTGACACGTTCTGCATTCGCTGAGCATCTCAAACTAAAATAGAAATTTAAAATTAAATATTTTATTAAAACAGTAGCAACAACAACAACACCAACGTAATAATATCATAGAATTTTCTAAACTTTACTAAACAGAAATTAGTCGAAAACAGACAAACCGTAGAAATTTAGAGAAAATTAATCAAATTATAAACCTTAAAATAATTATATTCTTACAAAAAAAAGTTTATTCCTTTCCTTATCAGTAAAATCGATTGTCTACCTACCATTAAATTGAAAGAACAAACTCGCTATAACAAAGGTATTGATATTTTACCATTGTATTAATATATAATGTCAAGTCCTGCCACAACATCCATTTATACAAAAACTTGAATTTATAATACGGGAATCTATAATAAATAAACTGTTAACCCATTCCTATTATTCCTAATGTTATTCTATAACAAAATACTACAGTATTAAGCTTATACACAGATTACACATAATATAATATTACGAATGTATATAAATGGATAGTGTGATACAAAATAATATTATTATATTTTTTGTTCATTCATTAACAACTTCAGAAACAATGTTAATATTTAATACAGATATAGGATAATAATAATATGTACAATTTGGAAACTGTATTTTACTGATACATAATATATTGGAAGATATAGAAATTTCAAATGATAATTATTGTTTTCATAATATACAGAGTGTTTAATTCTAATGTTATAATTATTTCTGGTTGTAAAATGTTAAATGGAGTACAATTGAGAAAAAAAATAAAAGTTTTTAAGTTTAAATGCAAGATTGAATTTAATTATTTAAAAATGTTCATAACTTTGAATTTATTTCATTAAAACTATAAAGTTTTATTAGAGATGCAAAAATATGTTATGATTAAATCACTATCAGTTAGTGCTATTTTTAAATAACGGTGAAAAATAATTAAACTTAAAATAACAGTTCCTACATTGCAGTACTCAACGTTTTAATAAAAGTCATGCTAGTTAATATTTTCGCATGAAAATTGAACAAACAGAGATAACAGAATAGAGTATTTATTAATTTTAGTAACAAGAATAATAACACTGAACTGAGCTTAGATAAAGTGTATTTAAGAATTTTCATTAATTTTGCTTTAAATATATGTAGATATACCAAAACTTAATTTAAATGAGGTAGCTATATTTTCTTTATTATAATTTTTTTTTTTAATGTTTATTTTTATTTATATTGCTTATATTATACAATACTTAAAAATAATACATAAAAAATATTATATATTAGTACTAGTGAATCCCTGTGCAATTGCACAGAAGTTGTTCTTTCAAACACAATTTTATATAACAACAGACTTTGTTTTTGTATGTTTGTTGTTGTTCTCTGAATCGCTTGATTCTTGAATATTTATACTTTATAATGAAATAAAATGATAATACCTAATATTTTATAACGAAATTAACACTAATTTCAATATAACTTAACACAATAAAATCCTATTACTCTCAACGTAGTAGATCGATAAATTACTGTTTTCGCATAAGATATGCAAAGTGGGTTTTAGGATTTTATTGTAGAATATATTCTAAAGCGTATTTAAACAATTAATTAATCAGATTTGGCTCTTTATGTAATCAAAAAATACTCGTCAGTATTAAAGACAGCCATTAATTTAAACAGACTAAGATAGTGTAGCGGTTACGTTATCGTATCGTATAAAAGGATATTTTCGAGCTACAATTCCGATTATATCATGATAATGTATATAGGTACATACAAGTTTTTTCAATTATTCCTTGAAATTAATTTGGAATACATGTTCGTTGTCATTTAAAATAAAATGGAACTTCGCTATTATGAAGGCAAAGTTTCACTTTACAATAGATGTAGTTTTTGAGATTTAAATTAACTGCTGTACCAAAAATTAGAAAAAAAAAATGATAAGAATTAGACAATGTTATTGTCCATACCATCTTGCAGATATTACTGTAAATACCAACCCCTTGAAGCAGGCATTAGGACGGAAATCGATCAGTCTGGAAATTATAAAAATAAACAATAAATGTGATTGTATTTTATTTATTCTATATTTTTTTACTTCGTTAATCAGCAAATTTATTTGCACTTTTGTATTACCTATGTACACAGAGCGTTAACAATTAATTTCTAAGTATTTAACAACCCAATGATTGAATGCCGTGAAATATACAATGGTATATTAATTATTACTTCTATTTTTTATTTTTGGTTTGTTGGTATTTAATTTTTAATGCTTTTTTTTATTTTTATTTTTGGGCGTTATTTTAAATGTTTAAAACCACACTTTTGCATATTTTTATTTTTGACTAAAATTTTTTTAACTTGCTAAAAAGTCTTAAACTTGCTAAAATTTTAATATTTTTGTTGTGTAATTTACTATTCAACTATATTCTTGTTGTTTATATCGGAATTACATGTTTTATTTGAAAACTCGCATTCCTCATTATAATTTTAATTTTAGCATCCTTCGCTCACTTGTTATGCATTTAATACATTTTATGCTCTATTATCTTCTTGCGAAAATTATTTAAAAAAAAATTATGGATTTATTATATTTTTTTTTTGTCAATTGTAAAACATATTATCTACTTGAACCTATTTTTCTTAAATCTATGCTTAATCTACTTAAATTATAACTATGTATATACTGTATTGTTAAATTGGATATCTAAAATTAATTAAAAAAATTTTTTTTTTAAATTTAAGTTTTCTTCATTTCAAATAAAGTTGATTCTCATCAATATATTAAAAATAACAAAATACATAAATGCTACTCTTAATACCCAAAAATATATTTCACAATATAAAAATATTTCCTATATTGAATTCAATATTATTAATTACTTTTCCTCTTTTTAAATTTAGCATTATTCTTAAAATTTAGAATATATTAAATACATTAAAAAGAACAAGATTTAAAATCACTGTTCCTAAAAAGAACAGATTGTCAAAATAACAATTAGCGTTTTAAAGTAACTGCTAATCAAAATAGTAGTAGCTGTTATTTTTTCATTTTTCTCAAAAATAACAGTCCCTGTTATTGAAAAGAACAGTAGCTATTATTTTTTCACTGTTAGTATTATACCCTTGATTGTGGAAACTATGCTGATGAAAATTGTATTTTTTTATTTATTCTATTTAGATATTTATTAAAATGGTCTCAGAAGAGCTAACAAGCAAGATCATCTAGAGTGCTTATACTGTGCAGTTGTATAACAACGCAAAGAAAAATTATAAGTAAAAAAATATGAAAAAAGAAAAATAATATAATATTCACAAATACATTCAAATAAAATATATATACATAATGTTTTAGTAAGTTAATAATCGATAAGTTAACCATAGCCAACTTAAGTTTATGCCTGGTAAAAACTTCATTTGATTTGACACAAGAAACCCCTTTTCTGAATTAATTTGTATTGATTTTCATCAACAAATCGAATTACATTTCATTCAAATATCATTTTACTAAGTAGCCTACGAACTGAATCGTACCATCTTCATAAAGAGTTCTTTAATACTACTAAGAAAATCTATCACAAACTATCGTACCTGGATTCTAGTTCGCTTAGGTTATGACTGGACAAAAATCTGATTTATATTCCCTGTGTTGTAATTGCGTGCACATGAGTGTTGGACAAGAGGGCCATGTTTGACTTAATATTATTTTTCATAATATTGTTGATGTGTAAAATCTGATTGATTTCAGTACCTGTACTATAAATAAGGATAAAAAATTATTCTATACTGATATATAAGTACGAAGAGATTAAATTAACATTTATCAAGTAAGTAAAATTACTAAAATTTATCAATTGATTAAAATGTGTTGGTTTAAATGCAAGACAATGAAAATTTACATGGAGTCCACTCAATCACTTTAATAATAGTGAGTGGTTTCAGATAGAATTGTTATCAACAATATCATTTCCTATTATTAATATTATACTAATTAATGAAACACTCTGCATAACATGAGTATTTCACAAATCTCTATTTCGATCTATATTTTCGTATTCTTTCAAAGAATGTAACTCTGTTTATTCTTATGGTGAATTGGTGAATAATAATATGTATATTTTATTATAATATATTTTAATACTTTATTTTGGCATAGGTATTTTTGTTTATTATTCTGTATAATGTGTTTGTGTATATATATAATATTGTATTAGTTATAACTTACTAATACTGTTAATTATAGAATTCGAAAACTAATTTATTTTCTTCTTTAATTCGTTTTTTTTCTCTCGTATTATTTTGTAATTATCTTTTACCCAATAACGAATTTAATTTTTTTTGTTTTGAATGTTTTTTAATTCATTAGTTACTGTCAAGGTTCTTGTATATTAACTTTAACTTTAAATTGTCTGTCTGGAATATATCACGATACCTGTTTAGGTATTCTTCAATTACATTTAAAATGGAATTCAATTTTAGTCATATAAGACCAATTAAGTTATTTTAAGGGGACGTTGATGTGTAGTAAAGGAAACTAAAAAAATATAACTACTGTGAAAAAGTTTTGTATTACTATTGTAAGAGTAAATATTCGATTGAATTGAAGTATTAAATTATTTTGTTATTATTACTTATAACTTGTGTATTCGTGACAAAGATATTGATTTGAAAGGTATTGGTATAGTCTCTGAAAAATATTATTTTAAAAAGAGAATAAGATTCGAAATCAAGTAATGGTTTAAAAGGTCTAAAAGAAATTTTATTGGGATGTAGAGCAAAAATAGCTTCGATGTTGCAGTTTGTTTTAATCCCTTCATTGCTGGAAACAGAAATAATTGAATAATGTAAAAATATGTATATTATATATTTCATAGAATATTCTGTGGGTTGTAAGTGAATTATTTTTAATAATAAAGTTTAAAAACTGTAGCTATCTATATGTTTTACTAATTTTTAATCAATATCTGGATCGATTTCGGTTATTATACCTTCATTAAGGGTGAATCATACCTAGAGCTTATATTTTTTATCAATTAAAATTCATTAAAATCTTTTGTAGTTGTTTTAATTATTTGAAGTTGCTTATCTATTCGTACTGAAACATAATTTATTTATACATAATAATGATATCTTCTGGGCTCTAACATAATGACTATTTTCTATACTTATTTCAATTCAATCAATGTATACAGTATTTTTAGTGGATATGTATTATATTTGTGGATACAGACAAATATATTATATTTATTTATTTTTTAAGTTGCCAGATTTTAGTGCTTATTCTCTATAAGTAAATATATTAATAAATCTCTTAAAACATAAAATATAATATAAAGATAAAAATAATAATAATTAAGCAAAATAAAAAAAAACTTATTAATTATTGTCAACCGCAATCAAGAACTGTCAACTACGTTACTAAGTAAAAAATCGTAACGGGATGTTAAATGTTTCCCACGTTGATCGTAATCCATAATTTTTAATAATAATTGTCAGTTATAATGCAGAACTATCAATCGTAATATTAAAATATAATAGCAATACAGAATTGACAATCGTAATCCAAAATTGCCAATCGTAATCCAGAATTCTCAATGGTAATTAAAAATTAATAAGCGCAGCCCAGAAATGTAAGTCGGAACGAAAAATAAAACGTTTCCGAAATTTTCATTCGATTTCAAAGCCATTTTGAATTGCCATTTTGAATAAATAAATTTATATAATACAAAAATGAATCGCAACAGAACCAAAGATAGCATTGGAAACGTTGTGGAAAGTTTAGTATTATTTCTTGCACTAACTTTGCGAACACATAGTGATGCTAGAAATTCAAAAAATCTATAATAATAACACGTTATTTCGCTAGATGTATATAGATACTAGATGAAAACAACTTCATAGATATTGCCAAACCGGCAAGTTAAATCAATTTGAGTTAGTAGATGTCAGTGAATTTTTATTGTGTAGTGAATTTTTAGATATTGTTTTAAACATACTCTATTTTAATTCATTTTTGAAGTTTGAATTATTTTGGAATATTTATTATTAATTAATTTTTTAACAATTATAGTAAATAATAAATTAAAATATCTTTTAACAGAAAAAAGTTTCTACGATTGATTTTTTTTAACTATGTTTTGCTCAAATGTCTTACTCTGATGCATTCGTTGATAACGTAACGATATAATTTTAAGATAGTCAGAAAAAAATTAAGTTTTTTTCCACAGTGTATGTTGTCAAGGATAAAAAGTTGAAAAGAAATTTCAGGTCAGTCTGATGTCGGAAACAAGGCTTTTTGAACATTTTATATAAAAACCACCCAATTTTGGTTGGTTAATTTGGTTGGTTAGATATAAACTAGTATTTGCCGCTACTCCTAGCTTGAGGAAGTTTGATAAAAAATCGTACTCAATTTCATTATAAATTGTTTTCCATCATTTCAATTTATACTTGGTACTACATTTTATTTTCTTATTGATCTAACTTAGACAACAACCGGTAAATTATTAATTTCAAAACTTAGACAACAACCAATCAATTGTTTATTTAAAAACAAAAACTGAATTTAAATTTATTTCTGGCGATTGGTCTGTTACGGCATTTTGATAAATTAAAATTTTTGTGTGTTAAAATGAATTATACATTTGGTGAAATTTTAAATGGAAAACTCCGATTAAAAATTGAAAAAGTTTGAAAAAAAATATTTAATCCGCTACGTTATCATTCAAAAGAATAATAATGATAATTGGTTGTGAAATGATTCAAGTATTTGTACCGGACTCTTTTCAATTTGCAGATTAAATATAATGATTATTGTTTTTCAAAATTATTACGCAACATACCTTAAAGTTTATTTGTTTGATATAATTTCAATGACGACAGGTTTGTTTATCTTCTGATATTAAACTTGAATAAAAACAAAATTTGAATAAATTTTATCGTGGACCACCAATATTTAAATAATTGTAAATGATGTAATTCTAAAATAAAACCAAACCTAAATATAACTTGACTATCACTCACTAATCAACTAATCACATTTCTTTGAAAGCTCATTTTCTTTATTTTTTGATTGAAAAATGTTCACACTTCAGAAATTCCCATTACATTTAAAATAATATGTCTCACTTTTTACCTTGTAAAAATAATTTAACAGAATATTTATCAATAACTTTTCTATAACTTTCTCTTTCTATATTATATAATTTTTTTCTCATTTTCATTATTAATATTATTTTATTTTAATAACAAAGAAAAAAAAACAAAAACACCCATTTTCATTGTTTACATTGCGGTTATTAATTTCAATGTAAATTCCGTTTATTTAGTACAACAAAAGGAGAATAATATTATTGTTTGTATTATTGTAAAAATGTAACGGTTTATATATAACCAACAACAGGGTGGGTACAAAACATCTGTTATATATATATTATATATATTGATGTAGCCGAGAATTCATATATATATATATATACATATATGTATATTAGGATAGAAAATTTATCTTCCGTGAGCAAACGAGGGAGTGAGTGAATGAGTAAATAGTACATGTTAAAAAGAAAATGGCTTTTTATTTTTAAAAGCTATTAACTTGATATACGATACAACAGGTTTTAATAGAGTTTTAATACAAAAATTTTATTCTCATTTTTTTATATAGCTATTTTAATAATACACAGTTATAATAAAATAACATGTTTATTATATAATATAATGTAATATGTATATATAAGTCACTGTCAATTTGTACTAAGAAAAGATAATAAAAAAAATACCTATATAAAAAAGTAAATTGAAAAACAAAAAAAAAGGAAAATGTAGAGTACATAGAAGGAAATGACTTTGAAAATTAATAATATAAAAAAGAAAAGCAAAATCACGAATAGTAAAAAAAATAAATTAGATTTAGTCAACGTTTGGGCAATACTTTGAAACAATTTGCATACTCTACCTATTTGCAGTTTTTCTTTTCAAGTTTGGTAATTAGACTGGCTGAGCAAAATATTTTGGATGTGTGGAACAAATAATAAATCTCTCTATAGCCTACACGGACAGAATTTAAATAATGGATGAATATAATGCTTAAAAAAATTAAATGCATACCGATCTGCTCGGGTTAAAATCCGCTGAAGTATAATGAACTGTTTCAACTATTTTTAAAGAAAAAATGAATATTGATACTTAAGTATAATTTCAGCATAATAATTGAGCTATGTCTAAGCATTATACTCCCAACTGGAGTGAAAATGAGAAATGGTGATGTTAGTGAGAAAAAGTTATATTTACCCAATAAAAAATATATTTTTCAGTAACAAAACAGCCGGATTTCCAATTTATACAACATTAAAAGCATGTCAATTCTAGATATGACCCACTAAAACTGTTGTAGCTTCAAACCATTTTTCCAAAAAGATTTTTATAAACCACAAAATTATAAGAATTCTGATCATTCTCATTCACAAAACAAAGCGAGTTTACCGTCATTAGAAAAACAGTAAAATCGTAAAATAAAAAAATAAGAATAGAAAAAAGAAAGTTAAATGAATTAAGTACTAGGTAAAAATAAATCAGATAATTAAAAATAAATAACGAAAACAGCTAAAGTGATATAGAAAATTAAAAAGTCGCGAAATAAAATATTTAAAAAGAATAAATATTTTAACAAAAAACTTTTTTATTGTTAAAAATAAAATAGGTCATACCTATAATCTATTTATAAGTATTATAAACGTACATTTTGTTAATAACAAACATTATAATATTCTTTGTAATATATTTTTAAGAATGTAATAATTTTATGATTTTTGTATGACAAGCAAATGTCAAAGATTTATTTAGGTCTACATGCATGTACTAAGTGTATAATAACAGGGAAATCACAAGAAGAAGAAAATAGAAAAAAAAACGTTTATAACGTCTAACTCCTTTTTGACATTTACACATACATTATATTATTTATATACATCTATCAATTTAAACATAATATTATATGTATATTATTTGAATAATATTATATGTATATTATACAAACGCCTACAAAAAAAAACATAATATAGAAATTAGAATGTTTCTTTTCATTATTGTAACTGTTTTTTTGTGTATTTTTGTTGTAGAAATATTAAGTGTTAAACATTTACAACTATTTTTTTTTTGTTTAAATATTATTTTTCAGTTATTTCAAGGAATCGATTAGAAAACTTGTTTTTTAATTTTTTTTTTTTCCATTGTTTTCCCATTATGTTAATATTCTTGTTCGTTTTGTCTTTCGTTTATGTTTGATGTTAACGTGACATTACAAAATAATTTATTATGTTGTTGATTATATAAAATAATTCTATATTTTCTTTATTTTTGTTAAATTTTGTCTTTAGAACGAAAAAAAAAAAAATAAAAATATGTATATAAAATACTTTTTATTTTTCTTTTTGTAATTCTTTTCTATTCTGGTATTACTTTTAAATATTGAACGAAAACATGCAATATTTGTTTAAAAATGAAATTTTTGTTTTTATTTTTTTTTTTTGATTGAAAATAATAAATAAATAAATAAATACAAAAATGTCTAAAATAAACACCAATCATGGAAATAAATTTAATATAGGTAGATGATTCACAGCAGGATACAATATTTTTGACATTTTGCATTTTAGCACCTAGAACTATGCAAAGCTAGAAAACAGAAGAACAAAAAAGAAAAACAATAAAACAGAAATTTTTTTAAAATTTTTATTAAATTAGGTATTGCGAAATTGTACATACAAATATGAATTTTGTGATTGTATCTAAGATTAATCTTTGATAATTTAAGGGTGGAGGTAAATTAAAAATTGTTTTTTAATTAGGATACAAAAAAACCCAAATCATTTATTTATTTATTTTTTGGTCTGTATCTGTACTTTGAATTGTTTAATAGTGAATTTGTTAAATTGTTAAACTGATGTTAAATTTTTATATTGAATTGTTTAATTTTTCCTGTTTTAGATTATTTGTTATATTTCCTAGATATTCAGTGTTATATTTTGTAAATTTTTAAATATTATTTCGTTTAACTTTATATTATGAAAGGCCACATTCCGAAAGGGAAACGGGCCTGTAGTTGGCCGGCATATTAATCTGTAGGTGAACTGTTAAATAAATAAATAAATACCAAAATCATGTCCCTCTACTAGTTCAATATAGTAGTCGTGTCCACATGCAAACAAATAATATAAATTCCGGGAAAATATCGATAGAAAAAATATGTGCAGTACGATTACTTAGGTGTAATCGTGAGTATCCGTTATTCTGAATGTAGATACTCGTTACTTTATAATCGTTACTTTGATTCGTTAAGCATAATGAAATTCATTTACACAAGAGTTTAATGAAATTAGTTTCCTACAGTTTTTAATAACTTTTACTTTAACTTAAAATTCGAATAAAAAAAATAACAACAAACGATTATTATTACAGAATCAATATTCTCTAATAATAAAAGTAACGATAATAATTATGGTATCCGATATTCTATCAGAATATTCGAATAAAACATACTATAAAGTAACGGATATTCATATAGCGTTTCGGATTCGAGTAACTATATTATTTCATTCTATACTCTAAATAATTTTACACTAACGTTTTCAAAGAATAATTTTTCAACACGAATATATGAACATGGTATACACAATTCGAATAGCACCTCCTACTACTAATAAACCATCGAATAGTACAGCGGTTTCCAAACTTTTCGGGTCGTGGAACACTTCGCAAAACGAATAATTCCAGAGGAACACATATTTATTTATATAACCTAAAAGTTTGTGTATTTAAAAATATATATAAATATAAGAGCTACAAACAAAATAAACAGTATATTTTTCTGAAATTCCATTACACATATACGAAATACATAAAAATAATAAAATGAATATGTAAAAAAAATCATCTTTATTATTAATGACTGAGCCTCGCATAAATTGTAGTTGTGAAAGGAAGTAAAACATGAATAGCTAGTTTGGACAAGTTGGAATACTCTTCTGTTAAACTTAACCAAAATTCATTTAATGGAAGTTCATTGTATTTTTGTTTTAAACTAGAGTCAGTAATCAAATCAATTATCATCACTGGCTTATTTATTACTACAAAAGGATTTTTAATCCAAGAGTTATCTTCAGGGGAATTTGGAAAATATTGTAATAGGCTCGACTGTAAGTTATGCAAATGGTCTAAAATTCCTTTTTAGGCTTTATCATTTATTTTACAATTTATTTCAATTAAAAACGCTTCTAATGTGGGAAAACAATCAAAATTATTTTGTTCAACTTCAGAAATCCAGTAGTTTGATTTTTTATTAAAAGATGCAATCTTATCTTGTACGTTGAATCGTAATATTTCTTCCTTGTAATGATAAGTTAATTTCATTGCACTTAGTAAAAATACCTGCTAAATACACAACAATTATCAACCATATTTTTATTTCATTTTCGATTTCTCTTATGAGTTCTTATTCGTCGATTAGTTGCAATATATACATTGAAGTGAGCCCGTGTTTTTTATTTTTGATTTATATTTGAATTTTGAATTTGAATTTGAATTTGTAGCATAGCAACAAATCAAATACAAAAACAAGGTGTTTTTTTTTTTTGTTGATGTTAAAAAACGAATAAAATAATAAATAAATATTATTTTTTCTAAAGGGATTAATTTGTTTTTTACACGGAACACTTGATGATCTTCAACGGAACACCTGTCTTCCGCGGAACATAGTTTGGGAACCGCGGGGATAGTATATACTTCTACAAATAAACATAACCGAAAAATATCTACTAGAATATATATATATATATAAATAAGAAAAGATATTATATATAAATCAGATATAAAGGAAAAAAGAAAATTTTATTCCAAGATAAAAAAAAATATATATATATAATATAAAATGAAAGAAGAATAATATATACATGATATAAGAAGATCCGAAATGCTTTGAGTAACGAATATTATTTGAAATATCTATCCGTTACTTTGGATCTTGCCAGTTAACGGATGCTCAACTAACGAGTAGTTACTATTAGCACATTCCTAAAGGAATACGACATATCTATAACGGATAAAGACAAAACTATAAGGAAAAATCATTGGTGAAGACATTTGAAAAATAGGACAAATAGATAAAAGTCAGTTAAAATAACTGCACAATTTAAATGAAAGTTTTAAAAAAAATTATTAAACTATGGCGAAATTATTACGAAATTATTGCGAAATTATTGCGAAATTATTGTGAAATGATTGCGAAATTATTGCGAAATTATTGCGAAATTAAAAATTGCGGAAAAAAATAAAACTGACATTTTTTTGTATCTAAAATTAATCTTTCAAAGTTTTAGGGTGGGGGTAAAATAAAAGTTGTTGTTTAATTAGGACACAAAATAGTATTATTAATACTTGTTGCGTTTTAATTGAGTACAATATATTTTCAATATAGTTTTGTAATGAGAGGGTGCAATTAAGTTATTCACTTTTTTGTATGTATTTAGGAAGTTGGTGTTTTAATCTTGTTTACTTCACATTTTTCTTTTATGGTATATACTTGTATTTTCTATTGAAAACATTTCAAATTAAAATGAATGGAGTTTCAAATGAATATTTTTCATATTTATTCCGATAAAATATAGTTTGGATCACATTGATTGTTACATATAAAGAAGATGTAAGTAAAGTATCTACAGGAGTTCATTTAATATACATAAGAAAATTCATAAAGAAGATATAAATTATCTAGAAGCTCATATAAGCATAAATTTTAATTGGCATAAAACGTAGAGGAATTGTAATTTTTGATTGTTTAAATTGTATGTCACCCAGTTTCTATATAATATAATTAGCAATATAATGAAAATTTACAAAATCAAACGTATTAGTACTTATAATAACCTCAACAATAATTTAATAACAACTAAAGGATAGTTGAAAGTCTGTTTTTCTTATTGCGAAAATTATAGGTTAAACATTCTTTGATGTAGTTCTTAGCAATCACACAATAATTTTTTTTTAAAACTTTGTTGTCATATGAATTAGTTTGAATGTGGAAAACTACATGATTGTATTGTAGAATATAACTTCATTTCCATAGAATCAAAGTTTTATTTTTCAATTGTTATAACCAAACCGTATTTCCAAACAATTTTAATTTAAAAACTTTTTAGAACAAACAATCTGGATTTAATATTTGAACCATTGTGATAACTATTGCAACATATCGACATGACAAGGGTACTATATTTAATCTAATTATATCTGTTGTGATCAAATTATATCATCATGTTTAACCGGAATTAATAGAATAATTAAACTAAATAAAAAACCAATTGATTTATTTTCTAGCTATATTTGGAATTACTGTGGTTATACTGGTCTCTGCAAATTATAGGAAAAACTTATTTTTAAAGCGGGAAAATTATTTTTCATAATATCTTTGTTAGATTAAATTAGTAAAACAAAAAAATTCGTACTAATTGTAAAAAAATTAAAACAGATTATTTTCAACTTATTAGTGTATTTCTCATAGTATATTTTCTCTTAGATTTAAGTATCTTAGTCTGCTAAATAAACAAGCAAATAATTGTTGTTAAATATTATGACTCAATATATTTATTAATCCCGCTTTTTTTTTAAAACATGCACTGATGTATTGTCTATTTGGAATGCTTTTAAACTTTAATTTTTAGAATTCCAACTATATTTGTCTTATTTACAGCTCTTGAACTATAAAATTTGATTGTTATAGAATCAATTTTAACTAAAAAGTTTATTTATTAAATGCAAGTTTATTTATGCAAATGCAAATAAATTTTATTTATTAAATGCATAAAGTAGAAATATTTTAAGAAGTTAATCGATTTTAAATGTCTTTTAGTTTATTTAGTTCTGTTAAAAATTTTAAATAAATATTATTGATAAATAAATAAATAAAATATGCAAGTAATAAAAATGTTCATGCAAATTGTAATACATTATTATTCATAATACAAAATATTCATGTAAATTGTAATACTCGTACATTATTAAATAACTAAAATTATTAAAAAAATTTTTAATAATATTATCAACATTTTATTATTATCATTGTTTTTGTTTATTCAACATTGTAACGAACATATGATTGAAAATGATAAAATTATTCCGATTGAAATGAAAATTCGGTATTGATATCGTGTGTTAAAATATAATAATTTTATTTTAAAAATTTAAATTTTTATTTTTATTATTTTATTTTTTATTATTTTTGTGGTAAATTATATTATGTCAAAATAAAAATTTATTTATTTTGTATATAACTAGCTAGCCATAATATAAAATAACAGCAGAATTATTTATCGTCAATGTGGTGAATAGAAAATGCACATATTTTCAATTGCACTTATTTTATATATCATTTTAAACAATTTTTTTTTGTTTGTATTGATTCATTATTTTTTGTGTTTTTATCTCTTCAAACCAACTGTTAAATAATATGAGGTTAATCCTTTATTATTTTACGTAGAAATAAAATTTTGATGGTAAAAAATAAAAATAAATAATATTTTATTGTTTACTAAATTGTTACCAATTTTATAATGGTGTAAATTTATTATTAGTGATAAAATAAATATGATTGAAAATGTAAAAACTAAACAAAGGTATTATAGTCCGCATGAAAATAAAAAATGCTTAATTGAGTATATTTCATAAACAATAAATTTTAAAATCCATTTTCTGTATCATCTTTTGTGGTCTACATATTGGTATAAGCCGTTTTTTAAATATTATTCGACTACAAATTGATGAAATGGGGGAAAATGAACTCAAAAATTAATAACGATCATATAATGAGTTTTTTAAATATTATTCGACTACAAATTGATGAATTGGCCGATAATGTGTTGGCGAAAGCTATTTGAAAATAATATAATTGTATTTTCTGTGTCAATCGCATCAGAATATGAAAATAAAAATTAAGTCAAAGATGTTCCATATTAGCATATACTGAAAAAAATTATATCTACTATTTCCAAGCTTGAAGTTTTTTCTTTCATCTCATATCAATCATATTTAAATTGATAATAATTTATTTAGTAGTATATTTATAAAACTGGATATTACTAGTCGTTGACGGATATTTTAATTAAAGATGCAACGTAGTAAATAATTTGCTTACTGTGTAATAGGTAGATAACAGTGTATATTCAATTTTAACTAATAATTGTGACACAATTAACCCAAATTCCATTACGTAAAATGCTGGCTCAAGATGTCAATAAATAATATATGCAGTATAAAACGAGAGTGCAGATGATGTTTAAAACGTCGATCAAAATATAAATGCATGTGGAATTACTATTATTATACCCATTATAATCATAAGTAAAATATAAATTATAATTCTAAAATAAATAATAGTTTTTTTAGTAAAAATATCATAATAATTCATTTTTTATTTTGATTTTTGCACCCATATTCACTGATTGTACTTATTTGTAGTACACTTGCAATAACTCTTAATCTGATGCACTTATCACTTATTTGAAATATTTTATTCAAATTTGTAATAGTTGGCCTAAAATTAGCCAATATTGTCAAAAATTAATAACGATCACATAATGAGAAGTGTAAGGCAACGTAAATTGGTACATTTTTAGTAATTGTATTAAAAACAAAAAATGTACTAACTCTGTCACAACACTTAAGATTTCGTCAGTTGATACTGTCGTAACCGAACATATTTTTACCCTTTTTATTCTAAATTAATATTGTATTTAATTAATTTTGTAAAAAAATTTTAATCTTTATTAAATTATGTATTACGAACTTATGGCTTTTATCTAATTATAGAAAATATAGACTAATGTTCTTATAAATTGAAAATCTATAACTTCCAAATACGTCATTTATTTTATCACTCTTGGTACATGATCAGCTATAATACAACAGTTGTGTTAGCACTGTTTTAATGTAAAGTATAGAAAATCATTTCTGAATTATTTTGAACTTTCCTTTAATGAGTTTAAATTGTAAATAAATAATATTAACTTGAATTAACACAATAAGTTAAAAAATTGTCGGTTACAGTAGATATTATTTGAAAAATTCCAACCTGCAAAAAAAATTTAATTTTTATATGTATAAAATGTATAAGTATAACAATTAAGTACTCTGATTTCGTGTAGAAACTAAACAGTTAAATCTCTTCCAAATGGTACCAATCAAACTCAACATAATTTATGAAACTTATGCAATTAATTATCTTTTGAAAGTAAAAATAATTAATTTAACTCATAAATATCATGTAATCCAATAATAATACCCATTAACTGGAAATGAAATGATATTCTCTTTAATAAACAAAAAATATTTTTTTTTTAGTTTCTTTTTTAGCTCTTCTAATTAAAAATGTGGTGCTATAATTTAAAATATAAATTTTGGTATATTTTTAATTCAACCACATTTTGGTTTCAGATGAAATTGTCAGGTGTTATAATAGAAAAGTTTTTAAGTGTAATAATAATGAATAAAATAAGTCTTTTTAAATACCCGTAAATTAATAATTAATTATTTATTTTGATTTGATTTTCTTGTTTTATTTTCAAATAAAATTTATATACTTTTATAAATACCTAGAAATAAAATTAATTTAAAATTAATTTAGAAAAAAATTAAATTTAGAAAGTATAAAATCAATTTTTAACAAAAATTTTGTTATAAACACAGAATTAAAATTTTTTTAATATTCTGTTACGGAAATTCTGTTATTGTATAAATTAAAATGTACTCTAATTAAACTATACTTGTATAGGAGAAAGATAAAGTTTTTCGGTGAAAACAATTAAAGACCTTAAAATGCGTTCAGTTAAAAGCGATATTTTTTAAATATGTCCTTGTTGTTTTAAACAAGCGATATGTAAAATATTATGTCATTTTTTCTACTTTACTTTTGGGCAGTTTTGTTATATATCTGAATATATTATTATGTACGTTTTTAATGCTGTTTAGTGTTAATATAATGAGATAGTTCTACTGGCATTGACTTATAAATCGGTATATAAGTTTTGGTTTTGTAATTAGGCATTAGCATTTGTAGAGGGAAATGTGTCTCTATGAAATTGATATTCACAGAAGAAAGAAGTTTATTTATTTAAAGAAATTTATCTATTTCGATATACAGTTTCGATTTGATAATAAATTTCAACATTTTGCGAGATGTATTTACTGTGAGCATTAACAAAATTAACACTACAAATTACCGATAGGGCTTGAACCCTACAGAATACAAAATAATATGTTGCATTGACAAATACATCTGCGTTACAAAATATGAAATACAAAAATGTCTAAAGCATTTTTAATTGTGAGATTAATAAAACACTAGTATTCGCACGCTCCTCGAAATTCGAAGAAAGTTTGATGAAAAATCTTACATAATAATATTTCCATCAGTATTGTTTTCCATCCTTTCAATTTACCGTGGACACTATGTTTTTATTGCTTTATATTAAACAACAACCTCAAACGAATTAATAATTTATTTAAAAAAATAAAAATTAGATTAAATCCGGAGTGTTGTTCCAGGAATTTGATAAATTAAAATTTTTGTATATTAAAATGACTTTTACATAATAATGTGGTGAAATTTTAGACTGAAATTTCTAATTGAAGATTAAAAAAATTTGAAAAAATAATTGAATTCGCTACGTTTCTTTTTAAATATCTATCATTTAGATAATGAAAATATTCTAGTAATATAAGCTCTTGAAATATTGAATTCAAATATATGAAAATAACATATTGTACAAATACATTAAGGCAATAAATAAAATAATAATAATAATAAATAATAAATAAATAATAATGAAAATCGCTTTTACAATGGTTCAGATATTTGTACCGTACTTTTCTACGAAAAGATATTTGAAATAGCTCATATTATATATTAATATTAATGGGTATTATTATTCTCATCAAAAATTATTTTTATCATTTATTTATATATCAGTTTGTCTGGATAACAATATGTAGCCAAACTTTCAAGCCAATTTCCCTTTCGGGATGTAGGCGTATCACTTTTTTGTTTTATTGTTATTTATTTCATTCAAATGACACAGGAGACTGAGCGGCACCTATAACCTTTAATCACAGAGGTGAAAAAGATCACACTATCACAGATCTGACGTAAATTTTACACCAATTTTCTGTTGTATTTTTTTTTGGACATATCAGTTAAGCTAATTAATCGCAGGAATATAAAAAAATTAATTAAAAATATTTTATTAGAATTAAAATTGACGAGTCTTCTAAAATGTTAACATCTTATTCAAAACGACTTTTAGCATACGTGAATTACAACACAAAAGTTTTACAAACATATTAAAAATAATACTTTCAATTATTTAAAAAAACTTAATAAAAAAATTATTAAAAAAGAAAATAAAAAACGAAAAAATGCAAATCTGACAAAACTGAAGGAGTTTCAATCGAACCTAAAAAAGATTAGGTAAACACAAAGATGACGTAGAGATCCCTATTTATTAATTATAATTCCAGTTAAAGCCAAATTTAACAGACTAGGGATTTAGATATAGTGATATTTTTCACTATCAATGAATAAAAGAAAACAATAATAATTTTGTTTACAACTTACTACGGTACACATTACATTGTCTATACCTACCTACATTTAACGATAAAAATAAAACTCTTATGCTACCTATGCTATGCACTCTCTTGAAATTGGTATAAATAGGATAGTGTACTGGTGTAGGTATAGTTGTGGTGTGGTGATTTATTTTCTCTCATTTTTGGCGAGTAGATTGAATAATTTTGAGGTGAAATATTGACAACTAACTCTATTATAATCAAACAAAAAAACGTAAAAATCTTATATTAAAAAACTTTACTTTATTTTAAAAACTAAAATTGTGTTAAATAAAGATATTGTAAACTGTAAATTATACCGGCTGTTCCAAAGAATAAAATTCTTCAATTTTCAATAAAACAAAATAACTGTATTTTGGACTTCTTATAATTTATTAACAAAAATTCATTACTTTTCAAAAATAATAATTAAAAAAAATAAATAAAACAAACTAAAACATTTTCAAGTTTTTATAAACTAATAACAATTAAAGATTTTCTTAAACTAGTAAATTTTGATCTTCATGAGCCTCACAAATTGACTTCTAGCTCATTTTTTGTATTATCCTCGTTGGCTAAAAACAAGTTCTTGTTAAACTGTATAGTTGCTCATAATTTCCACCTTATCAATCTGATCCAAAATGTTTTTTAGTAGATTATTTACATCTCTTAATTTATCTTCTTTTACTATAATTCCTAAGCTGAGTTGTGAAAGATATGTCCATATCATACTCTTACCATTTTTCATAAAGCTTTTGGCTTTTCTAAGTCAGATTTATACGAATATTCTCCTCTTAGTCATATTTCCATGATTTGATTTTAGAATAATTTAATCTTTTTACTTTACTAAATTTAAAATGCCATTGACAAGGAGTTTTGACTCTATCTTTGGCCAAATAATAGAATCAAAAGTATTATATAGTATTTTATAAATTATATGATGCATATAATCCTGTACCGTATCCGTTCGGCATATGCTGTCTTCAAAACTGGCAATATGTTGCACATCCAGCGTCAGTTAGGCTCAAATTTATTTTATAGGTATACAGAACATCGAAGTACTCAGAAGTATTTTTTAAACATATTACAAGAAGTAGAAGGGTATATTAGAGGTGAAAGAATTTTGTATTAAGTTCATTTCAACATTAATTACAACAACAAATCCAGTGAATCATAATCTTTTATAGGTTATTATAAATAAACATTATTAATAATTCTTATATCTAATGTCAAATTTGAATAAAATTAAAAAAATTTTATGTTTTAAACAATTATTTTGTATTTCAACTATATCTGAAGCTTCTTTGACAAAATAAATAAATTAAACTTGCACGGAATTTCTATAACATTATTATGAAATATTTTTTGTGGTTCAAATTAATACACCCTCCCCTTTTAGAAACGAAATTTATATAAATAATTAACAAGAAACTCCTATTATATATACCCAACTAACGTGTTTAAAAAATAATACACATTCATATTTTGAGTAAGGCAATTAATAAAATTAAAATTAAATTACCATCAATTGCATAAATTAATTCTATTAAAAAGATTCAATTAAGGTAATAAAATATCATAAATAAAATGTAAAAAAAAAACAGTGACACCCACAGAAGAACTTCTTAGCTTTAATTTAATTGACTTAATTCATGCATTCATATATTATTAAATTTTACTGAATCTTCCTACCTTCAAATTTAATTAATTTAATTTGAAATTCTAACCATAATAATAATGTCTGCCTGCCTGCCTACCAACAATTACACAAAAAAAAAATTTAATTAAAATACAAAAAAATAAATAGAAAACAAATATTTTCAATATTTTTAGTAAAAAATTAATTGACAATAGAAAAATTATTTTAGATTTGTGTCAATAATTTTTTATAATATATGTATGACTATAATAAATTTAGAGGCATAACTATTTTTGTAATACAATTAATTGTGAATAAACACGAAATTTTTTTATATAAAAATGGATACAAAATATACAAAGAATAAAAAAAAAACCAACTAGCTATACTTAAAAATACCTATTTGATTTTATTGGAAATAATAGACTCACAGATATTCCTTATTCTCACTTTGTGCCCCCATATACATCAATACAACACCCATATTTAATAATTTTATTATCAACTTTAATACCATGGCATTATTTAGTATTCTTGTAGAGCAAAATGGCATATTTCGAAAATATAGAAAAATGTAATTGACTTTAATATTAATATTGTTACAGAAATACACAGTTATTTTTTTATAGATAGTAATTTTGTTAGCAGCTACATAGATAAAAATAGTTTTGGGTATATTAGGTACGACACTACGATTTGTTTAGAAAACTAAAGAATAGCTATTTACATAATATAATTTGTTCAATATTTGTAACTATAATATTAAATAATAAGTGTTGAAATTAACCATTTTCAGTTACTATAACTTCTTCTTTTTATTTGCAATTATATCAAGACGATAAGTCTCCATAAGATGTATATATACACAGTAATTGAGTCAAAATGACAACTGACAATATGATTTTAAAAATACTAAATAAAATAAGGAAAAAAAAAATTTTTTTTTAGAAATATTTGCCTTCAATTTAAGCGTACTAAAACTACAAAAATAAACTTTAGAATCCCAGCTTGATATAATGTTTTCATAGCAAGTTATGATTGTAATTACGGAAAAAGCAAATTAGCCGAAATTCTAGGAAGTCTTGAGATGAGATTAAGAGATTTGGTAAAAAGTTCGGCTAATTTGCTTTTTCCGTAATTACAATCATAACTTGCTATGAAAACATTATATCAAGCTGCGATTCTAAAGTTTATTTTTGTAGTTTTAGTACGCTTAAATTGAAGGCAAATATTTCTAAAAAAAAATTTTTTTTTTCCTTATTTTATTTTCGACTTTTTAGTGAAAATATTTTTTTAATGAAAAATAATATATATTCAAAGAACAACACATATAATCAAATGGCACTAAAATTCACTCTAACGCAATTTGGTTGTTATTGCTCATACTTCAAATGTATAATTATATTTTATATTACTGTAACAAATTTTATAAAAATATGTGTATTTTTAAAAAATGTTTGGAGATTTTTGATTAGATACCTTTGAATTTTTTAATTTACGTATTAAAAAATTACGCACTTTATAAAAAGAAACCCTGTTAAATACAAAAAATATTTGACGTAAAATCGTAGATTTAAATCTGTGGAAAAGTCTGAAATGTAAACACTCATCCTACTTTATCTACGATAAAATTCGATTTTGTCCGAGGTGTATACGCTGCCTAAGCATAAATTGGCATATAAAAGTATAATATATACATGCATAAGTCGAAATTGAACTTTTTTTACATGCGAGAAGAGTAATTTGTAACTGAGTGATAGATAACTGATACTTGATAGGTTCAAATTTTGTTTTCTTCCATAAATAATGTTTGCATTTTATTTTCAATTAAACTAAGCCATATGATTATGTATGTAACAAATGCAAGCCCTATATCACACATGTACGTACATTTGCATATACTTAGTCAGAGAAAGAGAAATAATAAAAGAAAGAGATTAATAAAAGAAACCAAATTAAAAACACAAAAAAATATAATGAAAATATAATTGAATAGTAATAGAAAATGATTGAAATGTAATGATAATGATTTGTACTGCACACATTTATTTTGTATTCCTTTTTTGTTTTTTTTTTTTGCTTCTTTACACCATAGAAATGTCAATAAATATAGTGAATTTAAAGAGAAACCAAATTTTAACTTTATCAAATATCCATATTCCATTATTAGTACACACACATATGTAAATTTGACCTTAGTTGAATGCAAAGAATATCTATAATCTATATTAACAAGAATACGCACTCCCATTTTACGACAACCTATTTTTTAAGAAATATCAAACCGAGCAAAATATCATTAGTCAAAAGAGGTAAAATTTACATTTACTTATCGTATACCAAATTTATTATGAGAGAGAAAAGGTACAAAACAGATGTTTGCCTTTTGCTTTATACTGTAAAATAATTTTGCGTTCTCATTATTCTCCTTTGGATTTGCTTACGTTTCCTCCCATTATTTATATGAGGCAGGCTGGCAAAAAATGTTAGTTCTAATTTAGTTTGTTCCCTTATACGATGATTAATTCTGATCTTTTATAATTTTAATATTTTCGTTTTAAACATTATTATTTTCGTATATACCTATTAAAAATAATAAATTATAATTACATTACAATAATATAAAATATTATTAATATTTTTGTCAGTAATAATTTGGAGTTACAAACATTATTATTTTTTATTAATTAAATATTAAATTATAGTAAACCTTAATATTTATTATATTGGTATACGATTATAAAATAATACTGAGGACATCTATTTACAAATCACAGAATTTAAGGAATATGATAACGCTGTTTTAGTTAGGTCTCCTAAAAATCTTATGCATAGTTGATACAATTTAGAAAATAATATTGTTAAATATTTCAACGAAAATTTTTGTCGAAAATATTTTTCAAAATTATAAACTTTATTTATTTAATTTCAGCCAACTTTTTTTGTTACTCTCTTTTGTTTACTATATTTTTTCTTTTTCTTACACGTAAAATTCTTATTATATCTATTTCTGACAATGTTTATCAAATTTGCATATGAATTTGTGTGCAAACAAATGAATACATACATGAGTTCTTACTCTTTTTATGGATATACTTTGGTTAAATGGTTATTGAAATGGGTATTTTGTTGAATTGAAGCAAATTGAAACAAACATATAAAGTCCAAGGCAAGTTAATTAAGGCAAATATAATAAGTACAAACTAAACTAATTTAATACTATAAACGTTATAAATGAATTTTGATTGGTTGGATATATGGAATATACCGGGTAAAGCAAAGCGAGGGGAAGCAGCCATTTTTGCAAAATTAAAAAAAAAATTATTAACTCAATCGAAGGTGTTTTATCGATTGGTGATAGTTTCAATTTCCTGGAAAGACCGCAAATTCGTTTTTTAAGACCAAAAATCGTCGAAATTGGCCGAAATCGAGATTTTCAAATGGGAAGGGGTACTTTTTTATTCAAATTCGGATTAAGTAAATTTTTTTTTTTTTTTTAGTTTAAACTGTATACCCACAGCTGACATAAAAAAATATGCTAATATGAAAAACAAATTTTTTTATAAAAATGATTAATATTAATTTTAGTTGACCAAAGAAAAATATGGAAAAAGAAATTTTTATATTTATTAATTTTAAATAAAAATAATGAGAAAACAAAAAATAAATCATTTAACGAAACAATGTTTCGATTGGAATCCCTAGACAACAAAAAACCAAGAAAATCAGGGAGGACTTAATCGAATCAAGCACCGTACATGGTAAAACATGGCAACAATTGAAGATGTTAGCCAAGCAAATAATGTTTAAATGATATTATTGTGTAAACAAAATATTTCGATTATATTAGGATTAAAATAAGGCTCATTATTATTACGCTAACACTTACTTATTTACATATATTTGAAAAATGAGGATTTTAATTAAAATAAAACAGGTATGGTAGATAATAGAGAAAACAAATTTCATTAATTAGTTCTTTTAATGAGTATATATTTTTTTTTATGTAGTCAGACCTGGTTAAAATCTTTGATAATTATATATGAAGGTCGGAAATCCATGGGCATGTGAAACTCCTTTGATCTTATTTGAGTTACTCACCAAATACACTATCTCCTTTGCCCACGGTGAAAACCAACCCAAAACCGATTTCCCATTACTTCAAGTTGATCCACACTTATTCCGTTTTTTAATTTTCATCTATGTTTCTTCTTCTGGACTCTCAAAATATCTGAACAAATATCTGTTTTTTCCTGTGTATAGTATTAATTCTATGTCTATGTATTTCAAGTATTCTTGAAATTATTTTGTTGTTAATACTCTTACCGCTTATATTTTCTTTCTGGTTCCGCTAAATCGCATTCAAAAATAGTGTGTTACTCAGTGTCGAAGATTGTGCGATAGTTATTTAATCCTGAATGCTCATCTTGTAAAGGTAGGATCGAAAGTATATGGGTCCTGTGTAGTAATTGTGTGATGTAAAAATTTACTTATCCGATTGGTACCGATTATCCCAGACCATTACTTCGTCCATCAGTCGTGCTGATCGTTACCAGTGCTCTTGCTGTCTTATCAGTGTGTTGGCCCTTTTATCCACTACAATGACGTCTCGACTTGTTCCTTGATCTTTTTTATATATATATTTCTTCGTTATTGCGCTAGCAGATCAATCGGAATCATGCTCACGATTTTTATTCATGTTATACCACGATAACGAAACTCTTGGTACTAAATCATCTTTACTATCTAAAAATATTATTTTGTGTTATTGTTTGCAAATAGAAACCGTGTTAACTACTGTTCGTACAATGAGTGCAGCAAAAAATAGTGAAATTCTAATTTTTTTTAATGATTGTAAGATTCCTAGGAAGTATTCAAAACTTGGTTTTCAACTTAAACATAGGTTATTATTATACTCTTAGGTAGTGAGTTGTTTATTTGATATTGTTTCTATTTCTGAATAAAAAATGAGTTTGAAATCAATTTATAATAATTATCTCTATTTATTAATCATCTATTAACCATATTTCTATTTATTATGCATCATCGTACCTATTTAATATTCATAGACTACGGTAAAATTTGAGTCTGTTCTTAGAATGTTACGTAAATATAACTTGAGATCAGCTTGTTTTGATATACTAACCTTAGTAAAAGAAGCTTAAAAGTAAAGCTGTATAATCCTTAAATGGTTATTGTAATTGATGTTTGGTCTTTTTCTACTTTCTTTTTGCATTTAAATTTATTTTTTTAAACATTTTACTAACTACAGCATGTTAGTTATTTATCTCTTACTAAAACTAACATGATGCAAACTTTCAGCTATAAAAGACGTCTGATTTGCTTGGTCTAAGCAATGTCTGACAGTATAATATTATTAATTCATCTATCATCTATATTTACAATATTATTATTTCTGACTATTTCTTTCAGGGTTTTAATCATTATTTGTATTTAAAATTTCTGTAAAACTTCTCCATATTTTTGGGTTTGTCATTCTGATCATAAAAGCTAGACGAGAACGAGTGTGTTGTTCATTTGTCCTAAATTATAATTTTTTTTCGGGATAGTTTCATTGACTAGGTTAATTATCTGTGTTGTGTTATTCAACTGCGTAGTTTTATTTTATTTTCTAATTTTCCTTTTTTAATTATTAAGTTTTATGTCCACATGCATAACATGTACATGAATATAATGTTTGATAGGTGTCAGATTTAAGATAGAGCATTTTAAAAATAATTTTATTTTTCACTTTCTAGCACAAAAAAATTTAACTTCATTATCAACTAGCTAGTCAATGCAGATATTTTTTTTAGTTTTATTTTAAATTTATCAGTAATTTAATAATACTAAATAAATTAATTATTGAAACAACATCAATATTTTTTGTTTTGTTTTTTAATCAAATTTGTTTCCTTTAAAAGCACTCATCATTTAGGATCAATTTTTTTTTTATCATATTTGTTTGAATATAGATGAACACTCAATTAACTTTTTTTTTCTTTTATAAAAACTATTATTAATCCTTTTGTACATTATAATCTACTTACATACACATGAGTTATAAATTTATTTTATTTTTCCATTGGGAATTAGATATGTGTATGAGGAAATAGTTATAATGTAATTTTGGAATCATTTTGTATAACAATACTAGTCAAGAGTGACACTAATTTATATTTATAATTTATTATTAGGTTCGAGTAAATCGATTTTATGATTTTTTTTTTATTTAAGTGTAAATATTTTTCCTACTAAAATAGTTTATTTAGAAGTCCGTCCATATATTTTCCTGTTTCAATGTAAATGTTTTAAGAATACAATTGAAAATGACAACAGTAATACTAGTTTTGTAATAATTTTACTTAAATGTGATTACTAGTATTTTAGAATAATGTTGGAGACACAATATAACAGACATATTCAAATTAATTACTTTCTGACTTGGAACTAATAGAGTGATCAAGTATTATTAAATCATACAGTGTTACGCAGAACAAGGATTCTTAGAGCTTATCACAGAACGTGCAAGGCTTAAATATTTCATTAGTATCTATCAGTAAAACATATTACTGTTTAAGAAAATAAAATGTACTCTATCTAAAACTTAATCTGAAAGAAACAAGGCTTAGAGTAAACATGTATCTCAATAGCAAAAATTCCCTTCTGGTATATAAAATAGAAATAAATAATATTATCAGTAACATAGACCATTTTGAATTTAATTAAATATATATGCAGAACTTAATCATGTATAATTATTCCTAATTTTTGCATTTCAATAATACAAACAAGTATTCTGTCAACTTTACCACACTTTACAGACTATATTTGTAATAATCATCATTATTTTTATTTAATTTGTAAATTGAAAAAGTACGGTACAAATATCTGAAACATTTCACAGCCGATTTTCATTATTATTCTTTTAATTTAAGCTATAAAGACCTACTTTAGTGTCTATATCTCCTACGATTAAGTTAATCAGAAATGAAGAAGATAAATATTACAAATAAAGACTACTACTACTACTAAATCTGCATCAAGTTATCGCAAACCAGATACATCATACTCTTGACTTTAATTACCATATGTCATGACCATGTTTTGAGGAGTAGAGGAAAACGAAAAACCACAAAGTGTAAAACGATCATTTTTACAGACAAACAAATTGAAATCTTTTCTTTTTTAAAATTTTTTTTTTTCTTATGCTCTCACCTTTAATTCATTTAATTCATTTAGCTATTTCTTTTATTTTATTTAAATATTTTATGTTTTCCCTTCTTCCATATTTTGTTTTTATTTTGTTTTATTTTATTATTTGTTAAAATTTTCTTATAATTCTACTTCTATTTTAATTATACTCTTCAGGTTTTTAGGTTAGTATAGGTTAGCTTAGTCCAGTTCCTTCAAGGAATTCAGTCACTGAAACACACAATAATTAAATTACATACATACAAGTGCATTTTAACATAATATTGTAACAAGAAAATTAATGTAATTTAATTGGTTAGTTATAGTAAATGAAATAGAAATGTTTACAAGGAGACGTAGCGAAACTAAATATTTTTTTAAAACTTTCTTATATTTTCAATTAGAAATGACGATGTATAAAATTTCATTCAATATAAATGTATAAATAAACAAAAATACAACACATTGTTTTTTTTAGATAGAAGAAAGGCATCAAAAGATTCCTACTACTCTGTTCTATGTGTCAGCGAATAACAAAGTGAAGGACTGTGCCGACTTTAACGCACTAAAAACTTCCAATCTTTTGTTAAAATTAAAATTAGTCTTTAAGACTAACCATTAACACAATTTTGGCTCTATTACTTCAGATTATCTTTGATCAAAGAAAATTCCATAAGAAATTATGAAAGATGAAAGATTTTATCATAACACACTTCCAACGGTTTCGTCCGTTTAAGTCTTCTAACAAAGTTTTGACTGTCAGCTAAACGTGAAACATCGTCATTGACATGTTGAGAGAGACGACTTTTATGACGTACTGCTAATTTTTTATTTTCTCTTCTATGAGAGGAATCCTGGCATCCCTATGAATATCAGCATTGCGAACAAACTAGAGGGCATTAACAATGTTTCGCAATACTTTGTTTTGGAACAGTTGGGTAGTTCGAATATGTTGTTGTTTGGACAACTCTATATTTGAATACAGTATGCCCAGACTAGTTTTAATATCTGATGGTAGATCAAAACTTTGTTATACGTCTAAAACGTAGATGTTCGCACAATTAGTCAATACAAATGTTTGTATTTCAGATCCAGTTCTAGTTTTTTTTGTTGATGTTCTCTTTCCATCTAAGCTTTGCGTCAAGTGTTCTACCAAGATATCTGGTTTGTTGCAATTTATTTGTAATATAGCCGTGTCATCCACAAAAGTATCTGCCGTCGCATTTTCTATCCCTGGAATAGCACTAGTGTATAGTAAAATATAGTATGGGGTCCAGTATACTACCTTGTGGTACTCCTACGTGTATATTTTGTAGAGCAGAGTAATTCTCCTTGTTTAATTTGAAATAATCCATTCGATAAATATGAGGAGATCAGTTCGACATAATATGTTTTGGAGAGCAAGCGACGCAGCTTGTGTTTTCCTTACAATGTTTTTTCGATGACGTTAGTTATTCTATGCACTTTTTCTACGGTTGAATGTTGTTTTCTAAATCCAAATTGATGATTTGGTATAATGTTTCCGGTTTCAATCAGAGGTTGCATTCTTTTAAGGAGTGGTATCTCAAACAACTTAAAAGTTACTGGTAACAATGAAATAGGTCTTTAGGACATGACGTCGTTTGGGGATTTTCCTGGCTTATGAATCATGATCATTTCAGCAATTTTCCATATAATCGGTACAAATTTTGGAAATAAAACAGAATAAGACATACATACAAAATTTAAATTTATCAAATTGCCGAAACTTAAATTGCCGATTTAAATTAATTTTTTGGTCTTTGAATAAAATTATTACATCGAGGTTGTTATCTAAGATAAATTTATTAATAAAAAAAATTATATTTTGCCAAGAATAAATTGAAATGATGGAAAACAATAATTATTATGTATAACGAAATTGAGAGCAATTTTTTATCAAACTTCTTCGAATTTCTAGTAGCGGATGATTATCTACTAGTTCATTTATTAAATTGTAAATAATAAGGACAATATTGTTTTAAAGAATCTAATGTGAATAGTGTAAGTTATTTTCTCTGAATAAAGTATATATAACACCGGACTTGAGTATATAAATAAGCTTATTATTATAGATAGTTCATCGTGGGGGGATAAGGGCCCAGTATTTATTCTGCTTGTGAACATTTTGTTGATAATATAGATTTTTGAACCACAAAATGTCATTAAAAATCGTAGAAAATACAGAAAACAAAGTTCGTTTTCCATATTAATTATCAATAACATAATCTGAAACTAGAGTTATCTAGATTGAATTGTTATAATAATATATTTGTGTTTGCGAGAACATAGTAAGTACTTTATAAAAATAGTAATATACAACTAAAAGCAAGATTTGATTGTCTACAAAATCCAATTATTGTTAAATGTTAAAATATGTCTTGTTTAAATAAAATTAATAATACTGTAATTCAATTGAAGCTAATATTTTTCTCCTAGTTCTGATTATTACGCATTAACTAAATCTAATTGCATATAAAGAAGTAAATGATGTGGTAAGTAATGTGAATATTGAAACCGATAACCTAATGTCACTGTTATTTACAAAAATAGAAATATATAATATAAACACTCCATTGATATTGTAAGGTCAATCATCTATTATTTAAACATAAAAGTAATTATATATAGACCAAGTATAAAGAATGAATATAAAGCTTTGAGTTCTTCTTTTATTTATTCGAGATGGGGTATTTAAGTATAGGAGTGTACAATAAAAATTGTTCAGAAAATTTATTTTAATAGGGTGTGAACATCTTTTTTCTTCTAGAATTTTCTTCCTCTTTGATTTTTATATATTATTTCAATATTTCCAAATTAAATTAAATAAAAGTAAAGTAAATTTGCTCTGAATGATCCAATTTTGTTAAATATTTTTAAATAATTTAATAGGACTGTACCAAGAAAAATGTATTATTATTAAAAAAATAAAATCATAATTTGAAATTGATGATTCATGCAGGAATACAAAATTATATTTTATTAAACGAATTCATTGTTTTTTTTCGTGAATGTCGTTCCTTAGTTTTGTACTGTTGTTTCATTAATTTTATTTGTTGCTTTTGTCCATTTTGATCGAAATTCTGATCAAGTATTCGATTACTTTTTAGTGTTCCGTAATTCTGTTTAAAATAATGCTTTGTAATAAGCAATTGGGCGAATTTTAGGACAATTTGGAGGACTGGATACAATAGGACAATTTGGAAATGTCTTCGCACACTTGTCTTGTCATTATTTAATAACTTAACATTGTTTTCTCGAAGCAAAAGAAGCAACTATACATTATTATTGTAAACTAAAGGTTTTAACTCGTCTTTTACTGCTGATACAAATAAAGACTGTTCGAACAATATATTTGTTGAATAGCGTTACTTCATCTTGTATTTAAATTTCAGATGAATGCTTTTGTTGTTATGGGCTATATAAAATTTTTGCCCAGGAATCTGTTTGAAGTCAGTTAAAGCATAGGCTTCATCGTTTTGAAATTGAAACAAAGTCTTGTTTTTATTATTTACTTTTACTTTGGCATACTTTTCTGAAATTCTATCATTTATGCTTGTTACTTTGTAATATCTTAGGTCTTTCTTTTTTTAGTCTCGCAAATTTTGATGTAGAATTTATTTTTCTCTAATTTTTTTGTTGCTTGAAACTCTTCAACCATTTGACTTATTTGAATAGATTTGGATTAATTTTCTTTCCATTTTCCCATCCTGTTGGTTGAACACAAAACCATTATTCTGTTCTTTCGAGTATTATGGTTGTCTTTCTACCGTTAGATGAGTAGAAATATATAGAATAAACTTTCAATATTCATGTGTTAGAAAATTAATATGCACCTGTGCAATTGCACAGAAACAGTTCAGGTACGTTTTTATATAAGAAGAAATATTTGTTTTGGTATAATTGTAGTTGTAATGAAATTAAAGTTGTACGATTAAATTGTACGATATAATTTTAATTCATTTATAGTCAAAAACGTTTTTAGTTACAATTCTGTTATAGCAATAGTCAACAATTTGTTTGAAGGAAAGTACATAATAAACTTCATAAGTTCATACAATCGATGTGGTTTATAGTCACATTAAAATATAACCACCATTTTTTTTAAAAAAACAAAACAATTAGTCAAAAGTGAATTATTAAAGAACTGATTTATATATTGTCTTTTTCTGTTCTTTATTAAAAATATGTATATTTTGTGATTACATAACAGAACTGCTATTTATGAATAAAATAAACTTTAAAATTGTTATACGAAAGATATTGAATTTGATTTTGTTTAAAAAAATGCAATTTTTTTTACTACCCCTATAGTCACAAAACGGTTATAGTCAGCAATATTACTGAAATTTAGCGAATGACTATAACCGTGTTTTACTGTATATATTTTTTTTAATAATAGTAGAAGCAAATGAACTAACATTTATTATATTTTGTTTGTGTTTTTGTTTTTGTACTTTTTCATATAAGTTTGTGTGTCTATTTAAAATGACAGAGTTTTTATGAAGTCTTTTTAAAAAGTGTCCGTGAATGAAATTTATTTTAGAGTATAGATGTCGCTCAATTTGGAAATAACCGTCATTTATTTGGTGTAACTATTTGAAATGTTTTAAGTATTCAGCACCAAGAACTTGCTAAAATTTTAATATTTTTGTCGTGTAATTTACTATTCAATTATTCTTATTTTTTTACTCACCACGTCGTTCATCTTGTGTAAGATAAGATTTTAATTTTTGAAATTCAGTAGATATAGTAGTGTTGGACAAGCTACCAGGTACTACTTTAAAATAAAAACGAAATAATATACTCAATATAAATATTTGTTTCGATAAGAAAATAGATTTATTCAACTAATTTTACATTATTATGGTCGAAAATATTCAAAGTAACGTAAATGTGGAAAATGATATGAAATATTAATTTAAATAATAATATTTTTTACATCTTTAAAAAAAATATCATCAGTTTCATTTTTACTCATCAACCGTGGCATATGAAATAAATAATAATCCCCTAAAAAAAAAACAACGAAAGATGGCACCGCTAAAATCTTATACAAATATTGATTTCATATCATTTATTTTATCTCATTTTTACATAAATTGTTCTTCCAATTAGCTATATTCGAATTAATTAAACTGTCAGACTATACTAAATATAATCATATTTAAAAACAAAATTATTTGATGCGTCTAATATCGATTTATATCTATAAGAATATTAAATAAAAGAACAGAGGGTGTATTGAGAGATTACCTTCCCTTACAATAATATTTTATAAGCATATTTTTTTCAATCATTCCACATCAAAAATTGGCTATTATTAACAAAAATATCAATTATTAAACCATACAAATTTGTTCCGTCGCAAAACAACTCATTAGAATAATATTTATAAATTTACAAATCTTCATATTAAATCTTAACGTTAACCGGAAATTATAATTTTGTCGCAATAAAAATGGAAAACAAAAATAAGAAAATGTAAATAAATAAATTATTTTTGTCGAAGTAAATTATAACTAATACAAAATTATTCAAAACAATCAAAAACTTATCATCACACGAAATCTAAATTGTATTTTTTAATTTTGTTTTTTATTTATTTTTGTATATATTTTCACCATAATATTATTAAGTGATTTTTTTATTAAATGAATCTCCAAACTACAAGTGAAAAACAAAAAAAAAAAACACAATCTGTGAAAAGAAAAAAAACTAAAAAGAAATTTTTTTTTTCGAAATAAAATACTGGCAAAACGATTGTTACAGTCATTTAACACCCATTAATCGGTTTACAAGTCATAACAATCTTATAGTACCAAGCTATGGTAATAACAATAATAAGAACAATAAAAAATAAAAATCATTTAATAAAATCTTGTTTACAGGAAATACTTTCGGTTGAACGAAAAAAAAAAACCACCACCACAAAGAATTTATCACGCAAGCAAATTTGTATTTCCATATTAATGGTGGTATATAGAGAGTCCTTACTTATATAGAGAGTCCTTACCCATAATATATAAGACTGTACATAATATACACAAGCATACAAAATTATTTAATTAACGATAATATATATTCTGACTCAACAGAAATATCACACAAAAAATGAACAAATTGGTTAGAAAGGTGTTAAAAAAGCCAAATATTATATATTTTTTTTATTTTGATTTCACCTCCTTATCAATTCACAACACCACAATTTCACATGTTCCCCTAAGAGAACTAATACTCATGTAAATGACAGCAAAAAAAAAAATATTAACTAACTAGCATTTTAATTTCCTTTAGAAAAGTTAAATTAAGCAAAAAAAAAAAAAACAACTCTATAATTAAGTACTTATAAATAAAAATTCAACATATCTACCTACAGTCCTCAACTCACCATCCTTTCATTATTTAAAGATATTTCAAAAAGGATATTTTAGTATTACCCAGAAAAAAAAAACATCCTCAAATTGGCATACCAAATTTACATTTTTTTTTTTTAATTTGAAAACTTTTCAAATTATTTTGTTATACTTAATTGCATACATATTACATTTAAATATATATATTATAATATGCAAATATGTATTTGATATACATATTATATATATAGTTGGATAAAATTATTCTAATATCTATGTAATTAAAACACCAATAATAAAAAACAATAATAATAATAACAATTTATAAATATAACCTATATTCTCATAACAATATTCATTGTCTATTCAAAAATGTGTATTTAAGTCTATATACGAGTATAATTATATAATTTATATATTGTATATATAATAATAATGGAAATTTTTTTTTAATTTTTATTAATATCATTATTGTTGTTGTTGTTGTTACAATTGTTATTATAAACTCTTTAACTTTTAATACCTTTTATTCTTGAGAATTACAAAATTTTAAAAATTATCCTAATAATAGAGCCAAATAGGTTTATTTGTGTTGGTTAATATATAATATTATTTAATATTATATAATATGTATATTGAGAGAATGAAAATTTAAAAATATTCTGAAAAAAAAAGAAGACAGTTAAATTGAGTTGATCTTTTTAATTTTCAGGATACATCATTAAATTATAATATTTCATAAATTAAAGACTCAACCCCATCATGTCCTTAATTCAGCATATTTTAGAATTAAGTCCTTGAGTATATTCATATTTACAATTATTGCTATTTTCAGGAAAGATTATTACAGGACTCTATATATAGTACACAGGGTGATAGGAACGAATACCAAAATATAGAGTTTTGAAAATTTTTAAATCTATAGTGAGAAACTCACTATGCAATAATATCAGTTATTGTCTTCTTTTCGTAAAATTTAAGGGGAATATTTTTGCAAAATAACTGAAGATCTTAAATCATCGTTAAGGTTTCGCTAGATTCAATAAGTCTGAAATTTTGATTATTACAGACATAGTAAGAATTATAGAATTATATCTTCAAATTGCATGATCGTTTCATAAACAATTAGAATAAGTGGAAATTTTGTTTAGTTTTTATAACTCACATATAAATTTATTTTGAACCTAAATATATATGAGTTGCAAAAAAATTATCACACTCAATTGTAGAAGTCAAATTTCAATATTCATGTATTAGAAAATTAATATGTATACATTTTCGATTTTTGAAATTCAGTAGATATATAGTAGTGCTGGCTTACTTCGCCAGCTGCTAGTTTGAATTGGAATAGTCTTACATTTTAAGTAAACTTGATTTTTTCTATAAAAATAAATTTAAGTACCTAATTACAAATTTAATTAAAAATTATTAGAATTTATATCGGATTTTACTTAGTAAACCTACAAAATTATATTAAAAATTTCGCTACTTGGTGTTCAATAAATGGTCTTGAATTGAACGCTTCTAAATGCAAAATCATTACCTTTTCTAGAAGAAATTTTGCTGGGGCAGCTTGGACTAACTTATGATTTTTACTTTTCTACTAATGCTGCATCTGCTTTAGTTTATTTTTAGTTTATTCTAATCGAAGGTGCGGTGTTTTCAAATCCTACTTGATATATTTGCACAATCAAAGTGAAGCAAGCTTTCGTCTAGGAATAGACGTTTGATGTGCTTGATCTAAACATTAATTTGACAGTAAACACAAAATAAAGGAAGAAATTCGATTTATTTGTTTACATTAGAGTTATATCTAGGACCTACATAGAGCAGATACATTAAAGTTACATAGAGCTAATACGTAAAGTTATATCACCATTGTATCTTCAATTATTACTTACTTATCGTTGATGTTTATAGCAAATTATTTTTAGCAATGGTTTTGTTCATTATAGCATATTTGTATATTAACACTAGCTTGAGCTAATCAGTAGGTATTTATAGTGTCAGACTATCTATACAACTCCTTATATTTACTTTGATTTGTTTTATAGCTCATTAAAGTGTGTTATTAATACATCTGTGAGTTATAAAGTATATTGATTTTCACTGTTCTGCATTACTCAACACGATTCAAACACATTATTCTAATTTCTACTTGTTATTGTTCCAGTAAAAAATTTATATTTAATTTTAGTGTTTTAAGTGCAGCTGTATAAGAAATAGTTAAACGAATACATTTCTGTTCCTATTATTAATATTTTAATACTAATAGGATGAAAGTAAAAAAAAAAAAAATAGAATTAAAATTTGACCTGAAATATAGCTAATAATAATTATTATATTATTCAAATGGATAACATCCGAATGATCGAAATAGAACTTACAATATAATATATGAATCATCCACTGTCTTTTGTTGACTAACTATTTTAACACTATAGACATTTTCGTTCATCACGTAATGGAACGTTGCTTTAGGTCCTGCCTGCCAACATGTAATACAGTTTGTTTTATTTCCTACACTGGTCTGTGATAAGTACAGTTAAGTCCTAAACGAAATTTGATACAGTTAACAACCGATGAAAAAATCCCATTTACAATATTCAAGATGGTTTGTTTTGTTAATAAAAAAGAACTATACCAAATTAATAAATGTCAAACACGCTGTATTATTAGCATTAAATTAAAAAATATGATTGTATATTTTGTGTTTTCAAATGTTTAGTCCTTATTAAATTTTCTTTTTATAGACAAATATACATCCTTTCGAGTAACAAACAAAAACAAAAATACAACCAAAAAAATTCATCATAAATATAAAGAAGTTTTCATAACACGACCATGTACCACTTTTTTTTTTTTACAAATCCTTTATAAATTATTTCCATATTATATTAAAGGATTCAAAATAGAACTTTTTGTTTTTCTTATGTTTTGTAATTTTTGGTCCCCCGCATAATCCATATTATATTCATTAAATATTAAGATCAAATTTTGTTTAAAGCATCATAATCTACCAGCTGTAATATTGAATACATACTGTTGTAATAGTGTAGTGGTAAGGTGTTATCGGAAATTCTTCTTCTCATGCATATATGAATAATATGTATGGGTTTTTGTTTTTATATTAATATGGTATTCAAATAAATATCCTGCATCAAAGTTATCAATAACGTATAAATGTGAACTAAAGTTCCTGTCATATTTTTGGATAATTTTCTCTCGTAGTTAAGTGCTTCTCCCATACCTTAAATATGAATGAGTGGATATATATATATATTATATATATGTATATATATAAATATACATATATTTATTTTAATTCATTTTTATCCTTTTTTTATGTATGTATTATGTTTATGAATTTGTATATATTTATGTATGATTAGTATATTGATTTTAGGTTATCTATATATCCCTAATTTTTTCATTATATATTGTTGATAATGAAGTTAGTATCCTTTTTTGCGGTATAAAATGTAAAAATATTCAGAAAAAAAAAAACATAAAATCAAAAATTTTATCGAGTCCTATTTTAATCATAATCCGTATATTTATATTATGTACATATTTTTATGAATGAGTATAAGATGTGAAATGATAAGTTGTACCTGCATTTTTTAGGACATTTCGTTTAACTAAATTTTATGTCAAAAAAATATTTTTGTGAGAGTAAGATAAATTTACTTACCAAATTAGATTACATAGTGTGTTCAGAAGTGGTGACAAGTGGAGTTTTAGTCAGTTTAAAACCATAATTGGATATTAAACTATGAATATAATTATTGATCGAGCTGCATTGACATATTATGATAAAGCCATATAGAGCAGTTGTTTCATTTTAAATACTTAATTCTGGAAATTAGATAAAAGTGAGGAGCACAAATTTTTATACTTATTATCGTTACCGTATTAAATTTTTTGTTTCGTCATTACTAATAAGTATTATCGTATGATTAAATTATAGATAGTGTAATATAAAATATACTGTTTTTTTCAAGATTATTTTGTTCTTGTAACAAAATTGATTAATAATATCACAAACGTTTGACGATATTCAATCATTCACACAATTTAATTTCTTTTGGAAATTTTAATAATATTAAAACTTTGCGTCAACATCTGATATCATCAAACAAATCATATCGATATTTCCACCTTTAACCTTTTTCTCAATTCACTTCTTTTATGCTGTTTTAGTAAATTTATTCTTATACATTTATGACAAAAACAAATCGATAAATTGTTTGCTACAGGATGACTGACAACATATTTATAATAATCGTACAGGTTATTTGATAAGTATAGATTGATTTAAATCAGTATATTACCTTGCTTAGAAAATTTCCCTAGATGTGGCGTAACAGATAGTCAACACAACAATGTTGATGAGCTTTGAAAGCGTTAATTCAATGTTTGTATGAACAAAATTATCATGTTATAATTTTAAAATGAGCATCCCGCATTGTTAATTGAAAATTTTGTGTACACATTCAGTGCTCAGTCACTGAAAAAAAAATAGGCTGTCATTTACAAAAAGTAATCAATACAATATTGGGATTTGCCGACTGAAAACTAATTGTTTAAAAAATTTAATGTATGCTTGTAAGGGGTGCTGTCAATGTTATATAATGTAAGTCCCTTATTATACATCAATCAATGGTCAATCAGTGGTCAATATATTGTCAATATATTGACTGTTGATTGATGAGAAATGATTAATGGTGGTTCTATTCTCATCAATCATGCTGTCAAAATTCTCATAAATATTACTGTACTCATAAAACAGCGGAGGTAAAAAATGGCTTTTTGGGGAATGTTCAGATAATATTAATTTATAATGTAATTCTAAAAAGAATAATTTTTATATTAATTTTAATAATTTTAGCAATTGTTGTAAAAAAAAAATTGATATATTATTCAAATGTGTAAAAAAATACTATAAAAATTCAATTTAAATTGAAGTCAAAACCATTCCTCCAGAAATTACCATTTCAATATCCATATATGTTTCGAAATTCTCAATATATTCAGAACACTTTCACAGTATGTCCTTGCAAAATATCAAAATTTGGATAAAAAGTTTTATTAGTGCATGATTGATGTGTAATCGGTCATCATTCTTTTCATCAATATATTGGCGAAAAGATTGATGAAAAGAATGATGTGGAATAGGCACCTAAGACTTTACAGTGTTATCAATCTGTCAAACTGAAAATCAGTGCTACCGTTTTATTTCCATTCTATTACCTAACTCATCTATATAATAAACTTATGAAAAGAAAATTTTCAGTAGATATCGTAAAGAAGAAAGTCAAGTTAACAATGATAATATTGTCAAACTGAAGTTGGAAGACATAAAATGCGAAGCGGCATATACACAAACATTTAAGTATATTACAAATATAAATTGTTATATAGCAGAACATGTTTTTTTTTGTAAACAAAGCAATTTTTTTACACCAACACAAAAAAACACCAAAAACTTTATGCAAAGCACCTCTCAATCGATCTAAACAACAACACTGTCATTATTTTCACAAAAAATGCTACATTTACGAATACTCTTAGCTGAATTATTAAAGAAAACTTTAAGCAGTACTTTTGCACCAGATCATATTTCAATTTCAAAAAAGGAAGAGAAAACAAGAATATTTGAAAAAAAAACACATATTTTTGAAAACATTACCGTGGAGACTTTTAATTTTGAAATAATTCGGAAGTTTATTTAATTTGGACACACCATTGATTCCGATAATGACATCAATGTTTATGAGTGACACTGAATAATTTGATAAATAACTTGCCTTTCGTTTTGTCAAAACATGTTGTCCAGTATCTGAAAACTCGTATTTAGAAAAACTATTGTGCAAATTTATACCACATTCAAACTTCTGAATCTGGTGTATGAATCAGATTTTTCCACATTAATCAAAAGACACTTGCTACCTTCGAGAAGAAAATGTTCTATCGAATATAATATAATGAAATTTGGAGTGGAAGACATAAAACCGAACTCTATGAGTTGTACAATTTTTTTTTTTTCCTTAGTACACCTGGGAGCATCGGCTTTCCACTTATAATTCCATCGTATTCGATTGCTAGATACAGCTTTTATTATATAGGTATCATTTCTATTTCATTCATATTTTTAGGCCACGGAAGGGATGAATTGTACAATAAGGTGGATGTAAACCAGAAAATTAAAAATAAAAGACTAATGTGGACACAAATAACAGATGGAAGTAAATACTCCAGCTAAGAGAATTTTCAAATCTATGTCCGAAAGTATAAAACTTTGGATGACACCCAAATAAGTAGATTTTTTCTTTTATTTTTATTTCTTATTATTTTTATTAGAAAGTTTTGGTATACTTAATAATAAAATGGAACTATGTTATTATAAAGGCGAAGTACTCTTCAGTAGATATAGTTTTCACATTTAAACTAGTAGATTACCACGAAAAAAATTCTACAGAAAAGCTATTGTATGTGATTGTGTACTCCAAATCTTTGAGTAAAAGCAGTTAAAGTGTCCATCCCATAGACTTGGAATTATATAAAAGGAAAAAAATTATGCTTGTTGTCATTAATAAAAGTGGAATATCCTTCTATATACTTAGTAGTACAATGCATGTACAAATTTAATATCATATATATGTACCAACAAACCAACTTTAAATTATCAACCCTGTACAAATGACTTTGTATATAAATGATTTTTATCAAACAAATTACATAATATATCTAAAAGGATATAAGACGAAAACATCACACCTTATTAGATCCAAAAGTAATTCATATAGTATATACACACCAACATATACTCGTAGTAATGAAAATTTCAATAGATCATTGGTTGGATACTCTACCTTTATTATAATAATGATTAAACAGTTGACTTAGCTTCGATAATGCATTGCGGTGGCAAAAAAAAATATACAAATAGCTGGAAAAAGGATATAGGTACCTTAAATGTAAACAAAAAAAAGGAAACAATGTGAATTCAGGAATGTTTGTGAATGAATGTGAATGTTTGTTGTACTCTACTGAAATACCTTAATGACAATTTCACTTCATGTAGCTCGATAGAAGTTATCTGAATAAAGCGCTTTTATATATTTTCCATGTATTGAATTATTACACTAGAACAAAAATAATTTTAACTTTAGATTAGATTAGTTTTGTTATCATTTATTTTAAGGTATCGATACAAAAACTTCTTAGGGAAATGGCTAATATCGCATAAAAAACCAATTCGTAATTATTGATGAGATATTGGGTGTGGTTAATTTAAATATTTGGGAGTCGATAATGTAATTTAACTTAAAACGTCCTAGCATTAAAAGGTTGATATAACTAAACATACGCTAGACATTATTAACTTGTGAACTTTAAATTATAAAAAAATAATCATTACAGAATTAACTAGCTAGTGCCATGCCGATTTTGTTGAGACCAAACATCGTTGTGTGATAAATGAAAAATCGTATAAAACCGCAAAATAAAAAGAAAGATAAATCCTCAATGGATACCAAAATATATTCAATCAGACAATCTCTTAGTAGTGAGTAGCTGCCAAATCAAATATATTCTTGTATATGTCTCTACATTTTATTTCTTATTTACATAACCTAACTACGATCAATATTTAATACTAAAAAAAGTAAATTGGATTCAAACATAAAGCGTAATGAAATACTTCAATACTTATAAGAGGCTTAATTTGTTTGCTTATATAATTTTTTTGTATTCGTTATACAGCTTTAAAGTTAGAAATCAGAAATTTTACGTAGTTATTTATGATAAAACGCGAAGGAGTACTTTACAATGTTACCAGGTTACAGGTTCAGCAAAATATTAAAAATTAAAGGTGGAAATTTTGAGTTAGTTGTCAAAAATAATCAATAATATTTTTTACCATTTTCAAAATATTTAAACTGGTTCATGTAGCGGCGTATTCCCGTATTCGTCTTTCACAAACCATTTATGTTACAGATAGGTACTTTCACGAAAATAAACAAACACATTTGTACTATTTTCATTTTGACTTGTTTGTGTAGCTGCAATACAATCCGAGTTGGCGAATTTTTTTAAGCCTGCTAGTTACAGGTATGTTTTGTAAGCCACTTGCCAAAGGATTAGGTTGTTGAACCAGTCTGGTTTCATGTCTGTTTTTAAATTTTTCAAGTTCTTCTGGAACCACAGGGTATACTCACATATTTATGTAAATTAATATTTCTAAGATACTAAGGGGTCTTGGTTATGATACGTAAAATTTTTGATTGCATTCTTTGAATTGTTTCGTTGTTACTATTAGAAGCAGTTCTCAATAATTGACACCAAAAATGTGCAGTGTAGAATTGTTCCGAATAAACCAATAAATGTTGTTTGTCTTGAGTTTTAATTGCTCTATTTTTGTTTATTTCAAGCTAACTTTTTGGCTAGGTATACTCCTAGATACTTAATCTCACTAACTTGCGGAATAGTTATCCAATTTGCTGGTGGGATTTTTTAACGACAAAGTTACATGTACACTTTTACTCTCATTTCAGTTATAAAGCCATACCTGTATCTGGATACCTGTATCAACTGGTAGTTTTGTTGCATTTTATAGATTATTCCGGCGTTCCAAACTTTGTATAAATAGCTAACTATATGTAGCTGACATCTAAAAATATGGTTAAATAGAACTTTCGTTCTTCAAGTCCCTGTTCTATTTTCGCAGTTATTCTGTCTATCTGTTCGATCGTTCTATGTGCAACTTGAAAACCAAGTTGGTGCATAAGAATTTTCTCTATTGTTTTTGTTCATTGAAGACTTAAATGACAAAATTAAATTAATGACAATACAGTCACCAATGAAAATGAGACTGAGGCTGAGTCTCATAATTTGCAGAGCATAAATGATGATAAATTTTTGAACAAAATTGTTGATGATGCCGAATCATGATTCCGCACTATCTTTGTATAATATTGTATACTTCGTAACTATACTAGGATCGTACTATAAGAACGTTTAAATTCTTACCTTATATCGACTGACAAAATATCGGCTTTTTTTCCTCAAAAATGTTGACTGTGTATGTTATATTCTATGGTTGTGTAAATTATTATTAAATTAGGTAGGGTACAACTGCAACTTTTTACTACATATTTTAACTACAATGTATTCCGAAGAATTTGTTTATACAATTTCTGGCTTATCAACTCATTTAAAGTGGAAAAATACTACTATTGTCGAGAATGTTAAGATCTAGGTCTTCTTAAATAGCGTAGTTTCATTTTGTTTAAGTGTTAAATTATATTCTAACTTGTTTATTACCATTTATTATATCCCAATAACAAAGTGTACTTGACCAGTAACTAATAAAGCGTTTTTTTTGCTTCGTCAAGAATCGAATTTGGAACCTTTCAGTTGAAAGACAGACGCTATGCCTACTGGGCCACATACCAACTACACAGTCACCAATAAAAATTAGCCTGTTTTTCAAATTTCTAAATTTGTCAAATTTTACAAAGTTTTTTGCATTCCATCTTCACCATCCAGAACTAGTAAGTTCAATAATGATTCTACTAACTTTAATTAAATATTAAAAGTATGGGTATTACATTCTTACGTTGTTGAAGCACAAATTCAAATAAATTTAATATTGATTTTGATTTTGACCCAGCATGTTTTTAATTATCTATTATGCAGCTTCAAAAATAATTTGCCCAAACCATTTTTTTTTTTAAATTTGATTAATAATTAAAACGCTAATTGAAATTAAATTTGATACATTTTGTGTTGCACCCTGACAATGTTTGGTCAGTTAAAAAGGAAAAATATTTCTTCAAGTAGTAAAGCAAAATATACATTGAACATCATTCATTTACTACTAAGTTACATAATATTATCTATATATGTATTTTGAAAGATGTCTGCGAAGTCTTCACCGTTACAACACGTATAGACGATATTCTATACAATATGCAATATGAACTATGCACTGCATTTGATACAATTACAATGAAATGTCTTTAAAAAATGTGTTCTTTTTCTAGATTATCCCTATTGGATTCAATTTAATAATTACAAAATAGAAATCTTTTAAAAGAAACCTAATAATATGAAATCAATACAATACAACATGACTTTATTATTCGAATTTTTATATTGAATACATTGTCTTGGTATATATATACAAAGTTGTTAAGTTTGTGTTAATGTAATAAATTTCTTTACCAAAATTACTCTTTTTCATTTAATATTAAATACATTTTTTTTAGCATTATATAGGAGGTATTTTTGTTGCTTATATAATATTAATATATTATAATATCAAGTTGATAAAGGGCTAGACGAAGTTCTTGTAATTGATTACATTATTAAGAAGGATTATGGTCTAAAAGATGTCATAAAGTAAATTTTTATATATATATATATATATATATGATATATACATTTGTGTATTAGTGAGAATATTATATTATAATATAAAACTCCATGATTGGGCCCTTGAGAAGAGTTATTAGTACTGTATGAGTAAATATTTCCGTTATTTGAACTATTTTTTTTCTTTTTCTTATATGTTTTTCTATTTTTTATAACTTTTCTATCCAGGCATAATGATGTTGTGTAGTTTTGAATAAGTTTAGTCGTAGAACTAAGAAAAAAGGTTTTTGTTTTTATTTTCTTATTTTTATAGTTTGGCAGTTTGTTGAAAAGTTTTGTTTTTTAAGTAGAATAAAAATAAAAGTTTTACTTAATGCGATGGAAAATTTTTGACAAATTTAAATCGGGTTTCTTATGATTGATAAAAAAAAAAAAAAAAAAACTTATAATATTATTCAAATATATACTTACAGTTTTATTTTTATTTGTTTGTTTGTGTTTAGGAAAAATAAAATATAAAGAAACTAATGAAAGAAAATTGTAACTTTAATGTAAAAAGAATAAAATTTAAAGTGGAATGAAATTAGAATAGAACAAAAGGTGTCAATTAAAGTTTGAAAGTGTTTTTATTTTTTATTTATTAATTTTTTTCAATAAAAGTTTTTTTTACTCTAATTTATATAAAAGAGGGGGAAAATTAAAAATTTGTTATTGAAAATTATTGAAATAAAAACTAAAAATTATTGTTTTAAGAAGGATATAAATAAATTATCATAATAATATAATTTGGTTTTAATTAATTTAATTAAGTATGAACTATTTTTCAACATTGTACATAGATAATGGACAGCGAATAGCCATTGTTTTCATTTTGTTTTCATTCTTTTAAAATTTTCATAAGAAATATTGTGTTTTTCTAAGCTGAAGAAATTTTTAAGGTTAAATTAATAAAAGCGTTATTAAATTAATAAAAATGTTGTTAAACTATTTCCAATAATAAATCATTATGAAATTAATCAACAGTTATTAATACAAGTAAAAATTTAGAGAGAACGAAAAAAGAGAGAGCATAATTTGCAGAGCATAAATGATTATAAATTTTTGGACAAAATTGTTGATGATGCCGAATCATAATTCGGCATTATCTTTGCTCACTTAGGTCGTATTATAAGAACATCGGCACTCTTACCTTATGTCGACGGACAAAATGTATGTTTCTTTTTTCTTCAAAAATATCGATTGTACTAAAATGTATCAAAATTTCTATCCCACGTCTCTATTTCGAACCCAGAGCCATTAAAGAATTATTGATTCAAGATCCAATTATCTGGATATTTCCAATTTTTTTTTTATTTTATTTATAAATATCTTAGCTCTACCCGGTCCGCGTAGTCGGCCCGAAGTCCCTATAATAGAAATACTTAATTTAAAATAATTTTTTAAACACATAAATTTAATCTTATTCATTCACTTTATTTTAAGAAAAAATTTAAACTAATATTTAATAACTATATTTTAAGTTTAAATTATAATAAAGTTATAAAAAATAATAAATTGGCTTATATAAATTAAAATTAAAATCTGTCAAAACAAAAGGAAAAATCTCTCAAAATTTATATAATCAATCTCTATTAAAAGTACTTAAAATTTTAGAAAACGTATGTCATTAATTTATTTATGAGGTAGTACCTGAAATATATTTTTCAATTACATAAAAACTTTAATTTTTTTAATATTCCTGATAGGTGATGGAAGTTGTTTTGGAAGATTATTGGAAAACGGTAAAAGGTATGTTTGCTCACTATATATGTAATACGGAAGTGATATGGCAGCTGCTCGAACCACTCAAAATTTTGAAAAACGGTACAAATTTTCAGCTCTGTAACACTTTTGGTTCTTAATATATTTGTTATAGGTCCTGCGAGTTGTATAGCAGCTGCCCGAACCGCTCAAAATTTTGAGAAACGGTAAAAGACGTATTTCTTATGAAGAAGTTGTATGGCAGCTGCTCGAAATCGTCGAAATTTTAAAAAGCGGGTAGGCCTATAACCTTCCCCTCTATTCCAGTAATATACTCTGAAAATTTTATACAAATCGATTCAGTTGTTTTTTAGTCTATAAATAACATAAAGACAGACATAAGGACAGATATAAAGACAGATATAAAGACAGACATAAAAAATTTAATTTTTATATATATATATAGATACATAAGGGGTTTAATTATTTTTACAACTTGCTGATACTAAGAAATACCTTTAATAGGCAACATTTTATTTCCTGAGTACAATCTGTAAGTGTTATGTACCATCGACGAGTTTAAGACATTTTTTTGTTACTTATTTTGAGATACTTGCAGATTGAGAACTATATTTATAATACCCCATATGCTAGTATATCATAATATCATAATAAAGAATGGCCAAGTCCAAAATACATTTTTAAGTTTACTTCTCGGGATATCTTATTTTCAAATTTAAATAATATTCCATTTTAAACTACTTTCTAAGTTGTTGACATGGGCTTACCAACTCAAATTATACTATCTAATATAATTCCTAAACATTTTATTTCATGAATTTCTTCTATATAATTGTTGCCGATTTTAATTTTAATTTTTTCAACTTTTCTTTTTGAAAACTTAAAACAAATTATTTTAGTTTGCGTGGAGTTCAAAGTAATTTTATTGAGTCGAAGAAACTCTACAATAATGGTTAAATCATGTTCGATCATGTTTTTAATGCCACTCACTATGTTTCCCGGATAAAATATGCGACAATCATCCGCAAAAATTAATAATTTACGATGAAGAGGCAATTTATGTATATCATTAATATGAATCAATAATAGGAATGGGCCCAGTGATGACTCTTGCGAAACTTATTAATATTTTTTTCTTATTAATATTTTTTCTTGTCCATATAAATAATTTTTCTTGCGTGTAAATATTTCGTGGTGGTGTACCAAATTTTATCTGGAATTAACGTGTGAAAACAATATTATTCTATATAAAAACCAGTTATTCGGTATGCAAAAAGACTTAATCAATGCTTATTTTGTTATTCTGAAGGAACAACCATTTAAAAAGAACTAGAATTCTCTAACAGCATGGAATCACATTAAACCTTGCTACATAACTAATACAATTTTAAAATATAACGTGGTTAATGGGATTAAGATCATGTTCAATTTTAATATATAACGTGGTTAATGGGAATGAGATCATGTTAGGAATGATGATAATAAAAAATCATAGAATATTCCAGATCTAGTTTCATTGGCAAGAGTTAGAAAAAAATAATGATGGAATCTCCTTAAATAGTAAAATTCCAGAAAATAGTGACAAAATGGTATGAATATACAATCGAAAATTGGTCATCGACTATCGGTACTACCAAAATTATGGACACATTGTTAAAGCTCTCAGTGTTAAAAAATCGCAGTTTCAGTTTACAATATAGATAGTCTAAGAGGCAGTATAAAATAACGGAAAATTAGTCCTATACACCTAACATTGCATATTTACATTTACATTATTATAATAACGAACATTTAACTTTAAAACAATTATTTGTATTATGCATAGTGATTGCTATATGCTAAATATGATAAGATATACATAATATCTTTTTTCTCTACTAGCTACTACTAAGTAAGTTCTGTAAGACAATATGAGAACTTTAGAAATTTTAAATTTTTTTATTATAAAAGTTAATTTATTTATATTTATGAATTTGTTTAAATTTTTCTAATGTCACTTCATTTTACTGAATATATCAGATTTGTATGTGACAATCTCTATATACGTATAAAAAATAATGTCATTAAAGGTGTTAAACTCCATCGGACATTTAAACATTTCTTTTTTCCTGTTATCTAGCAGTACTGAACTATAATAATAACAATAGAAAGATGTAAGTTTGATGTGACTACTACTATTACAGCATGACATTCACCCATATAATGTACTCCTGTTGTATTGTGTGAAATTTGTAAAACTAAGAAAAACAAAAAAAAAAAAAATAATAATAATAAAAGAAAAGAAAATTTCAAGTGATACTTTCTTTTATTTATATATTTTTTGTTTTGTTTTTTTATTAGTGTCACGTCCTGAATGCATTTTAAAAAAACAAAAACAAACTTTATGTCATCAGATGCTTGTTTTATAGAGTAGAAAGAAAAAATTAAAAAAAAAAAAATATGAAATAAAGATATTTTTTTTAAGGACTTGTCTTTTATTTTTCTTATTTAATTCAGAAATAAAAGGTTATTCAGAAGAGCTGTAAAAGTTAGGATACCCGACCTAAAACTGTACTTCTGGTTAAAATAAAAATAAAGATTAACTTTTAAGCGCGTTAAATAAAAGGTTAAATTGTTTTTGTTTTTCTTTTCATACTGTAATGCAACCAAATAGATCTATTCAGTGTTGTATGAAAATCTTTGTAATATTTTGTGTTGTTGTTGTTGGTGTAGGTAAGGAATGGGTGTGAGTTTGCTTATTTCATACATATTTAAGTAGATTTTTTTTTTATAGAATTATTGTTGTTTTTTTTTCCTTTTTTAGTATTTAATTTTGGAACTTAAATACAGTACTACTAAAATAGCATTTAAATATTTAAGTATAAAGTTTTTTAGTTTTAGATTATTATAATTAGGAATAAAAATATATCGCTTATTTTTAGTTTTTTGAATTTTTTTTGTTGATGAAGTCATTAGTGGTAATGTACAAGTACAACAAAAATAATGATGAAAGTTAATTAAAGTTTATAAAAAAAAATTGTTTTGAAAAATAAATTAAAAAATTAGTGTAACTAAATTTGGAATAAAAAAAATATGTATGTATTTCGTACTAAAGTAAATTGTGGATTTGTTTCTAAATTGATATTTAATGAAAAAAAAATTAAAATAGAATTTATTATTTATACTGTACAGAATATTACTCTATATACTAAACAGTGATATACATCCAGGAGTACATCAAGTGGGTACGTTCTATGCTGAATACTTATTTTTTGTATACTATAGTGATATTCCTGAGATAGAAAATCAAAGACAACTACTTTTCAAATTGATAGGTCTATATTAGTGATTGGTAAAATCATAAAAGTATCATAATAATCTGCAGTAGTCAATAAGATTGAAAAACTACATAAATGAAGAAAAAATAAATTTAGGATAATTTCAATTATAAAAAATTAGAAACACTCATCCTAAATTGCAATACATCAAAAATATTGATAAGAAAAAAATTGATCAAACTTTACCGAGTTAATCAATTCTTTTATACCAAAATTTTAAGTTGGAAGAGGTATAATTCGAAAACCCTAAGTTTGATACCAACCCAACAAAACTAGTTTTGTAAATACATCAATTTTTTCCTAAAATAATCCAATGATTCACACCTTAACGGATTTTCAAGTCGTATCTACTCGTCCATCATATTATTATATGCTAAAAAAGTATACTTATGAAAAATATTATAAACGCAACAAGCCTTTTGTGTATATGTATTGGCTTTAATTCAGGCTTCTTGATTGGACAATGTATATTTAATATTCTTCTTTCAATAGCATACCAAACTGTAAGAAATGGTAGTTCCTTCTGCTCTGTACAGAGCGTTTCGACTCTTCGGCGATTTGCCTTGTTGACAAATTTTTCCATCATAACACAATCATATTGCTCTTTAACCCTATATCTCCCAGATTAAAAATTTTGTAATACGTTCCCATTTGAATCTAGGAACCATAAAAGCACAATTTTGGGGTTCTACAAAAACTAGGGCCAGAGATATATCATGTGTCCATATGGCAACACTAGTAGAAAGCCAAGTACAAAAATGTAATATTTTTTTAAACTTTTTATTATAAATTTATTACATACTTCAATCACAGTTTTAAATTAAAAAATTCAGAGGTACAAATTTCATATAAAAAAAAAACTAATGTTTTGAAAAACTTGATCTTATTTTGTATGATATTAGATAAAACATTTTACACATAGATCAACATTGCATTTTTTACATTCCGCTGGAATTGCAATATTCGTGTGCGTATCTGCGATTTTTATTCTGTTTTGTAAATCGGATTAGGTGAGCCTTACCATTATACCGTACATATATAGCTCTCCAGCTGATAAACTGGATTTTCTTCTTTTCGGCCTACTCTTATAGAGCAATGTCCCGGTGTATCATTCCGCTGATATAAAATGAAAATTAAATGTTGTTATCGAAAAATAATTGAAATAACTAGACTGGACTTAAGTTATTGTATTTCTTTGATTCTGCTCTGGAAGCATAGCTGAAGAAGTTATGGATTCACCAAATTTCCATTTATATCAATCTTTTGTATCTTCAGTCTCTTAATATTTCTTGTAAACCTATCACTGACTTCTTCACAATATCAATATTTTTTTCCCTAATTAATTCAGCTGCACGAAGCTGTCTTCCATTCAAATTTTGTACAGAAGATTAAAGTACGTCACTAGATTCCTCATTTGTAAACTCTGCAACATTACATGACCGAATATATATCGGTTCATTGATATAATCATCATACAACGCATTTAATATTTGATTAAGAGTAAGTGATCTAGAAAACGATAGAAAAAAATGTTGTACTTAGATTCTACTACAGTGTCCATATGGCGACATGAAATAAAAGGTTTAATTTGTGTTTATAAATTACGAATTTTTATGAAAATAAAAATTATTTTTACATGTTATCTAACATTATTTAACAATTATAACACATTGTTTTTTTTTTTTTGTTATGTTATTGAGTGTTTGACGAGCAAGTTAATTATAAATAATTACCTTTTATTTGATATAATTTTTTTTGCAATTTAATTATGAACCACATAAAGAAGAACACCGATCTAGATACTAACACAAAACTAAACTGAACGGAAATGTACAAAATTTATTATTAAAGATATTACTTAATTAATAATTTGCGTATTTCGACATTGAAAAATACATAATTTTTGTTGCCATATGGACGCACTAGTAGAAAATGGGTTAAGTTGTTACTTATTTTACCCATTCTTATTTTAATTAGCACTATACTTCATACTTTATAATATTCACGTTTAATCAATATTTAAAATGTTGGTCTTTTATACCTATATCCAATATGGATTGGATAAATAAAGATACCTGAACAACAATAAGCCTGTTTATAAATTTCGAACTAATTGCATTTTATACACGAAATACAGGCAATTTTAACTGTCCAATTTTTTTTTTACACCACTGTACATATTATATTCTAAAAATGAAAGTGTCGAATTGATGAAGATATCGATATTGTTAAAAATTATACAAGTCTTATCAATAAATTCACAATATTATGCACGTAAATTATAATATTCTTCGTTTTCGTTTCATTATTCACTCTACGCCAATATAAAATCTGACAAAATTTCAAAATATAACTAGAAAAATACCTCATGATTTTTTATATAAAAAACAGTTTGAAATTAAATTTATTAACCCAACATGTTAATAAATATTTTTAAAAAATTGTTATTTTCAAACAGTTACGATTGACAGAGCAAATAAATTAATTATCCTTTTAACTTTAAATTTTTTGTTTAAAATGGGTATGTACAAACTATAAACTTTCACAATTTAATTTTTTTTTTTCAGTTATTTTTTTTTATAATTTATTTTTTATATTATTTATTTTTTATTAAAATAATATCCTTTTATAATAAAATATAATTATGAAAATAATAACATTGAAGATTAAATTTAATCCTTGAATAAAATAAAGGATAATAATTAATCATATAACTTTAAATACATTTAAACACAATATTTATACATACATGGGATTATTTTAATACATTAATACTAAAACTCATTTATTATAAATAAAATGTCAAAAAACCATTCATTCAACAGTAAAAAAAAAAAAAAACGAAAAAAAAGTGCACGAAAAAAACTATAGATGGATTAATAATAATTACAATTCTATTAAAGATTATTAGATCTTTTGTAAATAAAAGTTAAAAAGAAACAGAAAAAGAAAAAAAATATGTAGGTACCTATATATGATTATGTATATCTAATATTATTTTATTTATATATTATACATATTTATACTTCCCTATATGTAATATAAAATAAAACTAAAAAAAAATAAACATAAACATATCGAAATTCCCACGCAAATTGTATCCTTATAGAAAAGGCAATTTCATAAAAATATCCTTTTTCAAAAATAAAAATATTCACCTTATTTTCTAATTTCCTCACCCTAAAACATATCCTTATATACATATATACAATACACATACATTATTATACTGAAAATATTTATATAAAGATAATAATCAGGTTTAATGTGTCAATATAAAATACAAAATGAAGCTGTGTATCACAATTTCTCAAAGAATATAAAAATAGTTCTAGAGTTTTAAGGGAAATTTTTATATCTCAAGAATTTATTATTTTATTTGAAATAATTTTACTTCTTAAGTTTTACTTAACTAATACAATGAAGTGAAATAGTATAAAACGATCATATTTTACGTATATTCATTTACTGACTGATTGCTATATAGCTATTAATTCCTTAATATAACTTCAGATAAGGCTTGAATCTTTTAAAAAAGAAAAAATAGTTTGAAATCTTCTATAAAACCAAAAAAAAGCTAAATAGGTTCTAAAATAGTGTAGAAATAATAATTACAACTTGTACAATTTATAAGGACAATATTATTAGCGTGACTGACTTACAAAGAAAACATAATCAGAAATATTATCATCATCTTATAGCGCTACAGTTGATGAGCTTATAATGTTTATCACAAATACTCCTGCAAAAGAGTCGATCATGCGCCGATTGTTTTCAATTTGGATTTGTAGCTTTTGTCAACATTTTGCACATTGTCTTTCAATCTTCTCCTTGGTATTCCCCTATATGATTATTCTCGGTCTTACTATTTAACTCCAATACCTGTTTTCGATTTTCACACATTCTAATTACGTGACCAGGCCAGCTGTGGAATGTCTTCCTTTTTAATTATATTATTAATATAGTTAATACTATTATTTCTAATTATATATTTTCCATTCTCTAATCTTTTTGCGCCGAATATTTTTCGAAGAGATTTTCTTTCAAATATACGTAGTTAGTTTTTCTCGGCTATATTCATGGTCCATATGTCGCGTCCATACGTCACTATGATTAAAGTTTTATATGTCAACATATTTGCTTTCCTTTATATGTACTTTAATTCTAGCAAATTTCTGTTTGCAAATTAACCCTGTTTCCGGTTTGAATTTTATTATTAATGCAGTACTGAATATACGGGTTGGTGAGTAAGTCCACAAACAAAAAATCCATAATGATTTTTGCCACAAAAAAAATATCCACAAAGAACGATCGAAAAACACAAAAATCACCGAAATAAGGAGGAGGAATCTGAAAAAAAATTATATTTCCCTTTTCCAGAATATTGATAAATAATAACGGAATCAATTTATTTAAATTTTTATATTTATTTCTGGAAAAGGCAATATATTTCTTTTAATACAGTTTGGTAATCCTGTCTTAGCTATTTTTTTTGTGGATTTTTTATTTGTGGATTTAGTCGCCAACCCGAATATACACCCCGATTATCCAGAACCTGTGGTCAAAATATTGTGCTCAAAAATTCTCTCAACTATACTCCAAGATTTAATTCTATCTACTTCCCTCTATTATACCAATAGTATAATAAAGTTCATTTGGAGTTGCGTTAACTTTTCTAACTTGCTAGTTATGCAACCTTGTCAAAATCAAAAGAAGATAACAGAGAAATTATGCTATTAAACGCGAAAACATATTAATTCAGCATGACAAGTTAAAGGCAATCGGAGAAGGAGAAAAAAGTATAGGGAAATATCGATTCTTGTAAGTCCAAGTACAAGTACAAGTATTGATTTTTAAGCACAATTTAAATCTAGTAATAATTTATTCCAATATGACATTAGATTGCATTATAATAAATTAAGGGTGTCAAAAAAAAGATAAAACAATAATTTCTTGAATTGTTGTTTTGCTAAATATTAAGATGGATACGTTCTCTTCGGCCAGCTTTATTGCATAAAAGTTATTGCAATAAAGTTGGCTCACATCTTCTTTTATTACACATCCATTATAGTAATATAATGATGTCCCTTTTTCATTTGCCTATATAAGTCTCAGTACACAAAAGATAAAATCAAAACTTACATAAATAGTAATTGCCATTTTTTATTATTTTAAATTAAAATGTTCTGGCAAATGTTTTGCAATAGGGCTAATATATATCTTTAAGTGAACTCAAGAATCATTAGAAAACGAAATCTCCTCCCAATGAAATTAGAATGATACTAACGGTTATACATTTACATTTATTTCTATCAGTCAATTATTTTCCTCTTACTATACCACTGAACATTGATCACCCTATCTACATTATTAGAATAAAGTTCAAGAACCTCTGATGTATTAGGGTGTATATAGCACTTCTTATTGTCAATATTTTAGATATGTATGTATATATACTTATATGTGTACATGTATTGAATTTAATAAGTTTATAACATAATAAAAATTCTTTTTGGTTCGTTAGGTTCATTAATGTTTAATATATTTATGTTGTTATAATGATATTTTAAGATAGAAAATGAAATTAAAATGAATTGGATATTATTCAAATATGATACCTACAAGTTTTAGTTTGACAAACAAGATAAAATAGGTTATATTTTTTTTTTTAAAACACATTCACAAATACAAGAGAAACCTATGGAGTATAACTATAAAATTTATTTTCAGCGATATAATTATGGTATTATCTAGTAGACCACTAGTAGATTTTTTGTTAGCTGTCATAAATATATAGATTAACATTATACAATCCAATCAAAAAGTAAAAAAATCGTATTAAATAATATGGAAAAATATCAAGCATTAAGATCTACTTATATGAAAGAATTGCTGATAACTTTCAGGGATTACTATAATGCGATAGACATGGTCCAAAAAGGGATAATGTAGGTAGAATGAATGAAGATAAGCCTGCGAGATAGGTATACGTAATTCAAGTGGTTGGCGATTACGATTATTATATCCTAAAAAGTAGAAACAATAACTTATACTCGCTCTATTACAAGATATTGTAATATTCTTTTAAATTCTGAATTAGAGTAGGCAGATGATTGCCGGTTCTAAATTATACCATAGTATAAAAAAATTGTCCATAGTATGAAGGGTTTTGCAATAAAAGTGATATGATTTCTTTTTAAAAAAAAACACACTAATTGTTAAGGAAATTCAAATGTTTTTTATTTAATGTGAAGTACAATCGATACAATTAAGTTATGAATATTAAATGGCCTCCACAACTTCTTCTACATGAACGAATACGCTGAACTTAATTTTCGAGCACTTTTTCCACTAAATCCAGCCGTTGTAATAAATAGCACGTTCAATATTGACTTGTAAAGCTTGAAGAGAGTCTGGTTTATTGCTTAAGACCAATGGCTTCAAATAACCCCACAAGAAATAGTCTAATGGTGTTAAATCACAACTTCTTGGAGGCCATTCAATATTACAATTTCTTGAAATAATCGAATCTCCAAACTTTTTTCGCAATAATTTAATTGTTGCACTACTGTGTGGTCCGTAGTCTTGTTGGAACCAAATTTATCAAGATCAACTTATACCGCTCTCCATTGACAGTATAACGGTGTTATCAGCTTGATTTCGAAAGAAGTACGGACCGATGATTCCACCAGACCAAAACCCACACCAAACTGTCAATTTAGGTGAATGTAATGTTTTTTTCATAATTTTTGGATTTTCTTCGCACCAGAATCGACAGTTTTGTTTATTTACCGCACCGCATGAAGTGAGCCTCACCGGGAAGATGATTTTCTTAAACAAATCGTTATCGTTTTCAAGTTTTTCCAAGGCAGAATCAGCAAATTTACGACATTTGTAATGAAATTGTAAACATTACTGAATTCAATGAAATAAAACACAGATGCTAATGAAATGGCCGAAACGTCACTTCAAAATCATATCATCCCTATTGGAAAACCTCTTAGAAAAAAGTAATGTGTTGTGCCAAAAAAGTTTCACAATATGACAGGGAGTAAAACCAAAAATTATAAATTTATGAACATTCGCCCGGGTAGGGTAACATAATGTTTTTTTCTGTGATATCGCTCGGGCTTGGACCGGCGATCGTCGGTCGCCTCCAGCCCAGTGCCTAATTTAAAAAAAAAAAAAAAAAAACCCTTTTCTATTCTATATTCTATTTTAATCCCTTTATATTCTTTTCTAATTTTGGTTATTATTCTCTACTATCGTTCTTTCCTCTTTCCTTCATCTTTATATTGATTAAATTCTGCAAAGCAGTTGGCGTGTCGGAGTAGGTAGAGCTTCTGTCTTTCAAAAAGTCCCAGGTTAGATTCTCGATGAAGCAAAATAAAAAAAAATGGTTTTCGGGGTTTTCGAGCTGGTCCCGTACACTTTGTCATTGGGATAAAATAAATGATAAAAAATAATTACGAGTATAATCTGGTAACAAGTTAAATAAAAATGAAACTATTCTATTTAAGAAGGCTTAGTTCCTGACAATAGTAGTAGGTTTTCTACATTTAATAAGTAAGCCAGTAATTTGATAAATAAATGCTCGAAAAACATTGTAGATATTGTAGCATAAGTTTGCAGTACCATACTTGATTAAGCACGAAAAGGTGATCCCATTATTTTGGCTCAATATATAAAAAAAATAATGTTTTCTACAGTTTTTGACTTGTTGCTGCAGAGACAATTTTAGAGACGGCCCAATTTTTTTATGCGGAAACATCGCGACAAAAATCCGTATGAGGAATACCTTCATTTCTCTATTTGGTATGATCAGAACAAAACTTCTCTGGGTCCGTCTAGCACACCTACATGTAGTCAGTAATGGCTAAAATATTCCAGAAATATTTAAAATATATGATTTCACAAAAGGTATATTTCTCTCTTCAATTTAATTTAATTTTAAAAATATATTTAAGTTATACGTACAATTAAATTGATTACAAATACATTATCCATAACTTTTTTCCAAATTATAAAGTTCGTTCTTAAATTTAATTATTTTGCTGTCGAATATTCTTCAATTTTCCATAACAAAAAAAAAAAAAGAAAATTAAATGGAAAAGAAAAATAACAAAAACAAAATTTATTCATTTTATTTCATTTTACACAATTTGATTAAATAAAAAAAATATTTTTGTTTTTTTTTTTTTTTTTGATAATACCTACTCGATCTGAAAGGTCATATTATATATTTTTTTTTAAATTAATTATTTCATTTTATATATTAAACCTGTCAGGAGCTCAGCACACATACATAATAACAATTGTATACATTCAGACAGAATAATATAAAATAAAGAACACAACAATAATTTCTATCTACTCGTATTTTTATTTATATTATTCTGTAGTGTTGTGTACTGAATTTCTTACACAACATTTACTGTGATGTCAAATGTTGCAATTTTATTTGTTTCATTACTGCTATTTGAATATACAGTAATATTATATAATTGCATGTTGTAAGCAAATTTTAATTTTAAAATGCTTTTACCATTATTTAGAGTTTTTCTCTGATTTAAAATTTTGTTTTCTTTTTATTTATTTTTTTTTTGGAAAATATTAAATATTGTAGAAACATTAATAAAAAATGAAGAGTGAAAAAGACAATAAACACTAAAAAAAAAAAAAAAATTCAAATTAAAAAGAAAAATGAAAAGTATTTTATATTACACGTACCGAACAACATAATGAAAAACTCCAATTATTTTACATCAAGGACAGCGCATTAAATTACAAAATAAAAAGGGGGAAAAAAAATATTTTCGATTTATACGAAAAGTATAAAAAAAAAACAAGGAAAAATTAAAATAAAAGTGTTTGTAAATTTATAGTTAATATAATAACAGTTATATTAAATCGAAGCGGACAACAATAAAATTCTATTTGTGTTCACTGTTTAAAAAAAAAACCAGCATCTACTACACTATACAACAAAATAGTTTTGGGTGAAGATCTTGACCTACACCCGTACAAGATCCACCTATAATACGTTGTCAATTTGACCATAAGGCAGTTGGAAACTGATATCGCCAAACGATAATTCTCATTTTTAGTTAAATGTTTACGTTAACAAATAAAATTTCCATATATAGAGTGAGACAAATTAACAAGAGATTCTAAAGATTCCATTACATCCACAAAAATTTATCATTTGGTTGCACATATATTTAAATATTATATTTATCGTATATGTTGGTTGCATCATCAATGGACATTATTTTATGTCAAAAAATGGGTCGAAGTCAAAATGGGGTCGTTTTTTTTTTTTATTAATTTTTATTATTATTTTCATTGGTTTTTTAAAATTAGTAGAGAGGGAGCAGGACTCGGAAAAATGGCCCAAAATTAGACGTTTAAAATGCGCTTCGTAAAAAAAAAACTCCGTGAAAATAATGCCCGCAATCATTTTTAAATGTTAATGCCATATTTTATTAATCTTTCGACTCAATAAAAATTTGGATTAAAACTAAGTTTTTTGTATTATTTTTTACAATTTCAAATTCAATTGGGCCTAAAACGAAACATCCATGTACAACATTTATTTATATATTCATCTACAATATACTGGGATCAAGCCCTTATATATTTTGCTTACCATTAAGGCTCTTACATACTACATTATTAAAAATAAATATAATTTCTAAATATTTATTTCAAAAAATTGATGATTTTTCTCTTAAAATTTAACCTACTATAATTAAAATCAATTACAGAAGAATAATATTGTTAAAAAGATGTTTATTTTAGGTTTAGGTTCCGACAAACATATCTGTTACAAGTGCATGCCTACTCTAAGTTATCATTTTTATTATTAAATTTTAATCGTTGTTTACACCTCTTGCGAATATCGAATTGGCAATAAGAACGTTGATGTCATATTACGATACGCACCCCGTACTACCCACAGAGAATGAAAATGATCTGCAAAGATTATATTCAGATTTAGCGAAGCTACCAAATTGTAGAACATGGAGGTTCTACCATAAAAACCAAATCCATGACTATTTTCTAAAGATTCCATCAGATGTAAATTATCCATAGTTCTCGCAACACAGAAACAGAAATAAGAACCCAAGCAGGAAAAGCCGCAGACATTTCAGGTTATCTATGAGATATTGTAGAGACAATAGAAAACTAAACACGAATATACAAAATCTGTATTTGGCGCATACAAACGTACGCTATTGAGACAAGCGCGGACATCTAAATCAAAACAGAAAATGCGAGCAACAGAAATGTGAACTTTAAGGTAAATATGTATGGCTATACATTGAGAGATAAGAGCAATGCCAGCAGAGGCGTATGCAACATTCAAGTCATATTGTCTGTTGAATTCAAAATAGACAGAACAATTGGACAGACCATGTAAATTAAATGGCAGAAGGTCGACTGGTGAAGGTGGTAATGAATGACTAAATCAATGACAAAGGTCTACCAGGAAGACTTCCAAAAGGGTTATATGAACGCTGGATGTCGTCATCACAAGACTGAAGAGAAAATATGAAATTTTTTACTTTTAGAATTACTTTTTCTGCTTTAGAATTACCATTTCTGCGTGCTTAATTACGTACAGTACTGCTCTTTTACACTACAATATTTCGAGTATTTATTTAACAAATTACTGGCTCATCTATTCATTAAATCTGGAAAAGTACTGCTATTGTCAGGAACTAAGCCTTTTTAAATAGTTTCATTTTATTTAATTTCTTACCAGATTATATATACTCTCAATAGTCTCAATTATTTTTTGTCATTTATTTTATCCCAATGACAAAGGGTACTGCACCAGGTCGAAAAACCCATAAAGCATTTTTTTGCTTCATTGGGAATCGAGCCTGAAACTTTTCGATTGAAAGTCAGGCACTCTACCTACTGCGTCACCCAGCGTGATGGAATAAAAACAGACTTGGTGGCATAATTGAAGAAAACAGGCAGTAAATGCTTATTTTAAAGAAGAAGAAGACATTTTGAATGTTGATGTTAATTTTATGTTTTATAACATACTAAATTATTCTATAAAGTTCTGTAATTGTGTTGGAAGTCTCTGCCTTATTTTCAAACAGGTAAAATATTGTATATTCTCATTCTTTATTTTATTTCCATTTAAAAAATTACTTTAAAACCAGTTTCATTTTTATAGCAAAGTTAAGTAAATTTAAACTGTTTATACTGAAGAGATCTTTAAGCCGTTTAAAATATATTTTAACTAACTGTATTTTAACTTTACGAAAAAAAAATCAATTTTGATTCACCGTATTTATAATGGAATGTATAAGGTTTCCCTAAAATAAAAAAAAAATAAATAAAAAACATAATAACCAAAAGTCAAAATATAACAATTAAAATAATAAAAGGGAAATTACTCCTTTTTAACAACTTTTAAATACATATAAGTACGTATAAGTAATATGAAACAGAATTTATTACTCATATTTCAGAATACTTAAACGCATTTTTAATGATTTAGCGTAAAAAAGAACATGCCATAAATTTTGACATTCAATCGATTTTTATAATCCTCTTTATAGCTATACTCTGTTAATAAGAGATTTTATTATAGCATTGTTAATTTGATTTTCCAATTTGTAATGTTTTGTAGTAATATTTTCCCATTACATTGAAATGATGAAATTTTTGTAAGCGGCACATTGATACAAATTCAATAAGTTATGGCTTTTATTTTTACAAAGAAAAGCTCTATTTGTATGTGAAAAAGTTATAAACACTTTCAATAGAAATTCAACAGCCATTTTTGTTTTAATAATCATGTTGGCACATAAAAAAGACACAATGCTATTTTGTAATTATTTATTTATTGCAAGCTTAAATCAAGCAGTCACTAACATTTTTTTTTTAAATATTGTTACAAATTTACTAATTTACCAATTTACAATTTTCAAAGAGAGAGAAAACATATAATTGATACTTAAAATAATAATATAATTGATTTTTATAAATTCTTAAGACTTCATGCACATATAAGTTGATATTAAATGAAAAAAAGAAAATAAAAAAAAAAAAAGAAAATAAGCGAAGATATCTTAGAAACCCATTGATCCATTTTATGCCAAATTATAACAATTTTATGTTATAATTTTTCTTGTCATACTATAAAATGAAATAATATATCAATGTCTGTCGGATGAAGCACCTAGTTTGTGAGTTTTATCCGTGTCCACAATATGGTTAGGTACACTGGTATAATGCAAGTGCAAAATTATAAACTTTTTTCATTTTCAGTTTTTTACAAAGACATTATTCTGAAAAAATTATAAAGTAATCCGTATTAATTTTGTTGCAAAACGTTTTTGTATCAGTCAAAGGACATTCTTTATTCAATTGTATCATTAGTGTTTAAATTTTTCTAACTAAGGCAAATTTTTCAAAAGGTTGTCGCAATAATGAATATGGTACGATAATATTATTTTTTATTTATTTAAAAGAGTGTTTTGGCACCATTTTTTGTAAACGAATCTGATTGGCGTACATCGGATTGCTTGTAGTATTCCAATATTGCAAATGTGAATGACAAATATTTATATTTCCAACTAAAGCAAAGTATCTTAAATTTTGTTTGCAAATGATCAATCCGAGCACGTAATTTTAAGTATTTGTCATTCTTATCTAGTGCCTCCATTGGATGAAAGTGCAAGGATTTCATAATTATTAAAATTATTTTCTTGGTTGTAGCAATGAGAAAAGAAACGCTGTTTTGTCACCTAAAAAGAAAATGCAAATATTTTTTCGTATTATGTATAAGCAAACCTGGCTTTCAAATTGGTGTAGCCAAGGAAGAAGGAATACATAGGACAACAGTTTGTAAGATTATATGTACAGTAATTACAAATATTTTATCTAAAGCGCATATTTGGATTAAATTCCCTAGTGTCGAGGAAATGATAGAAATTAAAAATCAGGGGTCCGAACGGTTTAGTTTTCGCTGTACTATAGGAGCCATAGATTGCACAATGTTGCAATACAAAAACCGTCACATCGTGGTGATTAATATGCTAATCGTAAGGGATTTTGTAGTATAAATGTTCAAGCAACAAGCAACGCAAACGAAATTTACTATAAATAACATTAATAAATATGATGATGTGCCTGACATTATTTTACGCAACAAACTAACAACTTATAGATCAACAAAAACCAAAAAACTATAACAAAACAAACGAGAGTAAACATGAAAAAAAAAAAACAAATTGAAGTCCTAGGTTTCATATGTTTTTATATTTATTAGTTAAAGCTTAAAAATTTTCAGCTCTAAGTAATCAGTTTCAGCAAAAGATTATTCCCTTCTTTTAGGCGAAAGCTAATTGCTTTAACTTAAACTAAATAGCTACAGCTAGTACTTACACTAAAAACTAAAATTTTTAACTTGTTTTTTATTCACACCATCCAATTTTCCACAATTATAGTCAATATAATAATGAACTAAGTTTTATACAATATAGAACATTTGACCAAACCAACTGCAGTTTTTGGGTAGCTTCATACTGTTTTATGTCTTATATTTTATGTTTCCAGAAAAATTATTTAAAAAAAAACAATAAAAACAAAAGAGTTAAGTAACAATTTACGTAAATGTAATAAAGAAAGAAAATATAGACATATTATCAACATTAAAGAAAAAACGGGAAATGTGTTTACTGTTAATAAAAAATGAATAATTTAGTGTGACTGCAAATAATAGAGTGTAAAAATGCACTACATTGTGTATACTACAATATGTAAAAACAATATTTTTTTTTAACTAAACATCATTTTTGTCTATGGAGACATTTTACTTTACTTTGCTGGATTATGATTATGTATGTTTGTTTGTAGGTATTAATATATAAAAAACATGATGAAATAAAAACTTCAAAAATATGATATCCTATTAATTTATTAAAATATTTTTTTTTGTTTTATATATTTGATAGTCATTGACAGGATGAACGCAGTTTAAAGAATGTGTTTCAATTTTATCAAAATTCCATAATACATAAAACAGACAATACAAATACATATAAATTATTGGTTTTAATTATTTTTTATAGAAAAATATTTATTTATCAAAATTTGATTTATTGCAATTGGAATTACATAAGTAAAACAGAAACAGTTTTTTTTTTGGAAAACTCTTTTATGGATTTTGGATGAATGGGGGATTATTAGAGGGATTTTATGGATAAATTTGAAATTAAAAATTTTTTGATCCCAATTCAATTTATCAAAATTCATATTTAGCAAAAACTGAAATTATGTGAAAAATCAAAGTTTTATAATTTTCAAAAGCTTAGGTGTTTGTTTGTTATTTATGTGACTCAAAACAGTCAACAGAAATTGTTATTTATTATATGCAATATTGTTATTATATTTCGATACATATAGCTATGTCTTTATATGCTCATGATATCGGTTCGTGATATTATTATACTGAGAAAACTAATTTTTAAATAATAAGTTATGCTTATTGATGAATACATGTAATAAAAAAAATGAATTTTTTGAATAATTAATTTTAAATTAAATAGGGACACTTAAACAACTTTTTTGCGCGAAAGGATATTCATTCCGAGAAAATTAGCCCAAAAAACAAATTACTCAACCCATATAAAAGTTGCACATTGGTTTTAGACCTGAAAAATAAGCAAAATAAATTTAACAACAAACAATAATTTTATGTTTTAATTAGAAGAGTGCGATTTGGTTCGAGGTATACACTATACATGTATCTTGAATTTCATTTATTTTATTGATTATACCTGCAGTAACAACTGTACAAAATTTTTTTTTAATGAAATCACTTTTTGGTAGAATACTTTATGATATATCTATATTTTTTATGGTATGTGTATGGTATATTTCATAATTTCGTAGTTTTTAGATAACTTCGACCAACTTTCAAATTGGGTTACAACGAACAAAATCACCAGTAACAAAAAAACCCCAAAGACAAAAACCTTAAACATAAAATACCAAAAACAAAATTCCCCAAAAAAAAGTGTTGTGGTTTTGATTTATATAGCCTTAGTTGGACCCAAAAAAAAGGAATTGCTTTTTGGAATGGAGATTTGGTGATAAGCTTAACTCTTTATAAAAATTTAATGAAATAAATTGGTATTGTACAATAAATAATAATTATATTAGAAGTAAAATAAATGGTATTATTGATTCATTATAGAGTTATAGTGAATCTGAAAAACTGGATCCGAAATTGTATAACCATTATATTATAGCAGCGCGGTTTTGCTACGAATAATGAAGCAAAGCTGGAATTTTGCATTCTTGTCATTAACCCTTGAGTGAGCACCACCTTACAACATCATATTTAGTTAACCCATGGTCTGGCCAGACCATAGCGTATTTTCATACAATTTCATGCAATTTCATAAAAAACTATATTAAAGATATGTAAACGAAGGTTTAATTTGGCTTTTCTGTTTGTTTCAGAAACAATTATGAAAGTGATTTTTGAATTTACAAACTTGGGAAATACCTCACTTAGGCAGGAACTTTTGTCAAATGAAACACCACCGTGTTGTTGTCAAATGTTATGAGCACAAATTTTACCGGTTGGTGGATCTATTTTTGATCATTTTGTAAGATATTTTTCATAAAAATACAAATCATGTTGTAACATAGGAAATGCAAATACTCTAAAATTACAAATATTTTCGGGCTGAATCAAATTGAAATAAATTAGACCACTTTTATCTATGATGACAGACGGCTTACTAACTAACTGCTCAGCAATTATTTTGAATTGTTAAATTTCAATAAAATATAAAAAAGACAAAAAAAAATCAAAAAAATTGTATCGAATTGTATGAAATTATACCATGGTATGGCCAGACCATAGGAGTACCAGAACGGATGTACACATATATATTATCGTTTCTTTAAAAACATATATATATAAAATATACTTGTTTTTGTTTTACTGCCCGTAGAATGGTTCAATTTAGGAATTCATGAAATATAAGCCCGAAAAAATAAAAATTAAGTACATCAAATTAAGTTCAAAATTCGATATAGTCTGTCCAGAGGTGGGTGCTCACACAAGGGTTAATAGAAATAATTTGATAGAACGTGAGTTAGTATAATTGAGTACAGATTAAAGGTTGGTTTTAGTTGCTATACACTTTAGGAGTAAACATATTTTGTTGTCTTTAAAAAGAGAGACCTTATTGAATTTTTCTATTAGAAAAAAATTTATCACTGCATAGAGATTCCTACATTTCGTACATTACATTAATATAGTAATTTAGTCAAACTAGTGTGAAAATATCCCAATGTAGTATCAAGCCCTGTCAAGGATAAAAATGACTATTAAATGCTATTTTATTCTTCTTGTCGTGTGCATTCTCATATAAAATAAAGTCATTTCATATTAACTCCGTTTTTAGAACAAACAAAAATCTTTCACATTAAAATGTTTAGCAGCTAAAACCAAACTTTTATTAGTACTTTATCACTTATTTAAAATAAAATTAAGAATCTTGTTAATGTTTAAATGGAGTTTAAAAATTTAATTATAAAAAAATTACTTATTTCATTTTTTATCACGGTCTAACTGGGAGCTGTAATTGCGACATAAAATGTTTTTTAGTTTATTATTTTTTAGAAAATATGAAGTCAATCAAAAACTGTCAACATTAAACGGAAAATTTAATGCATAATCAGCAATAATATTCTTTAACGTAACATGCATTTGTATCATCTTTATTTACTTTAAGATCTTCAAATACTTTAAGATCTTCAAATACATAATAAGTCAACATTTCAAATTTTCTTAGCTCGCAATGATTATTAAACTAGATTATTCCAAAAACTTAAATTAATATTCTACACGTCCCTTATTTCCTTCATCAAAGTAGTTTAAGTATATTTACTAAATATTGCTTTTTCTATATTAGCATCAGGGTTATGCTATAAAAAAAAAAAAAAAAACAAAAAAAGCATAAAAAATAACAATTTTTAAATTGAAAAATCTCACTTCATTCTAATCTAAACTGAAAATAAAAAATGAAAAAAAAAACTATTAAATTTTGTTCTACTTAAAATTAAATTGCATTGCAAAAACTAAATTCTTGGCCTAAATACAAAAATTCTTTTCACTCCTTTATTAAGTGGAATTTCACCTCATTTCGAAATTAAAGAAAAATGCTTCGGCAAGCAAAGAATTTCTGTCATTTCTCTTCTTTAATTTTTCTTTCTTTGATATTTCCTTCCTTTGAATGTGTTTACTTGAAACCTAAACTAAAACATAATAAACCAAAACTCATTCAACTACATCATCTAGAATAATATGCTTTACGAATGGTAGGTACATAATATATGTATATGCTACTTAAATTACAACAGTAAATGAAGGGAAAGAAAATTTTAATAAAAAATTATGTGTGATAAGACAAAATAACTTCTTTACCTTATATTCAATTAAATTTTCTTCATTCGAGGAAATAAACTTTAGAAGCAAATTAGTAATAAATTGCATACAGAAAAATACGATGCGGAAAATAAATATACGAAATTAAATATTTATAATTTAATGAACATCAGAATGGTGGATAAATTGGCTGGTATGATATGAATATGGAAAAAAATAATGGAAATTTTCAATTGGTATTTAAAGAATAATAAAAATTGAATTTGGTCGAATTTAATTCTACAATGATATCCAATTCTTAGATAGGTTATCATAAATACTCTTTCTAAATCTTTGTATCTTTCCATAATATTTCATTAATAATAATTCTTGATTTGGTTTATTTCAATATTTTGCCGTAAGTTGAAATCTATAACAAAACCTTAATAGCTATGGAGTTTATAGATAATTTTTAATATAGTATTTACTTACTTACACTTGATCAGGACTATAGACCGTGAATATTCTGGATCTCAATTATTTTGATATGGGTCATTATATGCCTACATATTCTTACCATGTTTGCGCAAACTAACCCCACCGTGAAAAAGAAATCCATACCCATATTTCAATTTATTTGATTATATTCTCATTAGATCTCAACTGTAGTATTAGGTACAGTGTTACCAATTTTAGAGAATATTCTACAAATAAATACATATTATAAATACAACTTTGTATGATTTTCTAAAAAAATGTAATAACTTTGAAGTGGTTTTACTCAGATACTTAGTGTTGGGCATTCAATTGATATTCCAGATAATAATTGAAGGAAATATGCTCCAAATAATAAAAAAAAATTTAATATAGGTTATTCGTAATAAATTCTATAGTTTTTTGTTCGTACTTTATACAACTTTCCGTTTTATAACATTTTGGGATTTCTGATGCTGTTTTGTATTAAAATTGTTAGATAAATTTAAAAAAAAGCAGTAGTTTTGATTTTTACTTTTCGAAGTAACTGTATATCTTTGAAAAAATGATCCAATTATATATACATATATGTGCCATACATCACATAATGTGGATAGTATTCCACCTTGGTTCATTACATTATTTTCTACACGTCGACAATACTTTTTAGACAATATAATTATGTCTACTTCATTGCGTAGACAATGTTTACAAGTAAATAATAATGAATTACAATTAAGTTAAATGAAAATACTGGTTATTTTACAAAAAAAAAAAGCAAAATATTTTGTAATATTATTACAAAATTTATAGTTTCCTACATTTATCTGTCGATTCGACGGAATGCTCCAATACATATACCAATTGCTTTGATATGTTTTTTTAACATAAAATAAATTAATTTCGCTACGCAAAGTGCATTAAGTACTAAAAATCAATAAAAGTAAACAAAAAAGATCAAATAAATATTGTGGAACCAGTAGGACCCACAATCACATAAATTCCACCACGATTGACAAATATTAATAAATTCACATAATTGGTACAAAAAGCTTTATATTTTCTTTAATATATTATGTTCTACGAATTTATCATAAAGTTTTCTATATATTGATACGAATAATAGTTGAAATTGTTTTTATTCTATACAGTATAGTTTACATTGTCTACAGTAAAATGCTTGTTTTACACTAAAGTCTACTTCAAAGTGTAGACAATTAAAAATTAGGCGTAAAGGAACAACATTTAATACAATAGTACAGTGGACCTTAAAATTCAGCTTTCGCGGGTCCAAACATGTCAAACGTGAAATACTTGATTATTACAAACAACACTTACGAAAAGCATTTAATATCATAACTTAATATGTTAGAGATAAAATATTATCTATAATGTACCTGTTGAAAGAAAGCTATACTACTCACAATAATCTAAATATTTTTGCCGGAAAGATTTTATAATTTTGAACGTGTGATACAACATATCATTTTTGAAACTTCGTTATTGTTCAACATTTTTATATTTAGTCTTACTAGCCGACAAAAATAATTTAAAAGTTAATAGAGATATATTTCACTATCCAATGTTCTATTTAGATTTTTAAAAAAATACATTATTATTAACTAATTCCTGATTATAAAACTATTTTAATGGACTATTCAAATATTAATATAATGCTGTAATTTCAATCAAAAATACTACGATTAATAACTGGAGCATCGTGATTCGTCCAAAAATGATATAATATCTTGTGATCTATAGGCAAGAACCATTAAAAAGGAAATTAATAATTTCAGAACCAAATACGAAATAAGACTAGCCACACATTCAAATTCAAACTTTGACATTTGGTTTTACTTCTTTTATGTTACCTCCTGCAGAATAAACTATGAGGTCATTTGCGAAAGCTATTGTGTAGTTGTGATCTCTAAAACTATTCAGCAATTCTAAAAGTTCTATTGTATCATATAAATTTTTTCCGTTTCCTGATGCTATTACGAACTTATTTTCGAATATCACATTAATTATTATCCATGATTAGGTTTTTTGGAAATTTCAAATTTATCAGTTGGAATCCTAGTACCTATTTTGGTAAATTTTTTTATTTTTTTTTTATATTATATTAAACGGAGGAGCTCGGGCTCGGGCACTCGTTAGAGTCGCAAAGTTTTTCAAATGACGAAGATTACTGATACAATATACATAAAATATTCCGAAAAGTAAAAGGAGCTCTAAGTTGAGCTGCAGTTCAAGCTGTTTTATAAATAAATTAATAAATAAATTAAAAATATTTTGCACATAAGAAACAAAAAATACAATAACAAAAGCAAAGCTAAACACAAAAGATGTTAACACGATGAATTAAGATATTTCTTATTATGGAAAATTGTTTTTAATGTCTGGTTGTATTTTCTTTTTAGATAGAAAAAAATCATCAAAACAGGTTTCTACTTCTTTTCTAAGTACCGGGGTTCTGTTCTGAGTCTGGTTGTATATGGATGGTAGTTTAATCCGAATGTCAACTTCTGCGTTAATTTTATTGTGTTATTTGGTTTCCGTCGACGCAGGAGATGTAAATCCAGACTCACACATATATAGGTAGTAGCGAAGGGAAGAAGAATATTAACTATGCTATCTTTGATAAGTTTGGATATATTGCTTGAATAGAACAGCATAAATCCGACAAAGGTCAATCAATAAGAGCTCCATATTCCTCAATTTTCAACTACTCCGTGAATTTTAGATGCTTTTCATTTATTCTCAATTTAAAAATAATTTTTGAATTTTTTTGTGGTACCCTTTGAGGAGCTTCGCGGTACCCTTTAAACTCTTTAATTGATTTTTGATCATAAATGTTTTCAAATGATGCGTTTTATATCATTTCAACGAGCTTAGGTATGCAAATTTTCAAGATAAGTAAATCTATCTTCTTCTACAATGGTATATTTGTCAGCTAAACATGTTACTCCATCCAATTTAATCTGTTTAATTGTTGTAATAAATTAAATAAATTAAATCAGTTTAATTGTAACATTCACTTCATCAATTTGTCTCTCATGTTCATCTAAAAATGTCTCTAAAAGAATAAATTCTAGATGGCAATGTTGTGCCATATGAAAGAACAAACAGTTTTTAGTCGTCAAGAAGTCTGGTTTTGTAATAAATTCTTTTAATATTTCTCTTGTAAGCAGAAGATCAATAAATTTTCTTTATTCAGATTCTAATCATTTATAAGTATGCAAATGACTTTATCCTTTGTTTTTTTTTTTTAAACAAATTTAAAATTTGTTTATAAATATGATTGAGGTTATATAATTTTTAAAATGAATTTTATTTTTTTATTTTTTATTTTTATTTTGTTCTTTTTCAAATAGATATTGATCCACAAATAACCCTATAATTTTCCATTTTAACTACAGATATCTATCTTAATCTACATACTTATACTATATCTCATCTGGAAATAAATTTTATCCTTTTTGTTTTTGACTGATTTTCTTTTATTACCCTTTTTCACATTTTCTTTATGTTGTTGACTCTCATTTTTTCCTTTTATTGTAAACCTTTATTTTCTTGACTTATATACACATTATTTTTGTGAATGACGATATTTGAAAAGAATATCCTTTATCAAAGCACCTGTCAATACTCTCTAGAAAAACTAGTAAGCTAGTAACAGAGTATAGGTTGAGGTAGTGTCGCAATTAAGTAAAAAAGAAAAACACAACCAACTCCTTCTGGATTATGTTAGAGAATTTCTACTCTAATTTGTTTCGGTTTGAACATTTTTTTTTTCTTTTTTATATTTTATAAAGGAAACTTGTAAATTGACTTTCTTTATACAGATTATCCTTAGAAGTATATTACACAATGGAAAAAAAAATTGCTTAAGAAATATTATTATATAAGTTTATCTACATATTATACATAATACATATTACTCTAACCTAGTATATTCAGTTGGCCTCAATTCGTATATGAAAATAAAACAAAAAAAAAACAAAAAAAAGAAGTGGGGAAAGAGGAAGAAAATCCCATCAGGCAATTGAAAATTTTAGAAAAGAATTTAAGACTAATTTCTAGTACCTAAATAATTTTAACTTTGATCGGTATCTGATAGGAAAGAGATAGCAGTATTATTACATAGGAAACACAACAATACGATAATACGAAAATCAATAAATAATTTCGTTTTTATTATTTCAACGCTAGTAGGTATATATGCGCCTAATACATTATATAAATTGAAATATTTAAGAAGCTGGTAAATTGTGTAACTACTCTGTATCTTGTAGAATGTAGATACTTTTTGTTTTGTTATTTTTATTTGTTTTTTTTTTTTTTAATATCAAAATGAATGTTTTGGGAGTATATTTTATTAGTGTGTGTTTTTTTGAAAGCTGTTTCTGGAGTAATTTGAGCGACACTTTTATTTTATATTTTGTATATTATATACAGATATTAATATAATATATTAAGCATATAGGTAGGTAAATATATTATACATATATTAAAAAAAAAGTCTAAAGTGTAATTTATTTTTGATATTTCCCATGTGAATCAAATCATTTCGATACTCAACCAATTTGAATTTATTTGTATGTCATATTGAGTAGCAATTCGGAGAAATATTTTTAAACTCTTTTTTTTTTTCATATGTTTAGGATGTTTAGGTACCTACACCATAATTGAAATATGTTTTTTTTTACAATAATTTTAGATTTTTTAAAACAAAATAATGTATAAGCCTACAGTACTTACTTATTTGAATTATACATTGTCAAGTCCTCATAATTATATCAAAATGTTTAATATTGCTAATATTATGTACTTTAAAATGATTTTGAAACTCATTACTAACGGTGATATTGGATTTTAAATCTAAATTTTGGTATTAAAAATAATCTAGATCTGGGGCATAACCGCGTAAAAATTCTAATACGCACAGTATGTGAATTTCATATACGAATCTTGAATTTATCCGTACAGCGTAACAAATACGGAACACAAACTGCAATACGTAGTATCTACAAAAAATACTATGTATAGGTTTTAAATGATTTTCAATTGAATCGATGCTGATTCCCAATACGAGTACGAAATGTTAAGATGCGAAAATAGTTTTGCGATATAATTCATCAAAGCTAGAAGTTATTTTTAGATCTATACAAATATAAAAATAATGATTCACAACTTCTTTTATTTTATTTATTCTTTATTTAGTATGTAATACTCTATTATTACATTATTTAGCTCATCAGAGGCAGAAATTGTATCCGCGTAGGATCTAATGATTATACTCAAGGAGGGTGGTGTTCCAGGCTTTCCAGAAATATATATCTTTAATAAGGACATTAAAAAAGGACATTTGAAAGTATTATTGTTGGTTTGATATTTTTATATATAAACCGTTAAATCTGTTGATCTATTAGATACATAAAGTATTATGTATGAGTTATAGAAAAAAGCTTTCCAGCAGTATATAAATATTGGGTAGGTTTTATGGTAAAATCTTGAGGTATCGTAAAGATATTATATAGTTTTGGAAAGCTAGGAACATTAGGTATCATTGGGATATAGTCATTAGGTCCTGCGCGGACACAACATCTCTCTCAGAGTCAATACTTTTCATTTCATAATTTGATTTACGTAATTGTAGAACAATATTCAAAATGCTGTTCAATGATGGTGGAATAAATATTCACTTTATTGCACTCTTTGTTGAAATTTTATTTCTAATTTTTTGAAAAAGTTTAATCTCACCTATTATATCAATTGTCACATTATTAATTAGGATATTGGATGATAGTTTAATGTGGTTACACCTATTAAAAATGAAATAATTAACCTATTGATCATTATTATTTGAAATAGAACCACTTTCAAATAATTCTAGATATAGGATTTTTATAAAGAAGTGGCAGGACTTTCAATGGATTCAGCTTTAAGCCCGTTATTGGCCGAAATATTCATGGATGATTTGCAAGAAAAGTCTTAGAATCCACAAATTCAATAGTGAAGATATTCCAAATGGTATAGATATGGGGTATATGATGTATTTTACGTCTTTAGAGAACCTAACAGATTATTGGATCAGTTTCTCGAATTTTTGAATGGTGAAATTATGAAAATTCAATGAGTCAAATAATAGTTTCAAACTTTTTGGAGATTTTTATAAGTAGCGCAGACGGAAAAATTAATCTCACTATTTATAGGAAAGACACATGTTCTATTGTGATGGTTCCAGCACATTCTAACCATTCCATAAATATCAAAATCCCCGCCTTACACAGCTATGTTCATAGACTATTGAATGTTTCGATATTGAAATTGAATTATAATGAGGCTCAATATAATAAAAACAATACATCATCGACAACGTAATAAAGAAAAAAAATAAAAAACTTGTATTTAAAAATTTTTACAATTATTTACCAAAGAGATAAAATCTGAAATTAATTATAGGAGGTTTAATCCTATTACAGAAACTAGTTTAAAAATATGCAATATCATGAAAAAATACAATATAAATCCATTTTTCTATAATCTTTTTTATTAAATTTCAATATAAATGAGACGATTGCTACAATATTCCAATAAAATAGCATAAACTAGTCAACATAATAAAATTGTCAGTGGGAACAATATACGGTAAACAGGTGTTTAAAAAATAAAATGTAATGATTCTGATTACATATATATTGGACAAACTGAAAGAAATTTTCAAACCAGATTTAAAGAACATTTAAGACCTGCGTTTAATGGAAAATTAGTTGCATACATTTCGAAGAAGAAGGAGTTTAGTAGGATACACAAGAATGTAGGAGGTTAACATACCTGGAACTATATGAGATTTTATCAGCTCACACACAACATAAAAATTTGATGGACGACCATGATAGTGAAACATATACTTATAGTTTTTAATCGTTATTTTAAAAATGTTTCATCTAGAACCTACACAGCATATTCTATAAAACTTACATATTGAACATATTGGCTAATAGTGTATTTTCCAAAAAAAATTACTTTCACAGCCCAAAGAGTCACCAATTGTTTTGTTTGTGTATAACCCAAGTGATGAATGAATGAGAAGGCTCAAAAACATATTTTGGTTATAAGTTAAGAAAGGAAAAAAGATAATCGTATGAGTTCGACGCAATAAATGTTATAAAGATTCATCACTTCAATCTGGATCTAGTGTAGGTATTGAATACAATGGGATCCAAAAATATTTCTTTCTTGAACCATTTTCAGAAAATACATTTTAATTAATTTTCTTATTAACTTGCATGTTATATGACTTTGACATTTATGTTCAAAATGTATCATCGGTGACTCATCGGGCTCTGGGGGTTGGAAAATAAAATGTTTATTGGGGATACATTAGGTTGTTAGAAAGAAAATTTGACATGCATCACCGATAACTCATTGTTAGTCAGTGTGTTAAAATGCTTCTTCTCCAGTAAAATGTTAAAACATTAGAGCTACCTATTATTTCTTTTCTTAATTTTGAGTATTTCTAGTTTTTAAGTTTTTTAGGTTCGTTTTTAAGTATTTCAATCTACATTAAGTACAATAAATGAAAAGGCTAATCATCATATACATTTGCGTAGAAATACACAATAGTATGAGGAGTAACCTTTTAAGATATATTGTACTTCCTCGCTTGCTATCTTAGAAAGGCAGGTCTATGTCCCTAATAGAAATACATAAAAAAATAATTTAAGTACTCAACAAAATTAAACTAGGCAAATCAGGAGTAGTAAGTTCAAATACTCCAGTTTTCAGACATTAATCAATTGTCAAAAGACCTGCTAATCCTAAAAAAAAAAAAGAAAAAAAGAGTCCTAAGTGAGGAATTATTGCGAATAATAACATAACAAAAAGTTAGACACTATAAGAATTTAAATAAAACCTTATTTCCGAAATTCCAAATATTTAGTGTAAAATGGCTGTACCCATGTCACAACAGTTCAATTTGGTAATTTTTTTTTTCGCAAACATTTTTTATGTCATTTTTGTTTTGATTATGTTAAATTTTTCCCTTATTTTTTTTTATCCTGATCAAATTCTACTTTTCATTGATGACTTTATTTTATGTTATTTTTGATAAGAAATTAATTTGCATATTAAAATCTCAATGGATTAATGAAAAAAAAAATAAAAATAAATAAAAACAGAAAACAAATATATTTATTTATTTAAAGAAAAAATAAAGAAAATAATAAATAAAATGTTTCCCTTTGGGGAAGCTCATATATCATAGGTTAATGATTAACATTTTGAACAGGAGTGAAATATTGAGAATGTAAAATATCGAATTTAACCAATACTGTTTCTAATTTTTTTTAAATTAATAAAAATAAGCACTTTAAAGATGTCATACCCCAGAAAGCTAGAAGAAGTTTTACAGAAATGTAGAGATATTTGAATTAAGAATAAATGGCTTAAAATATTTTAACTCAACTAAATTATTTGTTATTGATTTACTACGGAATTGTTGTTTTGATATGTTAGATCTTACAATTATCTTACCCTTTTCTATAATTCCTGGGCCCGTACCCTGTCGTAGCTTTGGTTATTAGTACTTAGGTACTAAAAAATATATTACTATTGAATTTAGATTTAATCATACACGTCATAATTTTAAAAAACGCAAAACCAACAATAAAGTGAACATTTAATAACGTAACACAAATTAGCGTTGCCAGATGAATAAATTCGATATGTACGAATTCACTGATGATATTGCTAATGATAGTCAATCATTTGTAATGTTGATCAAACAAGAATATATTTTCTGTCACATACAAAGATAGATGATGACGTTACAATGCAAAATTATTACAGCAATCTATATTGTATGTAATCGCATCAGCAGGGCAAACAAAGATTCATATCTTTGTATAACGGTTTGATTCAATTTATACTTTTCTGTGCTCATTTTTTATACTTTTACGTACGAGTAAATAGCGGCAATAATTCTGAAATAATTTTTTTGTTTTTGCTTTTTTTGTAAATTTATTTTTTACATAATATTCTATGTCATAATGTTGGAGAGATTTCTGTTAAATTAAACAAACAAACAAAAAGATAGGAAATTGTAGTATTTTCGAGATTTTGCAATTCTTATTATCGACTTCTAATCATTGCTTAGTTTTTAGTTTACTTTTATTACGAATAACATGATTTCTAGCCCATGTTCTAAAGTGAGATAATAAGAATATTATTTGATATTCAAAATTTTATTCAAGAAGGGTTAACAACCAGCCCCCCCCTCCGTCAACCATTTCTAACATAAAATAGACATTCTAAATAGAATTGGTGCAGAAAAATTCATCAAAATTACATTTAAAAAAGCATCAAGTACAAAGTGGTTTACTTAAGTGACCACTTGAAAGATAATAATACGGTGAAGTTTTCAATTTCAATAAGATGCAACCCCAGTCTCGTGAAAATATAATTTAAACAACGGGATCTATGTGTTGAAATAGAGTAAGGAGAAAGTAATTTATACATTGTGGTACTAAAATAAATATATATCTTAATTCCAACAAACGGTTTCTTTTGTACTTAGATTAATATCAAGCATCTTACTTCCTCGGATATAATGATCCCGAAAATGGCAATGAGGCCTGGAAGAGAAGATACAATGCCGAACTCTATGCGCAGTATAATGAAATGAACATATTGTTACGAAAATTAAAGTCAAGAGACTACAGGGGTTCAAAAATCAAGAAAATTCTCCAGCCAAGAGAACTCCCGTCGAAGAGACGAAATATCGCAAGATATGAAATAATCTCGTATGTTTAATCTGGAAAGAACCCGCCCGTGACCAACAAAAATTGGAGTTGGATATAGATCCAACGTGAATGGAGTCAGATGTTAAAAACCAAAAATGGGCGTTAACAAAGAACCTACATGGTTTGTAGGCCGAATAAGATCTTACTCCTCAGAAGTTTTTTAAAATTTGTAATAGAAGCCAACATGAGAAGGTAACATAGTAATTTTAATAACATAGGTAACCAATTTTTGAACTCCAAAAAAATCAAATAACAAAATATATTCTGGTATCCTGAAATTAAAATACTGGAAAGAGAAATAAAATAATATTGTATTTTGTTTGAGATAAAAAAATATCTCATTCGATCCATTATATTGAGGTTGAATTGGTTTTATATGTATAATTTTTTTTTGTAATATTGTTTTTTTATAAAAATTTGGCCTTCTAAAAATTGAAAATGAAATTGAAAATTCGAATTTTCTTCAATTTTCTGCCTCAATGTGATTAGTGCTTATTTGGTGTTATGAATATTTTGATTTGAGTTATTTTATCAAAACTAACCAAGCAATTTTAGTTGTAAATTTTAAGTTAAAGATTTCTTGTGTATTTAGATGCACATACAGCAACAGACTGGTAACAATAATTATTTATTCTATATTTATTTTTGTTTTCTGATAAATTATTTAGGTTTTTTTTCCTAAATAAGTCATTTTTCTTACAATTTTCTGCAACCTACAAAATATCAAAAATTTAAAAAAAATTTTTGTTATAAAATGCAGAAGTTGGTAACTGATTTATAAAAAATATCTTATGGATCAACAAAAAAAACTTTATTAAAAGTGTATTTCTATTTTTACAATGAAATCTAAAATGTCATAGATGTTATCACTATCGTTGATACCCAATTAGAAAATTTTATTTATAATATGTTATGACAGGTTAATTCATTTTACTTTCAATATGTCGCATATTGACTTTTAACTTTAAATTTACCCTTTAGAAAATATCTAAACAAGACTTACACACATTAGTATATATATATAGGTATATTACAAAATACATAAAAATATGTATGTATTCACATTTAATAAATCTGTGCATTGTGATTTATGGTTATGGATTGATTTTCAATTTTAAAAATCAATTTTAATACAATATTCAATATTTGTTATTTATTTAGAGCTTAAGTGATCACTTTTAAAGTTATTTTTAATGAAATTTATATTGAAATTGTTAGAGAAAAAAAAGAATAAAAAACGCCAAGCTATTAAATTTTGTTTTTATTTTTTTTTTTTAAATTTATATACCTAAATCCATTCATATATGTGATTAATGTCATTCAAGAGTATTTAAATGGCATTTCGTTGATTTTATTTTCATCATACATCATGAAATGAAATGTACAATGAAAACGGTGGTAAACGTGTGTGTAATTAAAATTTTCAAAATGTCAAAATTTTGATTTATAAACCTTTTATTTTCATTGTATATAATGTGCATAAGGTAGAGTTATAATTAATTTTTATTCAAAATAGGTTTGAGTATGTGTGTGTATAATTATTGTATTGAATTGGCATAAATTAAATTTTTTGTTCTAATTATGTCGTTTTTATTTGATGCGATGTTCGCATATATTTTAAATAACTTTTAGCCATTTTTAATATATTTCGAAAAACTTCTTCAATTATAGCAAGCATTGCAAATGTTTACATTTAAAAATCGAGAAAATATTTTTTGAAGTATTTGATAGTATTACCAACTGATTAGTTATTAGAAATGGAATACAAAAAGAATTAATAACTCATACTAATATAAACATAGTAAACGCCAGGCCATATTTTATAAAATTGAACAAATGATATGTTACCGAATTTTTCAATGAGAAGTTGACAATTAAAAAAAAAAAATTCATGGGGCAGGACAAAGTGACAATTTTTTTGACAAATAATGAAATAAAAATTTCTATCTTATGTTTTTTAGACAATTTTTAAAAATTTTCAAATAACTTCAAACTACATAATGACAAATTTTAAAAAAATAGTATACGTTTTGGAAGTTTATAAAATTTTCAGTTAAATTTGTTCATCAACACCTAAAATTTTGTACAACAAAATTTGTTAAAAATTGACTAATTATCTATATTAAAAGATTTGTGTTACAAAAATGTTAATTTTATTGGATTAAAATTAAGTTTAAATGTAGTTTAAAGTTAACTACTCTACGCTTGCTTTTGCCAATGATATAATATAGACTCAGCAGATAATAAAGTAAGGACCATTCAAACAAAAATTCAAAAAAATGTTCAATATCTTTTTGGACTATTGCAAAATTTGTTAATTAAAAGTGAAGTTTAATAAATTGTGAAACTGCATTATTTCGAAATACTTATCCGACCGTTCAAATATTTAAAAAAAAATTGGAAACATTTTTCATTAAATCTCTTTTCAGCTCACCACTAAAAAACAAAAGGTTGGTTGGTCTCTTTTTAGCTCACCACTAAAAAGGAAAGGTTGTCAAATACCTCGGAGTTCTTTTGCATCGTAGCTTGAACTACACCTAACATATTAAATATACAATCATTAAAGTCAATAAGTACTTTATGGCAGCTAAGAAGCTTTTTTACAATAAAAATATAAATAATAGAGTAAAAATAATCTGCTACCAAACATTAATTAGGCCAGCTCTTGCATATAGTATAATATCAGCGCAAGTCTAATAAAAAAATTATATAAATTCGAAAGAAAATGTATAAGAATTTGTACTAATATATCCAGAAAGTCCCAGCCTGACTACAAATATTATTACTCTAAAAAATATTTGTGTAAAGAACCAAACATAATCAGAATCGAAAATTTTCTAATAAAATTGATTAGAAAACATTATGATAGAACACTAAACAGCCCAGAAAATGGTTTAGTACCACATTTTATCACAATGAGAAGTACACAAAAAAATAATGCTCACGCGATTTAAAGCATCCGAGCATTTCATTTCCCTTGATCAAAATAATTATGTTCAAGACCACAATCATGTCCTTATATTATATCACTATTGTAGATGGGCCACATGTAAAGTCATTGATTACAATCCGGGCAACATAAATGGAAATAACTTAAAAAACGACATGTTTGTACCAGATAGAAACAAACAAATTAAAACAGATAATTGGTGGTTAAAATACACATTCAATCAGAATCAGGTACTAAATACATATTAGATTTAACAATTAGGTTAAGTTAAAATTAGTAGGCTTAATAATTAGGTTAAGTAAGGCTAGTTATATGTATGGTCTTTTTTAACAAAAAAAGATATAAAATTAATTTTTAAGTACATATTAATAAAGTAAACATGTTAACATACATTAATAATATTATAAGTGAACCAAAATAAATAATAAGCAAATAAAATAGCATATAAAATTAAAATTAGTTTAATAAAATGTTAATAATAATTTTTTAACTTTAACCGTTTTTTTTAAACATTTTCTAGGGCTTGTAATTTAAAGACAAATAATAATATAGTTTACCTAAAAAAAAAGGAGTTAACTACTCCAGCTGCCTTTGAAAATTTAAAGAAAGAATAATTTTTTTTTTCAATTTTTATAATTTTTTTTTCAAGAATATTTTTATTAGGGCGAATTATTGAAAACGGCGTTTCAATCGCGGATATTCATTCGATTTTGTGAAGTTGGTATTTTTGAAAACGCTCGTTTTAAAAATAATTTACCGATTCATTGGTATTTTTGAAAACGTTGTAGAAACGAGCTTCATACAAATTATAGCTGTTAATATCCGTCATTAATTTAGCGCGTGTTATAAAATGGGTATAAAAAAAAATAAGTAAATCTATTACATTTATAACTGTTTATTTATTTTTATATCAAATTTTTTTAGAAATATCGAATGTCTGTTTTTTTTTTATTTAAAGTGAAGTTTTATACATTTTTTTACATTTTTAAATGAATAACAATTTCGAATAATCTTATAACAGAGTAATTATTTAAAACATTTTTAAACGAATTTTGTTTCATCAAAAAATATTTACAAACCTAAAGTTAAATAATTTTTAATCATATTATATTTATTTTGTTATTGCATCTTTTATGAAAAAAAATTTAAATATTTTAAACAAATGTTTTTCCTATTCTTCATTAATTAAATTAAAATATCCTTTGCAATGTTCTTTACATTTCTTCAATTTATTCATGTAATAGTAATAAGATCCAGTTTTGAAATATTTTATTATTACTAAATTATTTATTGCGTACAAAAATACAACAAAAATATATGTACCGCTGACAGATAAATTTTACCGATTACTCGAACAACCGACGTTTTCAAAAATACCAACTTATCATCCGTTTTCAATAATGGGCACTATTATCTTTTATTAAATTTAAGACATCCGTTTTTACCAACCATTTCTCTTTGTTGTATTTTCAACTTATAATATATTTTTTCATTTCAATAAATTTTATAAGTGTTTTCTTACTATACAAAATTATAAAAAGTTTACTAGAGAAAAAAATTGCATATTTTAAAACTATTCAATGGTGCAGAGTCCAACAAAAAAAAAAAAATTAGAAATGCCTTACAAATAATAATAAAAATCCAATAGTGAACAAATTTCAAACGAAAATATGTGCTAATTTAGCAATGCAATAGCGACTAATTGCAAAACATTGCAAAACAAGAACTAAACCATAATAATTTCTATAAAATTTACAAAATTTTTAAAAGAATCTCTATGGTTTTTAAAACATATGACTTGATAACAAAATAAAATAGTTAATAAGATGTGAGAAATTAATTATTATATAGTTTTCGTACAAAACGAAAAAATGCATGCAAAAATGTTTTACTAAGAAACAACAACAAAAAATGTTTTACTAAGTATAGGCATTTAGTTTAGTTTTTATAACTCACATATTGATTTATTTTAATCTATAAAATAATATTATTAAATTAATTGAACAAAATCAAACTAGGTAGTTAATCACAACTACTAGATAGTTAATCACTACAGTACCTATTGATGAGTTCAAGTAGTATTAATATTAATTAACAAGAACTATCCTTTTATAAAAGTTAAGATTTTATAACAACTTATGAAATTGACATACTAATGATAAACAAAATACAGTGTTGCATAATAACCACAATAATAATGATCAGAATTAATAATCAATATTTTTATTGAATCAAAGTATAAAAAAAAAATTAATTGTTTTAGAAATTCCTTAAAAAAATTCGGGACGAATCAATAACCCGAGTAAGAATTTAATCTTGCGAATAACTGAGTTTAATTTTAAATTATAAGAATATTTTTTTTTATTATTTTAGCTAGCTAGCTAACAACATAAATTCATAATACCAAAACCATAAATACTTAATTGACCATTAAATACACTGTTTGCTATATTAAAAAACAAAATAATAATAATCAAAATATTAATAACCATTATTATTATTATCCTTAAAGGATACAAAATATTTTATTTCAATTTAATTAAATCAAAGTATATTTTTTGAACTTTTAGCAATGTCCGATTATATTTTCATCAAAGTTAAAAATATAAACGTAAAAGGATAAAAACAGTAAAAAGGATATACAAAAGACAAGTGTACAAAATACTTATATAATTATATAATTCACTATTCTAAGAAAGTATATGAAAAAGTCAGCTCATTCATTTATTTTCTGTTCTTTTTTTTTAAACATTTAATATCAAATTAGGAAAATAAGATTGCTATTAATATATATATAATTGTATTATTTATATATAATATGTATGATGATTAAAGCAATTACTAAAAAGGATAAAATAGCAGTAACTAAATAATAAAGTAAGAAAGACAAAAATGTAATGGATTAAATAATTCTCTGTTAATGATAAAATTAAACATAGTTACGTACGTAAATACGTGTAATACGAATCATAACAGTATAATATAGTATAAAACAGATAGATGTTGATTTTGTTTAAGGGAAGAGATTCCAACTCACATACTTTCTATTTGAACACGATGCTCGGGAAAGATGAGAGTATTTTCAGGTACACACACACACATCGCCCGATTCAGAAATTGGTTTCAATGCAATAATAATTTTCGGCATGGGGTTGGCCCTAAAATTTTAAACAAACAAACTAGTAAGTATGATAGATTTGAAAAGATCATATTTACACAGAAATTCTCATCGAAATTTTTTTTTTTAAATATTTAATCTAAATTTTAAACGACTTTCTTCTCTCTTTCTCAGTTAATTTATAGCGCTTATACTATTTTGATTTAGTCTTCACATTTATAAAACGAAACGAAAACATTAAAATCGCATACTCGCATATATGGTCCCTAATATTAATCCCAATTTTTGTTATACTTACTTAATTGGTTTAAAATAAAGATTACATATTATGAATTTTCCTAATTGTGACTACAGTTCAAAATATTAGCATATATCACAAGAGAAATTTTAAGTTTAGCTCCTTATATTATTAGTTATTAAATATTACTATATTTTCTGTTTTTTTTTTTTTTATAAAAATTTCACCAACCATTTACTCGTTGGATGCTACACTCTCTCGTTGGATGCTTAGATTTATCTTCCTACTGTTCTTTGTAAGTACAGACACCTTTTGAAGCGGATGTGGTCCAATGCATTTTATGCTTCCCCACTCTTCTGTTCCCTACCTATCCTACTATAGCGATGTTGGAACTCAGTCGTTCGTGACGATCGCTAGGGTTAACAGTGATCAGCACATGAAGTGGAATAATGAAGAAATATAATGTAGGAGAGGGTAAGTGGTGTAAATAGAATACGATCATGAAACGGACCACCCCAAAACTTTTAGAACACAAAATTATGGTTAGGATCTTAATGCGGGATATGAGATAAAAAGCAAAGAATTTTAACATTATTATAAAGGTTTGATAGATATTTCTACGAAAAGAAACAATATATAGAATGTGAAGGAAGAGTGTGAATTCAGTATAAATGTTGGCTATATGGTATTATACGAGAAACCTCCTTATGCCTACCACTATTCGCATGGTATATAAGCGGGTTTTCATTCTAATTTGACTGTTATGAAAACCGTTTTTATTTGCTGAAGATCTAGTTGTTGTGTACACTGAAAATAATGTTAACACAGTGAAATAAAGAATAAATCAAAATGTGCGAAATATACAAAAACATACACAGCTACAGTAAGTTTATTAGTAACATGGTAAGAACAAAGTAAAATAATAAAACTACAACTGCTATTCTAGCAATTATATGCTTATAACAGCATTTTAACTCTTGATATAGGATTACGCACTTTTAAACTTATAACAACATTGCTGTAGCACTTGCTGAAAATCCCATTACACCAACTCTCGCAATTGCTATAAGAACGTTATTATAGCAATATTAATTGCATTAGTTCCACAAAAACATCATTATAGCACCTTTAGTGCTAATCGGGAGTTATATAGGAGTCTTATAGCACTAATTTTGTTTTTATAGCAATAAAATATTACGTGTGTAATTTTATAGTATTTATCACCAGTTCGATCCTATATTTCATCCTGAGTTCAATTTATTTTTCTTGAGAAAGCAAGATAATGAGGAGACTATTATTAATTTACACGCTGGTGGCGCAGTAGGTAGAGCACCTACCTTTCAATCGAAAGGTTCCAGGTTCGATTCCCGATGAAGCAAAACAAAAAAAAAATGTTTTATGGATTTTTCGACCTGGTCCAGTACCCTTTGTCATTGGGATATAATAAATGACAAAAAATAATTGAGAGTATAATTTGGTAACAAATTAAATAAAATAAAACTATTCTATTTAAGAAGGCTTACTTCCTGATAATAGCAGCAGGTTTCCACATTTAATGAGTAGATAAGCCAGTAATATGTTAAAATAAATACTCAAATTATTGTAGATATTGTAGTGTAAAATTGCAGTACCGTACTTAATTAAGCACGAAAAGGTGATTCTACCTAAGTTACTGTAGAGTGTAAAAAAAAAAAAAAATATTTTGAATTTTAAAAATTTTATTCATATAAAAATTATTTAATTAATACTTTCCAATCAAATCAAGAAAAAATTACCTATAAATAAAAATAATAGAAAACATAAACCATTTTATTTGATTTTTTTTCATTTTTTATCAATTCTGATTTCAATTATTTTTGTATTTACAATAATATCAAATCCTATTTAAAAATTTTTAATAACTTCTTTTTTTTTTATTCCTTTTTTCCATTAGACATTATATTATGTTATGACGTATGTATGTATATTAGTATATTTTTTTTATTATAATATTTTTGCAAATCTAAGGATAATGCTAGGATTTTATTTTCAATAATATTTACTCGAATATTATTAGAAATTTGTTTTGTTACCAAAGTACATAATATAATATTTAAAAATTTTTATATTCTGATCAAAATTGTAAAAAAAAAATTAATTTATTTTTTTGATTGTTTTTCTTTTATTTACAGGTGAGGTTCAAGAATAGAAGAATTATTAAGAAGGATACACAATTGATTTAATAATAATATATTCTGAGTATGTATAATTTTATATCTATTAAAAGAGTCTAATCAAAAAATAAATATATATATATTTGATATGCAAATAAGGATGGTATACAGATGTTATTCATATAATATGAGTTTTCACTTTTCAGTAAGAAAGAATAATAAAAAAAAAATTCAATATTTTCAATTTTTCAAAATTTAGATCATTAAAATGCTCGAACGAACTGCAATAAATACTTTTTAGAAGTTTTATTAATATTGAAAATTTATTGAAATAAACAATATTATCGTATGCCTTCCCCCTTATTTTCAGAAGATTAATATTTTTTTCGTACTTGGTTTTTTGTAACAAAGATAATTTAAAAAATATTTTTTTTTTATTAAAAATACAATAATCAGTTTTATTTTCCATATTTAGAAAATAATTTTAATATAAAAAATGTTAAGTTAGAAAAATAAAAAAAAATGTTATGTATGAACTTTATCCGATGTTGAACCTTGGACACTGTAAGTAGGTATCACAATATTGTAAGTAAGTTAGAAGTGTTTAAAAAATTATAACTTCAGGAAAATGCTAAAATTAAGTTGGACAGACCGAACTTACATAGTAGAAGTTCTAGAAAAATCGAACACAGAGAGACAATTTGTTTTAACAATGGAACGAAAAACGTTTCTTACATCGGTCGTGTTATATTATGATCATTGAAATACAAGACAATATCAGTTAATTAATCATGGCAAAGTTAGCGTTAGATGTGTTATTGGTAGAAAGCAGATTTCTGGGTTCTATTGAACATTAGTTCAAATAATCGGATAAGTAGTATTTGTGAATCTGATATAATATATCAATAAACCCGGTCCTAAGCATGCGTATCAGCTTTTTAATAGGAGAAGTAGCCGTCATTTTAAAATTTAAAAAAAAATTATAATCTACATCGAGGGTGCTTTATCAATTGGTGAAGTTTTCAATTTCTGAAAAGGATCGCAAGTTGGTTTTTGAAGCTCAAAAATCGTCGAAATTGTCCGAAATTTAAATGGGAAGGGGTACTTTTTATGCAAACTCGAATTCTACGTCAAAAAATAAGAAACTTTTTTGAAGTAAAATTTTTTTTTAAATAGTTTAAACTATGTAGATAAGTACCCCAAACTGAGATAAAAAAATAGATTAATAAATTTATTTATAAAATGACGAGAGACCGTACCTTCGCGCCTTCTGCATCAAGATGCCGACAAAGCACCTGCTGTAGTAAGGCTAATCATACCAATTTTATTTTTTACAAAATCTTTTATAAATAGAAGGGTCAAAATTTCGATGCCTGGAACCTATTCGGGAGAAAACGTTTTAAGAAAAGGACAAAAATTCGACTGAAAGCCGTACAGGACAAAAACTATTACCGTTAATTTAAAATCCTCCGGTCAGAATTCTTGTAAGAATTCAAGCAAAATATGTACCACCTTCCAATTAAAAAATTTATTAATAGAATCCGAATTTGCTTTAAAAAATATCCCTTCCATCCATCCATCCATCTTCCTATTCCTTCTATCCAGTTTGAAAATCTCGATTATGGTTGATTTCGGTTTTTTTTTGGCTTAAAACCGATTTGCGGTCCTTCCGGAAATTAAAAATTCCACCAATCGGTAAAGCACCCTCGATTTAAATTTTAAGACAACGACTTCTTTTCCTACACCCGATACACTAACGTAATTCAACAAATATATAATAGCAAACTTCCAGCAGTGTAAAATAAACAACGAAAGTTAGAGTTAGTATTTCCTAGAAATCTACCTGGAAGTGACATGTATCTATGTAAACAATCTATAAAACATAATATTTTGTTTTTTTGTTTCTTTTCTATAAACATCCAAAGCAATGAAAACAGTGAGATAGATTAGCTAAACAATATAGGCATAAATATTTTCCTTGAATCTTTGCAAATTATAAGTTGAAAGTGGAACCAGATTCCACATTCTTTAAGTGCAAACTATAAACGAATTTCCATAACCTGTTTTAAGCCATCTTGGAATTCCTACAAAGTAGGGGTGAGCACTTGCCGCTACTATTGTCTGTCGTTGGATTTTGTTTAAAAGCAGGAAGCAGTGCTTTGATTTCTGCTGTGTATACGTTCACTTCTAGGAAATATCTATAACAAAAGGAAAGTTCTCCTACTACACGTCCATGTCCAAAAGTAGTTAAGAATAAAGTTAGGAAAAAACGAATAGCTCGATTTTGACAGAGGTATTTTAAGCGCGAAAGTAGCGTTAGTATGTAAGCGAAGCGTTCCCCAAAATGTGTGAATCATATTCCATCTTGGGACGTATAAATGATTTAGAAATATTATAGAATTCAAAAGGTGAAAATATAACTTTACATTTGACTTATTCCAAATAATTTTTTGATTTTTTCATGTTCTGTAAAGAAAAGTAGCACCTTAGAATTTCAGATTAGGTTCAATAATCGTGGAAGTTTGCGTGAAATAAGACAGTTTTCAGTTTTTGACTATAGGTAAACTCAACTCGGTTTTATTTTTTGGTACAGTCAGCAATTTTAGTCAAATCATGGCTAATCATGTTAACCATTGTTTGTCTTCTATTGCCAACTTCGACATTCATACCATTAAATTTGCTAACCAAATCGAATGATGCACTATGAAGGCAATCATCAGAAAAACTGTGGATTGGATTGAAGTTTTTTTGAAGTAAATCGTTGATGAAAATCGAAAAGAGAGTGAAAGAACGTTGAAAGAACGGTTCTTTCCGGAACACCAGCGTTTATATTAAGTTTTTCAGACCTGAAAGGCTCTTATTAGACGCGAATTGAACGATTCGAAAAACTTCAAGCCATATAGAAAATATATACACGTTAGGATCAATATTTTGGCATTTCACGTATTAAAGTTGCTTGCCCCACTCGATCAAAAGCTTTCGAAATATTTAAGCAACAATATCCGACTGACCAGAGTTATGTAAGTTGATATTATGCTTTTTGCAAAAGCAAGGAATCAAATTCCTGGTAGACTGGAGCGATTTCAAATCACATCCTGTCTGTGGTAATGCCTGTCTGAGATTATGATTTTGCTCTCACAATACTTCCAAAAACTTTTACTAATTATACTTTTCATAACTTTGGAGAGAATCGAAACAATAGCTATAGGTCTTAGTTTGTAGGATAGCTTTTTCTTTTTTTTGTAATTGGATGAACGTGCGTAGCTTTCCATTGGCTGGGATATTGACTAATTGGAAAGGATAAATGGAGTTTTGCAGTGGTAAGGAAATGGCGAAGGTAGTTTGTTTTTTAGTATGATTAGTAGGAATTATACTAATTGGATTGGAAGGAAAGGAATTGGATCCTAAAATGTTACACATTAGCAGTTATTTCAAATAAAACCAAAGAAAATAAGTTAATCTTGAAAAAGTTTTTAAAATCCTAAAAACATAATTATCTAACAGTCGGAAGCAATAAACTGGTATATAAGGTGTATGCAGCACTTTTATTTCCTTACCCAATATATTCTTTGTAAAATCAAATTTAGTAGATTCAAAAAATGTAAAATAAAAATAAAACTTAAATTTTAGTTTAATTTTCATTTCTTCAGAAACTACATAATTAACTTCTGGTACTGAAATCTTAATGTATAATAAAATGATTTTATCGTCTTAAGAAGTTTCGCTTTAAATCATAAGTTTGTACACTTAATTTAGAAAATTTTAATTTTCTCTTATAAATTTAATAGTTAAGTAGGTACACTTGAATGTCTATAGAAATTATGATTAAAACATTGTCGTTAACAATTTTGATCGAAATCGGTATATATACAATATATAACTATACATAACTATATTGAAAATTTTTGTACAACTATTTTGAAGCTACTTATTTATAACACTTAAACCTCTTTTAAAATTTTTAAAAATTTTTTAGTTTGAAAATTCAAAAACATAGGTAATTATTAATTTTATTTTTGAAATATCTCCTTCTTCTTAATAACAATATTTTTTAGAAAATAGATTTTAGACTTAAGCAGTTTCAATTAAAAATAAAGTATAGCTATACGTATACTGCAAGAGCAGGTTTATTGTATCACAAAATTTTATTCAAAAATTCAAACTTAAAAGCTCTTCTCATGTAATTTTAAGAAATTAATAACATAAACAATTTTCATTTGGTTGCTTTTTGGGGGATTCTGAGGTAGATGTTGGATCCGCGTAGGACCTAATGACAATATCCCAAGGTGCTCCTAGCTTTCCAACAATATGTATCTTTAATGGCTCATCTTTCGTTTAAGGACGAAAAGGACATTTGAAACTATCCTTGTTGCTTTTATGTTTTTGTATATAAATCGTTATATCTGTTGAGTTATTAGATATATATATATATATATATATATATTCAGCCTTTTACAAAGTAATTTCAGAAGATTGCTACTTCGTAAATCTAGTTTCTAGTTTTATATAGAAAAAGTTAAAATAAAACAATATTTTTTAATAAATGCTTTTATCTTCTAAACTATTCGATATAGATAATAAAGTATGTATGTAAGAGTTATAAAAAAAAAACAAGGTATTATGGAAAAACCTTGAGGTATTTAGTTTTTAAGAAAGAAAATAAAGATTGTTTATTTTTTTTTTAAATTTTCTACTTTGAACTATGTACAATAAATCTAAATAATGGCAGCACCAATCATTATCAAATAAATGTTAAAATATAACCGTTATCATTACTATATAAAAAACCTTAATATATATCTAATAGATCAACAGATATAATAGTTTACATACAAAAACATCAAAATAACAAGAATACTTTCAAATGTCCTTTTCGTCCTTAAAGTATAAGATGTGCCATTAAAGATATATATATTTTGGAAAGCTAAGGGCACCAGGTATTCTTTGGATATAGTCATTAGGTTCTACACGGATACATCATCTTCCTCAGAATAGTCCAATATTGTATACTACGAACACTAAACAAAATGTATCGAAGGCTTTTAATTTCGCTCAGTTCCTAGAATCTATGCGATGTATAGTATATTCGTCGGTTAACAACAAAATATGGCTAATAGTAGTACAATAGATTTATACATAGCTTATATTCAAGTACTTAAGTTTACATTTTAATACAAAAAACAATATGTTGTGCGTAATGAATTTCTATCGGTAATTTATAAGTCTATATTCTAACTGTAAAAATAAAATAAAATACATTGGTATCTTAACAGAACTACGGCAGTAAAAATTTGCAAAATCATAATTGTTTAATTTCAGTTACATATTCTTCCCATTTTTATGGTCTAAAATTCATAGTGAGTATTTTATAATTAGTACAGGATTCATTTCAAGACGGAAAATACATTTTTATTCACTCTGAATTTTATCATATTTAATACATTCTATTTATCTATACACGTTTACTTATTTATATATTAGGTTTATATTCATAATATTATCATAAGTATAGCTCTACATACGTACAAAATAATTACCATAAAATTAATGTAAATTTTAATTTCGTAGAATCATATTTAATTGTAGCATTGTAATCTGTAGATAATAATATCAAAGAAAATAATAGAATAAAACTTACCCCTGTATACCTACCATAACCAACACACTAAAAAAACACCTCCTACACAACATATTATTTTTTATAAGAAGATGAACACACCTACGTGTGGCAAAAATTTTAATTTACATTAATACGCTTCAATTAAAAGAAAGAATTTTATATTTTCTTTACGTCTTCCTTTTTTGAAATTTTATCCAAGCAAATTGTAATCTTCATTTGAAAATTTCATTTAGATTAGATTTTCTTTATTTTTTACAATACAATACAATAAGTTGTTAGTGTTTTTGAATCATGAATATTGTATAGTATAGCCTACTATTATTAGTGTTTGTTTAAAAATACCTATTAAAAGTCTCGTTGACATTATGCTTCCCAAATAACATTGCTTGATAGGTAGGAAAATTTTTTAATTATTTTTTAAAAAAGAATGATAGATATTCAGATAATTATATCGTGTTGTTAAAATTTTGGCATTTGATTGACATTTTTTAACAATACGTTGCTCATAAAAGGTGGTAGTGTGAAATTACCCACTTGCATTTTCTGTAATGTGTTATAGATGATCCTTCCCTGAATCGATTCTTCCACTTAAATACGATTGGCAATAAATGCCGAATATACAGAATTGCAAGAGAGCTTCCAACGAGACATGTGTTCTCAAATAAGACTTTATGCTAAATTAGACATAAACGAGTTTTGTATTTTTTTTCGTTGTTTCAATTTTGATGATTTTTGGTCTAAAATATAAATGAATTAAAAGCAGACCTCTCAACTAGAATTGAAAATAGAACCTCTATAAAGCCGACACTTGATGCTCGCAAGAATACGTTTACAACATTAGATCCAGTATATCCAGATACATCAAGGTCCAACGCGCCCCTTTTAGAAGATAATATGCAATTATCCCAGAAAGCTTTCTTGGATATGTCACATTTTTTCTATAATGATGCAAAGTCGATCAACATGATTAGCCAAGAAATTGAATATTGAAAATTGAATTCAGTTTCTTGGCTAACATCAGGAGGCCCTTAATTAAACTCCACGACACAGATGTTATAAATTTTTTTAAAATTATTATTTGAAATTAATTTGAAATATATTTTTGTTATTACTGAAAATAAATTGAAAATAATCATCAAATGACCCAAAGACAACATGGAAGGGTTAAGCAAAACTAATAATTTATTAATCTACCAAACTAAAACAAAATAGACTCATATCGTTTTTTCAGAACAAAATTAATAAATGCTGAGAAAATTCAAGATCCTCTGTTGTACCTTATTCAGAGCTTCAATGCAACAATTATAGGCAATTCTCTTAAATGAAGTTTATTACAATTAACTAAATTGAGAAAAATGTGCTTTTGATTTTTCAAAATGTTAATGAAATTCTGTAAAATATGAATTTTGACTTATAAATTCATTTTTACAGAATATGATGTTAATTTAGAATTGACTCAGGCTATTTCGTACAAATTTCAAACTTTTGCAAAATTGTGCTAACTCAAAATTTGTTGACATAAGAATGTTCAGACATCAAAAGACTGTTCTTCGACGATAAATTCGTATACAAATTGGTACCAAACGACGACCGTAACAATTCTTTTTAAATATTGTAATTTTGTTTAGTTAACCGTCTACATTTTTCTACCGTTTGTAACAACGGAGTTCCAATAAATTAAGGTGTGGGTTACTATAAAAAATATATCTTTAATTTATTTTATTTAATGTCATTGGTTGTTCAATAATTATTGTTTGATTGATAAAAAAATGTGTACTTGAAATATAGTTCCAACATTCATTTTTATAACTCTTAGAGAGTTATAGCTCCATACTGCAACAAAAAGCAAATTTGAAGTAAAAAGTTAATGAAAATAAAAAAACAATAAAAGCTTAAAATACCACAAAAATTAAACTAAACAAAGGTTAACAAAACCAGAAAATAAATTATGATCAACATTTTGAATGAGTAAAGCAAACTAAAGTTAAAGACATGAAATTAATTAATAATTTACCCCAAAATAAAAACAACCAAATAAAAAATGTTATTTTTTCGGAAATGTTTACCACAAAAAAAAAGGGTAATAATAAAAATAAACCAAGTAAATAATTTAAATTATTTAATAATACTTATCCTAAGTCACTAAGCTGATCATGGTTCAAATCAAAAAGTCAAAATTGAAATAAGCTAAGAAGTTTAAAACCATATCAAATTCCAGTAATAGAAAATTTATTTTTCGCATTTTTTTTGCGCAAAATCTTACAGTCTTTACCTTTTCTTGCTACTAGAAAAAATATTTTTTTTTGCCTTTTTACCTTTAACTTTTTATTTCTTCACCTGATTTGAAAAATAATGTTAACTACCTATTTTTCTTGGCGGTTAGATATAAAAAAGTTATTTTTTTTTAATGACGAGGCTTTTAAGTTTAAAATATTCTATGCTATTCTATATTATATGAAATTTTCTTTACATGTATCTATGATATCTGACTACTAATGGAGAAATCTTGGGTTCGAATCCCGACTATCAGGGCATTGTAATTTTGGAAACAATTTTTTTTTAATTAATTTATTCTTTGAAATTAATTTGCAATGCAATTTCGTTATCTGAGATAAAATAAAATGGAACGATGAATGCGAAGTTACTCTAAAAGAGATGTAATTTTCCACATTAAAATTAATTGATATGGACACAATATTCAAAATTAAAGAGAAAAAACTATTGTGTGTCAATTTGTAAGCAACACTATTGTGTTAAAATTTATAATCTGATTCATCCCATAAGCTATAAAAAAAAAATACATGTATATAGAACAATATGTGTTATGATCTACTTGCTAATTTAAAAGATTAGATACAATTTTTCTAATGATATCACTTCATTTAACATTTTTCAGAAAGTGTATCCAAAATTTTTAAATACGAATTTATCAATGGACAAAACTAACTTAGTACTTCGATATGCCAGCTATTTGAAGCAAGCAGAGTACAATATTGTGGCGTATGATTGAAAATGTGTGATAAATTCAATATTTCACCCTTAAAGTATGCAATTTCAATTGTATTTCTAAGGATATCAAAAATTGGGAGGTTTATCCAAAAGCATTATTATATCGTCCCAAAAACTTTTCTATAATAAAATGATCAATGAAAGGGTAAAAATTTTAGCATATCAAGCTCTCATTAGATCGGCTATTTCATATGCTCGACCTATTTGATTCAACATAAGTGCAAGTCTAATGGAGAAAATAAGAAAATTTTAACGAAAATGAATAAGATCCTGCGTAAATCTACACAGAAAACCCGAAACGGACTACAAGTAATTTTATTCCAACAAGTGTTTATACCAAAAAGTTAGTAGCGTAAGATTCGATAGTTTTTTTTATTAAAACAATTCGTAGTCATTTTAATAGATTTCTAATCACAACGGAAAATGGTCTAATATCTTATATGTATATTACCATAATGAAGAGTACATTAAAAATAGCATGAAAACGGGGTTTAAAGCTGAGAGCCGAATCTGGATCATAAGCCCGAAAATTTTATTTATTTTGATGCTAAAAAGTATATTCAAAACCACGAGCATGTCCCCCTATTATATCATTATAATAGACTGGCTACATGCAAGTGCATTGAATATAACCCGGACATTTTAGGACATGTATATCCCAGATAAGGATAAAAAAATAATAAATATTCATCTGTGGTGGTTAAACCAAGAACAATAGATTATTTAACTTTAGAACAGGCTTAGGGTAAGTTAGGTTAGTATATAGGTTTAGTTAGATTATAGATGTAGCTTAGTTCTAAGGTTTTTAATCAAATAAATTTTGGTTTTTTTTTTATGTTTTCCAAAATATAAACAAAAATACAATATTTCTTTCGAAAAATTTGGAAAAAAAGACGAACCCACAATTATAAGTTATGATGTAAAGTAAATAAATTTAACGTAGTTTTAAGGTTTAGTTATTGACAAACTTACAATAAATATTAGATTATGTTAGACTTTTTTTCTAATTGTAACACAAAAATGATAAAAATAAAAATAAGAAGTTAAAACAAGAAAACAGAAAAAAAATTGGAAGGCTTATCAACATACGGTACACGTATGCACATCATAAGGTATTTTTTTATTTTCATTCATATTACCTTGTTTTATACTAACAATAATGTTACTGGCTTGAAAAAAATTCATGTCAGTAGAGCTGATAAAGTTAAGTTAATAAAAATATTTCAATGTGCTTGAACTTTTATTATTGTCTTCATTTGTTTAATTTTTCGATTTCATGAGAGCTACAGCTCGTATAAAGTTTTAACAACAACTAACTTGAATGCTGAAGCACGAGCTAATAATATTACTTTTTCAATAAAAAAAATTAAATTAAAATATTAGGAAAAAAAACAAATTAATACAATTGTCGCAAATTGTTTATAGGGTTTAATAATGCTACTTATTAACTTCAACACACACCCACACACACATAACAGCTGTATAAAAATTATTTGAAAAGAAATTTTTCATAAGAAATCTAAAATTTACATTTCTTGTTAATTCCTTTTGAATGCCTTAGAAAAATACAATTTTCTTCTGTTTTATACTTAAATTTCAAAATTTTGTAAAAATGTAAACACTTTTCGCAATTACATTTAGTTAACGAAGTGTAACGAAGACTATGAATGAATAACTAATAATAAAATACTTCTTTGTTTCTACTACACTCACTTTTTTTCTCTCTCTCTCTCTCTCATTTACATATTTATATTTTTAAGTATTTTATATCTACCTTTTAAAAGTAGAATGCTCTTAAAGAACAATTGAAAATCTATAGAATGTTAAATACAATAAGAATTCGTACAGTAACTTTATTTAAATACAAAAAGTATTATTATAAAATAAAATAAAATATATAAAAATAAAAATGTTCATACCTATCAGAAATATCCTGAAAATCATAGAATACGAAAATTTTAAAACACGTTTAAATAACTTGAATTTAATTATGTGCATATAAGTATACAGAAATATATTTGAATCATTGTATCTATTCTGGATGAAAAGATGATAGCGCAAAACAAGAAAAAAAAAACTTACAACATCAATATAATATAACTACATTTTATTAAGTTTATTTTGTATGTATGTATGGATTTGTGTGCATATTTAAATTTTTGAAAATTATATGAAACTATTATAATATATTATAGTTTTTTCTTTATCATAATAATTGTTGCTTCAGCTTCAAAATAATTAAAATAGGATTTTTTTTCTAACACATTTAAATTAAATGCGTTTTAAATAAAATTTTGACGGTGGTGTTGATTTTTCCATAGAAAATAATTTAAATAAATTGGTTTTACTCTAAATAATAGAAAACGGTTGATAAAACTTTCATCAACATAAAATGCAGACTATTTTGACATTTGTAAAATACATTCAAACCTAAGAAATACAGAAAATATTATATGAATATTATTTGCCTAATCTTCTTACAACACTATTCTTGCAATGTTTAAGATGTCTTTTGAAATATTTCTTGGTACAACACTACGTTGATATACTAAAATAATCATGTTAAAATTATTTTATTTTATTTGATGCCACCCACCATTTATTCAATGAAATTTTGGTTGTTGTAATGGCAGGTTAACAATGACAATACAATCTTTCAAATAACATCTTTTCTAATGCTTATTAATATTATTTAATGAAATCCTAATAATATTTAATATAAAATAATTTTAAACAGACTGCTAAGCTCTCTCGTATCAAATGAAAATAGTAGATATTAACTCAAGGATAACAAACAGGAGCTCAAAGTGAATGACAATGCAATCATTTGAACTATTTCCACGAGTACTCTTTTAGCTGCCTCATATAACTACACTTCACGTTTTCATTTGTATTTTTTTCATTGTGGTTATTTATCTATTACAATTCTTGAAAGTTTGAGAGCTTGAATTGATATTTAATGTCAAAAATTTACGAAGTTTTGTTTAATGTTTAAAACATAGAAGGTTTAAAAAATTAAAAAATAAAAATAAAAATTTAAATTTAATGTTTTGTTAAATCTTTAAATTTACAGAAAATAGAATTCGTCAGACTTTAATGGGCTCCAAAAGGAGTAATTCTTTTTGTAACAAATTAATTTTATTATTTATTGTTCAAAAATATGCTGGTATCAAAATTAAGATTTTAAAAAATTTAATATTTAGTATAAAATTAAAATTCCCGCCATATGTCCCACGGATGGGGTTACAGAACAATAATGATAAGATTTTTTTTCTTTATTTCAACCATACATTAAATTTTAATATAAATTTACAATATAAAATTTCATTAACTTAAAACTAAATTGTATGTAGTAGATCTAAGCCTATAGTCTGTCTGATCTTGCAATTTAAAAAAATTGAAGTGCAAATAAAAAGTTGATATACAAAGAAAAGTTATGGAACTGTTACAAATAAGAAATGAAATAAATTACATTATAGGAAAACTTAAAAAATAAAATGAAATTCAATGCTTACATTGAAAAAAAAAACAAAACAAAAAAAAAAATAACTAATTCTACTATAACATTAAATAATAAAGATACTATTTAAAAATACTTATTAAATTAACATTACTAATCTTACTGAATTAATACTACTATCAAACAATTTTATTATTGTTATTATAAAAAATATTCTTTTATTCATTTACTTTTATTTATTTGTATTTTATTTCTACTTTTTTTATTTCTGGTTTAAAAACCGACTCTTATGGAATCAATTTGTTTCAGTTGTACTAGCAGTTCATTAAACAATCTTAAGCAATTATACAAACAGTTATTTTTTTGGTTGATTTGTTTTAAACAATGACAGTAATAGAAATTTTATTTGTTTCGTGTGTTGTTTGAATAGATGGCTATCATTCTACTAAAAATGAAATTATGTTTAATTTTTGTATTGATTATTTTAAACGCTGTAAGATATAGCTCTCGTTTACAAATATTTGTAAAACTTAAATATTTATCGGAATATAATAAAATTGTTGGATAGAAGTGAAAAATTTTCATTAATATCTTATGAATGACATCTAGCTGACTTAGGGTTTGTTTGTTAGCACCACTCCATACGGGATTGAGATATACAATGTGTGACATTATAAAAGACGAATATATTGCGTGTAATGCTTTGATTGATATAACTTTCTGTAATCTACACAATATGAAAAGATAGGTTGATATTTTGCTAATAATATGGTGAACGTGGTCAGTTCATTTCAACTTTTTAACGATAATTAGACCCAGATAGTTAAATCTATCATAATAAGCTATATAAGCTACAGTTTCTATTAATTTAGATTTATAATAGAAGTTTTCCGACCTATACAATTTATTTCCAAACAAAATAATATTATTTTTTTTTTTAAATTTAGGCTTAATTTGTGATTAGTAATCCATATTTCTATCATATTTAGATCGTTTTCAATTTCCCTCCTCAATTCTATTTCGCTTGTTGCTGAATATATTATTACTGTATCATCAGCACACATCTGAATTGAGTTTTTTAGCTTTAGTCGGAATACATCATCAATAGAAAGCTGTAAAAGTTAGAATCAATAGAAAGCTTCTATTCGGTCGTAGAATAGACGCCTGCGAGACCCCATTTTTAATAGTAAAGTAATAAATTACTAAGATAATTTCCTATTTTGACTATTTGTAGTCTATCATTCAAAAATGATTTAAGAAAGCTTATATCAGATGAACTAAAATCAAGATTAATCATTTTTAATAAGAGTATCTCATGGTCAACACAGTCAAATGCTTTTTGTAGATCTAAAAATATACATGCTACAAATTTCTCACTTCCTATGTTATTGGTTATAAAATTCGTTAAACTGAGACATGCTAATGTTGTTTTAGAATTATTAAAAAAAATAAATCCACATCTTACGAAAAAAGGAAAATTTAACAATGTAAAAAAGATTCTAAGAATGAGATTCTAAGAATGGCTACATTTCTGTCAACTACAAAAAATATTATATTTCTAAAATTGAATGAACAAACGGATTTCACTGTTCCACTCAATACAATTCCACTACAGGTACAGACTGCAGAGTAAGAAATATTTACTCTTTCCTTTAATCACATAAAATTAAAATTATAAAGATTATAATTTAAAAAATAATTATTTTTCAAAATTGACCAAGCTCTGAAATCTGTAACAGAAAGATTCGAGCAATTTTCTGAACATAATAATTTGTTAGAATTTTTATATGAAATTCCTGCAATTTCTCGTAGTCTTTTAGAATTGTTTTAATCTAGAGGAAAAGCTCTCATATAGGACTATTTCTAACGTAAGTTGGATTTTATTTTTGAAAGAAAGCTGGAATTATTATTTCCTATTCCGAATTTAAATTTATAGCATTAAAAATGTTGCTAAGTCTACCTTTTACTATAGCTTCATTAAATTAAAAATAATAACACGTTATTTAAGAACCACAATAAGTTAAGACAGATTATTTTATTCATTTATTTATTTGCTCATTTATTTACTCAAATGAGCTCAATTGCTCGTGCAGAGTGTTGTTAGTTTTTACAATTTTACTTATAACTAATTAAGTTTTATTTCAGTGCAATTTTAATTTTAACATAAGGATTTTTTTTTTATATAAAATATTTAAATTTGATTTAATTTTATATAATGATAAGTATTATTACTATTATTTAATTGATGAAAGTAATCACTAATTTTACTTTTGAATTTAGATATTTGAGCAGTTTCTTTGATCCGTACTGGTAATTCATTATACGTTTTGTATGCTGTATTGTATATTGTGTCATGTTTGTTACACCTTTTTTTTGAAGATGTTACCCTTATTTGAGTTGCATTTCTAGTTGAGTATGTATGAACTTCTTCATTCATCATCGACTTAATACATATTTGTATTAATATTCTTAGTAAGTATGAAATGTACTTGTGTGGCCTATTAGCATTTTATAACATGATTCAATTGTAATATTTTGCGCTTTATATAAATTTCCTGTATTGAAGTTTGCCTTTTATAACTAAACAAGTTCTTTATCGCTTTATTCTGCAATTTCTGTAATGTGTTTAAATTTTTATTCACAATATTTTCCCATATTTGAATTCTGTACATAATTGCGCTATGGAATAAGCTGTAATAAATTGATGTCTTTGAAATTGTCCATCCATTGGTGAAATTTAGTCATGTCCATGTTGAATAATTTTTCTTTATATGTTTTTTCTTCATAGATTATGATCAGGTCATCAGTGAACATAAATGGTTTACCATTCAGTTTTGTGCATAATAAACCATTCATGTAAAAAGAAAATAGCGTAGGTCTGCGTAAACTTCCTTGTATTACACCATATTCAACTTTTACAGCTTCACTTTTCAACCACATTATGTGTGCATTCTTTCGGATAAGTAACTTTTGAATCAGTTCTATTCCGTCCCTTTTACTTCATATAATTTTCTTAGAAGTGTATTTCTATCTACTGTATCAAAGGCCTTCATAACAGCTACCACTTTCTTCGTTTTATCCAATCCCGAATAGCATAAATTGATAGCAGGATATGCATTGAAAGTTAATTGATTAAAAAAAATCAGACTATCAGGTAATGATTTGATAGAAGAATTTGCAAGAACAAAAATAAATTTTTTTCGAATAGTTTTTCACCTTGTAGGTATGTTGTTTGTACCGGCTGTTCCAGAGCACACGTATCAGCTTTCTAAGAAGTGAAGGAGATATTATTTCGAAATTAAAAAATAATTTTATTAACTAAAACGTGAGTGTTCTATCGATTGATGATATTTTCAACTTCCGGGAAGAACCGGAAAAGGATTTTTAAGCTCGAAAAAATGTTTTTGTTCCTCTAATAGTAGACTGACAGTAATTTAGTAAGTGAGTTTTGGAATAAATCCAAATTGCAAATTATTTCAATAAATTTTATTTGAATTCGAACTTTTAAATTAAATTAAAATAAATTAGTTATTTTTTTTCTTCATTTTTTGCTTTGTTTCAAACATTAATTAACTAATATTTTTTTATATTTTCTAAATAATACTTTTCAGTTCTTAGAAAAATTGAATTTTCTTCTAAATAATCGAATTATAATTCATTCATTTTAATTGATTGTATATTGTTTCGCATGATCAAGTAATTATTGTCCATTTTTTTTTTGTTCTGGTTTCAAACAGGTAGGTTAAAACACCATCAGCACAACGATGATGAATCAGTTTAAGAAGATTTTTTGTTTTGCTTTTTAATTACCATTGAAATTTGAATTTTTAAAAAGATCAATTTTCTATCGTTATTGGTTTTTCCATTAATTAAAAAAACATTGTCTTTTTTGGCGTCAAATAAATCCTTGAAATATTATACTCTGAACGTAGGTGTTCTGTTGGTATTTTCAAATTCAAAAGTATTTTCTAGACATTTTTGGTATATGGTGCTTTTTGCTGAATATTGGAAATAACAAAAACAAAAACAAAAGAATTAAAACTGTAGAATTGTTTACTGTACAAGAAATGAAAAATAAAGTAAAAAATACGATAAAAACATAACTTGAAGCTTTTAAAGGATTAAAAGAGAACAAAAAAAAATAAAAGAAAATTTCTTTCAATTCGTTACAATTTCTCACTCACTAAAAATAAAACTTTTGAAAAATTTTCAGATTTGTAATATTTTTAATGAAATTTAATTAAATTAATTGGAAAGTTGTTTAGAATATTTTAAAATAACTTTATAATTGAATTAATTTTGATTAATAGAAAACTCTTAATTTTAGTAATAAAAATTTTAATGACGCCCTCATCTCTACTTATCGAAAAAAAAATCTGAAAAGCTGTTTATTTTATTTTAAATCTTATTTCATATTATTTTTTCATTGTAGTAAATTCAATAATGAAAATCTATTTCTAAAAAGTTGCTAATTGTTCTTGAAATATGAAGGAGATTAATAGTGGGTGTCTGAATCTGGAAAGTAGATTGAACTTTTCAATGTCAAGTTTGTGCTATAAATAGGATAAATAATTTAAGTGAATAATAATAAGTTTAGTAGCTCATTGCAATAACAATAAAATACTCTTTGGACGAAAACAGGTGTACCTAAACTTAAATTATTTATAAAAGTAAGATACTTCACTAATTTTTAAACCGAATATCAAACGATTTTTTTTTTATGGTCTATTTTTATTAATTCTTTAGTCTATATTTTATTCTTTAGTATTTATTTTAACATATTACTGGCTTATCTACTCATTAAATGTGGAAAACTACTACTATTGTCAGGAACTAAGCCTTCTTAAATAGAATACTTTCATTTTATTTAATTTGTTACCAGATTATATTATATACTCTCAATTATTTTTCGTCATTTATTATATCCCAATGACAAAGGGTATTAGACCTGCTCGAAAAACCAATGAAGCATTTTTTTTTTTTGCTTCATCGGGAATCGAACCCGGGACCTTTCGGTTGAAAGGCAGGCGCTCTACCTACTGCGCCACCCCGCGTGTGATTAAATCATTATAAGTAATAATATGAAAAACAACTGTACCGCATGACGAGCGTAACAACAATGGGTGAGTTCAGCGACATTAACAATCCATGAATGTGTCCATTAAAAGTATGGTAAATGTACGGGTAGATGAAAAGCACAAGAATACATTACATGAATCGACTTTTTATAACGTAAAAACAACAACAAAAAATTTTAATGTTGGATGTTGTGATATCTAGTGTAATGAAAATTAAATATTTAAATTTTTTATGAATAATGTCAAATTTAAATCGCCATTTTTTTCATGTCAAGAATCTGAGTGCCAAATGGAAATAAAAACTTAAATTATAATTATTATAAACTTAAATAGTTATAAAAATTAAATTATTATATGTGGGATAATAAATTTTATTTCATTAGTATTGAATTTATTTTCAAAAGTAATTATTATATTTTCCGATGATGACACTAACGCTAGTATTGCGGTACATTTTTGTGGTTAATTGCATTCAGCGAATGGATCTAAAATGCTACATGGATTCAAAATAGATTTCAGATCCAGCGGTTAGTGTCGTTGAATTCACTCCATAACTCTACATGACAAAATGACAACTTGAACTATAGATAGCATTCGCGCGGCTGATATTAACATTATTATTTTTTGTTTAGGTCTGTTAATTACGTTTACACAGATGTAGGAGTTAAATTTTTAAAAAATTTCATGATAATTGATTTAGTTTTTCTATTCGTATTCCTATATCTATTTGGGATCAGTGTGTGTAAATAAGTAGGGAAATAGACCTAAGTGTAAAATAACTCACCATTCACCGTACTATTTAAGTCACCAAATTTCTATAATGAATTGATAAACATAGATTTCATAGAATTTACGGACCGGTTTATCTTGTTGAGTCTTTATTATATTTTGCTTATTAAAATTGAACACATTGATTTTGTTTAGTTTTACAGAATGGTATTTATTGTTTCACTTCTAATTACTAACTGTTTTTTTTATTTCTAATTATTAGCTTGTTGTTTATAAATTATATGAGTATACGAAATAACATAAAGTTCACATTCCAAAGTAACTGTACTTATATTAAACGTTTTACCTAACCAGCATTTTAATACACAAAGAATGTGGGAATAATATTTATGAATAATTTGATATGCATTTTGCATATAACTCCTGTTATGGTCTTAATTTTTTACTTTTTAGAATACATAGACTGCAGAATATACAAGTACACTATCCTGGTATTTACAGGTTATTAAAAAAAAATTTCGACGGGGAACTCTATGTAGGCGCGACCTTTTCAGATCTATTATACTTCTCCATTATCTTAAAATTGCAAGTCGTATGTCATTGGTGAACGTTATTATTTTTTCAATATCAACTTTATCATAATTAGACAATTTGTATTCTTGGAAATATTTATGTATTTTATATTAACCCTTAAGGCTATACAATACATATATTAAAATATTCTGAACACTTCTGCATTTACAATATCGCTGCACATTAAATAAATTCTATCTAGATTTAACTTTTATAAAAGAAAATTGACATATTAATAACACAAGAATAAAAACTCAATACACTTTTGTAAAAAAATTTAGATTAAATTTATTTAATAATTTCTGAATATCAGGACTCCAGTTTTTAAAACTTTTTAAACTACTCTAAACACTTCAAAATATCATACACGATTGTCATTATTTTTAAAATTTTCTATAGAAGTATAAAAATGAGAGAAACAAAACAGAGGACAATACTCTGAAAATATTAATCATTATCAAGCAACATTAAATAACTTAATTTGGCAGTACCAAATCAGTCAAATAATTTTTTTTAAATTATATTAAAAAAAATATTATAATGCAAAACATTTTTTTATTAAAAATTGTTTTTAAACGAAAAAAAAATATTGTTGGTACAAGTATTTCGATTCCAGAAACAGTCTTAATTTGTCAAATTCTTATGTTGCTATCTATACAATAAACAAAAGAGTAAGGATTATTAAATTAATAAAAGAAAATAACATAAAACAAAAAAAAAAAAACAAAAAAAAATATAAATGAAAAATCACAAGAAAATCTCAACATTCATATGCTAATTTATAGCATTCCATATACAAAAAATCTGAAGCTATACTATAATATTAATATATTACACTGAAGATGAGAGACAGACTTTGTAGATGAGAGAAAATACAGTTAATTTCGAAATTTTTGGTGTATCACTATTTCTGGTGTAAACTGCAAAGAAAATAAGATTAGTAAGAATAGAAATCGAGTTAAACGAAAACTTCTTCTTCAAATACACGCAGGATGGCACAACAGGTAGGACACCTTTAAATTCGAAAGGTCCCAAGTTCGATTCAATCTGAAAACAAAATACAAAAAGCTGCTTCAGTACATTTTATTATTCAGATTAAATGAGTAATCAAAAAATTAAATCAGTATACTCTCTGGTATTTTTAAATCATTTGACGCCTATTGTATGCACAAATGGATAAGTACCTAAGTGCTAACAATTTGCTATATAAATTTTAATCAGGCTTCCGAAAACAGTGGTGCTCACTTCAGCTCTCCTAGAAATAACTGATAATATTTACTGTGAAATCGATAAGAAACATGTTGTTGTACTACTTCTTCTGGATTTCTCTAAAGCTTTTAACTCTGGCATAACTTGTTATGTTTAAACTAAGATCAACTTTCAATTTTGAGCCCTCTGCTATCACTCTTATTCAAAGCTATTTAAATAATAGAAATCAATTTGTGTACTTAAATGGTGTTAAATCTAATAACATACCCGTTTCAGGTGGTGTACCTCAAGGATCCATACTGGTTCCTTTGCTTTTTAGTATTTTCATTAATGGTTTGTCCTGTTATTTGACTGAAGCCCATTGTAGATTATATGCTGCTGGTGCCCAAATTTACATGAGTGGTCCAATTTCTGATCTTCACCACTTGATCGCCAAAATTAATAACGATCTCGACGCCGTAACTTTCTGGGCTTTAAACAATGGGTTACGATTAAATCCAACCAAATCCCAGACATTGGTTGTTTATGTTCGAAATATCGATACAACGAATCTTCCGAATGTAAAACTTAATAATTATATAGTAAAATTCGTAAATAGTGCTAAAAATTTAGGTGTTTTGTTAAATAAATGCTATTACTAAAAATGTTTTGTTTTAAGCTACGTAAGCTCTGGAAATTTTCTTATTATATTAGGGAATGGGTGACAAATAAACTGGTTCTGTCTTTAATCTTTCCACATTTCACTTATTGCGATGTAGTTTATTCTGAAATGAGTGCAGGTGAGTTTTCCATCCTAAAGGTAATTTTCAATGCTTGTACGCGCTTTGTAACAAACCGGAGTAAATTTGACAGTATAAGTATTAAGGATGTTTCCAAAGTCATTCTAGATTGTACCTTTGAAAACTATCGCGAATATAAATATTACATGCTTTATCAGAAAAATAATGTCAAAAAGGGTTCAAGTACAATGAATTTACATTCTTTTTTTTATCGTATACTCTTGTAGAGACTTACCGTCTCATGTATATGTGCATAATAAAATAAATAAATAAACAACAAAATGAATAAAAATAATTGATCTGGTATTAAACAATTTGAGTAAAATGGAATTATTCTATTTAAGAAGTCTTAGTTTCTGACGATTGGTAGTACCCTACATTTAACTAGGTTATATACTAGAAATATTTACAAATAAATAGTTGAATAACATCGTAGTTCCCTTCTCAAGTGTAATTAAATAATCTAGTAGCGCATAATTTGTACGAAAATGTGTTTCTACATAAGTTACCGCCAAGAAGATAAATAAAAGCATTATTTTTAATTTTTAGCTAAATTTCATTGTTATTGTGCATAACGTGACAGTGTGACACTAATTTTGTAAAAAAATTATTAACAATGATTTTTAGTATTTGGCTGAAACTATATCTTCATAAGAAATTTTCAGTTTAATCCCAAGAAAAGTTTTTTTAATTATTTTTGATTTACCCAAATTTCAATGATTTCTCTCAACTTTATTTGATAATTATTAATATTTTGATTGTAACCTTTAACAACCGAATTAAGATTTTGTTGTAGGACTTTATAGGGCTTTGTAGGACCTTTGTACGACCTTATAGGGAAACTGAAGTTGTAAGGTGCTATTATTAAAATATTTTAGCATCTAATTCCCTTATTTTATTATTAGAGTGATTATTTTGTAGGTGATATGTTATAAGTCCCAGAGTCATAATTGAGACAAAACTCCCATAGAAATTTTGGAACTTATGACTCTGGGACTTATGACATGTCAACTATTTTGTATTATATTTTCATATATTTTAATATAAGCTATAGATAAAAGTATAACATAATGGATTAAACTCGTATAGCTCTGTTGAAATTTCTTTTGAAGTTCGTCCTGAAAAACACTGTACCATATTATTAATTATTTCAATTATTCTGTTCAGATTTTTTGCCTGGTTTCCTATAGGCTGTAATGCTTGATATATTTAATCATGCTATATTCTTGATGTTGTTTTTTTTTATTACTGCTTTACTCCTTTGAAAGCATATATTGCTCCCACAAAGCTTGTCGGTCTGCGCCAGCTACTTAATTTCACTCCCTGTTCCATTGTTATTCTCTATTTCTTTATGGACTGATCTGCGCCATGTTTCCCGTGGTCTACGTCTTCCTCTTTTATCCTGCGGTTTTCAATGCAATACCTACCTTGCTATATTGTTCGTAGGTCTTCTAAAGGTGTGGTCTAGTCAATTCCATTATCTTTGCTTTATTCGTATGCTTATTTGTTCTTGTTTGACCAGTTCCCTGAGTTAATTTTTTCTAATTGTTCTGGGCCAGAATATTTTGCAAATTATGCGCAAGCATTTGTTAGTGAAGACCTGCGTTTTCTTTGTATAATTCAATATCAGCCATGTCTTGCTACCATGCAATAGGGTTGATTTCATGCAGACATCATTTATTCTAAGTTTCATGCCCCGGACGATGTCCACACAGCCCACATCAGCCTTCTAAAACTCATTCTGACTAATTTTAATCGATTTCCAATGTCTTCCTCAGTGTTTGCATATTACCGAAGCATGAGAATCCGGTGACATCTTCTATTACTTCGTTGTTGATCGTACTGATGGAGGTACTATTTCGTGCGTAAATTTTTAGACTTTTTGTTTTTTTGGTGTATAGATTTTGAGACCAACTTCTAATGCATTTTCATCCAGCTTCTTATTTTTTCCTGTGTGTATAGGCGAGTAGGGCAATGTCATTCGCGTATTCTAAGTCTTCTACTCTTTATGATTATAAATACACACATACTATAGTATTATTATCGACATATTTTTCACTAACTCATAACTATTCATTTCTATTTTAATTTTTGACCAAAACTTAGGTATTTAGTTTATTTTATTTTTGAACTCAAATCTCTTTTATTAAACAACCACAAAATATGAGAAAATAACCAAAAAATATGGGAGAATAATAAACTTAGAACAAAATACCAAATTCAATATGAAAAATATCAATTTTCGGGACTATGGAAATCATAAAAGGTCAAAAAAGTGATATGAGATTCGTTATTCTTATAATTTATGTTTCGATTATCAAAATATGGGTCGCTATTATTGTAATACCTATTATAAAATTAATTTTCATGGAACTCTTCAGTTGAATAATTGTTGAATCACACTGGATCTTGACATAATTATAATATTTTCTTCATTTATTATTACACCCTACTATAAATTAATACCTTTCGAAATGTGGGCCTATTATTTTTTATTGTCATTTATTTGATCGTAATATGGCTTAGAGTACTACTAGACCAGGTCGGAAACCTATAAAACGTTTTTTCAAGATACCGATATCTGCGTACATTTTAAAATAACTGTAATTTTTATTAAATACTCATTCATTGTTCAACGAATATAAAAATTTTCTATACTGGAAATAGCAGAATGAAATATTAGGACCCATTTTTAGAATCATAACCTATTTTTTGGAGTTTGAGTTCTAATTTTGTTGTTATTCAATTTTTTAAAATTTGCTGCTTGTAATTTTAGAAATTCGAACAGAGATTAACGTACGATGAAATCGTTTCACAAACATATTTTATTAAATTTTTCAATTTAATTTTATTTTTTATTTGTTTTTTATTTTTTTATTTTTTTTTAATAATTGGGAAAAAATTTTTTTTGAAGAATGGTAAAAACTCAATCTTTTTTTTTTCATGTTGTTGTTGATTTTTTTTTATTTGCATGCTTTTTCCAGCAAAGAGGCCTTTAATGTTTTCCTATTTATTTTCTTTCGTCCTATTTTTTAATCTGTTATTTTTTTTTTTTCATTTTTCATCATTCGCATACTCATTGTTGTACTTAAAGTTTATATAATATATATAGATATTTTTTTCACCCTTATAACTAAATCTGAACAAAAAAAAAGAAAAATGAAAAATTTGAAATATTTTCCATAAGAAGGAAGTAATTGTTATGGAAATATAACGGCAACAATAAAAAAGAAAGACTCTTATATTTTATTTCCACTCAATAATTCTTTGAAAGTAAATAGAATAGAACGTAGAATATAGGATATAATGTTTTTGTGCATATTAAAAAATATGGAGACAATTTTTTTTATTTTATTTCGTTTTTTTGTTTTATTTATATAAAGTTCATAGGAATAATATAAATGAAAAATCATCGTCATCTATGTCGTTGTCGTCTAAAAAGAAACGGCTGACATTTTATAAATGAAATGAAATGAAATGAAATAAAAGTTTTCTTGTTTCATTTGGAGTGGAGAACAGAACATACAATATTAGTAACATAAACAAAAATATGTATTTTATAGGTAGCCAATTCACTGAAACCAACAGAATAAATAGCTCATTGCGGTGATGTAGAGGCCAGATCTAATATAATTGGTAAAAGTACGAAGCCTAGTGAATGATCTTATAATCTAAATATAGCCACCTATGCTGCAGAAACTTGGACATTGAAAAACTATATGGAGAAAAAAATAGATAATTTCAGGCTATAGGTATACAGGAGTGTAAAGAAAAATTTCGTGAGCCCAATACCCCAAAATTAAGACATTTAAAAAAAAAATTATCCAGTTCAATTTGGCACATTTTGGTCTTGGCACATTTTGGTCGTTCTGGATAAATAAAAAAACTGGAAATTGAAGGTAAAATTAATAGAAGAGGAGCAAATAGCTGATCGGTGATACGTTGTACAAACCAATAATAAGAGCTGTTGACAGAAAGCGTCGCCCCAGCGTATATATGGCATAAAAATGATCAACTATGAAACAATACATGAATAACATTTAGATAAAAGATTTTGTGGCTTTACAACTTAATTGAAAATCATTTGACATATTTATTTAAATGTTGACATTAATAATTCAATTGACATATTTATGCAATTTCACCTAAAAATAAACCTGGTTAACTTTAATTAAAATAAAAATGTTTCGTTCACTATCATCGATGGTTTGATTTGCAGCTCAAATGAATTTGTATGAATCTGTAGTGGATAATTCAAAAATTTCTATTCGTTTTTATTTTGTCTTTAGTATTTATATTTTTATTATTTTAGTATGTCTTAACAGATGTTTAAATCCAGCTTTATTCTGTCATTACACAAGTATCAGAGAGAATTACGGTAGTATCCAGGCTGAAAACGTTCAGTTATTTTAATATTGGCTCTACATAGCTTAAATTTGTATAAGAACCTGCAGCTACATAAAGTAAAATTTGCTGTCGATAGAGTGAATTGAAGAAGACAGCCCAATTAATGTATTACCTACGTAGAATTCACTTGTAAAATGTCAAATTTTCTTTTATATTTTAAAATTTATTCTAGACAAATTTTGTTAGTATTACGTTTGTAAAAACTTATTTTAAGAGAGTTTTTCTCTATAATACGATCTATATGTTATAAAACAATAAATTATTTTTAAGTAATAGGGTATGAAGAGTGAAACGAGACATACAAAACACACATTCTATAGACATTTTCGTATTTGAGCACCCTTTGACTCAAATGAGCACTTTAATATAAATAAGCTCGACCGCTCAGATTTAACCAAAAAACATGATATGAGTAAACTGTCATTTTATTTTATTGTTGTTTCAAATTGTCAGTAATCGAATTTAAACTTTAAATTTTGAAATTTGCAAAAATTTAAGATTTCCAAACAAAATATATAATATCGTCCATTACTTCTTAAATTCTAAAAATCACTTTGTTGATATTTTTTTAAAATGGTTGAATTTTAAAAATATTTATTTTTATTTTTACTATCGCACATCTATTTTTACCACAGCGTCACCTATTTTGTTTTAAAATAACAATCACATTTTGGTTATTAATATTCATACGCTCTACGTACTCTGTCAATTTTAATCGAGCGCTGAGCGCGCTCTGAACTAAGAAAAAAATACGGATTTCAAGGTCTGAACGGTCTGAGCAAAAAACAAAATACGAAGTTTTTTTTGACCTCGTGCCCTGCTCTGAACTAAAAAATGAAAACGCCAAATGATACGCCGAGACGGACAAAGAATATCTAAAGAATATTCTTTGTATATATTTGAATATATTCGAAATACATTTGAAACTGTATTGAAAATAGAATACTTACAAATCCACATACATACTAATCTATCCAACTTTTTTCTTCTTAATTTATTCTATCCTATCATATTCCAACTAAGTGGGACGTAAATGCTAAAGGTATTTTCCTAACGCTATTTATAAGATAAAAAACACACTACTATGCCATTATCGAGAAAAAGCTACTTTATGCTTGTAAGTATAGGAAAGTTTGTGCAAGCTAGCCAGGATGTTCATTTCATTGTCTTGACCTATTGTCTGGTTTTAATTTGGTTATGTTTAATCTTAATTGCATAAATAGTTTTCGATCTTGTGTGGCAATTGCAACACTAACATAACATTCAAAGTCGATATGAGCAAAGATATTTTTGTTTTTTTAATCAGTAGCGAAGCACTGAAATAAAAAAAAAATCCTTGCTTTGATGATACTGACTAATTTTTATTTAAAATTAATTTAAAATGATATATTTCATAAGGCTTCATAAAGCTCTATATCTTCACTGTTTGTAAATATTTTATAAATAGAACGAGAAAATTCCGGGTACTTCTTAAGCCAATAAAAAAAAATTTAGCCACAGAAGTAAAGACTGCGCTAGCAATCATTCTTAAAGTGAAGAAAAACCATCTACCCAACCATACATTCCATAAAATTACATGACAATTTATTCAGAAATATCCCTCTAGAAGTACCTACCACAAAAATGTATAACGAACCGTAGACTAAGGTTTTTTTACTCTGATAAAATTTTAAATAATATAAATGTATACTCTATTTATGTTTATTGGTATGACGAAATAAAAAAAAAAAAATAGGTAGATATATAGAGAGAAATAAAATAAATGGTGATTTTGTTTTTTTTTTATTTTTATTTTTTTAACGAACAGAAAAAAATATCTCATCTGTGAAACTCGATCAATTATAAGCCTGAATTGGCTTGATATATATCCTTTATTACTACTACAGGTGCTTTTAAATTGTTTCTCCTTCCAAAATTTTGAAATGGACCTGGCTGGAAATTAAAGATTCAGATTTTTCATGAAGATTTTATTTTTGAAATTTCATTTTATGACCTTGATTGATTTTAAAAAAGAACTTTTCAACGATTTTGTTTTTAAATTTGCCAGTTTAATTTTTTTTTTTTTTTAGTAAATTTTATTTTGTTTGAAATCAAAATACTACGAAATTGCAAATATTCAATGAACAAATTTAAAATACAATATTCATATGACATATTTTATTACCATACGTAGATGGGAGTAAAAAGGGATGTTCAATTTGAACAATGTGTACAATATTATGCCACTGTAAATTTTGTAGCATCTATAGTTTTCCCTACCTCGCTACCAACTAATAATTGACATGTGATACGAATAGTATAAACCGATCATGTTATTTAATTGAATGCTTAAATAAATATATCATAAGATTTATTAAGTATATTCAATTAAAGTAAGCTAGGGCAAAAGGACCTTGTGAATCGTATTTGAAAAGTTGATGGTTCTATACAGCACCGTTGGTTCTTTTGAGTACCTGGTACATAGTTCTTGCAATGATCTTATACCAACTGTATGCAGTATTAAAGAACTATTACTAATTAAAATTCTAATTAGATCTTTATATCACTGCAGCCGCAAATAGGTTTGTTGTGCTTACCCGTGTTATTTAGTGCTATTAATCATCTGAGTCCTTAAGAGATTTTGTGATCACATTCAGGATATTATTCAACGATATACAACAGGGTATTCCCAAGTGACAAAGTCTGCTACGAATGAGCCTTTCGTATTCACAGAGCAGATGTTCAATAGATTCTTATTCTATTTCACATATTCTGCATTAGTTGTTTTCGGTTAGATCCAATTTATAATGATTTTTCTTTATTAGGCAGTGGCCTGTTATTATCCCTGCCAAGATACGTACCTGTTCCCTATTGAAACCTAGAAGATTTTTGATTTTCTTGAGTAAGTGTTTTGGCATGAGGATTTTTACTTGACGATCTCCAGGAACGTTGGCCCAGAAATCCTCACATATTTTCTCCAACCAGGTTTTCAACTACATCGTAGCTTTGCTTAGAGGAATCCCACAGAATGAACTTGCCCTATGAAACGCACATCCTTTCTTGCTAGATAATCTGCAGCTTCGTTTCCTACTATGCCAGAATGCCATGGTACCCACATTATTGTGACCTTGTTCGCCGTGGTATTGGGTCTGTTGAGTATAGGGTCTGAACAATCCCATGCTTGCTTTGATGTGATGGTATATGATTTGATAGTTAGTGTGGGTGCTGTACCATCCAAGAGAATGTAGATTTTACGTTTTCTACAATTTCTTCTAAAATCCCCTTGCACAAAGATTTCAAAAGCATGTAATTCAGGCTGGAAAATAGTGTTTGTGGAATATAAGCTTGAGTAAATATCGGCTCTGAGGCTTTTTTCCATATGCTAACGATTATACTCCATTGATTTTCTTATAATCGTCAGTATGCCATACCAGAATGCTCTTACATAATAAATTCAAAATAAAAGGAAGATTGTATCATTTCTAAGTTCTTTTAGAAAATTAGATTATAATGTTTTATAATGGAATGATTTCTCTTTTATATCTCATCACTCTGAAAATTACCTTTGTTCTATTGAACTGAAATTAACAATGATTTCCTACAAACAATTCTGAAGGAAGTCTAGAAGGACTTTAATTGGTCAATTCTACACTTAGAAAATCCCCACATATTGTCTAAAACTGGTTCTATTTATTTATTTCATACTGCTAACCACAAACAGTTTACAAGACAAAATTGTTACATACTTGCTACAATTCAAATTCTAATTTTAAATTAAAACTAAAATTAAAATTGAATAAACAAATTACATACACTTTAGTAAAACAACAGAACAAAAAAAGAATAGCAAAATTCTAAAAATATCGATTGTATAATTTGGGAATGTTTTGATAGTGTTAAGTTAATATTAAATTTATGTTCGTTACCTATAATTAGCATTCTATTGATAAGTTCATATTTGCCACAATTATATCCTATCATCACCGATTTTAAATAAATTGAATGAGCCTAGACGGTGCAGATTTCTATTAATGATATTGCTGGAAATTAAAGTTGATTTCGCATTGCCCTTTTAGAAACTCTCTAATGAAAATAACATCAAAAACATCACGCCTAAAGTTCGACGTACACAAATCAATTAATTTTAGTTTGTGCTCATATGGTGGTAAGTGATAATAGAGATTATATCATGACAAGTGGCGTAAAACAAATCTAAGAAATTTTTTGTTGTATTGTCTCATTCCTATCAATGTGTACCATATATAAAACGGTGACCAAACTTGACTTGCATATTCAATATTCGCAACGACTTAGCAAACTGCAAATTCCTTTAACCAAGTTTAAAAAAAACCTACTATGGAATTAGCTTTGTATAATAATATCATCCCTAACATTCTATTCTCCTCCCAGTTCTATCCCCTTTATCCGTGTAAAAAAAATACAAAACATATCTCCATACAATTCTATCTAAAAATAAAAACATCAAATATTTACCAAAAAATATAACCTTAAGATATTTCTGTTACAATTCGTCAATCTGAAGGAAGAGTAGAAAAAAAATATTTTGGAAACTTTCAAATTTCATTTTTTTTTAAATATTATCTTTAATGTATTAATTGAATTTTATGGGGTACCATTATTATCATTATAAGATTATATATAACATCGTATACATTATTGGAGTTTACAACTCAAAAAAAAATGTAGATCAAGAACATAAAATCATAGTTAAAATAATAATATTCCATCTTTTGACTCTTTTCAAAATGAAGTTTAAATTCTCATCACCATGGCGTATTCATAATCCATACCATAATAGATATCCATCCATATACTACACAACAAATAATTTCCATATTAGTAAAATGATTATCTACACGGTATTCAGTAGAGACAAAATAATGACTTTTCGCAGTTGACACACACCCGTACAAACAAAAAAAAAGGTTGATTTGTTTTTACTTAACTTGATTCTAATGTTGACTATTGTACTTGTACTCGTATAGTTAATTTAATATTTTATAAAATTCGCAGGATGATTTGCCATTGCCTTGCCACATAGAATTTATTACAATGATAACCGCATATAACCCTAAATTTTAGCTTCATTAAAAGTGATGTGTCATTATTATTGTTATATTCATAGTATCTATGTTGCATACATTATTATGTATGTTATTACGTAACGATATTTAGCTGTAAAGATAATACTCGTATAAGTTTTAAAAGTTTCTCGATAATGAATTTTAATGCACATTATTTTGTAAAATCTGCGTGAAATTCTTTATTTATAACCAGCAGATCATTAGAGATTTAAATGATGGATTTAAGAGATTTGAGTAGTATATAAACTTTTTTTCAGTTCGTTGTGTATTGAATTGATAATAATATAAAAAATTTAATAAAACTCTGCATTGTTATTTGAATGATGATAGAAGATCCCTTGGATTTGATAACTTGATGTTAAATTATTATAAAACTCTTGATGATGTAAGATCTACATTTCGTGTGAATTTTTTTACTTTCTCTGCAGCTTCCAATCCTATAACCATTGTTTGGCAAAATATAGAACTACGGTAGTCTTTCATTTTTATATTGCTTCGAAAATCACATGTTGGACCGCCAATTACCGATACTAAACGTAATATGATGATAAGCCACGTTCAAGTATAAACGTTTTTTTTTTTTTTTTTTTTTTTTTTTTTTTTTTTTTTGTTTTGTGCGTGGATTGGTGGGAATCTTCATAGACACAATGAGCCCCGTAGCTTCCATTGTGTGCCAGCTTTTTACTGACTAAACCACACCCTTCCCATTAATACTAGTCCAACGGACTAACCATTAATTTATTGCTATTTTGATTTTCTTAAAGAAAAAGTTTACGAAATTCTATCGTATTAAATCTAGTGGCTTAGTTCTTTTCAGCCTTCTGATATCATTTTGATTATCTAGCAATTGAGTGGCCTCAACGTTAACATGTCCCTCCAGACGAGCTATATGCTTTGTTGCATATCTTTTTATTTCATTTTCTATGCAAGGAATTTTTAGATCTCTGTGCAAATCACTGTTGCGAACATACCAGGGGGCATTTACCATGTTGCGCAAGACTTTATTTTGGAATTTTTGTATACAAAGTACATGTGTTTGTTTGGCACATCCCCATATTTGTATGCCGTACAACCATATCGGTTTGAGTATCTGATTATATAACAAAATCTTGTTATGTATAGGTAATTTAGAATTACGACCTAAGAACCAGTACATTTCTCTATACTTATTTTCAAGCTCAAATTTTTCTTTTTAACGTGCTCTTTCCATCTAAGTTTGACATCTAATGTCATTCCTAGGTATTTAGCATTGTTTTCTTGGGGTATATTGACCCCATTCAGATTTACCAATGGTGGTTGATTTTCTAATTTTTTATTTGTAAAATTTACATGTACTGATTTTAACTCATTGAGTTTAATTTTCCATTTCTTTGTCCAGAGGTATAGCTTATCGCTTGCTCTTTGCAATTTAATTGTAGCCTCGTCAATATTTGATCCTACGGCCATCAACGCAGTATCGTCAGCGAATGTAGCTACAGTTATATTTTCCATTTCTGGTAAATGATTGGTGTAGAGCAAATACAGTATGGGACCCAGAATACTACCTTGAGGCACACCCGTTTTAATATCTCTAATAGTAGAATACTCTTCGTCTTGTTTTATTCTGAATAGTCTGTTTTCTAGATATGATGAGAGTATATCTACGTATTGTTTAGGTAACATATTGTTTAGTTTATTTATTAAGCCTCAATGCCATACTTTATCAAAAGCTTGGGCTACATCTAGAAATATGGTAGAGCATACTTTCTTTTCCTCTAAAGCTTTTTCTATTATGTCTGTTATTCTAGGAATTTGATCGATTGTCGAGTGCTTAGATCTAAAGCCAAATTGATAATTTGGAATCAGATTACTATTTTCTATGATCGGTCTCATTCGAATCAATAATAGTTTTTCAAATAATTTTGATACTATTGGTAGTAATGATATTGGTCTGTAGGATTTGACCTCATTTATGGGCTTACCTGGCTTTGGTATCATAATTATCTCTGCTATTTTCCACATATTCGGCACATACCTTATTCTTATAGCAGCGTTTATAATGCGTGTTAGCATTGTTATAGCTTTTTTCGGAAGTTCTTTCAGGACTTCCGATGTAATTAGATCAAAACCTGGAGCTTTTTTATCTCTGAGTTTTTTAATTTGTTCAACTATTTCACTCTCTGAAAATGGTGATATAACATTTTCTTGCCAATTATTATTTTCTTCAAAGAGATCATCCGAATCTGTCTCGTCTGGACAAAAAATTTCTTCAAGATGATCTGCGAATGTTTCAGCTTTATTTTTATTATCTCTCGCCCATTCACCGCTTTTCATTCTGATTGGCGGGATTTGAGAGATCGAGGTTTTTGTACTCTTTGTTGCTTTCCACAACGAGTAGTTATTTTCTCTTTTAGCTGATAAATTTTTTATATATTTTTCAAAATTTTCATTTTTAAGATCTTTAATTTTTCTTTTAAGATTCTGAGTTAACCTATTTAGCACAGTTTTGTCTACCGGATCACGCGATTGTTGCCATCTGCGTCTAGCTCTTCTTTTTATTTTTATCATATTTAATATTTCTCTAGGGTAGTTGAATCCTACCGATTTATATTCACAATTTTTTGTATTATTCCATCCAGCATTTTGAATAATTTTAATAAAATTTTCTACTTCAGAATCTATATCACATTTGGATCTTAGTTTTGTTTTTATGTTTATTTTGTTTTCTATTTCTTGTTTAAAGCTAGCCCAGTCAGTTGTCTTGTTCGTTAGCATAGGTTTCGACTGTATCTTAATAACCTTTTCATATAGACTTAGTATGACTGCAGAGTGATCTGAGTCCAAATCATGGTTATCTTCTAGCTTAATATAATTGGGTGAAATTTTTTTTGTTATATAAAAATCAAGCAGATCAGGAGTTTTATTTCTATCAGTTGGCCAATAGGTAGGCTTACCGGTAGATTGGTAAATGCAGCCTTTTTCTTTTATAGCTTTTCTTAGCTCTCTTCCTCTCGTAGAGGTTACTCTAGACCCCCAATCTATGTGCTTGGCGTTGTAGTCACCTCCCAGGATAAATCTTTCGCCAAGTAGTTTAAAAATTTCTTCAAACATGTTATTCTTTATGTTGTATTTGGGTGGACAGTATAATGCACCGACACAAAGGCTTTGTTTAACAGACATAATTCGTAGCACGATTAGTTGGAATTCATCTATTTCTAGACTAACTTCCTCGTGGTGCTTAATGTCTTTCTTTATTAAAATTGAGCTACCACCTCTGGGTGTATTACTCGGATGGTTTGCGCTGTATAGTGTCATTTATTTTAAGCGATGACTTATCTGTCATATGTGTTTCTGTCAAGAGACATACATCAATATTTTGTGTTCTCAATAGAATTTCCAAATTATTTTTCTTGTTCAGAATACCATTGGCATTCCACGTGACTATACGAAGTGCGTTCTTAACCATGCCTTGCGGATTTATTTTTTGGTGTATACATATATATTTCATTATGTTTGTTTTCTAATGTGCATAGTCTTGTTGAGATTTCATTCATTGTTTTTATCATATTTTGCATCATCTGCATAATGGCATTTTCAGTCAACTTTTGTGTAGAGACTTTATTTTGTTCTTTCGGGTTTCTTTTTTGACTTAGGTTATTTTGTGTTACCTGTGAATATGATAAGCCTTCTACGACTTTTTTCGACGTAAAAGTTTTAGGTATCTCTGAAGTTTCAATGCAATTCTGTTTCTGTGCACTAGGTTGCCTAGGTTTTGTCTTTTGTTTTTCTTTTCTATGTTGCATTTGTTTTGGGGCATTTTTTTGTAGCTTCTTCGTTTTTTGCAACTCTCTAGCCACCTGGCAACCACGATAACTCGCTGGGTGTGCCTCAAGGCAATTAGCACATTTAGGCTTAATATTTTTTTTTTCTTTACAAGAAATTGTTAAGTGGGGACCAGCACATTTAACATACTGAGCTAGACGCTGGCAAAACTTTTGTGTATGGCCAAATCTTTGGCATCTCTTACATTGAGGAATGGTAGTCGTTTTACGAATAGCCTCCATTTTAACCCTCATGTGCTGGATAAATTTAATTTTGAATATTTTGTTTATATCTTCGGAGTTTTCGAATGTTAGCATAAAGAGAGGAAGACGTACCGTAGATTCTTTGTTATTTTCCTTTTTCTTTATTATTTTATTTGTGACTTCTAGAATTTTGAAGCCTCTATCTTTCAATTCATTTTTTATATCTTCAGGTTGGCATGACGGATGTAAATACCTAACCATTACTTTAATAGGCCTGGTGCTCTTATTTTCATAAGTGTGCCATTCAATATTGGCTTCATTTATTGCCTTAGTCAACTCTCTATATTCTTTTTCTTCTTCAACGTTAATTTTTAGTTGTTTATTATTAAGCATATTAACTTTATATTTAATATTGCTTTCTTTTAATCTTTTGTTTATTTGAGGGTATTCCACTACATTACTAAGTATAACTGGAGGAGGTTTACCTTTTCTTTTACTTTTCGCAACTTCATTTATTTGCACATTTTTCTCTACTTTGTCCGGAACATTTTCTGGGCTTAAAGTAGGTGATTTTTCTGCTTTTCTTTTTTTACAGATTCTTTTTGTTTTAAAGATCCAGTCGGTTTCTCGAGCTAGTTCTTCATCCTCTGTATGAAATTCTTCAGCAGTTTTTAGTACTACTCTTTTAGTAGACATGTTTTGTGAATTTTTTACTTTCACATTTTCTTCTTTAATTATGCAGAGTTCATTTTTCAATTCCCTGCATAAGATTTCTAATTCTGTAACTCTGGCATTAAGTTGAATATTTTTTGCCTCAAGTGCCTTTTCGTTATTATTACCCTCGTCGGGTTTTCTATAGCTGTCTTTTTGGGACATGTTTTCGTAGATATTTTGAGACCCTGCTGGAGGTGTTCTCTGGACCCCAGATTTTCTTCTGAATGGGTCAATTAAAGTAGCTCTGCTTTCGTGGTGGTTTTGCAATAAGTGGTCTCCCCCAGAATCCGTGAGACCTGCCTCGAAAGAGGGTGGATTTTCCAGAAGATCTGGATTACCACCTGGGGTATACAATCTTTGAGTTTTATTCATTGCATACTTTTTTTTTTGTTTTAATTCGGAGTTCCATCTCCTAGCCTAAGGATAATATTTCCCTTGTACAAGGCGGTACCTTTTATTCCTGCCGTCCCTCTGGGATCAGTCGCAGACCAGAAAGCCGCCCATTCTGGGTCAGTCGCTTCTGGATTTTTCTAGGATTTTAGTGGACTTTTACCACAAGCATATTTCGTACCCCAACCCGCCGGGGGATAACTAAAAGGGATAAGTATAAACATGGTAAATTTTTTTAATTGAAGAAAAATTAATAGAGTTGACTTTAATGCTTCCAAAACGCAAAGTTGTCTGACATCGAGTAAAACTACCTCATTTGCACCGGTGTTTCTGCGAACTGAAAACTTGAATATCCTGGGTATGCTCACATCCACAATCTTTGACATTTCCAAAAAATACCGCTAAATTTTTGGGGTCTTTAAGTCGTCGAAAAATATATTTCTGGACATGTTAAATATTTGTTATTATAAATAAGTTGCATTTGTTAATATAAATATAAGCCGCATTACATTTTCTTGCCAAAGTTCAAAACCCTGTCGTCTTATTTTTGTTATGTTTTGATCGGAACTTAGGTTGAACTACCTATTCGTGCTGCTTCCGCTATTTGATAGATATCTCGAATTGTTTAGGTACATACTCAGGCGAATTAAGTCCTCGAATGCCACCGCTCAAATATTTCCGCATTCTACACATTCGAAATTTTTCGGTCTTAGTCAAAATTGGCTATAGTGTATTATACAAACGACAAAAATGTGTATATATTACGGTTAATATAATAAATCCGGTTGTTATTAATAATAACCGGTCATCATTAATAACATCCTCGTATTTTGGTAAATAATAAGTAGATTTATTATATTTATCGGTAAGTATTAATTATTACCAGTATGGTTGGGCAAAAATGTAATTAAAATTATTTTTATATTAAATCTCAGTATTATCAGCTTCAGCTTAAAAAAAATTTAATACAAATTTAAAATTTACTACACTTTCTTTTCGTTCTACACTAATGCCAATATTCCGTTAAACACCCGAATCATAATATCAGATTCTGAAAGTTAAGTAAAATTAAAGATAAAAGGCTAAAAAAGTAAAATGTAAGAAAAACACCAATTTTATTTTTATTTTCTGCCGACCACAAAACCCTCGCTATTTATTATTGAAACCATTTTTCCCAAAAAAAAATATAAAAACAAAAAAATGTTATTTTTAAAGTCGGGTTCATTTTTGATCAAACCCAACCACATTAAACAAAATAAGTGACAGCACTTATCTGTAGAATGCAGGTAGTTTAAAAAAAAAGACTGCAATTATTACGGAGAATTCCGGAATTTTAAATGAGATCTAAAATCCGGGATTGTCAAATCCGAGATTATGATTTCCGGGACATTTTTTTAAATCCGTGATTATTTTACTTCGGGATATTGTTACTATCCGATTTATTAATGTAAAAAGCGGGTTTCCCCGATTTTTGTATAATGTTATCTTTTTGAAATATTTAGCTATAATTTTCTGTAGAAATTTATTTAACTGATTAAAGCAGGATTTTCCATTTCGTGTGCGCATTTATCTGTGAATCACTATGTTCATATAATGAATGATGTATAATTTTATATTTAAAATATTACATTCACCTAAAATGGGTGGGAATTAAGGAAAAGACAAAGGTTTTGCATATGCACAAACGCCTTAAAAAGTGATTGTTTTTTGTGTTTTTCTTCATGTTCATACATGTTTGAATGTACTGCACATTTTTGTACTACGTTACGTATTACATACAATATTATTCCGGTGTACTTATATTATAACCAGACAGCCACTACAATAGTTTATAAAAAAAACTTTAAACTACTTGCTGTGCAGTTTCATATTAAGTGTTATATAAAAAAAATATGAACTATCCTCCTGGTCTATAGAAAATATAAACTAATCATCGTTTGATATTACAAGTACACTAGTAAGATAGCGTTATATCATACGATATTTTAATGAACACATTTCTTTATATTTTTAAAATATTGTTTTAGTATTAGTAATAGTGGTAATAGTATTTAATTTACATAATATAAGTAGTATTAGTTTTGTATGATCATTAGTATTAAGTATGAAATAGATTAAGTGAATTAAAAATAATAAAAAAAATGTTTGACATGCTTTCAAAGGGGAAAGACGGAAAATTATTGAGCTCAAACAGGTAGAGGAAACAATTATTTAGTAAATGCTGCTTACTAAGTTTTTAATAAAGTTCACATTAGAGATTATCCACATACCGAGCATATTATGATTTGATCCGATTCATGCGTATTTAAAAACAAACAAAGCATTAGGAATATCGCATTACTGCAATTTATTTCTGACTAGGGGCCCGTGTTTTGTAATTATAATTTAAGTTGAAGCCAAATTTAAAGTTTTTAACAAGACATTATAATAAAATTATACAGAATGAAAATAATAAAATGTTGAATGACACAAAATGGCTTTATTTTGCTTAAAAGTTTTAATATTATAAAACCAAATAGAAATTTGTTTAACCCGTATGCGCCTTTTGGCCATATATACAACTTATTTACATATTAAGAGTTCATTAAGAAGAAGCGAGATAAAATGAGAAGGTGCTTACTGCGCATTTCCTTAAATGCATGGCTATTATAATTATAGATACTCTATTTTTGTTTTTGTTGTTTTTATATTTTTTTATTTTAGATTAACTTGTTTTTTTGTTTTTATTTGACGTATTATTTAAATAGGTTTATTGCAATCAAAGAATTTCTAAACAATAAGAAGTCAAACTCGGATATGTATTTTGCTAACACACCCATACATTTAAAAAAAAAATTGTCAGAAATAGACGGTAATAAGAATTGTATGTTCACGAATGAAGGAAACTATATGAAACAAAAAGGTGTATCGAAACTAATAAGATAAAATTCAAATAGAATGTGTGTAAATAATAATTTTTTCGCATTAAAATGAAACTGTTTTTCGTGGTATCTATGAAAAGTTAAATTTTAACATAAAAAAAATTTAGTTTTTGTTGTCTTTGTTTAAAATTTCAATATAAAATCTTTAATTATTGTCCGAACTTTTTTTCTCACTATGTACTTAATAAATAATCCCGCATATAAAAATTTCATAAGCGTTTTCAAATCTTTTGTCAGTCCAATAAAAATTTGTATATAAAAATTTAGGCAAGCATATGCTGTTCTCTTTCTTTCTCATTCATACGGCAATGCTAAAGTAGGTATAGTATGATAGTTTTTACTTGTTTCAACTAATGAAAATATTTTGTTGTGGTTTATGTAAAAAATTGCATTAGGTTTATGTAAATTAAGAGTTTCTCTTCTAATATGAGTTGAGTTCATTAAAGAGAAGCGAGATAAAATGAAAAGGTGTCTACTGCGCAAGTCGCTAAATGCTTGTCAATTATAATTATAGATTTCTGCCAAGTTACTTCCGTGAATAAGAAATTTTCAGTTTCAGGCCATTCACTTCTTCAGGAGGTAGATTGCGTTCATATGGTGCTATCGATTCACATTTAAATCACCTAGAAATTCATTTAAAAAAAATATGCTTTCGAAAAAAAGTTTTCTAAAAATATAACAAATGAAAAATTAAGTTTTTCGTTACCTAAAATTATTTTTAACGGCTCTGAATTAAAAGTCAAATTTTATTTTCTTATATAATGTAATACTTAAACTATTATTAAATATAGTATTTAAATAATAAATAAATTTAAATAAAAAATGTTCTACTTCTTTGGATATTATTACCTATTTTCTTTTGTAGATAAACAAAAAATATTATTTTATTAGCTTGGCTTACCGTACGTTAGTCATGTTTGCTGGTATATGTGTAGAGTTTATTTATTTAAATTTTTTATTTATTTACATATTATGGTAAACATATATTACAAAAATTACTAAATTACCATATTCTTTATTAAGTGCAGTACATAGAATCACTATATTTCACATTACACCGATATACTCACAGTTTTCCGTTATAAATCTAAATTTTAGAGCCATTCTATCGTCCAACTATCAATTTTTTTTTAATCACTCTGACTTTAACATTGATTTTCCAATGTGCAATTTTGAGTATATACTGTATCCCTCAAAAGACCAACCTGGTATTTTTGAACCAAAAAATTTTTTTTGTATGAAGGTTCATCAAAAAAGTATTTTTTATTCTGGGACTTTGTAAGTTTACGATTTCGGGCTAGAGAATTAATGATTTCAAGGATGGTATCAAATTTGATACAATGGGTTTCAGAGAAGAAAAAAAAAACAATTTACACAATATTAAAAAATTGATTTCTTTAATTCTTTTAATCTTTAATTTTATTTTTTTTAAATATTTTAACGACTCAGTTAAAAATAAAATACAAACATTTTGTAAACCCACTTGTGAGGCTTGTTAGGCATGTACTGCTTCAAATAGCTACTGCCTTTACTTGAACACATTTATTCATTTCCACATAAATTTCTATTCTATGCAACGGTTTCAAATTTCGTATTCAAGTGGTCAATTATGGGGCGTAATTTATGCATTTGACTATGATTTTCACCTGTTCTAGTCAAACATTTTGTTATTGTCGTTGAAATATAAAATTTTTTTAATTTTTTCGAAGCGATTTCTACTCATAGCTTTGTAAATGCCTTCATAATCTAAACGATTACTCCAATATGAACGAATGTTTGGCAACTGAATTATTAAAGTATATAGAAATATACCTATATAACATTCTACTTCATTGTTTTTTTAATATTTGCTAAGTTTGTGTTTCAGAAATGGCAATGGCGAAGAGCTCTTTAAAAGGTTTGAAACACTTTTAGCTATAATTTTTACACTTATAGCTTTGTAACAGTTATAGCAAATATTTGAAAACATTTGAAATTTTGAATTCCTTACTATAGACGTTGATTTGGATTATTATTTTACGAAAACAAATAATTCAAACCGTGAACATTTTACTGTAGTTTTACAAAATAAAGCAGTGTTCAAAATTTTTAATTATTCAAATTTTTCACCTAATTTATGATAATGTAAAAGTTTCTCTTAATACAAGTAATATAAAAACTTATATGTTGATAATACAGTCATGTGTTGTGTATGCAAATGAGTATTTCAATTTGATTAATTTTTACAAGACATCTACACACCATATGGTTACACAACAATTTCACTTTTTATTAAAATCTTGAATTGATAAAAATAAAACAAAATTATGTTGGGGTTTTTGTTCTTTTTTTTTTAAAGGAGTGTACAAGAATGTCAAAAAAATAATATTATGTAATACCAGAATGTCGATAATATTCTCCTTCTAGTTATATTTTATTGTACAAAAATCAAAATCCCATTCAATTTTACTCAATCATTTAATTTTTTATTTTTATTTTTGTTTTTCATTTCATTTTCTGATTTATCTCAATAACTATAATAATACCGAATTAAGATTTCAAAAGGAAACTTTTTTTTTTATCTTTTTGTTTTATTCATTTTTAAAAGTAAAATCTCATACGATGTGAAAAAAGAAAATAATCTTGTACTGAAAATAAACTAAAAATATATCTTGAAATATATCTCTTAATTTCACAACAAATTCATTCATCCATTTAGTTCGAAAATAAAAATAATTTTTTTTTTTATCTTTAGTCAAATAAAATATCTATCTATCTCTGTCGATTCTTACTTATTATCGCGATCGATTTTTATTTATATAAGCCTTATGTCTATATTTTCGATCTTCTCGTTCAACTGACTGAAAATGGTTTTACTTCGTAAACCAAGGATAAAGTATCGAAAAGATAAATTTTGTAATGGAATGAATACCGTCTCTAATCAAATTGATATTATACCGGATATTTATCATATTGTCATTATTTTATTAAAAGATACGATTCTTAGGATGTTATGTATTTTATAAATTTTGGAAATATTTTCTTAAATAAATTTTTTGTGGAGACGATACATAGTAGATATAAGATTATGTTATGATATAAATTTGACTTCTTTATTTGCACTATAGGAGGTTTTTGTTTTAAGAAGGATTAATTAGTTTTCCAAAAGCAACTTCATAGTCACTTCCACCTACCTACCTAACTTTATCTGCACAAAGTGTCATGTTTTCAATGATGCATTTTAAATACATAATTTAGAGGTACTTTGAAATTCAAGGGTATTTTTGTAACTGATGATATTTCTTGAAAGTAAAATCCATATTTCACATCTTAATCATTTAAATAAAGAGGTATTAATATTTAACACTAAACTACCAAATAAAGCCAGTAAAGTTTTTAACATAATTTAGTACAAAAATTCAAATTATTTTCAAATTTTATAATGTAGTAGGCTTTTTAACTAAATTTGCAAACTATTTTCAGTTAGAATCACATGATGGTTGTTATAAGTCAATTATTTTAATAATTAAAGTGAATTTTATAAAGTTTTTAAGCGCATATCATATTGATAAATTTTTGGAGTGGTAAGTACCAATATTTAAATTTGTGGCTTTATTATTATGGGACACTATTAAAAACATTCATATTAGACTAGGAATTGCTTTTGTTTTTTGCCAGAATATCATAGGACTTCGAAAATCATTACGCTTATTCCAGTGGCCGAAAAAGCCATTTAGTATATAAAAATTTTCAAAAATTTTTCATATGGAAAATGAAAAAAATATTAGTTGTTTCCTAATAAAGATTGAGTGTCTGACCAAACTTTTATGTTTTTTAATCTTTAGCTCAAAATCTTTAACTTCTTATATCTGACGAAAATATTTACGTAATTCCGCCAGAAAATGGCGGAAACTTAACAGATGAAGATTCTAGGGATGAAGGTTGTAGTGATATAAACCGTGTAGGGAAACGCTTAATAAATACTGAGGTTGTGGTTAATTCAACTGAAGTTCAAGTTTTTGAGTTAGAAAGTAAACAAAGAGTAAATGATGAATCTAAAGAACCTGTTAGTAAAAAAAGAAAAAATTTTCTGGGAAAAAGGTAATATAGAAAATATTTCTGCATTTGGTGATAGTTCTCGTATACTAGGGAATCCTATTTTATCGCGAATAAATTTATCAAACAAATCAATTCTTATCGATTTGTTTTTATTATTCTGGACCGATGAATTTATTGAGGCAATTGTCAAATATACTAATGATTATTCATCAAAATTTAAAAATAATAACTTTTAAACGTTAGAAAACAAGAAATATTGGCTCTTTTTCCAATATTATATATTAGTGATGTTCATTTACCACGAAGATATTTTTGTATTGTTCCTTATCAGAAGATTGCCATAATGATCTCATATATGCGAAGAAGGCGTTTTGATGACATTTTTTCGTCATTGCCATTTTCTTATTATTACGAAAATTAAGATAAAGATGACAAGTTATATAAAATACGGCCATTATTAGAATATGCAAATGGTATTTTCAAATATTTTATTCCAATACATTTCAATTTGTCTATTGAAAAAACTATGATACCATACTTGGGGCGTTATGGTTGTAAACAAATTACAAGAGGAAGGCTGGTTAGATTACCTGCAATTACACCTGGACATCATATGCAGAACAGCATTTATTTTTATCTGGACAACCGCGAAGACCTGTAAATATTGCAAATTACGTACCACAAAGAGTTGCAAGACTTGCAACATCCCATAAATGTTTTATAATATATCATACATATTATTTTTTAAAATGATTATATAATTATTACCCCTTTCCGGTTCTTTCCGGAAGTTGAAAATATCACCAATCAATAGAGTACCCTCGATTCAGTGAATAAATTTTTTTTTTAAATTTTTAAAATAACGGCTCCTTCCTTTGTTAAAAAGCTGATACGTATGCCCTAGCACACCCGGTATAGTTTAATCTTTGTATGAGTGTGCAGTATTGTTATTTTTGTATTTCTGAATAAATTAGTCAATTTTCTATTAAAATCTTTAAAATATTAAATAATATTGGAACTGAAACTTTATTTTTTAAATAAAAAAAAATCATATTATATTCATATTATACCAAGTGGCCTTTTTCGGTCACCCTCACAGCTTGGAAACGGCAGGACCGATCTGGGATATTTTAACATTTTTGATTTTCAAGGACCCTAAATTCAAAGTTTTCATGGATAAGACATGTATTTTCAGAAAAAAGTTAATAGGGTGTTAAATGGGTTAATCACACACCATTAATTAGACGGATTAGCTTTTAAAAATTTTGGGTTACACATGATAAGAAATAAAGAGGAAAGGGAAAATTAAAACTATTCTGCGACTAAGATTAATATGTAAGAATATATTGTATAGCTTTGGAACAAAGATGTGAAAATTGGCATTTTACATATAGCTGGCGTAGCTGGTACATATAGCTGGCGTAGGCGATACATAGCCATTCATATACATACAATTAAATGGATCTGTAACGAAATCGAGAGAATTTTTAATATACAAGAGATAATCTCATACTGATGTAATGTTTCTGATTAAATTTTTAAAGACAAATAACCACTTAGAAAATGCTAAATTATATGAAATAATAACGTTGATTGTAAATGTTTCTACATACTCGTATTTGATTATTATGTTATTAATGATCTTAGAAAATTTCAATTTAGGATGAAATAAAAAAAATAATACTATCTACCTTTCCTTGAGATTTCATAAAAGAAAATTTTAAAAAATCTCCCGGGTGATTGTAATAATTGTCTCAATATCCAATAAAAATGTTGCTTTTTATAATCAGATTTGTTTTTAGAATGTTTTTAGTTTATTTTGCAAATATCGATATTTGGCAAGCATTTCCTTATCATTAAAATTTTGCTAACTGGTAACTTTTTTTATTAAATTTAAACTAGTCTATAATTAATTACGTAATAACCCTTATGCTAGTATTTATGATTTTAATTCTACTTGAAACTAATTTTAATTTTGAAGTAATCTAAATAATGGTGAGAATCCACTACCTATATCACTATTAAGTCTGTTGTTAACGTGTTCTTTAGATATTGTCAAACTTTCATACATGTCTAATTTATTATTTTTATTGAACAATTTTATTAATTCTGATTGTTTTCCAACTTGGGAACGTTCACCGAGATCTTTGCTACTGAATTAATCCCAACAGACTTCCATTGAATTCTTCTTTGTTTGCAGAGAACGAAAAAGCAAACTTTATCTGGATCCTCCTCAAGATAGGCTTGCTCTTCAATTGAAATGCCTGAGCATGTATAGTGGAACAGTTTTTTACATTCCCATCGCACTGAATATTTTTTTCCTTTTTTATATTAATATTTTTGTTACACTTATTGCAGATCGTTCTCTTTACCATTTTGACGTTTTTGACTTTTGTATAATTCCAAACCAGGTATATCCGAACAGAAGAAAAATGATTTAATGGATTTAGTAAGTAAAAATCATATTCCAATATTTTATCGATCGTTTTATAAAAACTTGTAATAAATGAATTTATTTTTATAAGTAATCGTTATTTGTCTTAATTATCCTCAAATTGCATTTATAAACAACATTTTTAGTTTATTGTAATACAAATTATGAAAAATAAATGTTGTTTATTTTATTTAGACTAGTGGGCTCCTGTGCAATTGCACAGTAGTAACTTTAATTAAAAAATTTAAATAAATAAGAACATCATCATTGATTCATATCAATATGAATCTTATTTATGTTACTTTCTGTAGGTAGGTGAGAATCCTTGAAGGTCATCAAGTGGTTTCAACAAGGCCATGATAGATCGACTAATGAGTTCTTACTCTCAGAAAAAAAAAAAATTATATGTTTTTTTACATAATTTAAATTGTGGTTATGTTTCTACATTAGTAATTAAACATTTTTTTTTGTAAAATATTAAAGAAATTTTAAATTAAAAGTAATTAAAAGCTTTAAAAAAGTGTTTTAATAATGAAAAAAATGAATGTATTTTTCTAATTTTCGTATTTTGTCATAGAATTGGAATTGCTAAACTTTTAACTGTTATTAGCCTATCCGTATACCTCTTTAATTTTAATAATATTATGTACCATGACATCATCATCAATTTGACTTCAATTACAGTAAAAATCGGTTATGGTTACTACTGATTATAGGCACAATTCGCTTTTTGTCAACAATTTTAGTGTCATTATCATTGTTAATATTTTTTTATGTATTGTATAGTCAAAAACGTTTGTAGTCACAGTTCTGTTATAGTCAGCAATTTTTTTGAAAGAAAGTAATAAACTTCATAAGTTCATACAGTCGATGTCGTTTATAGTCACATTAAAAAAATATAACGCCATTTTTTTCAATAAAACAAAAAAATAAGTCAAAAGTGAATTATTTTATTAAAAAACTGATTTACATATTGTCTTTTTCTGTTCTTTATTACAATATGTATATTTTGTGATTAACTTAACAGTATTGCTATTTAGTATTTATGAATAAAATGAAGTTTAAAATTGTTATACGAAATACATTTTATTGAATATTGTTTATAAAGGTGCAATTTTTATTTACTACGCCTATAATCAAAAAACATCTATAGTCAGAAATATTACTCAAATTTAAGGAATAGTTATAACGTTCTTTTACTGTATATATTTTTTTTAAATAGCAGAAGCAAATGAACTAATATTTTTATTATATCATTTTTGAAAGTATGATCTGATACGATTTTTGTTTTTCTGTTTTGTTTTCAATTTTGTGTTTGTGTTTTTGTTTTTATACTTTTTTCTATAAGTTTGTGTGTTTATTTAAAATGACAAAATTTTTATGTAGCCTTTTTAAAAATTGTCTGGGATTGAAATTTGTTTTTTATGTAGTGTAACTATTTTAAATGTTTTAAGTATTCACCACCAAGAGCTTGGTAAAATTTTAATATTTTTGTGGTGTAATTTACTATTCACTAATTCTATTTCTTTTTTACTCCCCACGTCATTCATCTTGTATATTATAAAAAAGATTTTGTTTTATCAATGGAAATTTCAATTAGGTACATCATCATCTACAATATTTTATGAGTATCAAATCACAAAATAAAATTAATTTAAATTATATTACTTTAAATCTTTGAAAATATTACATTAATTGATATACATACTCGAATAATCAAATAAGGGAAAAATAACAAAACAAAAAAAAAGACACTTTTTTAATAAGTAACAAGACATCAATAAAAAAAATTCTAAGAAAATTTTAATAAAATTTTCGTTGATGGTAAATAAATACAGGATTTTATTCGCATATGGTAATCACTTCAGTAAACTTGAGAATCAAATTATGTATTCGTATATTTATTCAATATACCTACACATGTTTAGAAAATATTTTTAAAATTATTTATTGCAAAATATTAAATCTGTTTCTAAACATTTATATTCTTATAAAAAAAACAAAAATTAATATAAACACATGTTGTTGAGAATTAAATCCGAGAATGAGTTACCTATATTGATATTTTTAAAAAAAATATATATATAATTCATTTCTTTATCCTAAAGTAATCCCAAAATAATCCATTAAACATGATTTTCTTGCTATCACATATTATTAGAAATTGAAATAGTAAGAGTCCTTCTTGTGAAAGATATAAACATCATCATAACTTTTGTGCGGGCGAATTAAGCAGAAATTTTAAATTTAATTTTTTCTAGAAAAAAACCTAGATGAACACAAGAGGACTCGTATTAAGTTTTTTTTTCAAAAAATTAAAGTTGTCAAAAAAAAAAAATTTCAGAAATAAAAAAAGTACGGTTTACAATCGCCCTGATTACCATTATAACCTAATCCGGCAGAAAAGTGCAAACAAACAACTTAGCAGCTCAAAATTCTATGAATTAACACTTACTCGATCTCAAGCTCTATGGGGGGATAAATTTCGTTTTGTATACAAACAATACGTATCACTAACGGTAAAATTGGAGCATAATTTTTTTTTTGTAAAAATTTAACGATTCAACTAAAATGTCCCATCGTCGTTCCTAAGACGAGTTGTATATAGATACAATACGAGAAGCTAGTTGCACTATCATTAAGTTAGATTTGGTTAATTATAAAAAAAATAAACGATTAAGTCATTAAAATACAGAAAGAAAATACAGAAGACCCAAAGATACAGTCGTCGGGGCAGACCAAAGCTTCGTTGAAGATATGAAGTATCGGTAGATACGAAGCATATTCGTATATTCAACTGGAGAAAAGCTCGTGATCGACAAAAATGTAGGACGTTAATGAGTCCGGTCCAGAATCTACATGCTCTGTTGGCATAAGTAAGTAAGTAAGTAAGTAAATCATTTGAATCAAGTTGAATAAACGTTTATATACAAGGTTTCGATGCCCAACACTCTCAAAATATTTCGATGAATTTACAGATAAAATAAACTAAAATATTGAGTTGAGAGTTTCACAAATGTTTCTATATATATATTGCATATTTGTTTTACCTGATTTACATCAGTCAATTCAGCGGATAATGACCCGATCGAATCAGACACTCAACTGAATAAAATTGCAAAATATCCAAACCACTAAGTTTCATAATGATATTACTTTAAATATTATTTTACCATTGAGTATTGTTATAGAATTCTTCCTGCCCGAAAATATAATATACAACATCAATGCATGAAAGTGTACATCCACAGCCACAGCTCTTTGGAGGCCCAGGTCTAACATCATATGTGGCCCCCTATATAATAAAAATATAAAAAAATGTATTTTTTACTGATAAAAAATTTATTATTTCAAAAATATAAAAATCTATTCGGAATATCAAAGTGTAAAAACAAAATATAATATTAATTCAAATTTAAAAATGCACTTTTCGAGCCTTTAGAGATGCAAACTTACTTCAGAATAGTCCACATTTCTTGCAATATCGTAATTAATATTTAGCGTCGCCAGATCATTTACACGGTCCTGTAGCATGGTTGATCTTAAATAATTTGTTATTCGTTTGAGTACACTAAAACTCCTCTCTGCTTCTGCTACGCTAACTGGCAAGGTTAAAAATATTCTGAGTGCAATAGCAATATTTGGATATATATTTAAAAACCCCATTTCAATTATCTCTTTTAAAAGTTCGCCTTTAAAATTGAATTTATAGACTCTTTTAAGAAATCTAAATACTTCCAAAATTTCTTCCCTTATTTGATTTTGATATTTTGTCTATAAAATACTTGCTGCTTCAATTAAGCTCTTCTCTTCCATCTCATCGAAATTCCATAAAATTTCAAGTATGTTGCATACGATGGAAACAGCTTTAAATCTTCGCGTAAGTCCATATATTATAGAATCAATGATCTCGTTAAAAATGTAGTTGTGAAAATATACTTCTGCAGATACTTGATCTTTTATTCTGCAATTTGTAATAGATTCTGTAACAAAGTCAGTGGCTGCTGCAATTTTCTTTGACTCTGAAACAACCGAAACCCATGCATTTTTAATTTCCTTTATATCTTCAATAAGTTTATCAATATTAATTTTTTCTGTTGTCAATGTTGATTTCCGCACTTGGAGAACTAGTTTTGTTTGATGCAATAGAACTAAAACCTTCATCCAAATTGTAGACAGCAAGACACATTCAAATGTTGATAAATATTTTTTAAATTATTCAATATGAATCTGAGCATCAGCTCAAATTCATTTACGGCTGATAATAAGGATCTTAATTGAAAGGCCACTGAGTTAACAGCATCTATTCTTGCAGCCTATCTAGTTTTTGAAATATTGTGTAAAGAAATTCCGCGAAGAGGTTTTTCCAAAAATTCCCATCTTTTTGGAGTACTACTAAAAAAGTTAGATACTTGTTGAATAGTTCCAAAGAATGTTATTGCTTCTTTACAGGATTCGGCTGAGTCAACTCAAACAAGATTTAAAGTATGATTACCGAAGCTACTAAACGTGCAATTGGAATTTTCGGCCGAAAAAAATGTTTATACGCCGTTATATTTTCCAGCCTTATTGCCGCAATTATCATATCCTTGCCCAACACAGTTTTGAAAATTCAAGTTTAAGTCTTTTAATCTACACAACAAGCGACTAACATTTTTTTACTAGTTTTTTCCGAAAAATCATCAAAAGATAAATGGTCATGTCAAAAGACCCTCATAACCCCCTTTCTTCCGGAACCTATGTACATCTATAAATACTGCCCGGGAAAGGTTGGGAAAATTTTGGGTATACATTTATTTGCAATTGAAATAATAAAATTAAACTAAATTAGATCCATCAGATCTACTAGATCTACAAGTATTTTGATTGATGAATTTGAAATCTTCTTAAAATTTCACAAATCGGTTACCCTATATTTACATTTACCAAATTATTGTAAATTTAACTTACAACGCCATATTCAATATTTATTCTTTTATAAACTATTCATAAAAAAAAACCTTAAATTCACACACCTGCATTGTTAAATTGTTGTATTTCTTCTGTGTGTATTTATTTATGTGAAAAATTTGAATAAGGTAAAATAAATTTTGATATTTTCAGTCTCTTCACATAAAAATATCGAATCGATAGTTATTTTCAGTATAAATTATACAGAATATGTTCTTTTTTGACGTTTTCTTATCACACCGGATGACTATAACATCCTTTCATTTCCTCTATACAAAAAAAAAAAAAAAAAAAAAAAACAAATATTGTTTCCAGATATTTACTTTTTATTGATTAGCTATTAGAAACTATGAATATTGAAAATAAAAAAAAAAGCTTAATCTCATTCTGAAATTCGTATTGAAAATATTATCATATAGGAACAGGTATTGAACAAAAATGTTGAATTTATTTTCAAAATTCTGGCGGATTATAATATATATAATAACTTTTTCGATAATACAGCATCACAACAGTTGTATATACATATTATAAACCAAGCTGATATATTATTTACATAGAAAAACAAAATTACATGAATAATAATGATTTCAAAATTATAATTTTGTATAGGTATGTTTAACTTAAGACTTTAAAATTTAAATTTAAACAGGAACAAATGATATACGTTACATGTATTTTAAAGAAGGGTTAACCGTAATTTAAAAAACAAAAAAAACATACCTTCAGCAATTTTGGTTAATTCTCAAATAATTAAAATCTGATTAAAAATTAAATTAAATTTTAATGCCATAATTATTTAGGTTAAAAAATATCCTATATTCCACTCTGAGTAGACCGTCCTGTTAAAAAAAAAATACGTCGAGTATTTTAGACATGAAATCTTTATGTTCAAATACATGATGAAACACAAGATGTACAATACATTATTCAACGAGCAAAAGTTATTTGATATTGTCGTTGTTCGTATATTCAAATTTTATTTATTAGTAAACCAACCAAAAAATAATCAGGATTATCCTAAATATCACAAAGTACTCTGCACAAGCGATAGACTCATTTAAGTTAAAATAAATAAAAACATAGTAATATGTAGCGACCACTATCATCGCAACATAAGTATACGTATTCTTATACACTTACTAAATGATAAGAGTATGCACTCAATTTTTGTCCAACAAATAAAGGATAAAAACACTGTCTTTTTATCATCTTGCCTCAAAAATAAACATTATGATATTCTTTGATTTAGCTAAAGTACTCGACTCTGTCGATAGCATTATCCTACTGAGAGCTCTCTTTGAATGTGGTATGATGGGTAAAGAAGGTTTGAAAGTTTCTTCGGCAATACATAATCATACTCAGAGTGCGAGGACATAAAAATACAAGTGAAAAATATTAAGTATGGTGTAATATACAAGGAAGCTACAACGAACTTAGTTCTTTTGTTATGTAATGACCTTTTAATAACATACGATTGTCAAAAACAGCATTTTTGTATGAAAATGATTTAGCTGTATAGTATATTCAGATAACAACAATTTAAATTTCGAGCTAGAAATGAACTGAGACATACTACAAATACGTGATTGGATGATGCTGCACTGGCTCACAGTAAATGCCGTAAAGACAAAATATATGATGATCAAAATCAAATATAATAAAATTTCGTTAAGATACAATTTGGGATTGAAATTGGATAAAATAACAACAAGCTTAAAATATTTTGGTGTTTGGTTCGATGTAGATTAATTTCTATAAAATATCTGCAAAATTAGAGATAAATATTTTTCAGTATGTTTAATGTTATGCATCCTTTAATTTCTTAGTTAGTTTTTATCTAGTGATCACGTGATTCATGCTATTTTTTCATTTATTACAAAAATACCTTGTCTTGTTGTTATTACAGGAATTTAATTTAAAAGAACTCATACATCCCGTAGTGTATTGGCAATCATGGTGATTTTTATATGTATGAATATTCAAGTAAAAATTAATAACCGAACTTTACAGTTCTATTCCATTTCTCCATATTGGTTTGTATTTATTTAAATATAATATTTTAGTTAATATCTGTTAAATTTCTTGTTAATAAAAATGTTAATGTTTTCCTAATTATCCAGCCAACAAAATCAGCTGTAACAAATATTTATCTCCTACATTTTATTTGTCTTTATATGGTATGAACAAATGAACCTACTGTTGCGGTAAATGTTCAGATGTTTTTTTTAAGTTCGAATGCCTTGTTTGGCACTGTTTACCCTTTATTGCGTGGGCGTACAGGTAACCCAATATAAATAAAAATTATTCTTGTACTCTACATATCAATTTCTATTCTCTAAGCATATATTAAAAATAATATAGTTTCTGTAAAAGTTTTATTTTCTTCCTATAGTAATGCAATTGAAGTTGTATTCATAAATTCGATGTTCATTAAGTCTGAAGTCAAATGAAAAACTATACCACATTGTATGACATCAAAATATATAATATCAAATTATGTTTTGAACGAATATGTTTAAATGGCATCATAGCATATAGTGAGTACAACACGTCAAAGTCGGTGAAAAAAATGTTTTACTGTTTTTGAAATGATGTTTGAAAATGAAAATGTCGCATTCATTTCTATATCGACAATCTAGGACGAGAATAACGTTTCGTTTGGAATGGACTTCAGGCTTTAAATTAAGGTTCTTAAAACGCCTATTCTGCATTTAAGTCTTAAATAAAATATCCTAACAGAATTCGGAGAGATATTTACTCACCTTTCATATCATAATAGAATAAAACTGAACAAAATGCTTGACTTGTGTAACCTTGTTCAAATAAATTGATTATATAAAATTTATTGTTAATATTAAATTTACATGAAAACAAAAATCCCGTTATATTATTATTAAAGAGATACTTTTTATAAATGTTTCATTTTTAATGGCAACATAATTGAACTGACCTAATTATTTGAACATAAATCACAAAATTACAATAAAAAATTTTACGACCTTCATTCATTAATCTAATTCATTAATTCTGTTGTTTTCATTTTCCATTATTTGACTAAATAAATAATTAAATTTTCCTGTAATAAATTACTTATCAAAGAAAATTTAATTTATTTTTTTTTTTTTGTTTTTTTCTTATTCGTATTTTCATATCCGGAAATCACAACATTATTCCGAATGATCACACATAAACTCAGGAGACATAAATCAGTGTTTAAATAAAACATAAAAAGCAAATAATAACAACAACAAAAGTTTTTTTGTATTTTTCCTCAAAAAGGACACGAATCCTTCAGACTACTATAATAATGTATGCCTTATTCAAGAAATAAAAGTTATAACAATATTGTAAGAATATTTACTAAATAATCTTTTTCAAACTCTTTTTATAGACGATCTCTTAACACGGTAACATTAATTTAACAATTAAGAGAAGTTTTATCATTCAACACCCCATACACACGTATAACAATTTCAATTAATTCATAGATACATACAGATAGATATAATACATAGTATAAAATATATAAAATATCCGATGAAGTAAATTTTGTTTTTTTTTTTATCTAAACTAACTTCAGAAATTAAGTTAGAGAGAGAAAAGTATGTATAAAATGAAACACAAAATATGAACTACTTACTTCAAACATTTTGAAAGAGAAAACAAGAACAAAAACAAATTTATTACTCTATCCTTATTAATCCCAATCACATTATGCAAGCGGACTAAATCTAATTAGCAAAACTCTTAATGTTTATGATTTCCACTTAAAACTTTTCTTCACCTACTTAGGAAATAATTTTGCTTGGGTATATAACTGGATAAAATAATCCTGCCCTAGGGTATATATTATATAATATATAATATATAAAAAAGAGCACTAACAATAATAAAAAAAAAAGTAAAAAAAAAAAAAAAGAAGAAAAATATCAAAACATATCAAAGCAAAATGGTAGCAAAATAAAAACAAAAAAAATCCTCCTTCTGTATAATTTTTTTTTTGACCACCACTCTTCAAACCTATCGTATTCGAATAATTACCTATTCGCTGTGAGCAATAACTGCACAAATTAAAACTTTACATCCACCTCTCAAACCATATACCCACCACATGACTTTAGCTAGCATAAAGAGAAAAGAAAAAAATTAATTGAATATTTAATGATGAAAATCAATTTCAAAAGTTTTCATTTTTTTTTTGTTTTTTTTTTTTTTTTGTATCTTGCTCCCTAATTTCCTCTTTTTCCATATTGCTATACATAAAATAATATCTTTTCGCTGGCTGCTGGTCTAAAAAAAAAATATTTTGCTTATGAAAAATAATCAGAACAATTTTAATTTGAGGGTAAACATTGTAAGAATAATTATTATACAAAGTGCTCTATGGGCTGCACCTATTTAAGGATACAGCAGGAAAGAACGCAACATTTTTATACCTGGACAGAGTTTTTAAGCTTAATTTGCTCTTTTTAGTTGTTATATTTTTTTTCCTTTTTTCTATAGGGTTTTAATTTTTTATATAATGGAATAAGAATGACATAAAAAAATGAAAAAAATAGAATTTACAAAAAATAACGGCAATTATTCCCCGTATATATAATAGCAGTAGCTCAATTTACATAAGTACACAAATTTAAATTAAAAATGTTAATTAGACAATCTTTAAGTTAATTGAATATTTATGTGCATCTAATTTGAATATATATACATATATATAATATATATATATATAGATATATTATACAGTTATTTTAAATAAATAAATACTTGCTTTTACAAAAACAGTAAACCCATTTAGATTAAACATTTTACTAATTTGAAACGAAAAAAGGATAAAAGAATATTCTTTGCTATTTTACAAATTTCTGTATTTTGTATTTCTTTAAAAATAAAGCTAAATTAAATCTATTCTTTAATGCTGTTCTTTAATGGATAAATTATTTTGGAGAGCTTCAAACTTCAGTTGAATGTAAGAAGTAAATGAAGCTCCTTTTTTTATATTGTATGAGATTCAAATGAATTTTTTCAACAGAACTCGTCTATTAATTTTTAAGGTTGAACCCTTAAAAGACCAACCTGGCATTTCCGAACCAAAAAAGTTTGTTGATGTGAAGGTTCATCAAAAAATTATGTATTTTTTATTCTGGGACTTTCTTATTTTACGATTACGGACTAAAGAATTAATGATCTCAAGGATTGTATCAAATTTTATACAATGGGTTTCAGAGAAGAAAAAAAAAACAAATTACACAATATTAAAAATTTGATTTCTTTAATTCTTTTAATCTTTAATTTTATTTTTTTAATTTTTAATTTATTTGTTTTTTAACAAAAAATATTTTAACAATTCATTTAAAAATAAAATAAAAATATTTTGTAACCCCACTTGTGAGGTTTGTTAGGCAGGTACTGCTTCAAATAGCTTTTGCTATTATATTGCTGAAATTTCAACAAGAATTTAAGTCAAGTACTTAATCTATCGTTCTGTTTTAATAATTTGAATCCATTTCCCCTATAATTATTGCTCTTGGGTCTCCCATCAGTGCCACCGTTGAGCCCTTTTTCTTTTTATAATCCATTAGAACTAGATTAGAACTTTTTATAATAGATCAGAACGAAATACTTTCAAAATGTTTGTCGAACTGTCAGAAACAAATAATTTTACAGTAGTTTACAGTTGCTTACCGTTATTTACAGTTGTTTCCAGTTGTTTAGAATTGTTTACAATTATGTACAGTAGTTTACTTGTGTTTTACACTTCTTTGCGTCAAATATGTAAAGAATCATAAAAAACGTTAATTTACGAGTAAAATGCCAACACTGACAAATACCTTCTCCATTTCACATACTAATGATCTTTAATCAATGAAATGTTTGCATATATGTAGATAACAATAAAATAAGAGAATATTATCAAAATTTTGGGACTGTCGTAGAGCCTACATTTTACGTAACGTTAGTAGTTAAGTCTAAGTGCTAGTGTATTGTATAACTCTGCTTTAACTTGAGATGCAAATTTTCAGCCGAACAACTGAACAAACATTTAATCTACAAACGACCAAACTTCAGGTTTTGTACTTGAAAATGAATAATTCGACTTTCATGATACGTGTTTAATTTGCAGGTTGTAGTTAATATCAAAAATGGCTAAAAGTACGATTTTAATTTAGGATACCAGAATTATATTAGACAAATTTTTCAACTATGAAAATCAATGTGTTTGTGAAAATGAACCTGACTAAAATAAAGCTTACAACCTAAATTATTTAACTCGTTACATTTTTTTGTTATATTTTGTACAAAAATTGAGATCATTGAATGAAGGGACATTAAAAAAAATCAAACAATTTTTCTTTCTCATTCTGTCGCTTCTAAAAATGATTAAAAAATATAAATGCAAAAAAAAAAAATAAAGAAAAAGAAAAATGCGATAAAAAAAGGAAATGAAAAAAATTAAATCGAAAATTTTTTTATTTTGAACAGAAATTGAACGAACTACATGAAAATCTGAACAGTTTAAACTGTAAATACAATACAGAAAACAAAACTGATAAGGATAACAATTTGATATCCTGTTGTGAGTTATAACAAAAAAAATTGTGTTTAATAATTAGGATTATCCTTTTGTAAATGAGAAAAAGGAAACTTAAGATTCATTTCTCACTATAATACTCATATTTATTTCTATTATACTGTTTTATATTATTGTTCAAGGCTTGCAACTATATATCATAAAATAGCTAGATGGTGAGTTTACCAATCGGATTATTATAGATCAAAATTAAAAAGAAAATTTCAATAATTTCAAAAATGTTTTGTTGTCCTCAAGACAAGATTTTGCTTAACATTTACATGTCGTTTTGTGAGGTTATGTTCTGATTTTTTAAAAATTCTTATTATCTTAGGAAATAATGAATTAAGGTAGGATATAATTTCTTTGGAACTAGCGAATTTAAAACTCTCGACACCGAAGCTTTTATCAGTGCCTAACTTTATATTTCAGAAAGTATACTTTGCATAAATTTGGCACATATCCTATTAGTCTCTAAGGTATTGATTTTGTTCCAAATAAACAAATAGTGTACCCTTATCTAAGTCAAAATCAATACCTTAGAGACTCATATGAATTAGTTGAAACACATTGTATACCCGAAACCGACATTTAGAGAGTTTTTTTTATTGATGATAGTCTAATTAAAAATATTTTAATAACATGAGAAACAATATATTTCCTTCACCCGATGACGTTCCTGAGTTAGTCTTAAAGAACTGCTCAGATGCGTTGGCTGCTAGACTTTCCTTCATCTTTAATACTTTCATTACTATCGGTTTGTTTCTATTTACCTGGAAAAACTTTTATTAAACCTACTCATAAAAAATGCAAAAAAAATTATATAAGCAATTACAGACCAATTTTTAAACTTTCCGCTATTCCCAAAATTTTTCAGTTGACAATATTTGATATTTACACCTCTTGCACTAACTTGTCAACACACTAACACGGTTTCTGTGATAACTCTTATAGAATCAACATAAACCTTCTTAATCAGTATGGAAGCGGGCGATGAAAATTATTTAGAAGATACTAGAAATTATGTTTATGGCAAAGATAAATGTAAGTGGTCCAAAAAAGAACCAACAAGAAATGTTCGCACATTGAGTCATAACTTGTTGAAAATACCTGCTATAACACGGTATAACACGAGAAAGAAGAGATTTCGATCATAGTCCACTCGATATTTTTAGAAGTATTTTTAGTGCGGAAATGGAAGAAATCATATTAAAATGGAGGAATGAAAAACTTGGCCGTTTACGCTTAAAATACAAAGCAGAAGGAAGAATTGAATTTCGAAAATTAACATCACAGGAATTAAAATGTTTTTTCGGTTTACTGATTTACACGTCCGTGCTCAAGTCAAACAATTAATCAGTTTTATCGTTATTTTCCACTGATGGTACGGTTTGTCAGCAAAGCGATGTTATAATATGCTATTATTAACTTTACGATTCGATAATTTTTTGGATCGAGAAGAGAAAAAAACGAACGAATTTAATAACGCCCAAAAAAAATGTGATTGCATTAGTTCTTTGTAAATATTGAAATAAATTAAGTTAAGATATGTATTTTAAGAATTTTATATAATTTAGTGAATTTTTTTTTTTAAATATTTTTTTTTACAAATTTTTGTTTTTATTTTTTTAATATTGTATTTGAACTAAAAATTTTTTAATGTATACTATAAGCGTTAAGTTTCGTGTTTTTTAGTTAAAAATTGAATTAAATTATGTTATATAAATTTAATAAATGGATTATAAAATAAAAGCTTTATGAAACATATTTCAATACTGTTTTTAATGAAAATTAAAAATAGGGGTCCACAACGTTATTACCACAGCAATATTTCGTCATGCTATTAAAGGGTTAGATAAGCATTTGATATTTTGTCTCAGTATTTTGTACTAAAACTCAAAAAAGTAGAATTTTATTCAAAATTTTTACAATGGGCCAACTTATATCTTATACTAAAAGGACTACCTATACTATTTTATTCTGCTCTTAATTTTCATCACCATTTCTAGCAAATTCTTGAATTCCACAGCGTAGTCATTTGGGACCATTGTTATTCACTTTAGCCATGAATGATGTAGCTAAAGTCAAGATCAATAATTTATAGTAGCGATTAGAAAATTAACCCTGATGATATGAAATTTTCAAAAAAATAACGTCGATGCAAGATATTCATACGCTTCACGATGATTTAGACATATTATATACATGATGCAATATTTTACTACACATTAATAAATGTGCAATCATTTGTTACACATGTCGAGCCCAACTGCGAACCTTTAGATAAGGTTAATTCAAATAAGAACCTAGCAGTTTTATTTTTATTTATAATTATCATTTAAGGTCCATTACGAAAACATAAATAATAAAACTAGTTCACTGTTGGGACTCTATAAGACGTTGGTCAAAGGAGCTGAACGATCTTGACATTTTTAAATTACTATGCACATACCGCGTGATACCTCATCTTGAATATGCACTTTAAAACTGGTCCCCATTTTATAATTCACTCATACATAGAATAGAAGCAGTTTGTAGTATATAGTCCTTCTTGGAATGTTTTGTATGAGCACAGGCTAAACCTTTTCCATCTTAATTCTCTGTGGAGATGTGGCATTTGAATGGAACGTGGTTTCCAAATCGTTAAAGGCGGTACTCTGTCCCTATTAATTTTACCTAAAATTATCATTAACACAAATACTCGCCTACGCCTTTCAAATCTTTTTACATATTAACCCTTCACAGAACAAATTATGGTAAATACGGTTATATCCAATTGACTCCAATTTTCTTTTATTTCAATTTCTATTTCACAGACTTTTATCTATTAAGGTAGCATTCATGATTCATGCGAGAGATAGTGAAAATTAACTTATTATGTGAATAAAATAGGTCTTACTACCCAAGTGCAAGTAAGAACACTTGAAGGAGCACTTGAACTTGAACTTGCTCATGCACTTGCTACAAATACACTTGCACTTTACACTAAGAAAAAAAAATGAAACAAAAAATAAAAATTAGAATAAAAACAACTTGTACACAGTCATAATTGAACTCTTTTGAGATAAATAAATAAATTAGAGAAAATAAAGGTAGTTATTTAAATTAGAAAAATAAGTATGAAAGCAAATCTTGTACGAACATAACCCATTTGCTTTTTGATGTTGTATAAATCCATCAGATTCTATTTATTCTTTTTTTTTTAAATAATTTATTTTACGCACTGGGTGTCGCAGTAGGTAGAGCGTCAGGTCCCAGGTTTGATTCATTATGAAACAAAAAACAACAAAAATGTATGTGTTTTTCAACCTGGTCCAGTACCCTTTGTCATTGGAATAAAATAAATGGCAAAAAATAATTGAGAGTATAATCTGGTAGCAGCTTAAATAAAATAGAGCTTTTCTATTTAAGAAGACTTTAGTTTCTGAAAACAACAGTATTTTTCCACATTTAATGAATTAAAAAAAACAGTAATTTTGATAAATAAATGCTTGAAATATTGTATATATTACTGGGATGAAAATAAAAAAAAATTTTTTTAAACAAATGACATATGACATTCCTATAATAGGACGACGATATAATATTACTACTATAATATATATGTGTACATATAACGAATTCCGGCGAATGTATAACTTATTGTAATATAGAAAATGAATTGAAATATTTCTATTAAAATTTTAAAAAGCTTTAGGTTAATTCTATAATTCAAAATAGCCTCAAATATTGAATAAAGGACTAAAAGCTTTGATCATTTCGTTACAACGTTTTTTTTTTGTTATTTTTTAACTCTCATACTGCCCTGTTAAACTATTTCCAACATTTATTACATTGTATTACATTTTTATAAATTATTTTGAGTTAAAAACTTTATCATTTCGGTTTTTACTTTATTTGAACATTTTTTATTATTTTAACTATTTTGTCTCTTTTCTTACTTTTATTTTATTAAATATTATTTATTATTTACTATCTAAAGTAAAACAAACATTACAGTCAAATTTAAATTTATATTTTTAGATTTCAATATTAATATATTATCAATCATAACTGATATGTATCTTTTTTTTACCAATTATTTGCCTAAGTTGTGTTATATTTATTTAAAAATCAAAAATCCAATTGATTTCAACTGTTATGCTTTAAATGTATATCTCTATCTATTTCGGAAAAGTGATAAAAATATATTTAAATTTTTTTTTTTTATTCATATTAACCACTTTAATTCATAATATTTTTTTCCGGTTTTAAATTTATGATTACTTAGTTTTAATTTGTTTGCAATTTGCTTTTATTCATGACAAGTTCATAATTTGCATTTTTCATATAAAAATTTTATCTAACATTATTTGCTCCTCCTGGAGGAAGTCAATAGAATTACACACATAGCATTTTTAACAGAGCTTGAATTACCTAATTTATTTTCTCTTTTTAGTGCATTTATTGTTGTTAACAAAATTGTGTAACCCTTCGAAAAAGCAAGTTTTTACAGATTTTTTTTTTGTTATTATTATTTACTTTTTAGTCTGTAAAATAAATTTGAACAGTAAAGTTTTAATATAGGTTCGATGAACATCACATCATTTCAGCTATCTCTTTGTTGTATCTCTAATATTAGTTAAATTATATAAATTCCGATAGATCTCCTGTGTCTGAAAAGGAAATACTTACCTTTTATACGTTTTGCTTTAAAATTTATATTATTGTTATCCTACTAAATAATTTTGTTCCTACTAGAAGTCCAAAAAGTCAAAAGCAATAATTCAAAAGTAATAAAAATAAAAATTTAATTCAAAAGAGAATCGAATCGAACTAATACAAAATTTCTTATATTAATATCAAAAATTTTTAACAGCGCGACGCGACGCTGCAATTTCATCAATATACCAATAATACTTCATAACCAAAATAGTACAATACATATTATTATATTTTATTAATATTAGCGGACTAGATTGATTCTGGCCGTATTAATAAATATTAAATTAAATTAAAAATTTTATTGTATACTAGTAAAGTTACCCGATGTTGTTCGGGTCGACCACAGAATATATAGAGTTTACTTCAATGAAGTTTGATTTATGAATCGAATTGAAGAAAATTTAAATTGGTTTGTCAAAATTATTCTAATATTTTTTTTCACTACGATAACAAAATCAACAATACTACAACTTAAACCATACTTATATTAAAATTATTTCTTTCTAAACAATATTTCGGTTTTATTTTTATGGAGTATAAACAAGCACGTTCCTTCTATTGCCGTATTCTTGACATACAGACATGTTCGTCTTTTCCACGATCAATTTAAATTTATGGAGTTTTTCTGATTAATAAAACGAATTGACACATTTTTTGTAGCTAATTCCAAGTAAAATTTTGATACTGATTCCGTAAATTCTGAAATTATTTTTAAGTCAATTCTTCAATACTTTATATGGTTCTACTGATCGTTGCCATTTTAATTTTGACATTTAAGTCTTCATTAGTTCATTAGCTAATTGCAAATGTTATTTATACGAAATCAGTAAATTTTCATTCCTGTAATACAATTGGTTTTTGAAATATACCTGAAACTTGCTAGGAGTTGTACGGCAGCAAAGGCAGGTACAATACCCTTGCTATTAATTTAATAACCCTTAAAGACGGCAGAGTTTTAATTGCGATAAAAAATATCCTAAATAGTTCTGCTATTGTACTTCCACCCAATATGGATTTATTTCTTGTTATATACTACGAAATTCTCTTCTTGAAAATTATATTAACTTTATTACTACTATTGATTTTATTTTATCTCTATTGAATCCATTCGACGAAATTGTGGTTTGCGGTGACTTTAACCTTCCAAATATCGAATGGATTCCAGATGTCTTCATCATATTTCTTAATTCCAAGCCACAGTTCAACTAAATCCTGTATAAATGCTAACTCTCATTACAATTAAAACTTATCTACATAAACAATTAGATCTTATTTTCACATCAGACTGGAATAATCTTGCAGTCAATGAAACTTTAACAACAATCCTGGTTAATATTGATAACTATCATTCCCCTATTAGCTTCACCTACCGCTACGACAATCCTGTTAGTGTTACGCCGTTTATATCTTATCGTTGTAACTTCAAGCCTTGGTGTTCTCTTTGACATTAAATTGTGTTTTAAGCAACATTTAAATGTCATTATAAATAAATCTAACTCCTTGCTAGGCTTCGTCAAAAGATTTTCTAAAGAATTCAACGATTCATATGTTCTTAACACTTTTTAATTTACCAAATCTTGAATATGCAAGTGCGGTCGCCTCATTACCTTATTCATATCCGAAAAATTGAAACTAAACAAAAAATATTTTTCGTCTAATATTTCATTGTACCAATTATGGTAAATTAGAACCTGCTGATAGAATGTTTATGTTAATAAATAAACAAAAACACCACATTGATTTTACATTAAAACCCAGCCCTACTAAAAAAAAGCTACACTTATATAATATTTACATAATATTTTATAGTTAGTATAAATTTATAATTCTCTTTATAGAACAAATTAATTAATCTTTCAAACAAAGATTCATTTTTTACAATTCATTTAACAAAATAATACCATTTCACATATCTATACAATATTTCACCTACCAACCTATTAAAAATTATATCATGATGCAAATACACCACCCTGTATTTTATATATATATTTTTTTAAATTTTATTATCAAAATATTTAAATCTTATATACATAAATATATCCTAATTGCTTATAATATTATATTATTTATATAACAAATTATTTATATTACATATTTTATTTTGTTTATTTCAGGTAAATCGGAAATTTATTCTGTCATGACGAAAAATGACTTTTCTTTCATTGTTATTGTCATTTTCCGGTAAAAAATCGAATTTTACAATATAAAGAGAAGAAAAAATATATTAATATTAATAACGGTAAGAATAAATAATAGGAAATAACATTAAAAATAATATGAATTTTAAAATTTTGAATATATTAAATAATATAATTTATAACCCATTATTGGACGAACAAAAATTGAAGATCTGATGGTTTTATGTTTTTGTCCATGATAGTCTATTTTGCTCTAAATGAGATATTTTTTGAAAGTTTCCCTAAGAATTGTATTTAAGATTTTTAGTTTTGGGCTCGATCGATTACAGTACTATACTACTAGTCTAATAAATTCTTCTATAAAATCTAAAGGAGAAAAACAGATTTTGATTACGGAATGAAAAATGTTATCTACTATTAAGATAATACCTGGCATTCACAATGATATAAAATAGTATATTAATTTTAATATTATTTTTTTTATATATCAACTAAATGTGGAAAATTACATATTTTTTAAATTAACTTCACTTTTGTAATAGTACATAGTTCCATTTTATTTCAACTGATCATAACTATTTTACATTCAAAATTAATTTTAAGAACAAATTAAAAAAAAATTTAAATAACATCAGTATCCTGAACTGGATTTGATATTCGGAATCTCCTGATTATCAATTACCGACAAAATTATATTTTAGCGATTATTTTGTAACGTCAACACCTTAGAGTGGATTCTATATTTGGGGCTTGTAATCATCGACAAAATTATATTTTAGCGAAAATATTGTTGCTGCCTTTAGGTAAAAAAATTTTGATAATAAAATAAAAATCTTTTATTAAAATTGAAAAGTTACTAGAGTAGTCTTGTGAAGATTATTTAGCAGGCGGAAACGGTCAATATATTCATTAAATTGATTTTAATTTTAATATTACTATATTTAATATTTGATAACGGATACAATATTTGATTAATTTGTTTCAAAGACAATTTTTAGCAAATAGTCGATTTCATCAGATTCCAAGAGCTGAAAATTAGAATGACAGTTTTTACCAAAATGACTTGTTTTAGAGTACATTCGAAAATAACCAGAAAGACAATTGACAGTGACCAATATATGCTTATTTGTAACTATATAACTTTCACAATTATAACATTTTACAAAACCCACTCACTTCTTTTATTTTGAAAATAAGTTCTGAATCAAATTTAAAACTTAACCATAAATGTTGTAACGATGACTTTTTTCAATATAATCAGTAAATTTTTTGAATTTTAAAAAATTTCCATTAACCATTCAAATTGATTTAAAGAAATAAATTTTTCAAATTATAAATAAAATAATAATATTATTATCACTATAGTAAATTATTTTTTAAATAATTTATCTAAAATTAAGATCATTAAAATGTTTCCCCACAACACAAAAAAAATTATATCAAATTACATAATTAAAATTTTCTTGAAATTTTCTGAAACCTTAACAAACAATCCTTTAGGCTTATTTTGAAATCAATAATTTAATATCCTTCAATTATTTCTATTAAATGCTCGTTCAAAAAAAAAAAAAAAAAAATCAAAACAAAAAATACAAAAAATACAAAAAAAAAGCCTATATAAACCTAAAAGGTCAATAAAATGGCCACCAATTTTATTAGCAATATAAATATTTATATTTGAGATAAAATAAAATTTAGCTTCTGGGCAACGTTCATCGTCCTTTAAAACAGAAATATTCAAAAACACATTCCATTTAAAGTGTACCTAAGTAGATTTTCTTTATCATAAAAAAATATTTTATAAAAATTTTTTCTTAAATGGAAATTTCTGGGATCCTATCGAATATCAAAATTACAAAAAAAAAAAAAAAAAAATATCCTTTTAATAAAAATTGAAAAAATGAAAATCCAATAAAAAATTACCATGAAATTGAATTTGTTTTTATTTTTTTTTCATTCATTTTCTTTAATAATTTTTCAATTATTGTTAATCCTTTTTACAATGAAAAAAAAATTATTCACACACCATTTAGAGAAAAAAGAAAAAGATCAGCGAATAAATGAGAGCCCGAATAAACGCCTTTATCCAAATAAATTTTTTTCATTTCCACTTATTTAAGAAAAACAAATTTTCTTTCTCTGTCACTCTCTCAATAAATCAAAGTTTAGGTAGAAATCTATGCTTTCCGCAAATGGATATATTATCATTATATAATATATATATGTGTAGTGTATATATAATAGACTAAAACTAATAGTAAAAAGGAATAGGAAATTTTTATTTCATTTGTAAAAGGGGCCGATTGAATTTTAATATTAAAATCCTTAGAGCTAAATAATACAAATCACGTTAATAATTTTGATGTTCAAAGATGTGGGTATGAAAAATTAGAAATGGGGAAATTAATAATTTCTGGTTTATAATTTAATAAAAATTATTTAAAAATATCATTGATAGTACGTAAAATAAATAACTACAATAGCATAGTGTTAGTTAATTAATGAGTGCGTACCTTACATAATATTAGTATCGATACGAAACATAACTAGCGAATCATCAATCGCCCGGAAAAGCTCTTTCTTGGAATTTCCGAATTAACAGAATACAATATTGTATTAGAAGATTAATTTATTCAAAATAATTTTCAACGGATTGATGTTCTGGAAATGAGTTTTGAAAGTAAAATAAAGCATATCTTTATATTTATCAGTATTTTACTTTCTTTACATTAAGCGTACTCCAATTTTTACACATAAATTTTTAATACGTGTCTGTTTGTGTTTGTTATGTGTTGATATTTATTATTTTCAAATGTTAGTTTTAAGTAAAACATAAGTGAAGTTTGGACCTTATTTTCTCGAAAAGTGTCTGATAAAATTTTTTTTAAAACTCTCATTACACAGATTATTTTATGTCTCCCATAAAATGTATAATTTGAAGGAGGAAGATAATGTGAATTTTTTTCGGTAAAATAGTTTAACACGGGGTCAATTTTCAAGTGCAGTAAATCAACAGTTGCGATTATTTGTTGATCCCATATATTTTGTGCTACATGCGGCAAAGTAAAATATAGCCCTTTGACGTTGGTATGAAAAATAGTTAATAAATTTACTTGAATGTAATATTTTTAATACAAATGTAAATTGTAATTTTAATAAATTTTCTGCTAAATTAAACCAAAAAAAACCATTTTGAAATTTATTAGAAATTTTTTATTTTATTAATTATCACAAAATAATGTCACCTTTTTGACTATCACAATATAACTAATGCTTCTTCGGCATAATTTAAAATCGCGAAATTTTGATTTAGCCTATCTTGACATGTTGGAAGATAGTCTAAAACTATGATATAATTTTTATTTGATTGGAGATTTTAAATTGCTTCAACTTTTGACTTGTGAGCATATTGATTATTGATTTTTGTTCTTTGATTTGCCTTGACATATTGGAAGGCTAATCAAAGTTACTAGATTTTTAATTGTTTTTACCGTTTATGGATTTCATTTTTGTTTGTTTTTAGTATTCTATCAATTTATTACTAATTACTAATTTCCCCCTTTTTTTTGTTTATTTTTTGTTTTGCATGCTTGTTTTAAGCATTTCCTGACCCAATTCTCTCCTTACTAACACATTCTTCATTAAGGGTTATCACGTGCTTGTATTCTTTTTGAATAAAATTAAAATATAATAATAAATATTAAAGTTTAATTAATGAAAGTTCATTGAGAGTATGCTCGTCACAGTATTACATACTGAATAACTTAATTTATTGGAATCTTTCTATACTTTTAATACGAAGAGTTTTATTCTTACAAGCACTGTGATGACCTTGTATACGACACTCCTAGTCATATGCTAAATGACAATAATAATGAGAATGGTGACTCCCCGCGTGCGCGGCACGGGAGGGGTAATTGGTCGTTGGGACATTATTATTATTATTATAAATGGCCTTCTTGGCTATTAAAATGTTTGCTGGATAATTATTAATGTTTTAAACCCTCTTATGAAATTAATTTTAAACTCTCTTATAGATTACAAAACAGCTATAGATAAATAAAAAGAAGCCATAAGTTATTTAATTTTTAATACCGTTTTATAATATTCGCAATCTTGATTATCTCAACACTCAATTTAAGATTTAATTCTTTTTTTATACATAGCCAAAACCCCCACCTAGTGTATATCTATACTAGTATATTTTATATCTTTTATACCGATTGATACGGAAATTGATAAGGAAATTTAGGAAAGGAGGACAATTACGAACGAAGGTTTTAATGTTCGTCTTGAATTTATTTAGATCATAAATATAGAATTTGTCATATTTTGGGAACACATAAGATGGAATTTGGTTCCACATACGGGATGTTGAGGTTATAAACGAGTTTCCATAATTTGTCTTTTACCATCTAGAGAGTTCTAAATAAAACGGGTTAATATCTTCGGATACTTTTGGTTTGTCCAGTGATAGAGGTAGATACCTAAATATGTTCCTAAACTTTTTCTAGTAACTTTGAGTAAAATGAGTAACATTTTTAAATTTCATAGTAGTAGTAAAGTAAATTCCTGGTCCTTCTTGTATAATAAGATTTTTAGTTTTGAAAATGGTATTTGTTAAAAGTTTAATAAACATGACTTTTGTTTAACTAATTTTAAAGGTTTGATAAGTGAAACCAAACTATATATATTTCCACATTTTTTATATATATTATCTGTTAATATTACGTTGTGTATACAAACAACATTTTAGGGAATGATCTGGCTCAACAATTTTTTCAATAATTCGATCAATTTTGGGATAATGCTGTAAAAAATGTTTGAAAGCAGTTTGCCAGATGTTTGTTTTGGGGATCATTGTTTGATTTTTGTGCAGGGTTAAACTAGTAATTTCATGATGATTATCCATAATTTTTTACTAAAACTGCTCTAGCCAAATCGTTTTGTGAACGACTGACTTTCTGTCTCATTCCATCAAACGCAGTATATCTCTTGGGTACCACTAGAAAAGCATGCATTTGCTGTTAAATTGTATGAATTTATCTTTCTTTTGTCGTAAAATATGGGCGCAAAAGCTTTTAGTAAAGAAAACACTAAGTGTAAATTGAAGGAAATAACGACGTTTGGGGAACCTGCATTATTTAACGATCAATATCCCTTTCTACTTTAACACCCTTCATTATCTATAAGTTCAATACGAGAAGAATGTTTTGTGTTTTTGAATTTGACACATCGGTCGCATTAATTCTTTTTAAGGTCGTATAAACTATATTGAAAATTAAAAACATTTCGATAATAATCGCTGAAGAATACTGCCTTTAGTATGCTGTTGTTAACTTATTATAGCTCAAACATTTTCTGCAAAACAATACCAAAAACAAACTTTATTTGCTTCACGTTGTAGACAAAATTAACTATGCGGCAAAACAATATCAAAATAAAAACTGAAATTGTTTGCCGCACGTCGCTATACGTATTTAACTTGCAGGAAAACACAAGAAACTTAAAACATGAGGAATATTTCATAGCTAATCTTAATTTTCTTATGTAATGCCAAAATTTTCGTACTAGATTTTTGCCTAGGTTTAATTATTCGAAAAAAATTTTTATATATTATGATACCAAAATTTTGTATTTATCGCGACACACGACAACCGTAATTTTTTTATATATGTGTAGGTCTTTTTGTATATATAGGTAAGCAAATGTATCTAATTTCAGAAATTTAAATATATTGTGTATTGTTTATGTAAATTTATGCATATTACAAAAATTCATGGTATACTATGAAGAACATTGTTTTCGAATAGACAAATTTTGATTTCGATTCATTTTTTTTTAGAAAGTTTGTATAGCTAATTAATATTTGAATTTTTAACTATAAATTTTTTATTTTAATTAAGCTATCATGTATAATTTATCCTGAAGTATATTATCCTCAAAAGTAAAGTAAAAAAAAAAGTATAATATCCTGTGCACATTACGCTTTATAATATGTTATCAGCGATTGACTAGTTATGCAAGGTGTTTTAATTAAAAATTTTGTATGTAAATGAAGCTGAAGAGTATATTATGTTTTTTGGGGAAACACGAGAAATTAAAGGGTTGCCTTTTTTCAATTTTTTCGAGCTTTTTAACAACTCTAGCCGAAAAATATTGTCAATATCATCTTCATATGAAATAGTTTGTTGATTAATCTTTTATAAACAGAAAAAGGCTGAGATAAAATTTTAATTCTTCTATTATATAATAAAGCAACAACAAAAAAAAATATTTATATAGATTTAAACGTCAAATGAAGACGTTTACCCGAAGTGTGAACGCCAATTTCAATAACTAGTTATCCGAGCTCGATAACATACTATACGCTCCTAGCATGAAGTTATTTCAAAACAAAAATCTTTTTGGGATAACATGAATATTTTATAACTTCAAATTTATTTAACTTTAATATAATAAAAAAAATATTTTATTTTTAGTTTTACAAGTATTTAAAAAACTTAAAATTTTCAAATTTTAAATCAACTTTTTCAAGTAAGAATTTGAGCACAACTCTCCGTTGTTTCCTATATCGTTTTTAAATGCTTTCATAATACAAATGCATTAAAGACTTGCCAACCTGCACCCTTTTATTTTTAATTCGCTATAAATAGATGAACAGAAATTGCACTACCAAATTCTATACTTATACAGTCCTGCTTCAACCTTAAATCTAAAAAAAAAATATTTAATTAAAAGCTTGTATTTCAGAAAATTATTATAAAAAAAAAAATCTCGAATTTACTCTTTCTATGCTTAAGGTTAAAAAAAATAAAAAAAAAAATAGAAACAAAACATAAAAGTTGATTAATAAAAACAAAAAAATTAAATAAAAACCAACTCAATTAAAATATTAATTATCAGAATCGAATTAAAATTGTGTAATTATTTAAATATTTATTTTTCTGTTCAAATTAAATAAATATAATTTTATTTATTTATGATTAGTATCTGATTATTCTGTTACATTTACAATAATAATAATAATGATCATGAATTTATAACATCTGGTGATTATTGATTATTGATAATGATATTTAAATATTATAATTCATATAAAATTAATATACAAAAATTATAAAAATGTTTAATTTTTTTTTACTTATTAAAATGTATTGGATTTTATTTACAGAATAATAGTAGTTAATAAATTATAATTACTTAAAATCTATAAATTTATCAATGCTGTATTAATTGTGGTTGATTTTTTATCCCGATTTAATTTATTTAATTTTATTTTGTTTTTTCTGTTTATATCAAAATATCAGAATATGATTTTTAATAATTAACTACGAGTATTTACAAAGATTTTAATTTATAAAAAAAAAAAATAAAAGATTAACAATCCAATTCAACAAAAAAGTTTAATTGGATTTTTAATGATTTAAAAAAAAATTATTCAAAATTTAAATAATCACAAAGGGTATGCAATGAATAATAAATTGCTTTGTTCTCATAACTTTAAATTATATTTCTATTATTCTTAGTTAGACTTACTTACTTGTTGGACGCGACAGACATTGAAGTGTCTGGTGGTGATGCAAAATTGCCTTCCACTGACTTCGTTCACGAGCAGAAACCCTCCAATTTGTGATTTGAAGTTTTTTCATATCTGCTTATATTTCATTTTTCTAACGAAGGTGTGACCTCCCTCGACGATGCGTTTTTTGGGGCTTCGATTCGAAGAGTATCCTAGTTGAAGCATTTTCATTCATACGCTCTACATGGCCTATCTAATCGCGGCGGCTTATTCTGACTTTTTTTGGCTAGGTTCATGTCGTTGAACAACTGGATATATTGCCATTTTATCTTCTTCTTCTCCATTTTATATTCCTCTCGTTAGACACAGAACCGTAAATGCGACGAAGAGTTTTGCTCTCAAAGATACCAAGTGCATGCTCGCTTGTTTTGATAATGTTAACGATTCTGAATCATATAGTAGGAATACAAGCATTACTGTACTCTAACAATAATATTTGTATAAAGAAGAAAACATAATTAGAATTGATAATTTTATTATAAAACTTATTCGAAAACATTATGACAAATCACAATACATTCCCGAAAATTGTTTTAATATTTTTCATATATTCTACCACAATGGGTAGTAGATCGAAACGAAAAGATCTTCCTCACGGGCCTTATAACTTCCGTAAATAATCATGGTCCTCTATTATAGAAAAGGTACATGTAAAACTATTGCTTATAACCTGGGCAATATAAATGGAAAAAATTTTAAAAATCGAAATGTCCATATCAGATTATTATGATTAAAGCAAATTAATTAAATCAAACTATTGGTGGTAGAAAAACTCAAATCAAAATTAGCAGTAAAATGGTAAAATTATAACATTATTTTATTTTTAATTAGGTTAAGCATTTTTAAGATTTATTAAGACTCATAAGTTTTTTTTTAGTTCTTTTTTTTAATTTGTCAACAAAAATTATTGATTTCAGCTAATAAAATTCAGAGACATAATATTATTGCGAAATTTGTATAATATTTCAATTTATTATTAAATTTGTAAAACTAACATAAAAACTACAAATTTGTTTAGGTTTTAATAACTTTGTAATAAAAGACCTGTTTTTGTAAATTTCTTTAGGCTAGGCTAGTGAGAACATAAAAAAGTGTGAAAAATTTAAAACAAAATAAAAAATAAATAAATTTCACAAATTTATTTTATTCCGACACGTGTCATGGAATCCTTATATCCTTTCGGTCATAATCATGGATCATAAATCGATACAAAACGAAATATTAAAAGCATAAATATAAAAAATTTTTAATAAATTTAAAATTATCAAATTTCTTAACATATCTTAATAAATTCGACAACAATATTCAATTTGCAATGGAAATTCAACATCAAAATGTACTAATTTTAGACCTCACCTTAGGTGTATACAAAATATATAGAAAGCCAACAACTACTGATACACATATTCCTGCAGACTTTAAACAATCTTATAATACAAAATTGGCGGCTTTTAATAGTTTTGTTCATCGTTTAATTAATATTTCTTTGTCAGAGAAAGATTTCATGCAGGAATTATCAATAATAAAAATTATCGCCAAATATAATGGCTATGACGAATTTCTTGCGAATAATATTCTATCACGAAAATTACACCAAAAAAAGCGAAGTCTCGTTAACAACGGAAAGTATGATGAAAACAAGAACTAATCGATTAATATAATCGATTAATATAATCGATTAATTATATGGGAAAAGTCAGTAATAAAATTTCTGCTTCATTAAAAAAACTTGATATATTCGCTATGGAATCTAATAATAATAATCTTCACAGAAAATTAGTTAACAACAAAATTGAAGATAAACAAATACAAGAAAAAAAGTGTGGTTTACCAAATTCATTTTGATAATTGTGACGCGATCTATATAAGTTAAACAAGTAGGAGTTTTACTACTAGAATGAAAGAACATAGAATGGGTATACAACAAGGGAAAACAACAACAGGATTAAGTTAGCATTGTATATCCGAAAACTACAACATTTCAAGTAATTTAAAACATTTACATTTAATCAGTAAAGGAAAGAAATTCGATTTTTATGAAGGCTTAGAAAAAAGGAAAACAATAAAAAATAAACAAAACATTGTTAATAATCAAATAGAAATTAATAATTTAAATTTTTTTGCTATTTATGATTGTATTTTCAATTATCAATAAATTTATTATTTGTTACCTGTAATCTAAGTTCACTTTAAATTTCAAATTTTTAAATTTCAATATGTTAACTTTATCTATTTTTTGTATTTCATGCTTTTAATATTTTGTTTTGTATCCATTTATGATCCACGATTATGACCGTAAGTAAGATAGAAACACGTGTTGGAATAAAACAAAATTTGTCAAATTAACAAGAGTCTTTTATTTTTTAAAAAAGTTATAAAATTTCACCAAGAGTGTACAAGTGAAAGCCTAAAAGGTATTATTTCAATGTATAATAATAAAAGAAAATTAGTATCGATTTCGCTAATATAGGATTTCCGTTATACAGTCTGATAGTAATGAAAAAGGTGATTCTTTGTAGAAGTAAATCACTTATTAAGCTACACTTTCTGAATGTAGAATAAACTATAAACAAACAAAAAATATAAATAAACCATAAAGGTCATAGCTGTTATAAATTATTGTAATTTTCACGAAAGATTCAATAAATACAGTTAAGCGAGAAAAAAAAAATAAAATAAAACCAGTTGCCTGCAATTGCCCGGGGGATCCACTATTCATTCATACACTATCATTATAAATAATATTCATCTATGTATCGGTAATCTTTGCAATTTACATTTACTTCACTAATTTTTCTAATAAATAAATATTAATTTAGTTATTATTCTAAGAAATTAAAAATATTTATCTATTTCATTATTTCTTTTCTATTCCAAGTACATATTTATTTTTAAAATTAGGTTAAATTCCTTTAAAAAATCAACATAGAATTATAATTATTTTGGTTCATTTAATTTCAAAGTAAATTTCTAATTTACAAAAAGAAAAAAAAAAAACAGGACAACCTACAAAAGTCAAAAATACTTTAACCTGAATTTAATTATTTTAAGTAAAGTCAAAACCATTCCTTTTTTAATTCTGTATGAATCTATGTATATAAAATATGTGTGTTATATCCATATAAATTTTGCCTTTAAATGAAAAAGACTGACGGGAAAATTTTCAAAAGATCGAAGAATTAATCCAAAAATACAAATATTTAGGTATATATATATAATATATATATAATATATAGTAGATTATATTTGTTTGTAAAAATAATGTTTCCTATTAAATTCCTTAAGAGCTTTTCGAATCGTTTAAAAATTTATAAAACCTAATATAAAAGTAAAGTTGAAAAGAGAAAATTAGGTAAAGAGTCTAATTTTATCCAAATCAAAACCAGAGCAAAAAAAAAACACAAAAACAAAAAATATTAACATTCAAATGTCCACGAAAAACTAAAATGTATCCGCTCGCCTTACTATTGTATTTAAGTATATAATGTCTGTGTATTTAAGGTATCCAAAAAAAGGCATTTTATTTTTTTTTTATTTTTTTGCATTATTTGCTGTTTTTGTTTTTGTTTTCTTTTTGAAACATTGCCTTAAGTTAACCCAAAAGTTGTTTATTTACTCACCTTGTTTATTTTTTTCTTATTTTATCATACTTTCTATAAAACAAAAATTATTATTTTGTATTCTTTGTTTTTCTTTCTTATCCTTATCATTGTGCAAATTCCAATACCGATTTGTTCACTTATAATAATTATAATAATTTCTCATTTTTTGTTATTTTTATTATAATATCTAGATATTATATATTATTATGTACCTATATATAGAATTTTTATTGAGGTTATATTACTTGAAGTTCACAAAACTAAGTAAATGGGAGAAACTGAAAGAGGACAAAATTTATATATTATGTACAATGAATATTTTCACCACTCTGTAAAATAAAATTTATATTCATAATACATAAAAAAAAAAAATAGTTTATTCTAAAAACCATTTTTCGTCTCAGATCACTTCACACTAATAACATTTACAAAAAAAAAAATAAAACAAAAAAAAAACTTAAGAACTTAAAAAGTTTTCTCAAAAATCCCTTACCATTATATATACTTACAACTAACCCTAAAACCCTCATCCACATAATTCCTTTCTTGCGACCACTTATAATAACAACAAAATTCAGACACGATTTCAAACTAAGAAATAAAAATAAAATGGAGATCATGAACGATACTGCCTTAGAAATTTTTTTCGAAGAAAAAACATTGAAAAATAAAAAAAATAAAAGCAACTTTAAATGAAAAAAGCTAAAAAAACAAATATCAAAACAAGAACTCAAACGAAAAACATGAAACACATAAAACAAAATGACGAACTGAAAATTAAGACAACAAAAAACACACAAAAAAAAAAATATTGAAATAAAATGTAAATATCTGAGAGAGTTTTTATTTTACTAATTTCTTTATAACCGCAAAAATTTATCGAGAATTTTAACTCTTTGGAAATAAAAATATATAAAAGTACATTTAAACAAAGAAATATCGTTAGTTAATTAACAAATAAATAATACAGTTAATTTATATGCCATTTGTTTTAGAAAAAATGTTATTTGTTTGCTTCCGTTGTATAATATTAATTATGATGAATTGGTATTAATTGATTTATTTACTAAAAATCACTGATTTTAAATCAAAAATACTACTTTTCAGGGCTCAATATTCTGATAAAAATATGATAAGCGTTATTTTCTTATTTTTGTATCAAACCTGAACAAATAAAGACTATTTTGTTAATAATTTTTAAGAACAATAACACGGAGCTCAAATAAAGTACGTTTAATAATTTTATTATTTTTGCTTTAAAATAATATAAAAAGTTTATTTAAGCAAGACTTAATTTAAATGAAGTAGATATTTTATTAGTCCGAATCATCCTGAATTATTTTTTGTTTGATTTTGAAAAAAAAAAAATTATACAAATAAGTTGTCTAGGATGATTTAATTGCATCATAATATGATCACGCTAGCCTCGCTCAAGACTGGTTTTTTATATAGGATTTTTATATCATAATTTAACGGTAAAAATATGTTTTTTTCAGTATTTTTTAGATTTATTAAAACACTATACCTTATAAAGACTAAGGTAGGAATGACAGTAAAATAGAACGGGTGTTTACATAGAACTTTCCATAAAAAAAAAAAATCTGTGAAAAAAATTTGACTCTACAAAAACTTTTCAAATTCTTGCTTTACACACACAATGATAAAACTTGGCAGTTATAACAATGAGAACGTTTTTACATACTAATCTGTTCTGCTCTGTTCTGTTTACATAACTACTTTTTGTCATTATTTCTAAATATGTCACTTTTATTATCTCTCCAATTTGAAGCTTTTGCTTTTCTTTTTTCGTACTTATTTCAATTTATCTCTTTTGCTAAACCATAAGCCGTTTACTAACCAATGCTTCAAGAGTGTGGGAAATCGTTGAGAAAATCATGAGAAAAATGTAAAAAATGGAATATAAGACATTTTTCAATCAAAATAATTTCAAAAGTATTTAGTCAGACTAATAACACTGTTAAACATTTGTTCTCTATACACTAAAGTTGTACAATTAAAAATCTATCTCTATGAATTACCAACTGTGGATGTCACAAATATACCATACATATAGTTATTTTTATTTCATTGTGATAACATTTACCTATAAGTATGCAGATAAATAATATTAATATTATTGTGTTATACCACTCTTTAGTGTTGTCTATACCATCAATTTTGTTCACAATCTTTTGTCACATATTTTTGCATTTTAAAAAAAATATTCTTCAATAAATTTTAAAAAAAAATGTTTTAATTTGAAACCAACAAACTTTATTTTGGTTTCGATTATGAAATTAAGTATGCTAACTTTATAGTATGTTTTTGACAATAACTTTAGAAAAAAAAAAACAAAAATGAAAAAAATATTTTAAAATTAAAAAATTAATGGGCAGAAATTTAGGTTAAGTCAGGTCACGTTTTTCTATATTGAATTTTCCTTTTAGTCAAACATTTTTTTTTTTGTTTTTCTTTTCAATTTTTCAAATTGTTTTATTAAACCTCATGATTAGATTTATCTAAATATTTCAATGTCTGTTAGTTGAAATTTAATTAAAGTTTTTAAATTAAATTTTCAATTTATGTATGTTAACCATTTGGTGTTCTGTGAATAAATTATCTTTATAATTCTACGAGTTGATGTATAGTTTTATACAAATTTCCATATGAAATCTTTTGAAAGTTTACAATGGAATTAGAGATGGCTTGCAAGTATGAAAATATTTTGAAATTATTTTCATTTAAATTTTTTTTTCATATAATTTCAATTCAGGCATTGTCAAGAATGAACGGAGCTGAAAAATAATCTGCTGTGCCATTAGTTATTGTTTAGTGTCATGTTCGTTTTTGAAAATTTTTAAATGACGAAATTTCAAAATTTCGAAAAAAAATACCCTTAATACTTTTTGGACCGATTTAAAAAAATTTTCAACGGTTTCACTTGTTTTAAAGCATGCACCAAGTAGTCTTTTAATATAATAATTTTGAAGTTGGTCTGTAAATCTCACCAACAAAACAAAATTAGAATTAACGCAAGACATAGCACTCTCGTCAGTACAATCAACAACGATGTCATAGAAGATATCACCGAGTTTTGTTATCTAGTTGGTATAATTGCTATAAGTGGAGGCACTAATAGAAACATTCCAAACGTACAAATTCAAAACGTCCCCACCTAGTGTTTTGGCAATGTATAAAAAAAAATCGAAAATCGTTTTAGATTAGTCAGAATGAGTTTCGAAAGGTTATGGCGACCAGGAACAGGGGCATAATACTTAGAATATAATATGATGCATACGTGAAATCAACTCTATTGTATGGGAGCGAGACATGGGTGATAAACTAGAATTATACAAGGAAAAAGCAAATCTTCACTGACAAATTCTTGCACATAATATGATCCCACAGTGAGCAGGTGCTACAAAATCCTAAACAAAAAACCCCAGTGCTACAAGATCCCGAAAAAAAAATCCCAGGGATTTTTTTATGCATTTAAAAATTAGATAATTCTTATTTTTATATTTCTTACTAAAACTGTGCCGTATGCGTTTACCTGCCGTCGAAAAAAACAGGGTTCTAATAAATGAGTTGCGGTGGTTTCGTGGCGGCGGTCCCCCACTTTAAAAATAAAAAAATGTTTTTTTTTTTACAGTTTTTACCAAAACTGTGTCGTATACGTTTACCCGTCGGCAAAAAAAGTGTTCCAATAAATTTTAAGTCAAATTTTAATTTTTAAATGCATAAAACTTATTATTTTGTAACTTGGGATTTTGTATCATTGGGATTTTGTAATATTGGGATTTTCTAATACTGGGATTTTTTAATTTGGGATTCCTTTTTTGAGATTTTGTGTTTGGGATTTTGATTTGGGGATTTTGGCTTTGGGATTTCGGACCCAACCCAAATATATATATCCGTTTGCAAGTAAAACACAATTAATTTCGAATTTAAGAATTTTCGAAAAAAAGAATTCCCCATTAACAGAATTTGTTCGATATACGCGATTAGTTTCACTCATTTGTTTATTCAACAAAAGAGAATGATGATGATTACAGTTAGAGCTGCTAATAATATGACTTAGATATCTATTTCAGCCAAATTCGGCGAATTTTTACCTTAAAACATCCTTTTCCGGACCTTCTCGGAAGTTGAAAATACCACCAATCGACAGAGCACCCTCGATTTACTTCATACATTTTTTTAATCTTAAAATAATGGCTCCTCCCCTCTTAAAAAACTGATACGCATATTCTAGAAAACCCGGTATAAGCCATCGAATAAAAATGTATGAGCAAAAAAAATCCAAAACGACGAAAACTTCTACAGACTAATGTTAGAGAAATTCAAGTGATTATAGGATGCATATTCGTAATATCCTAAAAGAAAGTCCTGTCCATTGAAAATTACTGGTTCAACCATCTTTCTCTAGGTAATAATATTTGAGACCGTTTCAAACTTATAATCAAAAATGTACTTTTCACACCTCCGAAAAATTTGACTGTTACAGTAAAACTTATTACAGAGCGATAAAAAAAATATAAAGTTTCGAAAGAAAATAGCCTCCAACAAAGTATAGATGAATCGAAGACAAAGTTCAAGGGGATGAGCTTGAAACAATATATGCCTATGAAGCTAGTAAAAAGAATATAAATGTATAGTCTCGATGTGATGCTGATAAAATATCTACTGTGGAGAAGATGTTGGAGCGGTAGATGGAAATTTAGGTAAACAAGTTGTTTACAATAAACCATGAGTTCAATGTGCCTCTATATAAGTTTTGTTTTGCCCCATAACACTGATAAGTTGATTTTGTTGTATATTTGTTAATTTTATTCAAATAATAAATAAATTAAATTGAGTTATTTTTTTTCTATTTTCATACAAGCCTGCTGGTACATACAACATGTACAACATATTATATTGTACCAGTTTTTTGAATCAGTGTCCCTAGTCCAAGCGCTTTGTAAGAACAGTTATAGATCAACAGATTCTAACGAAATTATTTCAAAATCTGACTGTTACATGGCCATTCGAAAGACATCGTGAAAGAGTTAATACATTTTCAAAAAGATGGTAGTAAAATAACGTTTACTTAAAGCGTAAACAACGTTAGTAAAGTAACAATTTAAAAAGTTTGAAAAATTAAAATTTTTCGTATTGTTTTTCTCAAAATTACAAAAATAAAAAAATACCTTTAAAACATCATTTTTAAACCGATTTGAACAGTTTTTCGACTGTTTCGCTTGCTTTTAGTTTTAATAAACTGCATTGTTCGCTTTCACAACTTGAAACAAATGATGGCAACCGATGGACTGAGAGTACGGATGTTCTATTATGCATTTCAATTGTCCTAGTTTGTGTGGCGATGTTGGCTACTATGGTATAATCATTTCTGTTTCCGAGGTAATGCCTAGTTTAATTTTTAATCTGTTTATACTGTCTATGTAGGGAATTGGCTTACTGTAAATACCACTTTGATAACTCTGTCTACGCCTACGTGGTAAGACAACGTTATATTTTCTGCAAGTTGTCGCTGCGATTTTTCCCATCTTTGACGTTAAGATGCCTGACGTTACAATATATTAGTGGACACGTCATGTCACATACTTTGGTCAGTTGTTGACAATAATAATTGTGTAATTAATATTTATTTATTGTATGAGGTATATGAGTATTGATATAGATATTGATTTTTGTTTTTTTTTGTCAGTTATATTTTATACCTCCCAAGAGAATCGAACCCGTGACTACCAAATCATAATTGAAACACATTTCTGTGCTCCAACCGATCAGGCCACGGAAGGGATGTATACTAAATATATTATAATATATTATATAAAAAAAAATTAATATTAATGTATTTACATTATTATCTTATTACAGTTGTAATATTCTTCTATAAATAGGCATATTTATTTTTAAATAATCCTTTCTTTGAAAACTTTTTTTTTTAATATCTAAATTCTTGAAAGAACTTCATAGACATATTTTTTTTTTTTTTTGTAATTTGTACAATTACATAAATATTATTTTATTTGAATTATTTTTATTATTTTTCTTGTTCAAATATATTTTTATATTTATATATTGTTTCAAAAACAAATATTCTAAAAATCCTATCAAATCTGTAATAAATCTTGTAAATAGATTAGCCCTAGAAAAATTTATGCTTAAATTCTGGAAAAAAAAGTATTAAGCTAAATACAAATTTGGAATGGTTGATACGATTGTATATGGCATATGAGAATACAGTTAAACCACTTAAAATAGAAAATTATAGGATTGAATGTAGACATATATTTTATATTTTCTTCTCTTCTTCTGACGATGATTCAGGATGTTAGCGATTAAATTATTAAACATTTACAATGATGCTGGCAAATTTTTCGTGACTACAGTAGCTGTGTGAACGAATACACATTGTGGTTCTTAATCCAGTGATGACAATTTCTGATGATGCCTATCTATGACATTTGTTTTATGCAAACATCCTGTTTGGTTTCAGTTTGACCCAAATGATAAGTTGAAAGAGATTGAATTTTTCAATTAGTATAATATTTGTGAAGTAGCTTGTGGCTCTTCTTCTAATTGAAAGTTTAGTTTTATTTTCACATCCTTTGAAAAACTTCGACATTATTTGACAGTCTTTTTACTTATCATATTTTTATCGTTCTAATTTATTTGGAAGATTACATTTAATATGTGTTTATACCATAGGATTTTTATTTTCATATCATAATTTACAGAAAACTGTTACAGATATCTGAAAAAGGCTGATCTTGATTTCTATTCTGTATTTAAATAACAACAGAGAAGATATTTTGATGCGTTCTATTTAGCTCATCATCATTTATGACTCAATTATTAAATTTGTTCATTTATTTTGATTTTGTTATATTAATATTATTACATAACAGAGTTGACATAATTAATTTTAATGTTATCGCTCATAAGAACATCGGGTAATCGCCACATCGTAAGATTTTATTTAAAATTTTGCTGATTATCAAATTATTTGGTTGGTTGACGATCACAGATGATTCAAAACATTTCAGTTAGACTTTAATTTAAAAAAAATATTAAATAAAAAATTAGGATAGTAACATAATACATTAAAAATCTCTTCGAGCTGGCTTAAAAAAAAAGTCGGTTACAACTGAAATGCACAAGAACCTGCAATATTAAAACTCACTGATTTAATTTTTAAAACAAATACTGAAATAACAATCGGAATTTAAATACACAAATAATGCAACCAGAAATGCATCTCATCTACGTTATTCTGCTATTATAAATCTATTTAGGTAAGAGAAAGTAATAAACTCATCGATCAAAATGATTAATAGCCTCCCATTTAATGTTAAATTGTCAACAAAGAATTATTATTGAGAGCAAAATATAAAAAAAATGATAATTTCACAATATTGAACTATTCTATATTGAGCTATTACTTTGTAATTAATTTTTTTTTTTCATTTATTCGCATAATCATCACTTCTTTTCCATTACCTACATGTAATATTTGTTTTCTTAATTTTTTGATATTTTTTATATTTTAATATTTATATTATTTGAATTTGTATAAACTTGAAAAAACACTGTAAAATGAATTGTTAAGACTTTATTCTAAACACTCCGAGCTTCGTTAACTATTTTTGAGAAATGGAATTATTAAAATAAATAAAAAATAAATAACATTATTTTGTAATCCATCAAAATACTCCATTATTTTTTTATATTTTATTTTTATTTTTTAGAATTAATTATTTAAAAAGTAATGCATTTATATAATACATTTAAAAATAATAAAATTTGAAAAAAATAATTCAAAAATAATTCAATGAATTATTTTTAGTAATATATTTTCTATATGTAATGCATTATTTTTGAATTTAGATAATACACTAAATTTATTTAATTAATTAGTTTACACAAAATAATTCAAAATAATTAATTTAATACAGAAATTAATGCAGTTTATAAAATTTATAATACGAAAAATAGTGCATTAAAAATATAGGTAATGCATTATTTCCATCTCTGCCTTGTAATAGCAACTTAGTACACCATACAATTAGTTGAATTATTTTAAATTGCACATGTTAGGCACTATAAAGTATTGGAAGTAGAATAATTAGCTATTTTGATTTTAATTAAAATAATTTAGTTACAGGATGTGCTGCAATAAAATTGGTAATTAAATTATTTAGCTTGATAGAAAAGATTAAAATCTACAGATATATTTCACTAATTTTAGTCAACATATTGATCAATTTCGGTCGAAATGTGTCTTCTGATGATTGTGTAATAATCGAAATCGATCAAAAATTTTGTTGATAAAATTTGATATTAGAACTAGCTTAGTCTATAATATAAAACGATGTACCTACTTTCTAAGACAGAATTCTGCAGTAATATACTGTTACATTCTAATTTGAATTTAAATTGAGTCGATTTCATTTTGAAATAAATTTGATTGAATATGATCTCAAATATTTTTCTGATTAAAAAGGAGAGACGTTATTGTTGTTGAAATGTTATATAATTGTTTATTGTCAAAGAGAGAGACGTGTGTGATACTACGTGTGTGATAAATAGGTACTACTCTATAAAATTTTCTGAGTACTTGATGTTGAATAATGTAATATGTTTAAAATATACTATAGAATTGTATAAAATTTAATATTTAATATATTTTTACAGTATGGAACACAATTTTAAATTTTATACATTATTATTTTGTTGTAATTTTCTGTTATTACCAAAGTTATAAAAATTTTTTTACAGAATTTACCGAAAAATGTTAAAAATATTGGAAATATAACTAAAAAGAAAATTAAAGCATCAATCAAAAAACTCTATTATTTTTTTATAAATATACATTCAAATTTATTTTTTCGAATTAAAATTTTAAAAAGTAATGCATCTAAAATTTGTTCGATGCATACTCTAATTTTTTTGCGGATTTGAAACTTATATTAAGCAATATGGAATAGACTAGATTGTAACATATTTTTTGTGTTTTTTACAATATGGAAATCAAGGTAGACTAAACCTTAATCTACCATCGCTCTTATAAGCGGATTTTCGGAATTGTCTAGAAAGGCAGATGGTATATTTTGTATTTTATTTGAATATAGTGTTAGTGTGACAAATTAGTTTTGACAGGAGTGATCCATACGGGTCAACTGTATAACAAAATTCTTTGAAAAATGGATTTGAATACATATTAATAATTATTTTTCTGCAGTTAAACTAGATTTTTTATTTATGAATGAATATAACATTTTTATATAGAGATCTATTTTGTTGATGCTTTATTTTCGTTCTGAAAAGTTCTTTTTTATCAATCTGTATGTCCAGGCATTACCAAATTATTTGGAAATTTCCACATGATAGGATTTCTGCTCGGCAAAAAATATTTTTTTTTTCTTTTTGTAAACAAAACCGATTTATTTTTATCTCTGTTAATTTTAGGTTTTCATTTAAAATAGTTATCTTGAATTGTTTTAAAACCATTTTCAAGGTCATTTATGATTTCGTTTGGATAATTAGAGAGAAACAATAACGCAGTATAACCACTTTACAAGCTAGTGTAATAATTTGAAAAATTTAGTAGATCTACTGTGAATATGTTACACAATAACAGAGAAAGCGTAAAGCCTAATCCAATTTGTACTGTGGAAAATAAATCGTTCAGAAAACTTTCAGTCAACATTACAAGATAAATTGAGAGTTCGTGAGAAATTATTTTGTAGACTATAAGCTTTTATACTACACCACGTCGAATTTTTTTTTTGACATCAAAATTATTAATCCTATAGATTTTTTGTTAATTAAATTAGTTTTAATAATATTTTTGATTCTGCAAATTAGATTTTTGATGCTTATGTGTTTATTTTTAAATCCGAATAATTCATTCGATAGAATATTTTTTTCTAGCAAGAATTTTTCAAGACCATTTCTAATGAGTTTAACAAATATTTTTCCTAAGGAATTAAATAAGGTAATTGGACGATAGCTCTCAATCTTTGTAGGATATTTTCTAAATAACATAGATATAAGATTGCAAATAGGATATGAGATTATAAGACATATAGTAGACTTTATCATGTAATATAAAATTTAATAAGCAGTGCTGTAGTTCATTTTCATTGATTTACCAATGTTTCCATAATCATGTTACTTTGTTATATACTCAAAAATCGCAAAATATTATTGATTCGTCATTTTTCCAAATAATTCACTTTTCTAAATAGACATAGAATACAAGGAAAATATTGATCTGGTATCACCAATATTGAGATTCATTAAAATAAATTTAATCAACATGATGATAGACCTCTTAAAATTTTCATCAAAACAATTTTTATCCAAAATCTATTTCAAAACAAAACAAAAAATAAAAAATCTCTATAACCAATGTAATTTGAAATTCGTTTTTAGGTTAAGAACTACGTGAAGAGCAAACAAGTATCTTCACAAGATTTGAAAAATTGAATTTTATTAATTCTAATAAAATGCTGCGGTTCAATAGCAAACTTTTGAAAAAAAAAAAAATTCATAAAAGAGATTTTACACAATATTTTTTTTTTTTTTTTTTTACATCAGATTAAAGAAAAACCAAATGATAACAAAAAATAAAATAAAATTCTAAATAAAATATTTATATTAAAAAAAAAGTTACCATTATTGGAGAATAAAAACAAAAACAAAAAAAAAACATATTTTTTCATACCACTGATAAAAAGTGTACACACAAGAAAAATTTACAGAGACGGTTTTGTTTATAAAAATTTGGTTTCCGATATTCCCCTAATTTCTATCAAAATTTTCATTCCACTGTAGTCATTATAGAAGAATATTTAATTTTATTAAATCAGTTAATTTTAACACAAAGAAAGTTAAAAAAAAACTCCTTATAGAAAATTTTATTTATTAAAAAAAAAAAAAAAATTATTTTCAAGAAGTACAAATCCTTGAAATTGAAATTATTGAAGAAAACAGAACAGAGCATCTTTAAAGTTAAACAATAAATATAGAACTTAGTCTTTGTACTCATATTATATATTCAGTGTCTTTGCAAACGTAATGGTTTTCAATTAATTTTATTTTATTAATTGTTTATTTAATGCTTTTAAGTTTTGTAGACTTACTTACAATTCCGTTGGAAATTTAATTCAAATTTTTAATTTTTCTTTTTTCTTAAATGAACAGCAGCGTAAACTTTTGCTTTAAGGTAAATAAAAAACTTTTCAAGAGAAAGTAAACAATATTTTAAAGTAGATATATTTATTTATAATATAGTTAAAATAATAATATTATATAACAGCTGAATTTAAGAATAAAAATATTTAATTAAAATTACTTTAAGTAATCGAAAATATTAAAATAATAATTGAATAAATTATTAAAAATTAAAAAAAGAACAAAAAAAAAAGTGATTGTTAAAAGTGATAAAATAAATAAAAATAAGTAGCTACCCTCTAATATCAAATTTTATTCGAAATGAGAAAGTGTTGAAGAGGTTATATTTTAGGTACCATTCCAAAAAAAAATAATTAATAATTAAAAAAATATTAGGATATAATTATAATGAAATTAAATTATTAAAAAAATAATATTTCATATTATTTATTAATCCATTTAACACTAAGCTACCAAAAAAAGCCAGTCGAGTTTTTAACATAATTTTACTACAAAAATTCAAATTATTTTCAAATTTTATGATGTAGTAGGCTTTTTAACTAAATTTGCAAATTATTTCCAGTAAGAACCACATGCTGGTTGTTATAAGTCAATTATTTTAATTAAAGTGAATATTATAAAGTTTTTAAGCGCATAACTATACATGAAGTTTTGGAGTGGTAAGTATCCCAAGCGGCAGAGATTAAACACCAATTCCAAACTGTTTAGTAATCCTGTGACTTTTGAGTAACAGAGTTTCTTATCCGTTTATAAACCAATACTACATGGTTTAGAATCTGGTGATACGGGGTTGTGTACGTTACAGATTAGAAACGGTGTCTTACAAGTGCTTCTAAAATGTAACTATAAAGTAACAATTGTTACTAAAATGTGTTTTTAAAATACCTTTCATTCAGTGTAACAGTTTGGAAACAGTTTAGTAAGAGTGTGTTCATTTCAAATTGAATTTCAAGAATCATTCTTTCTCTTTTTCACTTTTAAAAATAAGTATTTTTATTTCATTTTTATGTGTGTAAGAGCGAAAATATGATTGATTTTTTATTATGTTTTATTAAAAAAGTAAAATATATGATGATGAAAGTAAAATATTCTAAATATTTTTAGTACGAACATTTAAGTTTGAATTTAATTGGAATTCCAACTCTGAAATCATAAACGAATTCCACCTTATCGACTGAAATTCACTTTCAGTTCGTAAAAATAAAAGGCCCTCTTTGAAAATTTAATTTTATATGTTATTGAAATAATTTTATAGTAACGAACTTGTACTAAAATCGCCACTTTACCATGAATATCGTCAGAAATTGTTAAATAAACATTTTTATATCATGCTTTCGTTAAAAAACTTTATGAAGCATACTTAATTTATGTTTTGTGTTAAATTTTAATGCTTTCAGTTTTGTTTCTAATATGTGTCATGCGCAAACACACATAATTCATTGCGATTCATTGCGATGAGTCCACGGCGTTGACAATTCAATCTTCGGAAGTTTTGCAATGGAAAGTTTTAAAGCTGTTTTGACAAAGACTAGTCAAAATTTATATTTAACTGATTTGTTGATCGAATTCGTTTGTTGAACATTCGATTTCTTGTCATTTTAAATGTCAAAAAAGTGAATGTTTCTTTTGTACTATTTTTGAACTAGCACCGTAACCCGACATTCTTTCATTAAACTTTTTATTCCGAATTGAAAAATCCTAACTTATGATTTCATCAGTCGTTTATTTCATAAAATTGTTTTTCTTGTGATGAAAACTTTCCCAATCTGTTTCTTTTTTTGGGTTATTCACTTATTTCACTATTAGAAATACAAAATCAGTCGATTTTTTTTACGATAAATTTTTTATTACATTTTTTTGACGTTTCCTCATTTTGTATTTACCTTTTAAAATTTTTTGTAAAAGTTTTGCAAATATTATTAAATATTAAATTTCGGTATCTGACAAAATTCTTGACTGAAGAATTGAATAAAAAAATATTTGATGTGGGAGCACAAAAATGTTGGTGTCTTAAAACACCAAAAAAAAACTGAATAAAAAACTGAATTGAAAATATAGGAGCCCTCTTATAGTTGTTAGGCTGCGGTTATAGCGATCAAAACAATGAATACGTAAATATATTTTCTTTTTGCAGTGCGACGTCATCACTAAATACTTACATCCTTAGAGACACAATATAATACAAATATTTTCGTTTTCGTTTTCGTTTTCGTTTTCGTTTTCGTTTTCGTTACATTGCGTTACGTTACGTTCCGTTACTTTGCGTTACTTTACGTTACGTTACGTTACATTAAGTTACATTACGTTAAGTACAACCACAAAACTACAAAACCACAAAACTACAAAACCACAAAACTACAAAACCACAAATTTTCGTTTTCGTTTTCGTTACTAACGTCACGTAACGTAACGTAACTTACGTAGTTACGTTACGTTACGTTAAGTACAACCACAAATTACAAAACTATAAAACTACAACCACAAATTTTCGTTTTCGTTACGTTACGTTACGTTAAGTACAACCACAAAACCACAAAACTACAACCACAAATTTTCGTTTTCGTTTTCGTTTTCGTTTTCGTTTTCGTTTTCGTTTTCGTTTTCGTTTTCGTTTTCGTTTTCGTTTTCGTTTTCTGAGCTTGAAATTCTTTTAATTCTTCCCAGTTGTAAAATTTTGCTTGTTTATGTTTAGCATTCACTATAAAATGTATATTTCAAAAGATGTAAATTTTATGTCCTAAATTGTAATAGTACTTACTGACGATTTTTTTTGGTAATTAATTAATTTTTAATGTAACCAACAAATTTAAATTTTGTATACAGAAACGTTAAAACTAAAAGCATCAAACCAAATCAAATTGAATGGCAACTGACAACTAGGTATAGTAAATAAAGTACCACAATTAAAAAATATGTTTGGTTTATAATTTGAATGTAAAGAGAGTATTTATATTTACCAAAGAATTATAATCGTCAAAATCTCATTGTAGTGTACCTGTGTAGTAGACTATAGATATGTAGTAAACAAAATTTGTGTGTGCAAAAACATTTCCGACTAAAAATGTTTTCAGTGGTATAAAAAATTAAAAAAAAAATTGTATTTTTCATATTCAATGAAAATTCCCTATTATATACTTTTATATTAACTTGCCAGTGTCTGTTTATATGTACTAATTAAATACCTGTTACTACGTAACTTTTTGCTACCGTTATATATAGTGAAAAATCAAAATTAGAGCATTCTAGGTTGTACTGCATTATAAATTATCAAAATCAAAAATTCCCCTATCAACAATACTTTAGTTAAATTAGTAGATTAGCAGACAGACTATATAATTGGATTGATATAGATTGAAATATTTAATCAACTAATATTTCATTAAAAACTATATTTCTAACAGTTTTATACTTCTCGGTTACAATTTTCAAATGATTTCTATTGCCAGTGCGCGAAATCCCGACATATAGTTGTCCATGTGAAAACTCTGGTGCATCAAGTAAAATACCAACCTTATTGAGAGTTTGACCTTGCGCTTTGTTGATAGCCATTGCAAAGGTAGCTCGGACGGGAAACTGGCGTCTTTTATAAATTAGGAAAACCAAAAAATTAAAAACTACTGTTTTTTTATTTTAAAATAAAAAAGACTACAATATCAAATATCAATAAATAGATAAAGGATATATTCATATATTACATAGGTACATTTATTATTTATCTATACTACTGTTTATTTTTTTTTTTAAATAACAAACACTAAAATATTAGAAATAAAGTAAACTTAATATAGCTATTGTTTTTTATTTACAAATAAAAAACCACTAAAATTAGGTACTAACGATTAGGTAACGTTTAGACATCAAGATTTAGTTTGTACTATTGAAAGTTTGACTGTCCTGTAAACGTTGTTCCACAAATTTTGACATCCGACTTTGTTTAATGAAAAAAATAGAATATTATGCTATTATCATCAAACATTTTTGAAACACAAAATGCTGGAAACTAATTTTTTCCTTTAAATCGAAATCGACTCTTGTCATTTGTTGAACTTTTTGTATAATTTTGTATGTTATAAATAATAGTATTGATAATAACAATTAGTAGATAATAAACTACCTACATTTATAAGATTTTTTCAACTTTTTCTTAATTGTATTTTTGCATTTTTTTTTTTTGAATTTGTTGTAATTTTGATTTATTATTTTATTTGTTTATAATTTTAAATTTCTATATTTAAAATCAATGTTTTTCATTTGAGCTAAATTAACCTTAAATAAATAAATAAATAAGTAACTTTTATCAAATAAAATCTGATATGTAAAAGTTTCCCTAAATGCTATTGCGTCAACATTTAGTTGATTAGATAAATTGATTAAAGTTTTTTTCGGTTATTTTTCATAAAAAAATACGTAGGTAATAACTTACGCTAATCAATGTATTCTAAAAATGATTTTAAAATATATTTCTCAAGTATATAAAGATATAAGAATGTATTGAATAGCTTTGAAACTATTATTCTAAATATTTTTAATCCATTTTGTTTTAGAAGGGGAGAAAACAGAAAGAATTAACTGCTCATTCGACATTTATTTGTTTTTTGTTGTTTTTATTTTTTCTTTTCTCTTTCGTTTGTGTTAAAGAAATGTATGAATGTATCCATAAAACAAAATCAATTTCTCTTTAAGAAAAACAATTCTCAGTAGGTTGAAATAAAAAGGGGAAATATTATGTACATAAATTATTATATAATTTAAAGCCGCACACGCATCTACTACCAAAGGATAGTAGGTAAAGGATCCATTAATAATAAAATGCACTGGAATAAAATTTTATAATTTGTTAATGATTGGTTACAATTTTTCTAGTCAATTTCCAAAATTGTAAGAAATAGATAGTAATAAGAATTTCATTTGTGAGAGAGAGAGATAAAAATTCAAAAGACAAAGTGGGAAAAAATTATCGAACGACTTTTTTTGTCTCAAAGAAATATTGTTGTATTTATTCTTAGTTATCAATAATTAAGGATGTGTTACACTTAAAAATGCATAGCAATAAAAAACATTATTAATACTCAAATTTCCTTCCTATTTACAAATTCTAATATTATTAATAATTAATAAATTATCATTGATTATGAAATGGCAAAATTTAATTTTGAAGGAAATAAAAATGCATCGAGTCATTCATAAAAAAAAATTATTGGTTCTTGGTATTCTTTTTAACTTCCTGGCTCAATACCTGAAAAAATTTATATATTGAAAATACATCAATTATAATCTGTTTGAAATAAACAAAAAATTTTACTTCCCTTATAAGACAATAAAAGAAAATAACATTGTGTTTAAGAAATAACATGTTTTTGGAACCAACATTATGTTATGTAGGTACCTGTAAAAAATCAATCATTCAAAATTTCCTTACTCTCATACCCTAATAAATTTAATACGTTCATTTTTAAAAAAACGAACACAAAATTTCAGACGACCATACACATAAAAATCTGTTCTCCCGTGGCCTATTTAAAATTACATTGCAAAAATTAAGTGGTTTGATAACTGATTACATGTAACAAAAATAATAGTTCTATGCTTCTTTAACTAATGAGGTTTTTTTGTAAAAGGTGTAATAAAAATATCTTGACTTCCCCACCCCAGTGCATATCTTCTTATTAATGAATATTCTTTCCTATTATGATGTTTTAAGAAGAAAAACAACAAAAGAAAATAACAAAAAATGTGTACCGATTTCATTTAAATCAATTTGAGTAAAGTTTGATTGATTTTTTTCTCCTATATTAAAGGCATTCTTGATGAGGTGTAAGAGAGAAAGAAAAAAATTTCTTCCAATTTGTTTGCAAATTCGCTTCTTCATTTATTGTAAAAACAAACATGTATGCATGAAACAGAAACAATATTTCTCTTTAAAACAAAAAATTATAACGGTACATGCTGACACCGTCGAAGAATTATATATAAGAAGAAGAAGACAAGAAGATATATGTTTGGTAGGTAGGTTGGTTGGTTGGTCACATTTAATATTTGCCGCTTGAAAAAAATCACGAATATTAAAAGAACATCACAAAGCGTTTCCAAATTCCCATTAACAATATTCCAGCAAGATTCATTATATACATTTGTGTTTTATCTTATAGTAGTTCTAGATGCTCAACATCCACCACTAGTTTATTTTCTACTTTTTAGGGGGCTAGTTTGGTTTCGATAAAAGTATATTTTAAAAATTTTTATTTTTACATTATTATTTTTTTTAAGCCTATTTCCCTTTTTCATTTTTTTATACAAAGAAAGGTTAAAATTCTCTGAAAAAGGGAAAATTTATAAAAATGTTAAATATCGCTTTGCGTCGCATCGCAATGATATTTTATTTTGTTTGAATCATTACAAATTTGTGTCGTTCTAGTTGAAATCTATTTATATTAAATATTCTTATTGGTCACAAATTGGTTACATTAAATGTTATGTGTTTTAAAAAATTCTAATTTGTGACTTATTTTCTTGTATATAGTTACATTTTAGTCACTTGTGTTCAATATGTGTCTCATCTGTATCATGTTAAATGTGTTTCTAAGACACGCTTCATTCAGTGTAACAGTTTAGAAACCGTTTAGTAACTGTGGGTACTTTATTTCAAATTACAAGAATCATTCGTTCTCTTTTTCACTTTTAAAAATAAATATTAAATTAAGTATGCGAGTGAGAGGAAAAATATGTTTAATCTTTTACGATGTAAAATATTCTAAATATTTTTAATACGAACATTTAAGTTTAGATTTAATTGCATTTCTAACTCTGAAATCATAAACGAACTTACCTTTACCGACTGAAATTCATTTTTAGTTCGTAAAAATAAAAGGTTCTCTTTGAAAATTTAATTGTCAATATTATTGAATTCATTTCATAGTAATAAACTTGTACTAAATTCACCACTTTATCATAAATATCTTCATTTTCTAACATAAGCATATAACTTCACTTAGATTGATTCTACTGAGTTTGTAAACAAATGAAAGACAACAAAAAATTAACACCTTTCGATACATATAACACACATTTTGGGTTCAAATAACCATCAATCAATAACCAAAATAGTAACAGTTTGGTATGTGTGCTACTACACGGTTACTAAACAAATTAGAAACGAAAAAAAATTATTTTAACATCACACATTTCTTAGACATTTCGGTTATATTTTGGTCACAAAGTTTAAAATGTGTAGTATCCGTTTAAACACATTAAAGAGACACGAGAAATCATCGGTTTAGTTACAAAACAAGAAAGTAACTTTTAAGTGAAAAAAAGAGCAGCATTTTAGAAACAATGGAATTAAATGTAACAATAATGTTATCATTCAAGTGTTTCTAATCTGTTTCTAAACCGTTTAGTAGTAGTCACCGAAAAGGTATAGAAGTTACCAAAACGTTACCAAATTGCGTCAATATAGTAACATTTTGCCGCTTGGAACCTATATTTAAATTTGTGGTTTTATTATTATGGGATACTATTAAAAACATTCATATTAGATTAGGAATTGCTTTTGTTTTTTACCAGAATAGCATAGGCTTTCAGAAATCCTTACGTTTATTCAAGTGGCCGAAAAAAGCCATTTAGATAGTATAATACGTATAAAAAAAATTTTATGGAAAATATTAGTTGTTTACCAATAAAGATTGAGCGTTTGGCCAAACCTTTATGTTTTTTAATCTTTAGCTCAAAATGTATACTTTGTTATATCTGACGAAAATGTTTACGTAATTCCGCCAGAAAATGACGGAAACAGAAGCAGATTCCGGGGATGAAGGTTATAGTGATATAAACAGTGTAGGGAAACGCTTAAGAAATGCTAAGGTTGTGGTTAATTCAACAAAAATTCAAGTTTTTCAGTTAGAAAGTAGACAAAGGGTAAATGATGAAGTTAAAAAACCTGTTAGTAAAAAAGCAAAAAAGGAAATGTTTTTCCTGGGAAAAACGTAATATAGACAATATTTCTGCATTTGGTGATAATTCTCGTATACTAGGAAATCCTATTATATTTAATAGATTTATCAAAAAAATCATATCCTATCGATTTTTTTTTATTATTCTGGACCGATGAATTTATTTGATTTGAGGCCATTGTCAAATATACTAATGATTATTCATCAAAAATTAAAAATAATAACTTTTAAATGTTAAAAAATAAGAAATATTGGTTCTTTTTGCAATTTTAATTATTAGTGATTATGCCCATTTACCGCGAAGACATTTTTGTATTGGTCCTTATCAGAAGATTGCCGTAATGATCTCATATATGCGAAGAAGGCGTTTTGATGACATTTTTTCGTTATTACATTTTTCTTATTATTACGAAAATTCTGATAAAGATGACAAGTTATATCAAATACAGCCATTATTAGAAAATGCAAATGGAATTTTCAAATATTTTATTCCAATACATTTCAATTTGTCTATTGAAAAAACTATGATACCATACTTCGGGCGTTATGGTTGTAAACAATTTACAGGTGGAAGGCCGGTTAGATTACCTGCAGTTACACCTGGATGCCGTAGTATCAATACGAATGAAAATCCTGCAAGATATGCAGAACAGCATTCAATTTTATCTGGACAACCGCGAAGCACCTGCAAATATTGCAAATTACGTACCACAAACAGTTGCAAGACTTGAAACATCCCATTATATGATAAATGTTTTATAATATATCATACTCATAATATTTGTTAAAATGTTTACATAATTATTATACCGGGTGTTCCAGAGCATCCGTATCAGCTTCTTAAGAGAGGAAGGAGCCGTTATTTTAAAACTAAAACAACCCTTTTCCGGCCCTTTATGGAAGTTGAAAATATCACCAATCAATAGAGCACTCTCTATTTAGTGAATAAATTTGTTTTTTAATTTTGAAATAACGACTCCTTCCCTTGTTAAAAAGCTGATACGTATGATCTAGCACACCCGGTATATTTTAATCTTTGTATGAATATAAGTGTGCAGTTATTGTTATTTTTGTATTTCTGAATAAATTAGTCAGTTTTCTATTAAAATCTGTAAAATGTTAAATAACATTGGAACTGAAACTTTATTTTTTAAATAAAAAAAAAATCATATTATATTCATATTATACCAAGTGTCCTTTTTCGGTCACCCTCACAGCTTGGAAACGACAGGACCGATCTGTGAAATTTTAACATTTTTGATTTTTAGGGACCCTATTTACAAAGTTTTCATGGATAAGACATGTATTTTCAGAAAAAAGGTAATAGGGTGTTAAATGGGTTAAGTTGAGTAAATATTTATTTATAATATGATTATTGTTGCAAAACATTATCATTGTCTTGTAATCATAACCCCACACATAAACAAAAAAACATAAAAAATGAAATAATGAACTAATAATTCATTTTTTTGATTTATTTTTTTTATATTATACAAACATTTTTTTTTATTGAAATATCAACTTAATTACTTCATTATTATTTCAGTTTTAGAACTAGTATTCGCACTAGTATACCCGCTTAAATACCCGTGATAAAACATGTCACCCAATTTTATTATGGATTATAGTTTTATTAGTATATTATAGTTTTATTAACCCTAATTATTATCTTTGGGTGAAATTTCGCCAATTTTCAATTTTTGCACCTTTATATTCGGTAATGTTAAAACCTTTTCTTATTCGTTTTACTTATTTGTCAAAATTAGTTGCTTCTTTGCAAAATACAACATTTTTTGGAAAATGTAAAAAAATGTAGGACCTGATGAAAATATATAAATTTTCTTCGGGTGAAATTTTACCAATGTAAATGTTTATATACTTTAATGCATAAATTGACCAAAATTTAATCACAATTCCAAAAGACAAATCCGTTGAAGTTGTGTTGACCAACCCCCAGTATTAAGTGTTTTTCCACTTTCTAATTGAAAATGTAATCAAAGATCGACCTGGAATTACTTCTTATGTTGGTGCCAAAGTTCAAAGTATCAAAAATGTATTTGAGTTGTGTTTTAATTCCGCTATGATAAATATTGTGGTATATATAATAAAAATTTGGAGGGAAAACGAGTGTATGGGGAAAACTGGAATAACATTGATGATGTAACTATAGAAAGCTTTATTGGATTACTCATTTTAGCCGATATGATCAAACTGCTTTTCAAACTTTTCGAAAGCCTTGCAGCTCTTGAACTATGCATTTTTTTTATATGTATAAATAAATGCATAGTTCAAGAGCTGCAAATTTTTTATATTATAAATAATTATAAATCAAATAGTGGATCTATTATGAATTCGTGGAATGATAAATTTGTTCAACCAATATTTCGTGCAGTAATGTCACCTAAATTTTTCTTAAAGATTCGTCGGGTAATTCAATTTGACGATGAACATGATCGAGCACAACACCGACCTAAAGACTTGCTTCAATTAGAGAGCTATGGGATAAATGAGTAAACAATACTCCATATTCATGTACTCCTTATGAAAATGTTACGGTTGATAAGCAACTTATTGCTTTCCGGGGTCGAATTAACGACAGCTTCTGGAAAAACATCTGCTGAAAAGGTAAAAAAACGAAAATTTCATCGGGTGTTCATTGTCAAATTTGCATAAAAAAGGCAAAAATAAAGCAAATACGGAGTGCAAAGTGTGTAAAAAAAATTGTGTGCAGAACATAAATATCCATTTTTTTTTTGTGCTCCGTGTCACAATATTCATAAATAGGAGCCTTGAAATAACCAATTAATGTCCAACACATTTGAAATGTTTTTTTTTTACCCATAAAATAAAGTACAGAAATAAATGTTTTTTTTTTCTTATAAAATATCTTTTTTAATTTACTGGATTGATATTTTCATATTGGGTAAAATATCACCTCACCCGAGGAGTGTTTTTATAACTTTTTTTGAGGATAACATGAGGGTTAATAATTTCAATTTATTCTGGAGGGTACTATAATTTTTGTATCATTGATTTATCTTAGACAACAACCATATTTGTAATATTTTAGTTTTTTAAAAAAATCAGATTTAAATTTAATTCTGGCGAGAAGAAACAGAAACTCTGTTAATAATTATTGATAAATTAAAATGTTTGTATATATACTTTATACATTAGGTGGAATTTTACATTGATATTTCTAATTCAAAATTAATAACGTTTGACAAAATCTTTGAATTCGCTACGTCTTCTTTAAAATATTTATCGTTTAAAAGAATGTAGTAATGAAAATCGGTTGTGAAATGTTTCAGATATTTGTACGGTAATTTTTTCTGTTTACAGATTAAATATAACCACTGTTGCCATTTGTTCAGAACAATATTTATAACTAAATTTTTTTTTTAGAATTTATCCGAAATGTATAAAAATAATTACTATTATTTCCTATTAATTGCAATTAAGCCTTTGTTAAAAATGACATGACTACACTTAATTTATTTTCTTAATCAACTCCAAACGCTTTCATAAGAATTAGAGTAAATGCAACAATTAACCAAATGTTTAATAATGTGTAACCCTAACAAAAAATGTATATATGTGCAATTCGAAAATAATAAAGAAAAAAATATATGAAGAAACCGATTCTTCTGATACAAAAGATTTATCAAATTTACTTATAGAATTTAACGATAATTATGCAATATAAGAATTTCTTTACAAGTTTAACTATATTTTTTTTTTAATTATTTTTTGTCACATGAATTTTTATATGAATTACTTTTATAATATTTTCAATATTATTTTAAATAAGGCTTGGGTCACCTTTTTTCCAAATTTAGGCTACTCGTCTCATAACATAATACTACATAGGTACTACAAATAGTATTTTTTTGTGAAAAATTATCAGTTACTGAGAAAAATTGAGTATTTCAGCCATTTTTTTACGCATCAGTTTAGTATTTATTTTTCTGAAACAATTAATTAAATAACCATTTCTATTTCTGTTTTACCATTTTATTCTTGGGCAACAATTATTGACAGATTTAATTTCTTCATTCAATATTCTATCTAATAATATAGCGCGACATTTACATTTCGGTGTACTTATTTGGATTATGAAAATGTAAATTAAAATGTCTGCTTCTACTGTACTTTTGTTTAGCATTTGTGAAGATGTGTGTATATACTTTTACAGGGGTAAAATTTTAAATTGAAATTTCTAATTGAAAATTAAAAAAAAATTAAAAGCTATTTAATTTCGCTACGATTCCTGTTAAAAATCTATATTTTAACAAAAAAATAATGAAAATCGGTTTTGATGAAAAATCGAAATAAAGTCGAAATTGTACCGAATTTTTTCCATTTATAGATAAAATATTAATCATGTATTCAAAACATGATGCACAGAATTTTATTTGGTGTTCCCCACATATAGATTTGCAATAATTAGGACAAAAAGCGAAGGTGTATCGCCTTTTTTTGTAATAAAAAATACTGCAGAACGTTCGGTATGAATCTTGATTTGAATTTGAAGGTGAGGTCAGCTGCGCCAGCTTTAAGCACATGTTTATATTTATGTTTGAAGAAGTTCGTAATTTTGTATTTAAAAGACGTGTTGTCAAAAAAGTATCTGTTAAATCTTTATGTAGTTATAGAATAAGATTCTGTCTCGAACATTAAATTCGACATTGTCCTCTGAATCCGTGCAGTATTTTCTTTTTTTTTACGTAGTCGCTAACAATTTGCATATTTTTAATAAATTGATTTTGGTTAAAACTTTCTTATTATAGGCTCTATTTTGGTTTAATATCGTCAAAGAAATCAATAATAACAGCATCTTCTTCATCAAATGGTTCTAATAATAATCCTTCTATACCAAAGTCAGATTCATTAATCTGAAACAAGCATTACTAAAAGAATATAGACCTTAGATTAAATTACATTTAGATATGAATTCATTTTATTTACTATTTAGCTAAACATGATTAAAATTTACTAACCGACTTTTACTGGAATGTCTAGCTCTATACCTCTCAACATTCAAATACAAAATACTTATTTGTTTATTTTTTGTTCTTATGTACTTAAAAATATGATGAAAAAATAAAATTCAGTTCCACGATTTAAAAAAAATTTTGAATTTGCTTCATAGTACCCAAAGAAAAGAAATGGGTGAGATTAAAATACGTAGATTATCTTAGAGTTAAACTGATCGTAGTCGATCATATTAAAATTGTCTGTGAATTCAACACTTTGTCTCAATATTGTTTATTTTAAAATTAATTTTTTTTAAACAATTTTTATTTTGAATATAGGAAAGGATTTTTTATCTGAACCTGTCTAAGTTTATTATTTACACTAATTTTCGAATTCTTACCGTTAATCTTTTTCACTAGAATACTTATATATTTATTAATGTTTCAGCACAGAAGTTATTATATTAAATTTGATCCGACTAACATAATATTGATACTGACCGCAGTTATCGTATTGGAAAGTTTTCTAGAAAGGTTGAACTATTTTTAAATGATTTTTGTAGATAGCTGTGGACGAATTTACCTTACATCAGCCTATAAGTCTGTTATAGTCTACATAATATAGTCTGTAAAAGCTCACGCACTCAATAAAAAATTTGGCCAACATTTTTTTAATTACTTAAATTGTCTTAAAAATAATAATCCATGCATGAAATTTTTATTCACTATAGTAGCAGAATATATTTGATTGACAATTACTGTACCTATATTTGAATCTAGTATAACAAAAGTTCGTTTTAGAAATGAGTGAGTGTTTCGTTCTTTCAAAACTACTGAATTCAGCATAGGTATTGGTAGTGCCGAAACTATCTAGACAGCTATCATGTTTGAATTTGAATATTTTCAAAAATTAATTATACAGATTTTAAAGAAACCAATACCATAACCAACCTATTTGTAATATACATTATGTTAAACATATTCATCATCCGGCGACAAGATTTAAAGATTTAAACTTTTCCGGGAAAGGGTCGCTCCCCTATATCACCGCAGTCGCAAATGCGCTTATTGTGATAACAGTAAGCCCATCCGGCGACAAACTCAAAATGATAAATCAGTTTAGCGTTTTTCATTTCCCGTCCACTTACCATCAGCTTCTATAATTCATTTAAAATAGTTTTGAAAACTTCTAACTAAAAATTTTGCACGTACCTACACTTTCATGTCTAACAAATTTATTAATGTTTTTTAAAGCTGTTTTTTTGACTTTTAGAAAATTTGGGCTAACAAATTAGAATTTAAAAACGAGTTCAGTATTCTATTAAATTCATCTAATAAATCATAAAGTTCAGCTAAAAGATTATTTTACATAAAACATTATTCCGCTTTATTTCAACACAAAATATTTTCATTTTACCACCAACATCAAGACAATATACTTTATAAGATCATTTTTGTAGTTAAGTATTTGCACTTATAAAAATAGTACAAGTAAAAACTCTACCCTAAGGATCTAATATTTAATAAGTTTTAAACTCTAAAAGAATTTTTTGACAGACTGGTAATAGTTTCCGGCAACCATTGTGGATGTAACGAATTAAATCCTTCTTCTTTGTCATTTTACCTTACTAAGTTCATTAAAATAAAAAATAAAATAAAAACCTTTTCTCTCCCATTAAAAATGCAATTTAATACAAAAAGAAAATCTTATTATTTTCATTTTTATAGAAAAAAAAATTCAAAAAAGAAAAAAAGCAAAATATGCCAGTTGTAAATCGACTTACACTGAACAGTTTTTTTTGTAAGAAAAATATTTTCATTCATTTACCAACTTAAATATTCAGGTATAGAGTATAATAATATGTTGTTGCTCCAGTTCTAGTATGTAAAAATAAATAATAATAAAAAAAAAAAAACGTTTTACAGGCTCATTTCTGGAGTTGATCTCTAACTCTACCCTATTGCTTTAAATATAATACATAATTCAAATTCTGCTGCATACGTAATTTTGTTAAAGAACACGAAGTTCTTTTCCTCAAAAACAGAAACATCCTTATTAACTAAAAATTTTCATTTATCTTCATATCTAGAATTTTTTTTTTCTATTTTTAAGGACTTTTGCCAAGGAGTAGATAATATTAAATTTTGGCTTTACGAAATAAAAAAGATAAGTAAAAAAAAAAAATAAAATATAAAATTTATCCTTAATTTTATTTTTTTAGTTTGTTTCGTGGATTGCAGCTATTTTTATATAATGTTTGTACATATATAATAAATATATATTATATATTCAAATAGAAATAAAATTAATTTTGCAAGTACCTATGCTAGAAGAGTTATTTGTATTCTTCATGTTACATGATAATTATTATTTTTTTTTATATAAAAATAGTTTTAGTTTACTAAAACCGTAAGTTAAATACAATTTAATAAACATATTTATCCAGAATATGCAAACGACTAACATTATGTTATGCAAAAACTATAGTTATACAAATGAAAACATGAAAATGTAAGTAAAAGGCTCATGTACAATTTTATTAGGATACCTATTTTGTACAATTTCGTGACATTTGAACTTATAACATTTAAAGTGTCTAGGTCATATATCCAAATCGTGACTATTTTGTTAATATTCTATAAAGTATTATAATATAATATGAAAGTGAGTGATATAAAGATCTTAAGTATATAGCCCTATATAACTACTGATATTTCTAATTAAGAAGACAAACTTGTTTATATAATGGGTATATCTTATACAGAATTGTTAAATATAATAAATGCCGTTAGAGCCATATTGCTAAAATTTTTGTGTAAAACACATTGTAACAGTAATAAATAAAGCGCTAAAAAGCTTATTTCATAACAAAGCCCAAGAACTAATTTTTATTTAGTAATAAAATATATAGAATAATTTTTTAGTAATAAAATAATTAATTTTTTAGAATATTTATTATGACTTTTGTCATTTATTTTTTAAATGCGAGCACTTCCAAGAGATTTTAGCCAGAGAGAGAGAGATACAGAGCTAAAAGTGTTTTTCTTTATATAGTTGTGCTGAACAATCAATGGCGGAACACACAATCGGATATAGTTAATGGATGTAGTCGTACTTGGGATAATAAAATTCGACGGAGCACCATATGAGCCCCGCTACTAGTGAATGCGTGCACCATTTATTATGAAAATCTATATTAACACACTAATTTACTACGACAAATGATATATTATATAGGGGGTTTCCGAACCTCTCGCACTTGCACTTGATACTCGCACTAAACCTGTCAAATCGCAATAAATTTAATAAATTTAATTTTGCGATATCCAGTGTACTTCCAGAGACTACACTAAAATATTGACAGCAAATCAAGTTCGATTTGACAGGTTTAGTGCGAGTATCAAGTGCAAGTGCGAGAGGTTCGGAAACGCCTATAGTATTGTAAACAATAATTTTAAGTTAAAATTATTTCCAAAAAATTGGGAACATATACATAAAACATAATATAAGTTACTAGAAAAAGGAAAATTTAAATACTAGAACTAGAAGCTAGAACATTTAAAAAACAAAAGTATCCAGTGCTATAAACTTTATCACTGTCCTGTAACCTCACCTAACCTCTTCAGATGTGGCCACGATATTTTTGCCAAGTTTTTTTTACAGTATATAATATAATCGATCCAACACCATTTCCCCTGTCGTATTTCCACGTAGATACATTTACTTAATTTGTTTCGTTATTTGCCACAGCATTCTTTTGGAAATGATTTGTGGCAAATGAAATTTAAAAATTATATAAAAATTTTATAAATAATTATTAACCCTTAACCACTAATGTAAAATCCGTCACACAAATACTGTTTTGACGCCGCAGCGGCTCTTATGTAAATTTCATATAAATAAATGAAATGCTATGCATAATTTGTTTTGAAGTCGTTTATTCTTTTTAATAACAAACATAAATTTAAATTTTTTTTTGTTTAAATAACAAAATTAAATAATTAAATCATTTGAAAGTTTTTAATTGACACAAGTACTGCAGAAAAAGTTTTGCATGGTCAGTACATTTTGTTTTATCCCATTTACTGCTATACCTGAAATATTTGGCTTTTCATATTGAAGATATGATATTGTCCATATTTTGATTTTATCTAGAGAGTTCTTTTTATTTAATTTTTTATTATATTGACATTTTATTTCTATTGAAATTGATATTGAGTCGCAGCGGCGCCATGATTAACTTTGCAGTGTTTAACTTCATAAAATTGATTTTGTCTTATATCAGCACGAAGCTTAAAAGGATAAGTCAAATTATTTAAACATAATAATTTTAAAGGGTTAATAATTAAAGATTATGTAAATTTTTAGAAATATTGCTATGTTAAATAAAGGAATTGCATTAATTTAAAATTGGAAATAATCGCAGCGGCGCCATAAAAATATGGTTAAGGGTTCAAGAAAATTGTCAAAATTGCAAATTAAAAATAATTTATAATTTATGTGGTTAAGTGATTTTCTTATTTTATTTTCTAATTTTATTTTCTAATTTCTAATGCATAATTTGATATTGTTATCTAAAACAAAATAACAAAAACTAAGTAGCTAGTTGTGAAAACTAAAACAATGTACGTACAAAGAACTGATTGTAGTTTTCCGTCAAAATAAAATACGCTGGGTCTATTTGATATTTGGTAATGACTATTATTAACTGGGATTTCAGTTGATAACAGTTATTGATAACTAAAATGAAATAAAATGCAAATTTATTCCACATTGGTTGTCAAGAGGTGCTGCAAACAAAAGGCAAAATTTAATACAATTAATTTTTAAAATATAAATTACAAAATAAATTTAAATAGAAAATTATAAAAAAAAATTTTATTTCTTTTAATTTGTATTCCTATTTTTTGGAAATATTGGAACAAACTATGTTTGACACAAATAATTATACTGTACAAATATTTCATTTGCCTTTATATCATTCATTCGATATATATGTAGCTACATGAGACGAATTTAATAATATTTCATTTGCCTATTCTATTTGCCTTTTGATAAAGCAAATAAGAGCAGAGCACGATCTATTATAAAAAAAAATTGTGTTCACTTTGTAGTTCGGACCACTCAGAACGTGATCTCTATGGTCATTTCAAAATTGTCGAGCGTGTTATACCAAATTACTATTTGTCAATATTTAACCCTTAAACGCATACTGTAGCAGATGTGCATCGTGTTAGTTTTTTCTCTGTGGTTACGTGGTAAAACTTCCAAAATTCATTCTGCCAGTTTTGTTTTGATTTTTGGAACATTTACCGAATCCAATTTTTAAAATTTTGCTTACTGTAATAGTTACTGAATGGTCGAGAAACTGCGCAGTAAGAATAATTTCGTTTTTAATTTAATTAAATTATTAACGTCCTATCAAATACTTCACTGAAAAAATCAGTACAATTACATACAACTTTTACAAATTTACACTAGAAAAGCGGATGCCGCTTGGGAATTTTAGCAAAATGTTGTAATTAGGCTTGCGCGAGTTGTACTGAATCACCTAGGATAAAAATTATTTTTAGAAGATATTATAGAATTTCTCTAGTGGTAGAATTGGGTAAAACAGAATTTTTTTCTTTAGGCACCATACAGAGAAGTAGATTGCCAAATTGTAAATTACAAAAAGATAATCAACTGAAAGTACATAAAAAGGGCAGTAGACATTTGTGCGTTAACATGGAAGGATAATAAGGCTTACCATTAGGTGTAATCCATTGGGTTCTATAAAACACTTTGATCGAATAACGGCGAAGAATTTTCTTCTCGAAGACACCAAATGCATGCTACTGGGCAATGCCCATGACTCTGATTGGTAGAGCAGAGCCGAGAGTAGGAGCGTTTTGTAGATTTACACTTCGGGATATAATCTTTAACCGAAGATGTTTTGACAAACCGAAGCAAGGGTTATTTTTAGCCGTATTTCCACATTGATGTCGCTTGTGAGATTAACGCTAGTTCCCAGATAACTCTATAATTACCTCGAAATTATTGCCGACAGTGGTGTTTTAACCAATATGATATTGATAGCCATTTTTGTTTGTCGACAACATATATTTTGTCTTTTCCTCATTTACTTTGAGACTCATTCGTTCCGTATTTTCTTCAAACTGGGTAAGAGCCTCGACGACCGCCCGTTGTGATCTGACGATTAAATCAATGTCGTCAGTGTACCTTAGTGTACAGATAGACCTTAAAAGTGTAGTGCCGGGTTCAGAAGTACATTTTGAGTTTCAGGGAGTCAAAATTTACTCAAAAATATTTTTTTCAATGGAAAGTGGAAAATGGTTAAGTCGTTGAAATTTCATAAAAATTGTTGAATAAATGCCCAATATCTTAATATTAATACTTTTTATTTTATTTATTTATTTCATTTAATTGATGATAAAATGAGTTTAATTTAAAATGGTTCAATTTGGGCTGAAGAGGTGCCACAAAATAAATGGTATAAACCAGGTTTTGAGCTTTAAAATTTTAACTTCACCAAATGATTAAAAAATGATTTGTCACAAATTACATAATGTACAAAAAGGTATTATAAAGTATACCGAACTAAAAAATACCTAAGATAAAAAAGAAACAAATAATAAAGGTATAAACTTATTAATTCATTCTATGCTAAATGCAATGTAAGTCCTGGGTATGACTTACTATCCCTATTAATAATAAAATGTTTATTAACCAATTAAAATTAATTTTGGTCCTAAATTAATTTTAAATATCTAAATGGTCCATACCTACTGATGAATTCCAGTAATGTTGGTGAATGAAACGGGAGTGCACCTAAGTCCCAGGAAAAAAATATCCCAATGTTACAAAAGCCTAAAAAAAATTGCATGTTACAAAATCCCAGTGTTACAAAATCCAAAGGAACTATTAATATTTTTTCATATGTATGGCTGAGCTGACATTTTTAATTTAGGAGTGATTTTACAGTTGGATTCAAAATCATAGTTTATCCTTTTTCCAGAATATTTATAGGTACTCTAAATTAAGAGAGGTCTTAGAATTGGATTTAAAATCAGAGTTGTACGCCTTTTACAGAATATTTATATATTTGTGTATGTGAGATTTTAAATTAGGGGGCATTTTAGAGTTGGAGTCAAAAATCAGGGTTGGTCTTTTTCCAGAATAATAATTTATAGGTCTAAATTACGAGAGATCTTAGAGCTGGATTCAAAATCAGAGTTGACCCTTTTTCCAGAATTTGTATTTTATATGAGATTCTGAATTAGATTTAATTTTTATATATTTTAAAAAAATTTGGTTTCAAAACGCGAGTTTTTAGTACAAAAGAAATTTTTTTAATTTTTTGTAGGATTTTCTTCGTTTTTGATTTTAGGGAGTTTCGTTCATTCATTTAATGACTCCCAGAACCACAAGAAGTTTATTCAAACCCAAAATAAAATGAGTTTAACCATTTAATAATAAATTTATATTTCTAATATACTTACCTAAAACAAAAATCTTTGTTAAAAGACTAGATTACAATATAGCCACATTGTATCCTTTGAAAGATTCCAAACTAGATAAACGTAAACCAGATAATTTTTAATTTTTCAAATAACATTTTGATTTTTATTTTTATTAATATTATTATTTTATTTATTGCCTTAATGTATTTGTACAATATGTTATTTTCTTAATATTTTAATTCTATATTTCAAGAGCTTATATTACTAGAATATTTAAACCTTTGATTTGTAATTATTTTGACTAACCTGACTTAAATATTTAGAATAAATTTAATTTGGAAGGGACAAAATGGCAAGTAAAAACCTTTAATTAATTATCTTATGCTAATATAAAACCTAATGTAAACCTAACCTAAATCTTAACTAACGTCTATTAACTAAAATGATCTTAATACTAAATCTTAATTTAGTATCGCTCTTATAAGCGATTTTCGGAATTTTTTTGATTTTTAATATCTATATTACAACTTTACTAACAAATATTATTAATTATCATTTCTTTGAATTTCATTGTGCACCTCTGCTCTCATTTACACAATAAAAGTCAATAAACCAATTCATCTCTCTTACTTTCAATGTAGATATTCTTCACATTTTTATGTCATTTTATGGTAAAAAAAAAAAAGAGTGAAAGTAAATAACAATATAGGTGATGAAAAAATATAAGTACACAAGAAAAAAGCGAAAACGAACAAAAAGAATCTTCGAAAAGTTATAAAAGGACACTACGAATTATCCTTTAATTTAATTTAACTGACACATAAAAATGAATGAACGAATAAAAAGAAATCCCACCTTAAATAAAAATAAACAAAAACCAAAAAAAAAATTCTTTTTTATGATCTTCCGTCATGTGTCTTCGAAAGGATATACATACATATTATTATATAGTATAATTATTTATATTGGATTGATGTTGAAATATTTTTTTCTTTCTTATTTTGTTTGTTTTCTTTTTGTATTTTCATTCATGTTTTATGAAGAAAAAAAGGTGAGATTTTATTGTATAAACTTGTTTGGTAGTGTTTTATTATGAAAATATATTTTTATTTTCCATTTTTATTACATTTTATATACCTTTGTGTCATTATATAATATATCGGAATACATTGATATAATTGAAAATATAATATAAAATAATACTAGCTATGTTAAATAAATGTTAGTCAGCAAATTGCTAGAAGAAACTAAACCAAAAATGGTCAAATTTATTACATTACTAAGAATATAATTTTATTTTTCAATTCATGTGATATGAATATCCTGATGTAGACATCAGACAGGATGTTAAATTAAAATAAAAAAATATAAAAATATTTATATATTATATATAACAAATAAGTGTATATTAAAACAAGTTACGGTTAGAACACGAATATCGCCTCGAGTTTATTAGAAAAATTCTAATTTTAAAAATTTCTGGAAGAATTATTTTTGTTTTGTTGGTATTGGGTGGGTTGGGAAATTTTCAAAAAATAAAACTGCAAGCACGATAAGTTTAACATACCGTTAGCGATTTGTTACAACAAAAACCATCTTTTCAATACTACTATAACCACCCAAATAGTAGCATATTCGGATGATATAAAACTAATGGCAATAAACTGCAAATGTATGGCAGAAGAATTTGTGCAACTAGAAATCGAGACAAAAAAGTAGGATTGAAAATCAACGGAATCAAAACAAAATATTTAAGCATTCCAAAAAAAAGAGCAAATAAGAAGTTATCAGAATATAACAATCGGTTGTACTACTTTGAAGGAGTTACAAGCTTTGCATACCTCGGAATAACAATAAGAAAGGATGATAGTATGCAGTACTGCAGTAATAACAAAATTCAGGCCGGAAACAAATGTTACTATGTAAACAGAAATTTGCTACAATCAAAGTATATTATGAATAAAAGTAAGATGACATAGATGACATAGATGACGATATATAAAACTCTAATACGATGCGTAGGAGAAAAGCCTACATATATTTCAAAGAAAAATCTCCGAAAATAGAATAACAGCGAGATTAACAATATAATTAAGAATGAAGGCCGTGTAAAGTTGGTAAATGCTCAAAGACTAAGATAGGATGGCCATGTAATTAAAATTCATGATACTCGAAAACAGGCAGTGGTGTTAAATAGAAATCCCGAAAGTAATCGTGTTAGGGGAAGGCCTAGGAAAGTAGGAAGACAATGATCAAGATGATGCCGAAGAACTACAAAGCCCGAATTGGAAACAAGCGGCGAAAGATCGACTCTGTTAGAGGAGTATTGTGATAAAAAAACAAAGCTAACTCAGAGTTGTATCGCTATATAAGATATGAGCAGTGATTAGCAATAACATTTTGTTTAAAATAATTTTATTATTTGTATTTGATTGTAGCTAATTATTTTATTAGGCAGTCTTTACTTAATAGATTTTGTTAGTGGATTTTATTTGATGTGCAAAAATTATATAAAATTTTATTTTTAAAGTTTTAATGGTAGATAATATTATGTCAAAAAAATATCCACATAATATGTCAAATATTAATAAAATGATAAAGTTATAAAATAAATTTTTATTTGCAAACAAAAATTGTGACTTAACAACTGACAAAAAAAGAATCTATTTAATGAAATTGTTTGATGAGAATAGCAAAATATAATTATTTCTGCATCAAACAAAATCTGACACAAAATTCTGTTGAACATTGTTTACACGTGAAGTTTTTTGTTAAACATTCATCAGATCAAACAAAATCTCATATGTAAACGCTGGCATAAGATTTTTACTTTTTGTCAAAAGAGTTTTCTTGCGATTATACCTTAAATAAAGTATTAATTTTAAACAGGATGTTTGGCATAGTCTTCTTCTTTTTATATGCATTTAGTGCCTGTTTATTTTTAATATATTTCATCCTCAATGACGACGTCTGGTATTTATACCATCTCTTCGGTAGTCTTCTTTGTAGACATTTGAAATTGATTTAAACATTCATGACTACCATCGTTAGCCAACCTTCTGATATTTTATTTTCGTGATCTCTTCAGTGTTTTCGTCTATTTCGATTCCAACGAACAATATCTTAAATGTCCCATGCTTCCCCTGTTTCCATTGCTATCTTTCTTTTCTCTTAATTTTCGCATTTCTGTTTTGCTATCTTTCTTTTCTCTCATTGTCCGCTGCTGTTTCAATAGCGTATGTTAGTATGAGTCGAATACAGCTTTTGGATGTTCGTGTTTTCCTTTCTATTGCATGTATTTGTTCCTCCATATAGCATCCCGCAGATAACCTGAAATGGCTGCAGATTCCTAATAGCTATATGTTAATTTTGTATATAGTCAAAAAATAAATTATAATCATTGGTGAAAATTTTTTAGTGTACCTACGATCGTAAATTGTAAAAATAGATTTGTATAATGGAATTAGGGCATATATAAGTAAGACATATATAAGTAAATAATAATAACGATTAATGTTGAATTAGATTTTCATTAGAATGAAATTTCATTTCACTATCATTTTTTTTTTATTTACTAAGTTTATTCATTAGTATTCAATCAATTTATTACATTATTTTTTATATTTTATTAAAAAAAATTCTAATTATAATATTTTATTCAAAACTATTTAATCTTCCACTTATAAGACAACTAGTTCGGGTCGGCTCGACTCGGTATTTCGCTCGGTTCGGTACGGCGATATCAAATATGTATTAGTGTTAAATATTATAGCTATTTATAAGGAAAATATATATTTGTGTTTTTTCAATAATTTCATTTTGCTATTGTTTATAGTTTCAGCTAGAACTGCATCATAATGGTATTGAGAAATAAGAAACATTCCCCCAAATGTTTATTTTGCTCATAAAAAAAACTCAATAGCAAGCAAGATTTAACATTTAGCAACTTCGAGCATTTACTGTAACTCAAACTTATATAATATTTTGAAATTGGACATGACATTAAAACGTTAATTTGCATTTATGCGATGTAACGTGTATTCTACCTACACTAGTTGAATATCATATAGGTTTTGAAAAAAATTATAATAACTTGAATTGAACTTAATATTATGAGGATGAACATTTTCGTGGAATGTTGTTTCATAAAATTTTTCAATTGAAATTTATATACATATAATATTAATAATGGATAAAATATTTTTTCAGCTTATTTACTATTCAAGGATATAGCGATGGTATTAAATTATTTGGATTGAGCTTTTCATTTATTTACAGAACTAATATTTAAATTATTGGGAGTAGGTACCTAAAATATTTAACTATGACAGTCTCTTATCCGAAATTTCAAATGTAATTAAATTTGATTCTTAATCTGAGTTCAAAGATCGGTTAGAATTTGTATTTGTGAAATTGAACTGAGTACCTACTTAATATGGTAGGAGAAAACTATACTAGCAAATCGCAAGTGGTTTCAGGTGGTACTGTTTAATAATTGAAAGCTTTTTTGAAATCTAGCTTATTTTATTCAATCAATAGATTTTAATATTTTCACTAAACCTAACAGGTACTATGGTTAGAATTTAAAACTAATTTTTACAAATTGAAAATCTTACTGTACTGTACAAATGTCATATCATTTAAATGATTTTTTGAGATTTCGATAGTCGGGAAAAATTAAATGAAATTTGAAATTTAAGTGATATGATCTTTTTTTTTTTGAAACCGGCAACACCTTTTCTTTTGACGTGTTTTGATTATCTATACTTATGAAAGGGAAAGTTTGTTTGCTTGTTTGTTCGCTATACACGCCCACAGTTTTAAATATAGAGTTCTGACATTTTGCACAGTTATTCATGGTCAAAAAAGGTACCGGGCGCAGTACTTTACAAAGTCAAAGCCATCAGATTACAGGTTCGGGTTGCTGCGTACAACTCCTAGCAAGTCTCAGGAATATTTCCAAAACCAATTGTGTTACAGACATGAAAATTTACATTTACATACTCTATCAGAAATGTTTCAAAAACAGATTGTGTTACAGACTTGAAAATATATTCATAGGTACTCTATGAAAAATAAACAAATATGTATTGTCCTGACAAAGTATTTTCGAATTTTAGAAATCAGTATATAAATTTATATGGCTATGTTAATCAGAAAATATTGCAGAGTGTTCCAGTGTCCGATGTTTTCCTCCACATCGATAGATACAGTTATCGATGAAAATGAAGTTGTTCCTTCTCATCAATTGGAATTAAAAATAATAGCTTCAATATTGGTTCTACGAAAGTTGAAGCAGCCAAAACTATGGTACTAGATTAAGAATAAGAACTTTACATCCTCATTTCGTTTAAGCACAAATTCCAATTGATTGTGGAAAAGGTGAACATATCTTTATTTCAAGAACACCCCAATAGCAAAGAACGTATTTGCTTATACTTCATCAGAAAAGCCCAAATTTTGTTTACAAAAAAATAATTTTAATATAAGTATACTTTAAGGTGTAGTATTGTTGATGTTGTTATCGTAGTGAAAAAAAAATATTAGAATGTTTTTGATAACCCAATTTTTTCCAATTCGATTCATGAATCACACTTCATTGAAGTAAATTAGATACATTTTGTGCTCGACCCGGACAACGTCTGCTAACTTTGCTAGTAATTAAAAAGAAAAAAAATTTATTGCGAAGAAAAAAGTGAAGTAAAGGAAGAAATAAAAGTTAAGAAAAAACTAAGTTAATGAATAAAATTTAAAATGTGTTCAATTAAATTATTGAATTATCATAAGAAAAAAGTATTAATGTGTAAGTACCTCCTTCAGTAGCTATCTATAATATAGCCTGATTCTGCATCGAAATAATTTAGGTGATAGCGGATGGATATGTGATTGGAAACATACATATCCAAAAGGTTTGTTCAATATGTAAATTATAATATTGAATAGAGTAGAGTCAATATATGTGTATTCAACGGGATCGTGTCATATGAACTACATCTTCTAGATGGTGACTGGTGGAAAGTGCCAAGTTCAAGAAACTGAGCAGCCTCCAGTAAAAATAAGTCTGGGTCCAATCTCACACAGCCCTCGAAATTTTTTTTTTTAACTTGTCTTCAGTACAATGGCTCATAAGCATGATGCAAACAAGAGGTCCCAAGTGTCGGGACCGAAGACCTTGAATTTTTTTTTGTCCTCAGGACAATGGCTTTTAAATGTGATGAAGACAATAAATCCGAGGTCCTAGGAATTGGGGCTGAAACCCTATATCACGGCTTTAAATTGTATTTTTCTGGGAAAAAGTTATTAATACTTATTATAAATATTTTTTAAAAAATTTTCGGATTGGTATAAACGATTATAACAAAAACATTTTTGGCCTATATTGACATAAACGATTTGATATCCTAGCACAAATGAGATTTATTTTTGTAATGAGAACCTCAGAAAATAGTTTGATATAATATTTTTTATTTAAATTGTTTATATAAATAAATATATCTAAAATCTAACTAAATGATATTAATTCACAATCAGGCTTCTTCATTCGTTTTCCTTAAATTTTCCCTTTTAAGAAGCCAAAAAAATTTTTTACATTAAAACTATTACAATAAATTTTCGAACCTCGCCATCAACAACATAAACTGAGTCAAATAAAAATTAAATTAAATAAAAGTTCTTTAAAAAATTAATTAAACTACAAAAAAAGAAAAATTTTTGTTTTTAGTTATTAAATTTGAAAAGTAAATTTTATAAAAATCTTTCATTAAAATACAAACTAATTTTCTATATTTTACTTATTTTTTTTAAAGTTTATAATCCTATTTTCATTAAAAAGTTTTTAACTTTATAACTAATATTTAAGTTGACACTGATATTTGTGGATTTCCATAATGTAATAAAATCTTTGCCATTCTCTGAATTATGTTAATTATATTCATATATTTATGTATAAATTTATTAAGAATGAATGTTTGTATAGGTAATTTAAATTTAACTACTTTTTTTACAAAAGAAAAAAAACAAAAACAAATTTAAGATATAATAATAATATAGAAGTCCTTAGAATGTAGAAAACTCGATCCTTAGAGGAAATTATAAAGGTGAAATATGTATGAAAAGTTTCCTGATTTTAATTAAAATTCAAATGTCCTTGAACTTTTCTTTCATTCTATATATACCTCCTATAGTATAGGTAACATTTTATTGTACTATAAGTAGGTACTACACTTTGGTTTTATAATGAAATTTAAAAAAAAAAAAAGCAGAAATGAAAAAAATGCATTTTCCATTAGAATAGAGTCTGCAGTCAGAAAGCGGAAAGAATCAATGCATTGTTGAAGAAAATAAAAAATATTTGTTGATGACTTTATGCATCACAGATCAACATCCTGCTGTGAATTTTCAATTGACTATTGTACATTATGTATGAATGAATGTATGTTGGTATGTTAAATTTCAGGAAATTCAAATAAAGAAAAAAAATTTAAATATCGTAAATTTTGTGGAAATGAAAAGTTAGTCATGTTTATTAGACCAAATTTAAGTGCATGTACAATAAATTCTAAATCACTTTGGTAACAAAAAAAAAAAAATATTATTTTATTGTGAGTAGTGATTTTATTTCATTTTATTTCCTTTTAATTTAATGAGTATAATTATATATGGTAATTCGCGAAATTGTAACAATTAAATATTATTTATATTTAATTTAAAATAATTAAAAATACAAGTAATTTGAGGCTTGCTAAGTATTGTGTCTAATAGGATAATATTTAGTCTAAATTAATTATTCAGTGACTAAATTAAAATGTAAGTAAAATATCAAAACTCAGCTTGTATAACCATAACTCTGATAAGCTGATATTGTTGTTTTTTGCATGTTCTCAGAGCTAAATATCAAGTTATATCTGTTTAACCTTCACTTGGGCAGGATTAACGTATGTTAATATTCACTTTTTTACTTTTGCATAAAAACTTCATTGTTTAGACGATCTTAATGAAATCAGAGATCAGTGCCTAATTTTTGTAGTAGATATTGAATATATAAAGAAAAGTTCGGAGAAACGTGTCTATATCTAATTTTTCGGCAATTTAATTTTTTTTCTTCGTTGTTGGGCAAGATTAACATATGTTAATATTTTTTTTATTCATACAAAATGTATGGTATTCTATAAATTTTTTGTAATTATTTCGATAAAAGTTGAAAAATAAGATAAAAGGTTCTGAAATATTTTAAATTGAAATAGAAATATACTAAAATTAATATATTTTAAAAAATAAAATAAATAAAACACCAAAGGTTTTTTGAAATAAAAATTTTGTTTTGAATTTTATTTTTGGTATGTTATAAAAAAGAAAAATTCTGTTACGAAGTTAAATTAAAAATTTATGTCAACCATTGATGTATTGAAAATTGCGGCAAATGTTTCACAATCAGTCACATTTTTTGTTAATGGATGCGGACCTATTGATTTTTCTCGGAAAATATTTTATTGTCTGGCTCTTTGATATGTTGATGGAATTTTATTTCACTTTGTGCCATCCTTTCCAATAAAATATCGATTTGATTGTTTTCTTCTTGTACTTCTGATTCATCATCTAGTGACTCATCCTCAGAATCATTACCATCACTAACGTCTAAGATGCATTTTTTAAGCATCTGATTCTTCATTTTCATATTTGTCATCATTATCATCACTTTCGACTCTTGAGAGACTGGCAACTGGTTCAAATACTATTTCTTCAGGTGGTCCTACATCAGCCTCTTCATCATCTAACACATGTTCCACCAATCTAGAGCAATATGTTTGTTCTTCTTCGAACGATAACCTGTAAAAATAAGTTTTTTGGAACTTTTGTGTGCATTTTTGTTTTTTTAATTTTTTTTTTTGATTTTTTGTGTTTCTTATAGTAAACCTCAATAAAAAAAACTGTCATATACCTGTAACGGCATTTTTTTTAAATTTCATATATTTTGAATAGTTTTGCTTGATTAATACGAAAATAGAAATTTAAAAAATGGGTTTTTTGAAGAAAAACACTCATTTTTTGTGGTTTTTGCACTCTTACTAAAAATTTCAAAATTTACTTACCTGCCTACCTGAACGGCACACAAAATTTTAAACTCCTCCATATTATTCCAAATATTGAAAGTTCAATAAATAATCTTTCCAAAATATATATATTTTATTTAATTTTTTTATTTCACTGAAATAGACACACTGTTGTTGTCGGAACTACGAACTCTGTTATAAGTACCTTGTAACAGACGGAATTCCCTAGTAGCACTTCCTTTCTCTAAAATACCGGTATTTCCAAAAAAATATCTTAGAGGATAGATACACATACAAAAATAATCATAAAAACATAAAAATCAGTTATTTTTATCAAAAAATTCTCCATACAAAATATATGCAAAAACCAAAAATATTAACATACGTTAATTTTGCCCGCTTACGTATATTTCATTTGTCGCCCAAGCGAAGGTTAAATTCCAAGCCGGCATAAAGAAATTTGAACTTTAAGAACATTCAAAATACAATTTGCAGAAATTTAGGAAAATGTTAATACCTGCTTAATAATGCTAATACCTAATTTTTCAACTTCCTTTCCTACAAAACAAATCTGTCTCATACTTTTCTGCTTGTCTTATTATATACTGTACTATCTTAGGTACGTAAGTACTAAATGTAATATTTTCCGAATGCTTTAACGGTTTATATAAAAGCAATTAACATCAATTTAGGATAATAGATTTAAAACAAGGCTGTAGTCTTGTCCAATATATTTTCATTTAACTCATTCTGAATAGATGATGGAAAAAATAGTCGTAACAAATTTAATATCACCTAGAGTTTTACAAGATTTCTCATTTATATATAGATGATGAATTATTTATGTATATTAAATGTTTCAAATATTATTTTAGAATTAATATTAAATTTTCATTCAATAAACTCAGAGTGTTTTGCTAGGTATAATCCATCGAAACAGTTCTACATGACTTGATTTGTTAAAAAATTAATTTTGTTAAAAATAAAATCTGTATTTAATGCCATCATGATAGTGCTGTTGATGACGTTCGTTAATAGTGTTGACCCATATTAAACAGAATTAAAGCTCTACATAGATAGTATACATTTACTAATTTATAGTAAAGAACGCTCAGGTCATTGATAAAACGTTTAAAGACTATGTATTTCTTCCATCTATATACTAACGAATACTCTGTTATAGTAATAAATATTTATATTATTTGAAGGTACATTGATATTATAATAATTAAAGAGTGCAGTACCTACATACAACTAAATTTACTTAAGCATTCCTAATGTCCCAGAGCAAACTGAAAATTCCAAATTCGAAAAACACCTCTTCACATTTCAAAATCTTGATTTCCGTGAATTTTCTGTATAAAAAACATATTTCCGACCCTTTCAGGCAGTTAAAAATATCATCAATCTATAAAGCACACACATTTGATTTAGGTATTCATTTTTTAACTTTAAAATTCCAGCTTGTTCCCCTCTTAAAAAACCAATACATATGTTCTGGAACATGCGATATGCTCAAGTAAATTTAATTGTATGTACTTTAATCTTTAATTATGTATTTTCTTGAATCTATTAACTTTCTGCTTATAATACAAAGAATTGTATTTTTTTTAATACAATTATAACAATATCCATACCATACAACATCTTGCAAAAAAAACAACAACAACAATACCAAACAAAATTTGAAATTCTCATTCCACAATCCACACTTGCAGCAAATATTAAATTGAGGCGTGGTTTCTATACATTAGGACTGGGTACTGCACACACATCTGTATTGAAAGAAATAAAATTAAGCTCTTTTTATTATTTATCGTGTATCGATTTAGGGTTGCCACTTAACAAAAACTTCATATAAATTTCTGAAAAAATGTAACTTGAAGAAAATGAAATATTTGAATATATTCGGATCTAATTTTTTGAATTCAACAGATTTTCAACTCTTTTCAAATTCAGTTTCATTACTTAAATATGACAAAAAATGTCAAATTGGCAATATTTTTTGAAATTTTTTTTATCTTTTCAAGCTCAGTTTCACTACTTAAATATAAAAAAAAAAATGTCAACTTTAGAATACTTTTTGAACAAAAATTATTTTCTTTAAATTTTTTTAGAATATTGAAAAAATATTGATTTTAATATTAAATTTATAAAAAATATAAATTTAAAAAAAAATATATCGCTGTATGAAAAAAGTGTATTCGGTATTATTGGACCTAAGTGGCAACGCTATAATAAATTATAATATGTATAATAATTAAAATAATAAAAGGAAGAGTAGGCATAGACCAAAATGAATTCAAAAAAAAATGTTTACATATGCATATATACATATAATTACTTACCTACTACTCATAGCCATAACTTGAAACAATTATGATATGATTCATATAAGCATCTTTATTTCGATAGACTAATGTGTAAAATTAAAATCGGAATTGATTATATGTATTGAACGCGCATTTTTTTTTTCATTCCAAACATAATTTTTGTTGTTTTTTTTTTATTTACTTCCAATGTTTGATGTACATACATACCTACATATCAGTGACGGGGCGTGGAATTTTCAACTGGGGAAGCACTATAAAAGGAAGCATCAGTTTGCTTTGGTTTTTCTTTTTCTATTGAAATTTTTGCTAATTCACATCTACTTCTCAAAGTAACAATTCTGTTTAGGCAGAAAAACGATCGCTCAACTGAAATAGTTGTTATAGAGAAGTGTTATTATCAATTAACAAAGCTTAGATTCTTTAAAAGAGTTGTGTAATTCTGTTTCAATTAAAAATAATTATATTTCGCAAATACTGTTTTTGTTATTAAAATTTTAATCTGAAAATATAACTTTAATTAAGTTCTGATTTTAAGAAAGCAATGTAAAAAAAGTGTGAATATGAATTTTCCATATTAATGTTGGAAAATACAACGTATACGAATTATAAAATTTTATTGAAAAATGCTGATTACACCCCGTTTTATTTTTGTTATTAGTAGATCAAACATTGATTTACCATCCTTAACAATTCATAATTTTTCCTCAAAACTTCTAGCAGAAAATTATTTGTTCTTTCAATAACACAGTTACAATTTTCTATTATAATTATTTATAAATAGTTGCAAAATTTACAAAATGTACATTAATAATATATGCAAAATGTATAAAATGTACAAAATGTACAACAAATAACAAAATGTTTTAAATTTTTAAATTTTTTAACAAATTAATTGTTTCAAAACTGCATAAAACAAAATTATGGCTGAAAATAAACAATGTAGCATTCAATAACAAAAAACTACAGAATTACTTAACGCATATCAATACCACTCTCTAAAAAAACCCAAAACTACATACATTATTTATATAAATATTAATTCTCATTTAAGTCAACAACCACAATAATGCATAAAATTAATTCATTCCCTGCTATTTTTTTTATTTGTAATTTCATTTTCTGTCATGCGATATTTTGTTGTTGTTTCCCTAGATAATCTATTTTCTATCAGATATTTTCTAATTATATCAGGTAGATTTGGAATGAATATCAGCGACTCAATCAATTTTTTTTTCCTTTTGATTTTTTTTATTGTCGCTTCTCTTATTATTTTGTTGCTGTTGCTAAATAGAGACAGTGTGTGTTGAGTGTATGTTGTATATTGTAAATGAGGAGAATGATATTTAATTTGTCATTATAATAATTATGCAATGTATAATCATTATGGCTATATTGGTAAGAGAATAATGATTTTTAATAGGCATTATTTTTAAATATTTTAAATTTGTGGTTGTTGAATATCTCTTGTTGGCTTGTATGATTGAAAGAATAATAGAAAATAATGATATTTATATGGGCATTATTTTCTAAACATACATAATGTAGTTAATATCATTCTATGCATATATATGTAATTTTTGCTTGAACCTTTTTTTCATTCGATTTGAATTTTTGTAGTTAAGTAATTTTTATATTAAATTAAATATATATATTATATTCAGTTGTAAAAAATAATAAATAATATTTTATTTGGGGAAGCACTCATTCAACTCAATATATGGACGCTTCGTGCCTGATACATATATAATATACATATGAATATCATATTAAGCTCTTATATCTTTCTCTTTTTTGCTTACGTTTTTTTTGCAACCGTATACCGAGAAAGGTGATGCAATGGTTAGCAAATTTTTTTAAAGGAAACCTCCTTTTTATATAAATTTTTTTTAATCCACGTCTAACTAAAATTGATATTGATCAGTTTTACAATAATGTGATTTGTTTTTGCTTTTTTTGTAAAATGTAGATGAATTAGAAATATCAACCCATATAAGTACATGAATGTATTTATAATATAATAATAATTGATAATAAATGATATAGGTATAGGTACACCAAAAATGAATTAAGAAAAAAAGTTTTTACCTATCCATACCTACATCAAAACTATTAAATATTATATTAAACAATATAATTAAGCCAATTATATGTAGGTATATAATATTATATGATATATTATTCATATACAACCAATTGAACCATTCTTCTGGCCTGGAATGTAAAACAAAAATGAAATACTTAGATGATTGGATGAGTTCAAATTGTTTTTGTTTTTTTTCTTTCAAAACAGATTTTTTATTGATTATATATGATTATAGTTACAAACTCATATTATTTTTTTCTCGGCGAAATCATCAAAATAAAAATAAAAAATGAAGGAAAATTATTGAAAATAAAAAAAAAAAAAAAACAAAAATTTTATGCAAATACATATTGCAAATTAGTATGTTTTTTTTTAGTTTTTGTGGTAGGTACAGTTTTAATAAAAACTAAAAATAAAATAAACATAAAAAATTCAAAAATCATATTTAAATAAAATATGGCTAATTTATATAATGTTCGATGTTACCAAGTTCAGAATCAAACTATTACACTAATCCATAGAAAACATTTAAAGTGTTAACTACTGGACGCATCAATCACTGAATTGTTGTGCTATCATTTGTCAACATAAATATACAACACCGTCTAAATAAATAGTTATCTAAGTTGAGCACTTACATAAAGAGAGCGAGTGTTACGAATGTGATTTTTTTTGTATATAAAATTGAAGGGTAACTATGTTATTTCAAATAAACGTAGGAATGTAGGATTAAATAAAACAGTGAATAGTTTTTTCAAAATTCACAAAATTGTCAAAATGTCTATATGTATTAAATTTAAATATGTAGCAATGCTTTATGAAAATAAATAATTTTTTTTTGCTACACTTTAATATAAATAAACTAGGAGCCCCTGTTGAGTAATTATATTTCAAGTTGAATTCAAATTTAAAGTTTTTAAAAAAAACAGTAATTTACGTACTGACATAGACTTCGTACGATATAGCAGAAGCCACTCGTGTTTAATAAAAAGTTTTGTGGTTAGTAAGTTTTATTTAGGACACATAAATACACGTCCCTCATATACTGCTTCGTTTCCGATATATTCCCTATAGTAAGTGGCATTTAGTGATAAAATTACTAAAAATAAAAAGTTTTGTCATTAAAGAGGTACGTATATATATACCTAGATAATACATAATTTTAATAAAAACTATATTATTACTACAAATATCCAAAATTTAGAGACAGTTACTTAAAAAGATAAAAAGGAAGAATTCAAATGATTTGTTTTTTTGTTATTTTTATATTTGTTATTTTAGATGAATTTGTTTTTTTGTTTTTTTTTTTGGCATATGTTCATAGATTGATTTGCAAGTAAATATATTAATTATAATAACTGATTAGTTTGCTTTTGTTTATTATTTTAATAAGATTTCACATATGCATAATGTATTTGCTGAATAATAAAATCTTATTAGTACAAAATTTTCAACTGTGTGCGCATTTTTGTTTTATATACAATCTCATATATTATATATATTAGAAGTTCATTAAGGAGTAGGAGAATCGAAATAAAATAAAAAGGTGTCTACTGCGCAGGACCTTAAATGCTTGTCAATTATAATTATAGATGATTAACATATAGTACAATAAAAATTGGCGGTTAGTTATGAATGTTATGTATTCAAACAAAAATAATAAAATATTGCCTGGTACCTATATACATATTATGTACATAAAAATAAAAAAATTGATTTAAAAGTTTAAATCAAAAATTTTCAATTTACATTTATTATTGTACCTCTAATAAATGCTGTTTCTTCTACTGCAAATGTACACATACTATATACTATGTATTTATATATGAGTGAAGTAGATTTATGTAGATACGTAATTTCATAAAAGTAAAAAAAAATAATTTTGGTCAAAATTGTAGGTATATAAATATGTATGGATTATGTATGAATGTAATTCTAAGACAGATTAAGCTCACAATTCTGCAAGAGAATTAATAAAATTTGGGTCTATATTTTCATTAACCAAAACCGTGTTTGTTTATAAATTAAGAATATTTTTGGTAAATTGAAAAAATAATATAAAGTTAGAGTGCTTGTCAATTATAATTATAGATAGCTACTTTGACTCTATTATGTAAAGATGAAATTGCCTGTCATATGAATTTTTTTTGTTTTTGTATTTTTTTTGTTTTTTTATATTTTTGTTTGTTTTTGTTTTTTATTTTAATAAGAACTCACGAAAAATGTATTCGGTGAATAATAAAACCATATGATTAAAAAAATTTCAACTGTGTGAGCATTTTTGTTTTATATACAACTATTATATTAGAAGTTCAATAAGGATAATTATAGATACTCTAACTCCACTATATAAAAATGAATTTGCTAGTCATATGAACAATTCAACTGATTTTTTTTGTTTTTGCTTTTTTATATTTTTTATTTTAGATGAATTTATTTCTTTGTTTTTATTTGGCATATGTAAATAGATTCGTTTGCAAGTACATAATGTAAATTATAATAACTGCTTTTGTTTATTATTTTAATAAGATTTCACATATGCATAATGTTTTTGCTGAATAATAAAATCTTATGAGTACAAAATTTTCAACTGTGTGCGCATTTTTGTTTTATATACAATCTTATATATTATATATATTAGAAGTTCATTAAGGAGTAGGAGAATCGAAATAAAATAAAAAGGTGTCTACTGCGCAGGACCTTAAATGCTTGTCAATTATAATTATAGATATTTCCTACAAATAAATTTTTTAAATTGTCAAAATAGCAATTATCAAAATTACAGAATAGAAAATTCAAAACGTTGATGAACTGAATAACTGATAAAAAAATTGGAATAACATCTCTGAGTCTTTAAGGATACTTGATTTTGTAATCCCACTCAGGATATTCTTCAATGATATGGTGGATAGCTCCCATTATTCGGGGAATGCTGTTTCCAAATGGCGAAGTCTGCTACGCGTGAGACCTTCGCATTCACATAACATAAGTTTAATAGATTATTCCTCTATTTCACATATTCTTCATAAGTTGTTTTCGGTTAGACCCAATTTATAAAGATGTTTCTTTATTAGGCTATTAGGCAGTGTCCTGTTATTATCCATGTCAAGATACGTTATACTTGTTTTTTGTTGAAACTTAGAAGAGTTTTGGTTCTCTTGAGTGAGGGTTCAGGCATGAGCATTTGTGCTGACGATTTTTATGGATCGTTGGTCCAAAAACCCTCAGCTTTTTGCCTTATCCAAACTTTTGATTGCTTCTTAGGTGTGCTCAGAGGAATCCCACAGAACGGACTTGGCCCTATGAAAGGACTGTCCGATGCTTTTCTAGCTAGATAATCTGCAGCTTCATTTCCTGCAATGCCGGAAAATGTTACTCCACAATTATTGAATAATTTAAATTGTTTATTTCTTCTGATGGACCATTCGAAACTTGCTTTTTCAATAGAGTGATTCCGAGCTATTTTATTTATATTTTGAATTCTGTAGATGCTTTTAATTTTGTACTATTATTATATTTGTTTATTTTCTATTCTTAAGTTTTTGAATTTTAGTTTTAATTAATTTACTATGTTTGTAATGAATTAAAATATTTTATAAAAGATAATAAATGAAAAAAATAAATATAAATGAAAATGCCCTAGTACCTAATTTATTGTGATTTTATTTGTTTTTGCCAGTGTTTTTAGTATTTCTAAGCAATCTATACTATACTAGCCTTGATGTTATGGCAAATTCTCTCGCACACAGAGTTGTATAAAAGATGTTCTTCGGCTTGGCAAACTGTGTTTGTAGAGTCTAGGCTTGAATGAATATGAGCTTTTAGGCATGAACTAGTTCTAAGTGTACCACTTTTTTAATTTGTGGATTACCAGTAATACATTTGTGTATTAACCAATGCTCTCTAATGCTTGTGTAACGAATATTAAAATTTTAATATCTTTTCATGTTATTTACTTTATTTTTTACAACAGTCCTCCGCTCATTCTTGAAAGTAGCTAGATCCTAAATGCAAAATATTGTATTGTACTAACGTACTAACTTATCAGTAATTTTGTTTTTTTTTTTTTAACGAAAACCTCTCTATTTTGTTTCTAATATGAAATCTGACACAGTGACAAAAAAATAAATGTATCAATAAATAAACAGATATTGGCAAATTAAGATAAAAATATATACATACATAATTATAAAAATAAAACAAATAGGTAAATACCAAAAATTTAAATAAATAATTATTATATACAAGGAAATTTTTAATAACATAATAGGTTCTGCTATTCGATGATGTTAAAATTAGGATGTACAAAATATTTAACTTCACTCTACCACATTCCCAATAAAACACGTAAAAATTGAAATACGACTATCTACTTTTAATGTAAATAATCTACTTTTCATATTATTATTTTTGGATTTTAATTTTTAATCATTTATTTTCTATATATATACACGTGGTTAAAATACAGAATTTATTTTTTTTGATTACTGTATCTTAACTATTCCATTCGGTTGACATTTTATCGATTTTATATAGCAAAATGTTTTCATATTTTCTTAAAACTCTATATTTATATAATTATTATTATGCGACATATTTTATTTACATTAATTTTTTTTAACTATTCTTTCTTTATTGTTTTACTAATATAAAATATTTTATTTACTTTACCTTTTTGTATACATGTATTATTTTATATTAATATTTTTTCCACACTAATAATATTAAAAAATGATCATATCTAAATATGCGTGCTTAATTCTAAATCCTTTTGTTTTCAAAATAATATAATATTATTAATGAGTTTATAAATTATTATTTTAATAGGGTAACAAAAGGTAAATCTTATTTATTATGATTGTATTATGTTTTGTAGTATCCGATAATGACAACGAAATTAAAAATTTTTAATTGCTAGATAATAAAAATTTAATAAAATTTAGAACTAACTGGGTATGAAAATATAATTTTCATTAATTTCTAATTAAAATATTCGATGTTGTAGATTACGATTACTGGCGTGGTATAACACTAGAAAGTATATTTAATAAAATAATGTTTACCATAATTTTCAACCGATTATCACAACTCTCTGAGCTGCAACTTAGGAACTAACAAACAGATTTCACATTTACACCTTAAAAATCATCGTTCAGCAGACCCTAGAATGCTAGGCATCATTATATACGTTGTTTGTTAATTTCAAATAGGCCTGACAGCTTATAGCTGGATTTTATGTGGACAATTATCGATGGCTATGGTGTGTCAAATAAAATAGTCAACATCTAAGTGTTATGTGCTACATAGACGAAAAACTGAAACATTTTAGAGATCTTCGAACATCTCACGTAACCTGAAACTTTTCATCAAATCTAATGTTCTCTCAGTTCCTATATATATGGATGCGAAACATGAAAAGAATTCTGAATCCAAATATTTGTTAACAACTTATCTGAGACGGATTCTTCAGGTATTCTAGCCAGAAAAATTCCAAATTAATGAATTGTGGGAACGAACAAGAAATTGAAGGAATCAGAAGAATCAATGATGATAGTTTATGAATGCTGTTAATTTTGGGTGAATAGAAGGACATTCCTGTTATGTTTGTTGATATTGCATCTATTCAACCATAATTTAACCTGACATTTTTCATATTTTATAAGCTAATTTGCGCAGTAATTAATTCAACCTACTTTTTTACAGAAATGTCCTAGGTTCAATGCCTGATTAAAGAAAAACACTTAATAGATTATTCGATTTGATCCAGTACCCTTTCTCATTGGGATAAAATAAATGACAAAAATAGGCTCACATCCTGAAAGCTTACATGCACATACAAATAAATAAATTTTTCACCTTTAAGTTTGAATTTGCAAAATCTCTTGACTGGACCATTTCAAATAATTCTTTCAATAAGTTTTTTTTTTCTTTATACAACTTTTAGGGTTCGAAAATATATCTCTTTCTTTAATAATTGTTCAGAATAATTGATTTTTTTCCTTTTAATTTAACAAAATGTGCTTATGCTATATTTCGTCTCCTACTTGCATACTTACATCATGTTCTACAAATGTTTTTTTCGAATTACATTATTTTCCATACAAATCCATACAGATCCATACAATAGTGTCCCGGACTTTAATACAAACTGAGCTGACACTATCTTTACGTTGTAATCTTAAGTTAATTATTTTGGCAAAACAAAATTCACACTTTGGAACTGAAAAAAAACCGTTCACAAAAACCTTACCTACATTTTTGAATTTACATAACAAAATATTTCAATTTAATTTGAATCACTTGTAATTAAATATGATTGCCCCAAAAATCTACCCAGCTAGGTAGGTTTAATCGAATTTTTGAATACTCATGTTGATAAATAATATTTTCTCACATTAAAAATTTATTGTCCTAATTACCAACCACGTTTATATTTAATATTTTAATTTTAAATCTGATTATGATTAACAATCCTCTTAAACTCGCACACTAATTTTATTATTTTTCTTTTGTTTTTCATTGTTTTTTTTTCTCTTTCTGTTTTTTTTTTCCTTTTTGTATAAATAGATTTTTTGTTTTCTTGAAGCTTTTTTCTCGCGGCACGATGATGATGGTGTTTGTATTGTTTTCCTGTCATTTTCGTTGATTCCCATAGGAATAGCAAAATATAAATGAAAAATTTTTCTTCACATACACATACATAAATATATCTATACTCATATGTATTTTAAATACTGGTATATTTTATTATAAGAGAACATAATATTATTATGATTGTAATTTCTAAATCGTGGCTTGTTTAATTCGTGAAAAGTTTTTTTTTAAGAGGTGCTTAATAGCAGACGTTTTGTTTGAATTGGATTACAAGTGAGAATAAGAAGAGGGGAGGAAAATTATATAAAAATTTATAAAATGAGTTAAAACAATCATGAAGATTAAACTGAAAATGAGAAGAGTGGTAGAATTTTCTTCGGTTAATAAAATCTAATCTTGGTATTGGAAATTATTATTTTTATTTCAAAAAGCTAAAAAAATAAACCAAAGTTAGAGGTATTAGTAATCAGTAACGCAATTAACAAAGTGAAGCTTTTAAAAATTCGAATTATAAAATTTCTATATGGAAAAGTATCAAATGTTTAATCAAAAACAAATTTCTCTTCTCTTACAATCTCTCTTCCACATTACTGTGACATTATTTGTTTTTGTCAGGGTTTTAAGTATTTCTAAAAAATCCCATACTAATTGTGATGTGATGGTATATGAATTAGTATAGCTAGTATGGCCTCAATAGCTAGTATGGCTGCTTTGCGCTGTCCGAAGAATGTAGATTTTACGTTTTTTGTAATGTTTTATTAAATTTTCTTCCGCACAGAGTTGTCCTATGGCATGTACTTCGGCTTGGAAAACTTTGTTTGTAGAGCATAGGCTTGCATAAATATGGGTCTTTAGGCTTTTTTCATATACTGCAATTCATTTTCTTGGAGCTGCAGTGTACTATATTAATGATCCTTTATCGAAAGAAGCTGGGCAGGTTTCCCACATCTTTCTGCTTGCCAAGATTATATTGAAATGTTTCTCAAAATTATTTCTTGGAAAACAGTATTCGGTTAATTTTTTTTTTATATTATAGCCAAAACTTAGGTTGTGAACCTTTGAGTACTTGCGTACCGTTGACCATTTGAAAAAAGAAATGATAGTTAAAAAACTTTGTAAATAGTAAAAAATTTAAAGCAACTTTGGTGCTCCTGCCCATAAGTGAGTTATACTCCAGCTTGGGTCGTCTATATGCTTTATAGATTTTTAAGAGGTATCCAGATGAAAAATAAGCTTTGCAGCGACTTAAAAAGCCCAAATATTTGACGGTGCTTTTCGCAATATCGAAAATATGCTCATTCCAGTGCATATTTTGATTCACTCGCATTCCAAGTCTTTGAGTTACTGAATAACTTCTTTTTGAAACCGGAGAAGTGGTTTGAATGCTGTTAGCTTGCTACTAACAAGACAGCTTTGAGTTTTGGAAGTGTTAAACTTGACTGTGTTTGCTCTACCCCAGTCGACAATTTTGGCTAGGTCGTGATTGAGTGCACCAGCCATCATTGTTCTTTTGGACTTGACTGCTGAAGCTGTAGTTTTAAGAAAATCATATGATATAAAGTGGGCCAAAAAATTTAAAATTTTTTTTATATATCGAATTTTTATATAATGCTATGGAATCCCTTGGAGTATAGAATTAGATATGGGTCTAACATTTTTTTATTTTGCGGATTATCATGAGTAATTCATTTGTAGGTATAAGCTGTTTTTGTATAAAAAGATGAAGGAGGTCTAGGTGAAGGTCTCTAATGATGCGTAGGTTAAGGTTGGCCTCACTACTGACCATAGCGCCCTATAAACTAATATTTTGATAAATAAATGCTCGAAATATTGTAGGTATTGTAGTATAAACTTGCAGTACCATGCTATTTTAAGCATGAAAAGGAGATTTTACCTAAGTTGCTGTCAAGAATATAAAAAAAAACGTTATTTTGGAGTTTATTTTATATGGAGATTTGGTTTAGTCCCCCATTCACGACCATATAGGCTTAACAATTTATCGGCTAATTAGGCTTTTACATGTTCAGAGTAAGAGTCTGGTTTCGTTTATTCCAGGGTATTTGAACCCTTTGAAAAAGTCAATCGTTACCCCATTTAGGTTAGGTTTCTTTAATTTGTCCTTAACTCTTCTATTTTATTTGGATTTATAGAGAATTTAATCTCTTGTCATCATTTGGATATACCATGTTCAGTGCCTGTCTTCCTCTAACATCTCCTATGACTTAAACCTTTCGACCCCGAATTTTTACAGTTATAGAAAAAATTATTTGATAATATTTTTTAGATAATAAAAGCCCAAATATAATTCGTAAAAAATATGATCCAATGGCTTTTCCGGTTTAGAACAGTGGTCCATAATGTATCTATGTTTTTTTTTTATATATAATTCATGCATTAGGCCAAAATTCCGGCTTTACACAGACGACAACGAACCCTGTGATATACAAAAGGTATTTACCACTATATATTTCAGATAAGGAAAACTGAACGTTTAGTAGACAAACTATTAGAGGAAGATAAAGATAATATTGTTTATCACTCTCTCCATGTGTTGAGGTAATTGGGCGACCTCTTTTACGCTCGCAGGTGTGGACTGGTAGTTGTCGTATTTTAAAAGAGATTGCAATCGAAATTGTAGATATCATTTCTTCGCTTTTCTGCGTTTCATCAAATCAGCGTTTTTGATTTGGTTCCGAATTTTTTACGTTTTTGCGATATAAAAGCCATTAATTAACTACAACAGCGTTAAGACACCACAACATACCTCATACACCAATTTCTCGATAAAGATCATTTTTTTTTCCTAAAATTCAAACCGCATACCTCATAAGATCAAAAAAAAATAAAAAATAAAAACCAAAAAATGTTATAAAACTTTAATCATAATTCTTTTTACATAATTTATATTATAAGAATAACCTAGTTATCCTTAAAATAATAAATAATATTATCATGCATTTTTTTTCTTCCCATTTAATACGAATAACAAGGATAGTATTAAAATATTAACATATTCATTCACGTATAACATCATAAATGTTATTACAAGGACTTTTTTTTATTTTTTTTTTTTATTTTGTATGCGCGGTTTTTTAGTGGAATTCATTTTTCATCGTTTCAGTTTTTTTCTTTTACTTTAGATTTCCTTTAGCAGATTTTATTGCGAATGTTTACATAGTCATTAATTGTAAAACAAAAAAAAAAAAGAAAAAACAAAAAAAAAGAATACCTTTATTTTTTGATAATTGAAATGAAAGACAAATTACATTTGCAAAGGAGAGACTACAAAACATAGAACGAAAGCAAAAGTTTACTTTTTTTTGTATATGTCTTGACATCAAAGTTAATTAAAATATATTTCGTTTTTGTTATGTCATTTTGTGGTCTAGTATGTTATGTGTTCCAGATCATATTCCATAAACTATGCAGATATAAATAAATTTAACTGTTATGGGCGTTAGAAAAGAAAAATAAAAAAAACTATTTGATCGGCACACTTGACTACACAGTAAAGGGCGATTTAGATTACTAAAATTTTGTAATAGTGGTTTTCAAATAGAGTTAACAGAGTTTGAAATAACAAATAAATAAATTCATTGGCATGATACAGAAATATTTTTATTATCATCATCATTGTCCTGCAACCGCATAATAAGTTCTTCAATCGTCTCCTAACTTCGGTCTAACCTTTCAGTTGCGATTACGTTCTTTGTTGAGTTATTGTTATGGCGAAGACTATTATTTACCATGTATTCCTAGGTCTTTCGACGAAACGTACAACCTGAGGACTCAAATCGTCTGTTTTCATCAGATTATGTTTAATCTAAAGCTGTTATTTTCTCTGCCAGATCTACTCATTAAATTTATTTTTCGTTTGTCATTTGTCACAATGCTCTATTTAAAATCCGTAACGCAGAACCGGGGCTTTAAAAATTTTGTAAGTAAATTTGAACAGTAGTAAGAACATAGCTTGGAATAAAATTTCATATAGGCTCAAATTAAATTTCAAACAATTTTAATTGGTCGTTGTTTACGTAGAAAATTTTATACTGTTATTTTTTTTTTGTGCAAAATCAAAATATTTATATAGAAAAAATCAATTTGAGTTAAACAAAGAGACCAACACGTTGTTTTTTTTAAATCACGGAACTAGTTTCATCGGTGTGCTGATATGGGTTAACTTACATATAATGATTATTATGTACTAAATTTTATTTTTGACAACAATGTTAGTTTTTAGATTTTGCTTTACTTTTAAAGTCATATGGAAATAACATGACATTTTCTAGAAACTCTTTTGCGTTATTTAAGTGTGTACAAAAAAATTTATCTTCAAAGTCTTCCTATATTAAATTAACTTTTCCTTATTTAAATCCTTTTTGATATATGAAAACAAAAGCAATCGTAAATAATAAAGGAAAAAAATGTTTTTAAATTAAATTTACGTTTATTAACTGAAAACTAAGAAGAAAATATTAATTATTCCCTAAGAGTACCAAAAGCAGTTTTTGATTAAAGAAAATTACTTCAGAATAATTTAATAGAAAATTATTTCGATTTTCGATTTAGGTGCGTTTATTATATTTTAAGAAAATTAGAATAGCTAGCAATGTAATTCAAAGAATGACATGGAAGTAGTACTGTAATAAGACTACATAATTACAGTTGAAAATATATGTATATGTTTTTAATTCATTTATTTAACTTTATAATCTATCTATAATTATAATAGACAAGCATTTAAGGACCTGTGCCGTAAATAGGACTTTTTTATTTTACCTCGCTTCTCCTTAATGAACTCCTAATATATAAATAAGTTGAAGTTAGCAAAATGAGTTGAAGTTAAATTAATAATGGTTATGTTCTCAATTAACAAAGGAAAATTGTATTATAAAGTCTTGGAGTAAAAAGAGGAAATAATCACAAAATCATAATTTTCTGATGACGTAACATCTATTAACAACTCAAATACATCACTTTTCTTTAATAATTTATTTCTAATGCTACTACTAATGTACTGCCCTGAGGGAAGACTTATATGTTACAGATTTATTCCTGCATTCAAGTGTGTTAGTTTTATAAATAATTTTAAATATTAACGATCAATTTTGTACGCCTTTAATATTATGTTTAAATAGTCTATTTATTACAATTTTTTTTGTGAATATACTCATGCTTACCAACTTTATGTGATATTGTAGTTCTTCTTATGAAACAATCTATTTTGCAAACATAATGGTTCGTACGAACTGTTCCATTACTGCTTATTGAAGGAAGAATCGAAAACAAAATCAGAACAGATTATGGGTGAATAATATTAGAAACTGAACCGGACTAAGAACAATTAAAGAATTGGTTCACACAAGCCTGATGTAGTTGGCGAATTTTCAGATTAGTATAACATTGATGATTGATAAGACCCAAGTGGTTGATAAGTTCTCAACAAAAAAATATACTACATTTATGATGAGTCAACAAAAAAAAAATATCAAAATGATCGCTTAGCTTCCAGAAGTGCAAATAGGAGTAGAAGAAGAAATAAATCCTTTTTTATCTTACTTTAAATATCTTTTATTATTTTTAGAAGTGTGAGGTAGGCACTATTGGTTGCCGACAGTACGCCGACACACTTAGACCAGTAGGGTCCATTGTGATATTTTCAGGAGTGTTAATCGTCCCAAAAAAAAAACTCTTTTTGTTAAATTTTGTTTTTCTCTTGTTTAAACAAGTGCGCACACAGTTGAAAAAATTTCTAATCATAATAGTTTTATTATTCCCCAAATACATTATACATATTATGTGAATGGGAGTTCTTATTAAAATAAATAAACAAAAACAAACAAATCAGTTATTATCTTGTAATGAACTTATTTAGATAATACGTCAAATTAAAACATAAAAACAAATTCATCTATAATAAAAATATAAAAACAACAAAAAAAAAGTTAGTTGAATTCTTAATATGACCGGAAATTTCATCTTTACATAGTACAGCATCTATAATTAAATGAGAAATCTATGTCAGTACGTTAATTAGTGTTTCAAAAACTTTAAATTTGGCTTCAACTTGGATTATAATTAATCAACAGGGGCCCCTAGTCTTATTTAAATTTTACAGTAATATTTCACTATTATATGATTGTCAATTGATCAGCACAGTTCTGATCAAAATAGTGAGAATTTGTCGTTAGACTATTCATAAAATATTCTGCTTACGTCTGAAATTAAACCTTTTGAGTACATGTTGGTCTCTGTATTGTAGATATGATGCGAGACCATTCCGAAGTATTTTCATATATCATTATATTTTGATCTTCTTTGTTGCTATGTCTTCATTAACCGATTCTACTTTTAAATCCTATCTAATTTCTTTATTTCTGTCGAACCATGGTGTATTTACTATTGATCGCAGTGCTTTGGATTGAACGCTTTCCAGTATTTCAATGTTGTAATTAATTGTGGAATTCCACAGTTCTATAGCGTAATACCAGATGAATTTCAAGACGGAATTGTATAGCTGCAAATAACGTCCTTTTAACGACTACAGACTGTTAAAATTCAATTTAAATTTCATATTTTTGTTGATAAAAATTTGCTGTCTCCAATTTAGAAGTCTATCTAAATCTATACCAAAATATTTTGCAGAGTTTGTATGTGTTAAGTTGGAAATATGTTTTGTAATTAATTTTTTAAGTTTTCGATTCTACATTTACTTATTTTTTTCTATATTTCAAAAATGTAAGTGGCTTAAAATTTTAGTTTATTGAACTATAAAATACAGAATGCCTGCTCAATTATGACTCTCGTAGAACTGAACCGAAAATTAAAATATAATTACTGTATATTTAAATTGCCATTAGCTTTATAAGGTCTCATATTAAACACATATTTAGTAACAGATCCAAACATATGATTGTCTAACTGTTTACCTAACGCTCTAATTTGGAAAACCTAGGCATAATGTAATATTCCTGGCCAACCAAAAAAGCTGGTAAATATTACTTCACTAAAAAAAATAAAAATGTATGTACTTTAAGGATCTGAATAGAATAAGTTTTTTGATTTAAATAATTTTCTGATGAAATATTTGGCGAATCTATTGATATGCAGTGCTTAAGAGTTTGTATTAATAAAAACCGCAAGCCCGAATCCGATTACAAACATTTTTATTCAAATAAATATTTGTACAAGGAATCAAGCATAAACAGAATCGACAGTTTTATGATAAATCTCTTCGAAAACATTATGTAAGAGCACAAAATACTCCAGAAAATAGTTTAATATCTCATATATTTTACCACAATGAGGAGTACATAAAAAAACTTTGCGCACAGGATTCATAGCCCCTGAGCATTTTATATTTCTCGATCAAAATGGTTTTATCCAAAACAAAAATCATGTCCCCATACTATATCACTATAGAAGACGGGCAGTAACTGGACAACATTAACGGAGATAATCTTCAATATGATATGACCATACCAGACAGAGACAAAAACATTAAAAGAGCATATTGGTGGTAAGAAAGTACATTCAATTAGTATTAGGTAATAAACATGTACATTCTAGTTTTAATAATTAGTTTAAGTTAGTTTAGATAGGGTTGATTATTAGGTTAAGTTAGATTAGTTAGGTATAAGTTAGGTTTTATTTAAAATAACAAGACATAATATTGATTTCTTTAGACTTTTTTTTACAATATATTATGCATATAAGAAAGTAGTATGTAAGCATACAATAATAATTATGAAGGTACGAAAAACAAATTATTAAGCAATTAGAATTAACATAAAATTAATTTAAATGTTACTAGTTCCATTATAGCCGTTTTTCTTCAACTTTTTATAGGCTATTTAAAGATACATTTAAGTTTGTATGTTAAAGGCACATAATAAAAGTTTAATTAAAAAAAAATCTATTGATATGCTTACTGTCTATAGATGAAACGACATTTGGAAAGCTTTTACTATCACGTAAACTATTTCAGTACAAAACCATTTTAGTAAATTCGTCTAACTGTATAAGTATTAAAACCGGATAATTTTGCATTTAATCGCACTCAGGAATACACCTTATAATATGCACAATAACACAGTATTGACAGAACTTTACAGATTCATTAAGAACAATAAATTTTTATAAACATAAAAGAAAATTTTACGAGATAAAAGAATATTTTCATTTCCATCCAATAAACAAAATTAACGAATTATTTAGAAAACGAGTTCTAAATCTAAGTAACTACGTAAAATTAATTTAATAAAAACCCATATAAAATATTTTAACATACATTATACTAGGTACTGCAGAACAATTTAGATCATACTTTCCAACGTAAAAACTAATTATTAAATCCATCCTCAACAACTTGTTATTTAGCAGATTTATCCTATTTTGTAATGAAAAATATTCCTCACCAAAAATTACTTTGCCCTTTAAAATTATACCCAATAATTTATTCTTTTCTGATGTTTGTTATTTTCCTGAAATCTCTGGCATTGCTATTAAAGTAAAATCAAAAAAAAAAAATGTTCAAAGTGAAAAAAAAAATGTATATCTATTTAAAATGTATTATTATACATATTTTATAACGGTACCTGTATATTTTACGCAAAGTGTAAAAGGTTAGATACATTAAGAAAACGTGATTGCAATTTATTATTTTAGAAATGTTGGTAAATATATTACAAACCATTATGTATGATGAGGAGTTAGAATTCAGTATTCCACCTGTTTATATAATTTGTATTCTATTGTATTTATGTATGAATATAATATCTTTGTATTTTATGATATGATATAAATAAATAAAAACATATACTCTCATATTAATAGGAGTAGAAAATATATGGTGAGAATTGTGTCATAAATGGAATCGCCTGAAAAGTGCTTATTTTTGCATTTTCTGAGAATTGTTTTAGATAATATTTTCATTATTATTATAGTAATCCCCTTTCTTGTGACGATCTCAAACTTTTGAAGAAAGAACTTTTAAATTTGATTATGATGGGGAAAAGTTCAGAGGTAACTGACACGATAAAACAACTAATAATATAAAAGGAAATTTAAGTTAAAATAATGTGGGCACCTTCACATATTGGTATAGCAGGCAATTTGTCAATGAAATAAAGCAGCCAAAACCGTAATAAACCCACCATTTAGCCGCAATTTTTACACCATTTCGCAAAAAACTAAGTAGTTAAAATTACATCAAGAAAAGTTGGACTCGGATGACGTTGTTTAAAAATTATTTCCTCAGAATACTGATTGCAACACAATAGAGATAGACTTATAATGAAGCAGACTTAAGTAGCACTTAATTGTGCATTTTTTATAGACCTCTATCGTGTCTATAGAGTATTAAATGTATTTGCTGGAATTACGGTTGAAATTTTAAGAAAAAATGGATACCGAATTTTGATTTTTTTTTTAAATTTTTTTAGGTCCTTAAGGAGTTTTTGAGCAAGACAAATTTTAAGGAATGCCTCTATATAGAATAAAAAAATTAAATTATATTATTTGAATTGATGGATTCACTCACTAAGAGGTACTCCCAAATGATAGTATAAAAATACTAATTTAGAATTAATTTACCAAGAAAGCCGATATTTCTGGAAGCTAGTGCTTGTAAATTAGTATTATTTAAATTATATCCAATAACAAGTAATAATAATTTATAAGAAAAATAGTCAAATGATGATATTAAAATGCTTGAAATATAAAAATCTTAAAATTATAATAATGATATTGGATAAAATAAGCCAATTTAATTATATCCTTAATGTAAAATCCAGGAGAGTCCATTAACTGTTTCTAAGATGGAAAAGCCAATTGAATTTTATATAGGTAGTGTCATAGCTAATTTAATATTTTTGTTTATTTGTTGCAAGTCACAAACACAACTAAATACAAAGTTACTATCACTATCTGTAGCAAAATTCATCTAAATAAATAACAAACTGTTAGACTAGGCGCAGAAATAAATTTTTAGATTTTTGCAACTGTTTGCAACCGTTTGCACATTATTGGGTTCCATAAACTAATGGCTTGCGTGATAAAAAAGCGCTCACATGTAATTGGCTTCATGTATGAGGGCTATTCATATAAACTCATGAAACACAAATGTGCAATCAAACAGAATTAAGTTGCAAAATTAAAAATTGCATGTCCTGCACCTAACCTTAGAGAGAACACCAATAATGATGCAAAGAAGCATTTGGTTAATTATAGCCAAAGAACATTTATCTATAAAAGACAGTAACAATAATTAATATCAATTAAAAAAAATAGCAGTTGAAGTATTTTGTACAAATTTACCATCTTGGATAACAATGCCAATTTGGGGAAGAAAAATTCACTAAGACACATATTTATAAAATAAGCATATAATTAACTGTCCCTGAAATATCAACAAAATAAAAACATTCAATTGAGTGCATGAAACACAAACAAGTTTATTTAACAGACAAACGGACAAATATTTCTGTCAACTTTTTACTAGTTGTTATTTTTTAAATATTAAAATAAAAATTAAATTATATAACATAAAGTAGTATTGTATTGTTAGACGATATTTTTTCAAATATGCGTATCACATATGAAATACGAGGTTGATAGCTAGTATGAATTCATCAGAATTTGAATAGATCTGAAAATTTAATTTTATTTGTGTATGTGCTTGTGTAACTCTAAATAAATCTAAAAAATAATAAAAGTCAAAATCATTAAAAAAACATTACTTCTATTTCAGCCTAAAGAAATATATTTTAACTATGTTAGCTCTAATATTATTACCACAGTTTGGAAATAAAAGAAGGATAAAGTATAAAAACAGCTTTTCTCGAAATAATTTTTTTTTTTAGATGTTTCCACGCTGTTTCGAAACCCAACTTTTCCTAATGATGTGGAAAATGTATCTGGCAAGACTTAGAAGCAAATCGTGTATTAAGATTTTTTTGTACCTTTGAACGCGAACATTTCCTGTAATTTCAAGCGAGTGAGTCTTACTATCTTTTGAAAAAATTTGATAAGTTTGTAATATTATTATGCTCTAAATTATTATAGAAAGAATAGCAAGTCTAATTGCTAAGTTTTGAAGTATATTTTTAATTTATACAATTGGAATAAAATTTGGTTAGTGCGATTTGAACAATAATTTGAAATATTTGGTTAATATACAAAATCGAACTGCAATACCTTAAAGCAAAAAATATTAAGCTTATGAAATAAATATGCATGTCGAGTATGGATAATTTTATTGCAATTACGAATGGGAATATAATTTAATTAAAAATAATACGAAGGGCGAATTAAGTGCTAGTAGATTTTTTTCGCGTTATTTTTTTTTTTTGTGTTTTTGGTATAATAACTTGGGTACACGTGCAATTACTTTTTGTGCTTAATTAAAGTACGGTACTGCAAGTTTTTGTTACATAATATTTTACTTAAATCTTTTTCAAATTCAGAATCAAATTTCTGGCTTATCAACTCATTAAATTAATAATATTAAAATCTATTCAAAACTTTATATGAAATTTGTAACACAATTTTTTAAAAGCTAATTCGAAAGAAATTAATATAATATACACACACATTTATATACACAATACATTCCATTTGTAGATCAAGATTGAATTGAATTGAAGAATACAAAAGGAAATAACAGATTTTGAATGAAATTAAGGATCAATGATGTAACATAATAAAATGTTTGTGTTTTGAATATAATGTACATTGAAACATAGTTATTTATATTATTGATTAACTTTACGGATGATGGTTTCGTTTTATTTAATCATATTTTGGTTCAAATAATTTATGAAAATATTAATTTTATTTTGTATTTTGAAAATATTCTTTCGTAATTTCTGTGAATTAATGCAAAACAATTACAAAAGAAATTTGGAAAAATAAAATGTTTTTTTTTTCCGGGTTATAATCAATCAAACACCCTTAAAAGAAAAACATATCGGTTTGGTTAATATAAAAATGTGAATATCATTTTATTATTATCAATAATGTTAGTCAATTTGGAAGCCGATTAAGGTAGATTGATATAACAACAATTTTATTATACTTATCTATATCTATATGAGTATTATAATTGGAAAAGTTGCATTAAAAATATTGTTAGCTACACAACTGAGACAATTTCAAGTTTGATATGTATGAGTTTAAACGTAACAAAATAATTCATCCACAACTTATTGTTTAACAAACTTTAAATATAAATTAAATAAAAATTATAATTAGTTATTATAAATAATATTTTATAATATAATGTATTAAATTGTATTAAACAATATTTATAAAAAAAATTTAATACAATTTTGAGAACTCGACAAATCTATTAATCAATAATGAAATACAAATTATTTTATTAAAAAATATAACATTAAAAAAATATATATAAATATTTCTTATATTTTCTTAAAAAGTGTAATTTAGGTTTGACTTAAAAGTCTATTATCTTTTAATTATTAAAATTTAAATATTTTTTTTTAACTTTTATTTCATTTTTTTGTTTCAGGTAGTTTGTTTACAATTATTTCTTAATTTAATTAGAACTAAAACCTTTATCGTTATTTAATTTGTTTTTTTTCTAGAAAATTATTGACACACAATTAATAGTATATTTTTTTATAGCAAAAAAATTTTATTATAATTTTTTATTATTTTGGAAAATGTCGATAAAAACCAAAAAAATTTGTAGACTCTTTTTTTTTTATAACTATACTTAAAACCCTAACAAACTTAAGCTAAACCTAATCGATTGATATATTAAATTATTTTATTCAGGTTTTTATGAACTATTTATCCACCAATAGTTTGTTGATAATTGTTTGTCCTTTTCAGGACTAAACGTGTCATATTTTAATAGACCAGTCTCAATATTCTGCGGGTTATTATTCTATACACTTGCATGTATAGCCCTTCTATTATAGTGATAATATATTACAGCGTCATACTGTTGGAACTATTTATCCACCAATAGTTTGTTGATAATTGTTTGTCCTTTTCAGGACTAAACGTGTCATATTTTAATAGACCAGTCTCAATATTCTGCGGGTTATTATTCTATACACTTGCATGTATAGCCCTTCTATTATAGTGATAATATATTACAGCGTCATACTGTTGGTTTTGAATATAACTTTCAGAGTCAAGATAAATCAAATGTTAGGAGGCGATGAACCCTGCTTTAAAAGTATTTTAAATGTACTTCTCATTATGGTAATTGGACATTAAACCATTTTCAAAGTGTTAAGAAATCTCTCAAAGTGATTACGAATAGTTTTTATTAAAAATCGAAGATTCTGAGGGAGATGTTGTATCAGCGTAGGACCTAATGACCATATCTCAAGGACAGCTAGATGTCCTAGATTTCTAAAAATATATATATTTATTGGCGCATCTTATACTTTAAGGATGAAAAGGACATTTGAAAGTTTCCTTGTTGTTTTGATTTTTTTGTATAAACCCCTTTATATCTGTTGAAAGATTGGGTATTTATATACTTGTTGGGTATTTATATACTGTTGGAAAGGTCTCTCTTTTTGCTATAACTCGTACATACTTTATGTCTATAACGAATAGTTTAGAAAATATAAGCATTTATTAAAAAAAAAATGTTTTTTTTATATTCTTTTTCGCCAATAAACATATATATTTTTGGAAACATAGGACATCCAGCTATCCTTCTCGGATATGGTTATTAGGTCCTACGCCGACACAATAACTCCCTCAGAAGAGCCAAAAAATCTTATAATATTTGCTTTTCTGCACAAGCACTTTAGAGTAAAAATGCGTGTAGTTCGTTTCTGGTTTTCTATGTAGAATTTGCGCAGGCTCTTATGTATTACCTTTCAAATTTTCTGATTTTTAGCTTGAACTAATATTGAATCAAATTGGTTCAGCGTATGAAATATTTGGCCTACTAAGGTCCATAAACAAAGATTTTATTATTCTATAATTTTATTAAAAATAATCATTGACAAGCCATTAAAAGGCTATTTTGTGGCTTTTAACATTGTTACGTGGAAAATAAAATTCAGATTTTGATGAAGGTATACGTCCTAGGTATCTAACTCTTTTTACTTTTCATATCAATATTTTTTTATTAGTATTAATATTATCTGTAGTTCTCATTTCAAAGTCTTTCCAGTGTATTTTAATATTATTATTAACTTTGTTCACTGTGTTTCGGAATAGATCGCTTCACATTTGTATATATATTCATTTTCAGTAACCATACTTTAAAATAGTCTATGGTAAGGTTAAATTATTTTTGAACATTGGTTTAAACCTGTTTTATATTATTTTCTGCAGAGTACAAAATGACATCTTTGACAAATTCGATAGCGATATTATCACCCTTGATATCACTTAGCATATTTAGAATATCTGTTGTGTGGGAGGAAAATAATATTGGGGAGTCTACAGTTCTTTGTTATAAGCCAATATTTTGATATACTGTATCCAGTTCTTGTCAATTATTATTATATATGACTATATTTTGTGCTATATGTACTAATAATTATCATATATTCTGGTTGATTCAATTTTATTGTATAAAATGGTATAATCTGATAACAACTTAAAATAAAATGGAGCTATTCTGTTTAAGACGGCTTAGTTTCTGTCAATAACAGCAGTTTTTCACATTAAACGAGTTGATCAGCCAGTAATTTGATAAATATATGCTCGAAAAACATTGTAGATATTGTAGTATAAACTTGCAGCACGTACTTAATTAAGGAAATCACGAAAAGGTGATACTACCTAAGTTACTATCAAGAACATAAAAAAAACAAAATAACTTATTAATCGTTATCCATTAATTTAATTTATACAAATCAAAAGTGATATTCTTAATTCAATCTCCACATACATGCTTATCCATAATATAAAATACACCATTATCTTCAACAATGCTTGGTTAACTTAATCACACCTTATCACAGTACGAACTTGGTTAATTTAAATATGTTTGCCATTTTATTTCATTGTTTATACCATTTCCAACAAAAATTTTAAGTTGTACATACCAACCATTCTAACATGATTTGATTCATGAGTTAGGAGAAGAAAATACATAAATATACTCATCTGTAGGTATTGTATTGTAATGTACTATTGTACAAAATATGAATACATTCAGACGTACAGAATCCCATAACATATGATTTAATTCATGAATTAACAGGAGGACATACATGCATGTATTTTGAATAGGAATATAATTCTAGTATAGTAGATACCTAGAAATAGGAACACCCAAAAGAAATTTTTCAGTATCTAATCTTGATTTGTTACAATAAAATAAATTCCGATGAATAATAAAATGTCTTTTTTTTTGTTTAAAATTTTAATATCTAACTATAATCTTATTATTTTTATTCAGTGCACAAACTCAAAAAAGGTATACTACCATACCACGTGTGTCAATAACACCACGTTTATTTTTAATAATTTCAAATAATATTTTACTTTATTCTATAATTTTATTTCATAAATGTCAACTTAACACCCAACAATAAAAATAAAACAAAAAAAAATAAAAACAACAATACCAAGAAAACAATAATATTAAGAAAAGTTTTGTGCTTTGTTTTTAAAATCCTTTAAAAATTAATATAAAGTTAAAAAAAAATAAATAAACAACTGATCCTATTGTATAAAAAGTCTGATTTTCGTCCTACATTTAATTTCTTTTTGACATTCTGGTCCTAAGGGAAAAATTTTCTGTATAGAAAAATAAAAAAAAATAAAAGAAAAAAAAAATAATGGAAAAAAATTTCAACGCAATCTGAATTGCTCTTAATAACATTTTAAATTTCTTGTATTCTTTCAATTCAAAACGGTGTTGAGTATTAAAGTAATATGTCTAAGCATACTTTAAATACATGTGCACTGTAAATAATTTTATCAAGGAACAAGATAATGCCTTAAAATTTTACTGCAATATTTTCGACAATTTATTTATCAAATTACTTATCAACTCATTAATAATGTTAATTATATTAATAATAAGCTTTATATAAAATCAGAAGTACCCTATGAAATTTATTAAAAAGTTAAGAACATTTTTGTGGCATTAAAATCAAATATTTTTAGAGATATCAGCTTTAATACAAATACAAAATGTTAAAAAAAAAATATTTGATTATTGATAATAATGTAAATAAGTTAGATTAAGTAAGTTAATCTAGATTAGGTTGTCTCAATTATATATCACAAGCTTCCGGATTGAAATCGCGCTAAGGACATGGATGCATGATTGTTTTATTTTATAAAATTGATAGCAATGCAATAATTTAAAACATTTTGTAACATTTGTGAGAGTATATGACAATATTTTTGTCTTAGCTTGGTTGACACATTTACAACTCCTAAATTTCTATAAAATTTATTTCGGTTTCTATATGAAGAAAGCACATCCCAGATATATTTTTAATGTTACTGATAATATAGAAAATAATTTTTCTAATCAATTACTTATATACTATATGGAATCAATTACAATGCATTTATTGATACCAATTACAAATCAATTGGATTAGTTTATATAATATATCGAGTTCCATTCTACCTCCACATCACGTATTCATATAAATTGTGATTACCCTTAATAATACAATTATGCTGGTGAGTCCTTAAAAATACCTGATTTAATGATTGCATTCAATTACATTACAGCCATTTTTCTATGATAAATTGTGCAGTACCAATCGTTTGAGGACCACTGTTCCCAAATTGCAAAGTTTACTTTAATTGAAACAACCGAACACGTATAGCATCAGATATTGAATAGATTTTCCTATATCACATATTCTCCACAAGTTTTTTTCTTTGTTATGATAATTCTATGTAAATGCATCTTGCATAGTATGCAGCGGGAAATTATAACCTTTACCATGATAACTATAAATATGCTCTATTTAAGCTTAGGGAACTTATAATCTTAAGCTTTTCTTCAGATTGGTATGATCAGTTTTCTTTGTCTCATTACAAGCAAAATGTTGGTCTATAAATCAACTGGATTTTTCTTAAACCAACCTTTAAATTGCATTTTGGTCATGCTTTGGGAATGCTGTAATATAGCCTTGGCTATTTAAAAGGCGCAACCAATGCTTATATATAACTAGGTACGCCCATTATTGTGACTTTATTTATTTCTGCCAGATTATGTGTTCAGGATTTAATATAAAGTAAGACCCACGTTGCTTTGCTATCTGTCGGAATGTAAATTTTATGTTGTTTCTTCTTTTCTTCTATTCCCGGCGTAACATTTGCCGGTTTAGCATTACAAAAAATAACTTTAAAAATACTTTTAATTTGAAAAGCCATTTTATTAATTTAAATGATGCTTTGCTATTTGATTCTTATATGAAATATATTGTTTTCTGATATTTGTATAGAACTTGGATAAGTTTTTCTATAAATGATTTATTTGGAACATGGGTACAAAAATTAGTAGTTTAAATTTTTTTTTATTTCTTAATCGGTAATTTTTTGCGGTAATATTTTCAAACGCTTCACATTTATATTTCTGGATTCCTGTCACTGCTTTTTGTTTTAATTCACCGAGGTGGAAAATTTTACAGGGCAATATTAGCGTATTAATAATATATTAGATGTTAGATTAGATCTCGAAAAATAGGTCTGATCAATAAAATAAAAAGTGTTACACAAATTTGGAAATTACTAAATTACTTTATTACGACGATATTCTAGGAAATTTCATAAAAATCGTACTCAATACTTCATTACGAAGTGTTTTCCATCATTTTGAACTTTTTGTAATAATTTATTTAAAAAAAACCATTAAATTTAAATATACATATAATTAAAAAAAACTGTTGTTGGGTACGACAATTCATTAAATTAAAATTTTTGTATCTTAAAAAGAAGTATGTTTTTATATGCATTTAACATGGAAGAAGCACATAATTTGTAAGCGCGCACAATTGGGACAAAAGCTGAGAAGCCTATATTGGTTAATGGGTAAAGGATCAGAAATTTCTTTGGAAAACAGGGTGCTGCTATTAACCTATAGGATCGTACGGAATTGAACTCTGGGGTGCTGCAGTTAAAACCAACATTAATGTAATTCAAAATTTTTAGAACAAAGTCGTAAGAATGGTGATTGATGCTCCGTGGTTGGTGCTAAATAGTTTAATGCACAACGGTTTGCAAGTTCCGGCAGTACATGAGAAAATATCAAAATACTGCTCAAAGTACAAAAGTGAATTGAAAATACATCCAAACTTCCTGGAAAACAATCGGGTGAGGTACCCACGCCCTAGGAGATTAAAACGTAAAATCCAATGTGACCTATAAAATAATATAATAAATAATAAATAGTTGAGTGTTATCACGGGATACTCCTCTTCAAGGCAGTAAAAAATTCAAATTGAATTGTAATTTAGACACATATCAGATTGTAAATATTAAGAAAAATGGAATGGAAGAAAAAAAAAAACTGATACATGGAGCGAAATTTTGAATTGAAATTTCTAATTGAAAATTAAAAAAAAACTTAAAATATTTTTGAATTTACCACGTCTCTTTTTAAATAACTATCATTTAAAAGAATAATAATGAATATCGGTTTTGATTTCATTTATTTATTTTTTATGAGATTTGTTATCCTACTATTACAATCAACCATCCAAAACATCCGTTGTAAAGACATTTTAAATTTAATTTCCTAGTTTTTGGCAATTTCAATTACGTTTAAAAATAATTAGTATCACAAGAGGACAATTGCAGCCGTCTTTAATATAAAATATCTGTATACGAAAGACAACCCAGTAAGTTGTAATATAAACCTTGACAAATTTTCTTTAAATACAAAAAAAAATGTTTGATATTTTTTCTTATTTAATATAACAACTTTCTTTTTTTTTTAAATTGTTATTTTTTTTTTTGGTTCTGAATAGGGATGTTATTTTTATAAAAATAAGAAATTTTTTTTTTATATTTTTGCCTTTTTGTTTTTACAAAAATTCGACAAATTATATTCTTTAAAAAAACAAAAAAAAAAAAAAATAGGAAAATAATTTTTCATCAAAAACTTTTCTCTTTGGGTCCCCAAATGCCAATCTCATTTTACAAACAACTGCTCCAAAATAAAAAAAAAACATAATATTTTTTTTCATATTTATTTTTGTTGTTTTTCCAATAGAAATTTGAAACCAAGGGTGATTTTAAAAGAACATGACCGCACAATTTTCGATGTCGTTGAAAAAGCAAAAGAAATGTAAAAAAAAATACAGAAAAAAAAATCATAATGAAATATTTTTTGTTTCACCTTTCAGAACCTTTTCTGTTTCTTCTTCTTTTTGTTTTTGTTCTTCAAAATGTAATAAGAATATTATTTCTATGTGTATTCCTTCATTTTTTTTCCATTTTTGTTTCAAGCAATCTTATTTTACAATATTTTGGCCTAAGGTTCTTTTGTAATATAAACTAGAGCAAAGATCTGTTATAAAAAATACATAGAATTTCACCTCACAATAACTAAAGTGGTCTACGATTCTTTCTTCGCTTTTAATTTTTTCGATTTTGTTTCACAAAAAAAAATAATTTTTTTTTGTTTTTATTTTTATAACTCAAAAAAAAAAAAATTTTGTCTTTCTATGTGTTAGAGTTGTCAACAGTGTTAATTTGTAAAAAAAAAAGGAACATAAAATGAAATGCTTTGATTTGAACACAATTTCATTATCTTTTTGTAAAAATCTTTGAAGTGGGAAAATTTATTATAAAAAATTTGATAATTATTATTATAAGTAGGAATATTATTAGAAGAGAAATCAAAATCGCTGTAGAAATAATTCATGTTAGAAATATTTTAATATAAAAAATTTTGTTTAAAGCTTATTAAAATTAAAGTTGTAAAACTTCATTCAAAATATTTTCAAATACGAGCACATTGTGGTTTCAAAGCTAAAACTCACTAAGTGCATTTTGTTTAAAATAATATCTTGAAATTATTTAGTGTGCATGGACGTACAATTTATGGACGTTCAATCATGGAATAGTGTAATTATTTGTGTTCTGTCTAAAAATTTCACATAGGCTTTTTTCAAATTAAGAAATTTTAGATTGATAATTTGCTACTTTTAGCCCTTAAAGGTACATGGTACAAATGTGTATACCAAAAAATAGTTTTGTATATTTTTTTATGTCAATATTATATTTTTATCAGAAATATCAATTTTTTTAAATGCCTTTTAATTTTGTAATGTCATATTTTGTGGGATATGACTTCTAGTTATGATACTTAAACGAGATTGGGTTTGTAGTACAAATTTTGGTATTTTTCGAATTTACATTTCGTTGGGTTTGTAGTACAAATTTTTTTTTTTTTCGAATTTACATTTCCCGACTTATAAACGACATTCCTTTTATGAAAATGTTATTGTACATTATAATATTAACAGTCTATTATATTATACTTATTTCATAATTAATCTATTACAAGCGAGAGAATTGTAAAAAATACAATTGGGACAGATTTTTGTCCTAATGCATTTCAAAGTAATTTATAAAAATAAATATTTTGAAATTGATTAATTTGAATTTTTATAAAGATTACTGTTCTATTTTCTTATATTCACAATTAAATTAATATTAAAAAACAATGTCCACAAAATTACCCACCTACAAAATAAATAAATAAGTAAACATACAAATAAATAAATAAACAGACAGTGGTAAGTTAATATAAAAGTATAATTTTTATAAAGATGGATTTTCTGGACTACTATAGATTATGGTTAATAGAGGGTGACAGTGATGGGATTGTCCAATTATAAAAAAATTTTGTTCGTTTATTGCGGCGATAATGAAAATTTCAGTATAAATTAAATACATGTTTTTTGCCTGATTATCAATTTTGATAATACTCTAGTGGAACTAATGGAAGGACAATATTGTTTTCTTGGTTAACTGTTACTTTTTTTGTAGGGCTATTACATAATAAGATAATCAGTTCGAATTGAGCTTTTATAAAATATGACGTGGAAAACGGGTACAGGATAACAATATTGATATCAGTAAAACAAATTGATAAGGTAAAACAAAAGCTGCTGCAAATAGTTTTAGCTTTAGTAGTTTAAGCTATTATATTTATTTATTTATTACACAGGTAATTTTGAAAATATTTTAATAAACATATAATCGTTCAAATGATATAGCACAGTAAATATACTCTAATTTGAACCCGATTTTAGAAAAAATACATGTTTTTTCTTTGAAATTAATTGAAATTTGGATATTAATAAAACGAAATGGAACTATACAGTGTTGTTACATGGAACTATACAGTGCTGCGATCTATATATTTCGCCAAATTCATGAATTAAAAAAGATAAATTGTTGTATGTAATATTGCTAATGTACTCTATTTCAAAATTTGTTAAAATGTTAATTTTCTGTGGAAGTCTTATAATTCTCAAACTCTTATTAATAGCTACATGAATAATAATTGAATTCATCATTCATAATAACTATTTGTGTTTATGTTTTTTTTTTTTTAAATAATAAATTCGATATTTTAATGTTTAATATTTACATTATTATTGATTTATTTATTTGTTAATGTATATAAATAATTAATATAAAGAATAGTAAACATAGAATGGTCCTCCAACAGCTAAATCAGATCTCAACACACAATCATGCCGCTACAAGCCCTCCTATTCCTAAACAACGATCACACTTCTCTTATTAAATTCCTCCTCACACATCAAAAATAAGAATAAGAACCAATATAAAAATTAGAATTATACAAAAACATCAAAACAACAAGGATACTTTCAAATGTCTTTTTCGTTCTTAAAGCATAAGATGCGCTACTAAAGATATATATTTTTAGAAAGCTAGTAATTTCAGCTACCCTTGGGATATGGTCATTAGGTCATACGTCTACAATATCTCCCTCAGAAAAGCTGCAGAAAAATTATTGCGAACAGTATATATACCACATTCCATCGTTCATCTGTTAAAAAACATAATTTTGAAGAAATGGCAAATCTAATGGACTGTTAAGTTTTGATCTTCCGGCCTCTTAATGAAATACGCTGGCTTTCTCGTCATTTTGCAATTATTCCGTTTATTCGGAATTATGATGTCTTAATAGAATATCGCAAAGAAAATATTGATAGTTCCAATTTAGTTGATCCAACCGCAAAATATTGCTTAACAGCTTCAGAAAATAATGTAAATCGAATAACATTGATTGCATTAAATGCTGTTTTTACCGAATTAACAAAATTATCAAAATATTTACAAAAAAGCGTTTTGTCACCTATGGAAGCGCAACAATATTCTAAATCGAGCATCACAAAATTAAGAAGTCAGTTCCTTGGTGATATATTCTATTGGAGTGAAAATGTGAAAAAAGTTCTTGAAGATTAAGGTAACAATAATATAAAAATGTCAGCTGGGATAATTTTATTTGTTGAAAAGTTATGCTACCATTTGGATAAAAGTTTTCTTTATGCTGAAATGGACCTTTGGAATGCTTTTTATCAAAACGCTATCAATTTATATTATGGCAATGAAAACTTAAAAAAAAAGTAATTTTGAAATATGGAAATTTCATCCCAAACATGGATAATAAAAAAGTAATGGATGAGTGTAAAGATTTAAAATATTTATTTACGGAAAAGTTAAAAAACAATAGTCAAAATTTCAATGATCTACTTTAATTGGTTCTTTGTGAAGATAATTTTCAAAATATAAGAATTTTGTTTGATATTTCTGGAATCTTTGTCAAGTCCTGATTGTGAAAGAGGATTTAGTCTGATGAATTTGATTACAACAAAATTAAGAAATAGGTTGGAAGTAAATCGTTTGGGTAACTTAATAAGAATAAAGTCATACTTAATGGGGGAAAATATTATTGACCTGGATAAAGTATACCATTACTGGAAGAAAAACAAAGACAGTAGAGAAAAATGTAATATTTAATTAATAAAAAAAATTCAAAAACAATAACTTAAACAACTTTATATTATTAATAAAATATCTAATTTACCAAATTTGTGTTTAATTTTTTAAACATAGCGCAATTTATTTTTCTTTTGCTCAGCTAAAAAAAAACTTAGAGGGAACGCTCTTTGTTCCAATTTAATTTCACAAAATAATATTTTATTCTTTTATTTATTTTATTTTACACACAAATTGTTATTCATTATTATTTTTATGAAATCTTATAACTACTTTAGCATAAAATAATTAATTAATTTTACTTGCCATTTTGTCCCCTACAAATTAAATTTATTCTAAATATTTAAGTCAGGTTAGTCTAAATAATTACAAGCCAAAGATGTAAATATTCTAGTGCCATTTTGTCCCCTACAAATTAAATTTATTCTAAATATTTAAGTTAGGTTAGTCTAAATAATTACAAGCCAAAGATGTAAATATTCTAGTAATATAAGCTCTTGAAATATGGAATTCAAATATATGAAAATAACATATTGTAAAAATATATTAAAGCAATAAATAAAATAATAATAATAAAATAATATTTTATTCAATTCCATTCAATAACCCATATGACAATTACATTGAATCCAATAACGGTGTCCTTTAATAATTTCCTTTTGTACACAATAACCGATATTTTAAGCGATTTATATGACGGCTACTTTACTGTCTATCGTAGATTGGGAATTCCATCATATCTCTTACATAATTATATATAATATTATTTATTTTGAAATATTTTCATTCAATAGGTACTGTCGATACCATATTGTATTTACTCCAGTTAAAATTACAACTTCGCATCAATTTTTCGTCCTACTGAGCTTTCGAATTAACTACATTTTATTCCAACTTCTTCTTAAGCTTTGAAGTCATTTTATTCTATTATTTTCACTTGGTTATTACCAATTGAAACCAATTAAGTTTCAGGAGTTAAACTAAAATTAAATACCATAATCAGTTCCGTTAATAAGAGTTTAATTATGAAAAAAAAAATGTTGATAAAATAATTATGATGATTTAAGAATCAAAAGTTAATCTGATAACTCAGATCATTCTAATGAGGAAAAATAAGTGATTATCAAAGCTAATAATTTTGTTTATCATTCAAATAATCAAAAAACAAATTAATGATTTTGCATTGATTGAGATTTTAATTGAGTATTTTGCTATCAATATTTATTTTATAAGATCTCTTTATCTTTTAATTACTCAAAGAAAATTTTCTAGAATAAAGACTCAAATTTAATTATCAATAATTTTACAAAATTTATAATTAATTGAAAAGCACTTTCATTTAATTGGCTTTGTTTTGATAATAACAAAAAAATGAGTTTTTTTAAAACTAAAAATGATGCAATTTTTATTTTGTTTTTTATATTCGCAATTTATTACAAAAATTAATAATCCTGTTCCATACAAAAATTATTCAATTTTTTGTGTTTGCTAAGTAATAGACACTTGTATATTTTTAGAAGAACTTTTAGAAGTCACTTCTAACAATAAGAGCAGTACCACCGCAATAGCCACTTTTTTTTATAAGAACTTATTTATCAAAAACACTCTTATTAGAACAACTGCAGTAAACGGTAACCCCTTTTTTGTTTTTTTTAAACAATATACACATAAGTAAATAGATAAAATGTATAAATTTTAGTTCTACATGTACATTATTTTGTAAGTGTTCCAATTTTTAAAGCTAAGACGAAAGATAAAAAAAAAAAACCAAATAAAATAAAATACAACACCATCAAATTAAATTTTTTTTTTAACATCGTCTTCAGACGTTTTTTTTTTACAAAATTTTTTGCAAGGTATTCTTCAAAAAATCTAGGATAACACAATAAAATTGCTCTATAAAGGTGTACAAAGGTTACATTTTAAATAAGAAAATGGAAGAACCATAATAAGATCTTAATATATTTACATGTAGGTATATATATATATATATATATATATATATCCAAATAAAATACAAATACATATACAAATAAAATTATATAGCTACTCGTATAGAATTCTAAAAAAAATAAAAAAAGGATAACAAAAGGATAAAATTAAGATGAGAAAAAAAATAAAGAAAGCAAAGGAAAGCATGCAAAGCGCATGTAAATGAAGGCGAAAAAGGTGAAGATGATGCATATTATTTTCACATTTTTATAAATATATATTTAGAATATATACTTTTAAAATATATACTCATACACACAATATATTATACTACATGCATATTATTATGAATATACTTAGGTAGGACATGAACATTATTAAAACCTCCCATTCATTTTGTAATTTGTGTTCTTTAAGGTAAAAAATTCTTTTATAGAAATGTAAGTAGCATCTGTGCGGTAAGCATTTCTTATTATTATTATTTTTGATGTTGTTATTTTTTTTTTGGTTATTTTATTTTCAGAAATAAAGGAAACACTTTATTTAAAACATTTATTTCTAAAAGAAGTAAATTCAAAAAGCAAAAAAAAAAAAAACAAAAAAGAAAGTAGAATAAAAGGAAGAACAGAAAAATAAATCTTTTCACAGGAAGTTCAACTGGATAAAATGAGGTTATATTATACAAATTTAAAAGACTTAACTAGATCGTGTGTACTTCTTGTACACACTTGCATTATTATACTGCACTGATGCAGCCATATTTTCAGTGGTGCCTTTTGGGTAGTAAATATGAGGATCAGAGTAATTTAGGAATTTTAGAAATAAATTGAAATTGTCAAGAGGAACATGGTGTTTCACAATTTCTTATACATATTGTCATAAAAATTGCAAATTTTATAATAATAATCGCCGTTATACGCTAAACAAGCTTCGTAAAAGTTCAACGTTGTCGTTTTGAATTGAAACAAAAAAAAAAAAATGGATGGATATGGATTTAGTGATTAAATACATAAATCACCAAATCACCTTCGGGAGCCATAAATTTTTGAGTTTATTTTCCATATGTCTACTTATTTAAGAAATTATTTTATATTATAGAAATTTAAAACTGCTTCTGCAGATATTCACCAAATGTTTTAATAATAATAAAACGCTTTGTCTTTATTTTTGCAATTCAAGAGAATTTTATTTTTTAAATTTATAAAATTAAAAAATTAAAATTAAATATTATTGATATTGATTAAAGATCACCAGAACTAAAATCGCCTTAGTCTCCAAATTATTGTTGTTAAACATTTTATCCACCAGCCGATTTGGTTGATTTCATATTCAAGTATATATTTACGGCTAAATACAAATACTGATAAAAATTAGATATATATACAGGATCTGATAATACAGTCGCCTGAACGAACACAATTGCATTACAAAATGCAAAATGAAAAAATATTTTCATCTAGTAGCTTTATATTGTAACTGTATTCTTAATGATTTCAGACCTATTAGCATCTTGTCAAGTTTGTCTAAACTTTTTGAATACAACACACGCAAAAATTAGTAAATATGTTGATAAATAAAAGCTTCGAAATAAGTTTCAGTCCTAATTCAGATAATAACATAGTAGATCGACTATGCGTTGCCTGGTATTACTAACAAAATGTATATTGAAATATATAAAATAAAAGTTATAATTTTACTCTTATTAGATTTTTATAAAGCTTTTAATTGTGTCAGTCATCAACTCCTCTGTGATAAATTGAAATTTAACTTTAAATTCGACATGTCTGCTGTTTCCCTTCAACACAATTAATTACTGTAAAATTTTTTTGAATACTGTAAAATATAATAACAAAATAAAACCATTTTGAAACACATTGAACTGGCAGGAAGCAATTTATTGGTATCATATGGTATCAGTTCAAATTCAAACTTTTTAGATATTTAATGTGGTGTTCTTCAAATTTCGCTTTTTAGGACCTTTTCTCGTTAACCTTTTTATTTATGAACGGTCTTTTTGGTTATGTGATTCAAACTGCAGGTTATATGCTGATGATTCTCAAATTGTATAGTCGTGTGTCCAATGTAAATGAGGGTTATTAAACTAAAATTAGTAATGATCTTGATGCAATTTTATTTTGGACTAAAAACACTGGACTTTAGCTTAATGCTTCTAAATCACAAGCTATGATTGCCTACTTTAAAAATATAGACGCTGCAGATTAAAATGGATTCAATTATTTCATATGAATAGATAAAGTTCGTAGTCTTTTGTAAACTTTAACAAAACAATGTAATGGAATGACCATATTAACTTCATTTCCCAATTAGCCTTTAGCGTTATTTGGCTAAAAAATTACTCGTTCGAGCTCTAATTATTCCACATTTTCTGTGATATAACGTTGTCTTTTCAGGTATAAACGCTGCAGAATTGAACAAATTGGAAACTGTCCGCAACGTTTGCACGCCGTTGTCCAACAATGGCACGGTGCGATGGTTTTTTGTAGCTGTCTAATTTTCTATCAGTATCTTAAAGCGCTATTTTGTGTTTAAGTCTATAATAATACAACTTTATCTTTATCCAAGCTTAAGTTAAAAATTTTTCCTATTGTATTATTTTAGAACATACCAAGTTGTATTAATACAATAATTAGAGCTCTGTAAAATATATTCAAACTTCAGTGCTTTATAATAGATACACTTAAAAGCAGCTACACAATATTTTTTAGTGATAAATTCGAACTCCTGCTTATCAGTCAAATATAAAATGCTAAATTTAGGTTTTTACATACTATTTAGTGACAATTAGCATATATCACATTACATTCTATTCTTAATACATATGAATCTAAATGAACGTCGTCACAAGCACTGATAAAGGATGTATATTTTGCTTCCGAAATATCGATATTTGGAATCACATATTAAAATAGTAATTGTTAGTGAACGGAAACTTGACAACAATTAAATTATTGAAAATGAATATGTTACAGGCTCAGAATGAGGTAGAAAATTATTATACAAGTTGACTGCTGCGAAACAGTTTTTCCATTAGAGAACTGTTTTTCCATTAGGTAAAGATAGGCATGGATTGACTTATGGGATGAATATGGACTTAAAATTACAACAATTTACCGCTAAACATCGAAATAAATAATTTATTTTATTTATTTATTTATTTATTTATTTTGTTCTTTTCTCAATTGAGCCCAATCGTTCGTACAGAGTATTTATGTATTTGAATACAATAGCTTTTTTTTTTTAAATATTCAAAAAAAATAATAATAGTACGAATTTAATATAAAACCATACTAAAGAATGAGACTAATCTATCATAATTCAACAATATAATTTCAGCAAAATAATATCAGTAATAAAAAAACAAAAAATTGAATATTTCAACAACACTTAATTTACCTATACTGTACTAAACCTAGAGTAAAAATATTTATGAATACTTATCATTACATTACACAACTTACATCTAATTAATTACACTTACACTAACCAATATGCGAAAAAGTTCTAGAAAATAAAATTTATAATACAATTATAAACACTAATACCTAGATTAATAACCTAAACATACAAATATACAAATTTTCGCTTTTAAATATAGTCGATATACTAAGTATTGCTTTAATTTATCTTTAAAGTGAGATAAGTTCTCAATTTGTTTCAGCTCAGTGGGCAGCTCATTGTAGTATTTGTAGCCTAAATTACGTAGTGTGTCATACCCATTGAACCTGATAGTAGATGATATTATTCTTAGATTTCCTGTTGCTCTTGTATAATAATTGTGGCAATCTATATGCCACGAGGGTATTATGTTTGTGTTTATTCAATTTTTGCTCATCATATAGATATGAGTTACCAACTTGTACTGTATTAGCAGTGATATGTGTTAGCAGGTGATATGTGTTGCTTCTTATGAATTTCAGTGGTTAGTGTTATTTGATCGTATCTAAATAAATGTTTTATTTCTTTATTGTGTGTTCTCTGTATCAGATCCAAATTTTTATTAAAAGAATAAATAACTACGCCTAAGTATTTATACTTTTCCTCCGTTTAAGTAACATATATTTTGTTTTGCTTATGTTAAACGTCAGCTTATGATACTTCATCCACTTATTGACTAACAACAGGTCTGAATTAACAGCAGCTTCAACGTCCTTAATTGTGTTATTATTTCAAGGTCGTCTGCAAATAAATATGGCTTTCCAATTAGTTCCAAATCTAGCAAAGTTCTTAGGCATCACGAGAACAACGTAGGACCAATGAACTACCCTGGATGATACCAAAGTTGATTAACTCTCTTTTACTTTTACTTGCCTTCAGATTCAGTGTATTGAGATCCCTCCGATAAATAACTCTTAAACCATTTTTGCTCCATGCCTTTGACTCCACACTCCACACAAAATTCTCAACAAGTAGTTTCTATCAACAGAGTCAAATGCTTTCTTGACATTAAAGAAAACCGCTGCCAATTTTTTTCTGTTATTTATGCCTAGTTGAATCTCTGAGACAAAATCGAACAATTTGACTGATAAAGACTGAAGCACCATGTATGTAGCAACAAAAAATTAAAAATCAGTTATTATTTTATTTATATAAATAAAGTGTTCCAAATTACAACTTCCTCACTAAAAATATTAAATAATACAACAGTTCCGACTAACTTTAATTGAGCCTTATAAACTGAGTAAAATTCCATTACTTTAGGTACAATGAGGTAGAATAAAAAAAATGCTTTAAACATCCACGCCCTGAGAAGGCTTCGAATTCTCGACTTTCTGCTTAGTAACTATAATATTATATAACCATTATTTTTTTTTACAATAAGATTGGTTATAATTTTAGAAATTATTAACACTATAATGTAGTTTTGAAATAAGTTGCAATGACTGATAAGGGAGGTATAAGTTGCTTCCAAAATAACGATATTTCGTCGGCTGAGAGCTGAAAGGCTCCATAAGCCATTTTCACTTTTTTTGAATTAGGAACATATTATGTCTGATGCCTGACACAAGGGTCACAATATTTTAAAAAATTCGTTAATTCTTCAATAAGCCACATACATGAAAATCATGTACATGCAAATCAGTGGTGACTTGTAAAATTTTAATAAAGGTGTTAACGAACAAAAATATGTAATATAAAATAACGATTTGTAATTTTATTAATTGTTTTATTCGTAAATTCCGATTTCGTTGATTTTTAGAAAATATCTCAAAATATTATGTACTAAAATATTAATTAAAAAAAAACCCAAAAAAAAAAGAATTAGTTCTCCAACGATGTTCGAACAACGCTTTTCTGATTAACAGTTCGATGACATAACCATGATCTCTAAAACTTAAACTTTGATGTAAATCTGTTATCTTAAAACTGTAGTGTAGTCTGTACTCGTTTAGATGTTTCAACAAGTTTATTTATGTGTTGCTTAATGTGGTTTTCCTCTGCCGTTCGAATGTTCGGTTCGGGTTGATTTATGAAAATGAATTTAATAAGAACCAGACTTACACGACTGCCATCAAAATGTTTATGAATAACCATTGATGTCAAAAACGTATGGTTATTCTCGCCATAATAGAACGTTTTCAATAGTTACAAGTTAATGTATACACCTAGATAAGGTAAATAATAAATAATTTTAAGTTATTTATTTTTTTAGTAATTGGATAATTGTTTTTGTTTTAGATTATCATATTGTTATAAGAAACTGTGATCTCAATGAAATAAACTGATTTTTAATTTTGTAAGTAAAATAACAAAATAAGTATTAACTTATTGTGAAAGCTACAAAAAAATGTATCGTACAGTTTTTTTCTTTAAGTAACTTTAAGCTTCAAATCGCGTTTACTCTAAACCGAGTTGATGGCATTATGGAGCCTTTCAGAACTCAGCCGACGATTTGCAAAATTAAAATTAATGAAAAGAAATTTGATTTTTAATTATTGCAAAACATAATATAACCATATCAGTTGCCAATTAAACCATTTTAAACTCTAAAACCTACGTTAGCTTTTCATTACTTACTAAATTGGAAAAAAGTACAAGATTTTTAAGACAATATTTTATTAAGTCAGCTTTCCAAGTGACAATATTCTATAAAATAGCACTTTTATTTTAAGTATACCTAAAATCCTTTAACAAATCCAACCTATTATCCTTATTCTTCTCTTCAATTTCTCAATACTTTTTAATGTGTTTTTCTTTTGTTTTTTTTTGGTTTGATTTCGAAATTAGATATTTTTGTTAAAGTTTGTTAATTTGAACTTTCATTAATTTAAAAAGGAAATTTAAACAAAGGTTAGATTTGGTTGAACCGATAAATTTTCTTTGAATTTTGCTGTTGTAAATTGGTCTCTATTACAATTTGATGTAAATCGTGTAGAAAAAAAAAACAAAACAAAAACAAAAAAATAAAATTTTTTAACTCATGATAGATGATGAAAGAAGTAATTTTTCATTTCACTCAATCAAAGGTTAACGAGATCATATTATTTGGTTGGTCAAAATTACTTATAATATATTATAAGTGTGTGTTAAATTAATGAATTAAAGAAAAAATCATCATCCTTTGGAATTTTTTTTTTGTTGGAACATCTACAGAAGCATAACTTTTTCACTTTAATGAACACTTGAAAAAAACGAACAAAGAAAACATGAAGTCATTTTATCATTATTCATTAATTACATTATATACGTAGCATCATTATGACAGGATTAAAATTTACTTTAATATTATTATCTATTTAAATCAAGTTTAAGAAATTAACAAGTTATATAGGTGAAGATATATTATGATTTCATAAAGCATATAAGATGTAATTTATAGAATAAATGCTGTAGGCTCTAGGTGAAACATTTTTAAAAATAAATAATATTAAAAACTATAGGTATGTTTAACTAATTATATTAAATATGTTGATCGATTTCGGTTATTACACACATTGCAGTCTTCTGATGATGGTCTAATAACCGAAATCGATTTAGATGTTGAATACAATTAGTGAAACATACCTAGAGTTTTTAATATTTATTGCAAATAAGACTTCCTAAATATGTCTTCAGAATAGATGCCAGAACAAAAATTGTAGAAAATCACACTTTGCAGCTGCTCGTACCTAACTCTAGCAAGAGTAAAGACAACGATTAGGTATAGCACAGTACAACAACATTGAAAATGATACTCGAAATATGAGAATTATTTCTAAAAATAGATTTGAATGAAAAAATAATGACCAGCATACCAAATTTCGATTTGTAATGTCAAATGGTAGATCTAAATTACATACAATACTTAGATGAGCAGTACATTAGTAGTACAATGTTATTAATAAATAGAATAATATTATTTTGAATACCGTTCAAACATTGCATTGTTATTCAAATGAAAAGTTCTTGTTATAACCTATTAAAGAAGATGGAATTGATTTAACAAAAAAATTAATATAAATAATTTTTAAAATTATAAAAAACTTATTATTAAAAATTTATGACTTGTATAAAACTGTATTATAATAAACTTGAAATATCAAATGATTAGAAAATTGAGAAAATAGCATTAGGGCTCACAATATCGGACCATTTTCAAAACCGGCATTTCGGTATTGTCAAAACGCTAATACCGGTATTTTGAAGTGCTAAAATTTTGGAAAAATATGGTTTTTGGGCAGCTTTTTATTGGGACTGTCAAAAAATGAAATAAAAGAACAACACTTTTTTAAATAAAATAAATAACATTCTAATTTTATTGTTGGAGGAATGGGCAACAAATAATTATACAATAACTCTAAAAGCTTTTCCTCGAACCCCTTCTTTTTCAAAACAACTGTTTTATTTTCTTACTAGTTTCAAGCAATCTGTTTTACTTTTATTTTGATTAAATCATTCAATGGTCGTTTTACTAATGGCCATCTCAAACTTTTCTTGTAAAGAAATATGGGCTAGAGGGTTGAATTTTCTTCGTTCTCAATAATTTCAATACCATCATAATTTTTTCCCTCATCTACTATTTTCTTATTTGCTTCATAAATGCTCTCCAAGAACTGTTGGTTGCTATTTGGTTGGTCATAGAAACTTTTGATAAATTTGTGAATAGGTTACTTTTTGTCGCCATTAGTTAGGTATTTTACCATACTGGAATCAACTGTTCTTCTCTCTTTAATTTTTTGATGAAGTTTCGTCAACTTCTCCAAAATATTATAACTCTTCACTTAATAAAGATTTTTGTGAAGAAAGCTCTTCAAAAAGAAACTCTAGTGGAGCCTCAGCCGTTTTGAGGTTCGCATCTCTACGGCATAAGGCTTCCACGCCCAATTTTACTGGATACGAAACTGAAATTACCATTGAGATTAAACTATATTAATTTTTTGTAAAATATAATTCATGATGTTGTTCAAAATCATTTTTCAGATTGTGAACTAATGCTTTTTGTACGCAGTCTTAATTTAAAAAATCTCTCCAGCATATTATAAAGACTGATCCATCATGTTTTTGTGTCTAAAATTAATTTAATTTCTTTTCCGAATTCCAATTTTACGTATTTTTGTAAAAACTCATCATTTTTTATTGGAGAGCGACGAAATTTATTGACGACTTGCTTATTTCACATCCTATTTCATCTGATGTTATTATTTCAAAGCCGCATTATAAACCACCTCCCTCATCTGAATCTATATATTATTCTTCTTCTTCTTGATTTGATGAAAATTACATTTAGGCCCGGTTGCCTGTTATACTAAACTTTAATGACGGCTAATTGGATGCCGTGTGCTAAACATAGGTGCTGTTTAGCTTCAATTAATAGAATTTCGCTATTCAGTTTAGTACACATCGATTGTATATGATTAACAGTATATCGCATATTAGGGGTACGTATATACCAAATTCAGCAATTTCACAGCTGTACATAAGACGGTCAATAATATAAATATATGTCAAATTTAACCACTATTAGAAGGTACTCTCATAATCATAATAAAAAATTTAGAGATTATATTAAAATCAGTTGTATAGGTAGAGTTATTTCTTCACAAAGGATCTCTGTAACTGGTTACAGATATAATTTTTGCTGCAGTCTGATTTAATTTATTAATTAGTTAGCTATAAATATATTTGTGATGCTTCTTAATTGTATTCAAAATGCATTGTAGTTTTATCTATACAATATTAAAATTTGGTGTAATGTTAACCCCATCGCGTTCACTATTTACCTTCTAGCAATTATAATTGATATGATTTACAAAAATAATTTTTTTATGAAAAACACAAATGACAATCATAAAAAAAATTTCACGATAGATAATGGCCACAAGGTACAGTTAATGTACCAATACAGTTTTCAATATATTTATCAGAATTATTGTCCTCACTCGGGTTAGAGGAAATAATTATGAATTGGCCTTTGTCGATGACAGAATATGTACTGCCGATAGTTCAGTAGATTACATCAATGGCAAAGTACAAAATATGTTTAATATTACTCGGGACTACTGCATAGTTTGGCTGCTGAAAAGTAACATCAACAAATGCGAGACAATTTTGTTTCGTAATACGGTTGATAAAACTAGTGTAAATATCAAAAAAACACTGGAAAGAATTTGAAATAAAATCCGCAGAAAATGTTATCTTAAATAAAAAATACCTAGGAGTACAATTACATCGTAACTTAAACCACATTGAGATAATCAAATATAGTATATTAAAAGGTAACAAAGCTTTCATGGCTTCAAAAAAACTTTTGTACAACAAAATTATTAGTAAAAGAGTTAAGATTATATGTTACTAAACACTAATAAGACCAATGTTTGCATATGGCGCACCAATATAATGGTACAACATCAGCGCGAGCTTAATAGAAACTCTCCGAAAATTTGAAAGAAAGTACATAAGAGTTTGTACTAATATATATAGAAAACCAAATTCCGAATACAAGCATTACTACTCTCATAAATAATTGTAAAAGGAAGCAAACATAATTAGAATCGATAATTTTATTATAAAATTAATTCGAAGATATTATGATAAAGCACCAAACACTTCGGAAAATGGTTTAATATCGCATATATTGTATACCACAATTAGGAGTACATCAAAAGGACCTTGCTCACGGGCTTCATAGCTCCTGAGCACTTTATCTATTTAGATAAAAAAGGTTATATTCAAAAACGTAATCATGTCTCTCTATTATACCATTATAATAGACAGGCTGCATGTAAAGCTATTGCTTATCACCCGGACAATAATAACAAGAAAATTTAAAATTTGAAATGTTCATACTAGATAAGCACAAATTAATTAAAGCAAACTATTGGTGGTTGGAAAACTCTAATTATAATTAGCACAAAGTATAATATACATTATTTTTTTAATTAGGTTAAGCAGTTTTAGTTAAAGTAAGATAGATTAAGATAGATTAAGTTAGGCTAGGTTTTTAATAAATAACTATTGGTTTTTACTCCCTAATTTTCCCATAATATAATTCAAACACAAAATAAATTTGTAAAGTTCGTACATAATAATATAAAAAATTCCTAAAATTGTGCGTATAATTAACATAAAAACGAAAAAATTACTTAGATGTTAATAAAATTAGAAATAAATAGCTGGTTTTGTAAATTTTTGTAGGCTAGACTAGTGTAAGAAGAAAAGAATAAAAAAGAATACAGCAATGTGTTCAAAGTTCAAAATTCAAAGTTAAGTACAGAACGGGCGGAAAATAAAAAAAAAAAATTTGAATGTAGTGAAATGTCAGTCATTTGCATAAAGGGTTAAATAATGGATTTATTGAATTCTTATTATTGATTTTATTACATTTTATTATAAAGTGTTGATCTTTTCGTATTATATTAACAAAAATTTAAAGCTAGATTATTAATTTCTCCATTCTGTCATGATTTTTTATGGCTTATGCTGGGAATCGTTATTCCAAAAATTATACTATTTGTTATAGTAGTTTAAATAAGTATAAATTATATAGTGTTAAGTAAAATAATTACACTTTTGTTATATTTTTAGCTTGTTAAGTTATATTATATGAATTTATTATAAAATAAAATAAAAGAAAAAAAAATTACAAACGAGACTTGAATGTTTTGTTGTGCTCATGGTTGGCGAAATATTTAGTTAAATAAATTATAAATTAATAAATTATCATAATATTTGAAATCAGGTATGGTATTATATAAGCGATCAACTTTAAAAATGTAGAACATCAACTTAAATAATTCAATTACGTAACATAATTAAGTTACTTAACAATAACTATTGTGAAATTATTTTTTTTGAAGAATTTTTTTAAAAAAAAAATTTAATTTATCAATTTTTCCTTTTAAAAATAAAAATTAAAAAGGATTTCTTTTTTATTTTTACTATTCTGAAAATCGTATAATATTATTAACTATTTAGATAGTAATATATTTTCATTTGGATTTTTTATAAACTGCTTAATTATAAAATTTAATTATTATTACTTGTTATTGCATAAACAACTGTGCATTGTTTTATTTTATTTTTATTTAACAAAATTCTTCAGAAATTTAATTATTTTCATAAAAAAAAAGTTGAAAAAATAGTAGCTATTTTTGTTTTTGTACATTATTTTACTTTTCGGTTGAAGAAAATATGAGCATGACGAGTAAAATTACTCAGATTTAACATGAATTTATTTAATTTATTAAGATAAATTTTTAGTTTATAAATTCGTTAATAGCTACTCATTGGATACATTTATTCATAATCCTGTTTAATTTAATTGCTATTTCTATTCTATTTTTTTCCTACAGAATTTTAATTATCATTAGATGGTAAGTGTTGGAACGTGTTTTTTAATTAGTTAATTCTTTTTTAACATTTAATAAAGCTTTAACATTTTTGCCAAAATAAAAAAAAACCCGGTAGTTGGTATGACATTGTGCTACTTATCGTATCCACAAACGGATGAAATTACGATTCTGTATATACTTCTAGGAAATATCGATGTTGTTATTACCTCTGAATTCTATATCCCGTAATTCAGGATGGGTTTTAAGATCATGTCTTGTACATGAACAACTTTGTTTACAAAACAAAAGACCGAGTTAAGATCAGTGATGTAAAATAATACATTACTTCCATAATACATTATCGAAAGCATAATCATTAGATATAATAAAAAAAAAATTATTACATTATCACTCCACTCTAATGCTACTTCAAAGTGAATTAGCATTAGAGTGGAATTTAACACATTTGGGAATTTAAGGTTTTAAACGAATTTTCATAACTTGTCTTTTGCCATCTAGGGATTATAAAGAAAAAAGAAAAGATAAAATAAAAGCTCTGACTATATGGCGTTAACCAAGAGCAGCAAGATGAGCAAAGACATTGATAAGACAAATACCATATTTTTGGACTTTATTTAAATGCTTTAATGCATTACTAAAAACATCACGCCATATGTCAGAATTTTACTCGATTTTGAGCCGTATGAAAGCTTTTTAGATTTTCAATAGCTCACAGAAAGAAAAGTAAACGTTAATACACTTTTGCAACGTTAAACATATGCTCATGCTCGATCATTTTACGATTCAAGTAATCGAATTAAATAAGGTAGGCAACCTAATATGCTAAAGCTTATCTTCCTGAAATGAAAGATCAAGATCGAAATGGAAAATTTTCTGGGCAACCGTTAGTTTTTGAAAAAACTGCACACGGATTTTCAAGCCCCAATTAGCTCAAATCATGGTTGAGGGAACGTATCTTTTGGTTGATTCAGTGATTGCTATCCAATATGGTCAAATCATGGTTGAGGGAACTGGCCATGATGTCTCTTTTGGTTGATACAGTTATTGATATGTTATTGATATACCTTAAGATTTTTTATGAAAATCGTAGGATACCACTAGAGTGCTGTCGTTCGCAAAGCTGTAAGTTGGGATGAAAGTGGTTTGGAGCAAGTCATTTATAAATATCGGTTAACTGCATTATCACATCCAATAACCAACCATGTGATAAGTAAATACACAAGCTTTGCATTCTAACTCTTGACTAATTTTAAAAAAAATTTTATTCGATCGATGAATATGACACAGAAATCATTCAACTGTGAATATTTTTCATCTTCAGTCTCAATTTCAATTACGTGTCCAAATATTTACCTATTCTGAAAATTACTAGTCCATACAATATCTTATAGTTAGAATTATTTATTTTTTGCTGTTGACATTTTTGTTAAATTTTTGTTTTTAAATTTCAAAAATAAATAAAAACTTATTTCCAATTTTACCACATCAGTTGACTTAAAATTATCCATAAAATACAATGCATTTTTTTACTATTTTTATTATAAAACTATAGAAAACAATATATTTACACACACATGTGTATCAATACTCACATAATATTGCAACTAATGTTACTACAAGATATCAGAAAAAAACTTTTTAACATTTTATTTTAAATTTTTATTCTGATACAATTTTTGAACACAAAACGTTCTTAAAGACACACCACCACACACACATACATATTATAAACATGCAGAAGTGTTTTGTATATTAAAAACTATACTTTATGTAAAATTATTTTAAACAATAAAATATATTATGTACACGAAAATACATAACCATTTTTTTTTTTGTTACTACAGGAATTCACGAACAACGTAAACTTGTCAATATGTCAGCATGACTCTTTTTTTGTAATTCTAGAATATAGAAAAACTTTTTTTTTCAGTAGCACATAAAAAATGCAGAAATATTTCGATGTAGAATAGAAAAAGTCATCAAGAAAGTTTTTCATTTAAAGTAAATGTGCTTTAAAATTAAATTTTATTAGTAATCTTATTGTTGATCCCTAAAGCAAGGTTTAAAACTAATTTTTTGTCTAAATTATTATAATTTTGATTATACTTAATTGTTTTAAGAGCACAGTATCAATCAAAATGGGTGAATGTTAATAAATATTACAAAAATTTTTTTTACCATAATTTCCTAACAATTTAGTCAGAGGAAGAACATGTGGCATCAGACAGGTATAAAAAAATTGGTATGCGAAACTGAAGCGAATTGGTATGCGAATTGTAGCTTAAGTCTAGATAACAGGCATTATGTTGGATTTTAGTATAAGAAAAAAGTAGGTAAGAAGTGGAATGTTAAATGAAGCATGAGGGTCCAATTTTCTGGCGTGTTTTTTTCACAATCAAATAAATTAAATATATTTGTATATATGACTTGCATATTTCTTGGTTACTTACAAAGTGTACTTAATCCAATTTTTTTATTTTAACTTACATCTACTTATATTACTAGTTGCCCTTAATTTCGGTGCCTTCCTTGATATTGATATTTAAATTTATATTTAAACTATTACCGGTCTGAATTAAATTAAATTGAAGCACGTTGCTATTTATTGAGCTCTGCAATTAAGGGAAGAGAAATAAAACAATATAAAGAAAAAAATGTTAATATTTATAATTAGTGTCGCCACAAATGTAATAACCGTACTATAAACGAAATCTATTGCAAAAGCGAATATTGTAAGATGTTATTCTCAGTTGACCAAACTTGGAATTTTTGTACCAGTACCAAGTTGTACCACGTATATTTCCTAACTCAAATTAAGGGTTTTTAGATGGAATATTTCCGAACTTGTACCACTACCAAATGTACCACAGAAATTTCCAAATTCAGATTAGAAATTTTACATGGATTTTTTCAGAAGGAATTTTTACCACATAGTACCAATAATGTTTCCTTACGATTACAGAAAAGTAGTGGTACGAGTATCCTTTAAAATTCTGTATGACGTCATAAAAAAATATTATTTTAAAATTACCGTTTTCTTTTCCTACAAAAAATCTTCAATTCCGTCCAATCCAAAAAAAATGTTTTCACATTAATTATACCAGCAATATTTCCAACAATTATTCCTTGTACTGGAAAAAATACTGAATTAGTATCAATAGTATCAACGATTTACACGTTTAGATAAACATTATCATATAAAATGTACCAATACTATTTCCAACAATTATTCCTCTTACTTAAAAAAATACTGAATTAGTACAAAGATATTTCCAACATATATTCCAATTAATAAGTTTTATTATTGTTACCAACGCGAAAACAGAATGGAAAAAATATTGGTACAACGATTTACACGTTTGGAAAAACATTATCATACAAAATGTCCAATACTATTTCCAACAATTATTCCTCTTACTTAAAAAAATACTGAATTAGTACAAAGATATTTCCAACATATATTCCAATTAATAAGTATTAACTTGTTACCAACAAAAAAACAGAATGGAAAAAATATTGGTACAACGATTTACACGTTTGGAAAAACATTATCATACAAAATGTCCAATACTATTTCCAACAATTATTCCTCTTACTTAAAAAAACACTGAAAAAACGTAGGAAAATTTATAGGAAAAACCATATGAAAAAGTATAGGAATAAAATAAGGAAAAGAAGGTAAAATGATATTGGAAAAAACGTAAGGAAAATTATAGGAAAATCCATATGAAAATTATAGGAATAATACTTGGTACAAAGTGTGGAAACATTGTTGGAAAAAAGGTTAGAATTCCTTTAGGAATAATGATAGGAATTTATTATGGAAAAATAGTAAGAAGCCTATGACGTCATTAATTATTATTGGGTACATTTAAGGAACATGTTCAGATAAAAATTCCGACATTGGTACATTTTAAAGAAGTGACCACTTTCATAGGAAAAAACATTGGAATTCCAATTAATTTTCATTCAGCTTTTCCGAAAATATGTACCATTCTGTATCATTGGTACGTGAGACAATTTTGGAAAAAATATTTGGAAATCCAATAGAAACTCCAACCAATTTGTTCAATTGGGTTCTTGGAATCAATTTAATTATTATATTCTCAGATAAAGCTCAAATTGCTACAGAGTAAGACTAGTATTTCAGATTATATTAGCAATTATAATCGTTCAGCTGCTCTGACGTATCTGCTGTTTTCCACGACACATTGTATCGTGATGGCATCTCCTTAATAAAATCAAAACCAGTACATTTTTTTAGGATAACCTTGCAATAACTTTCTCGCACAATATAACCATTGAGTCATGAACGAAATGACATCTTTGTTCAATAAATGAAACATTGAAATTTTTTTTCCTTAAATTTAAACTAAACCTTAGCATTATGTTACGCAATGAATAGAGCAACATTGTTACCACAAAGATAACAAATGTAAAATAAAAAAAAAATATTTAAACAAAATGTTTATATTGAAGAAATCGCAGATGCAATTGATTATAACTACTGAACCATATAATATCAGTAAAATAATTTTAACGACATTTTCTTTGCTCGCTACGTCCTTTAAAATCTAAAAAAACCGAAATAAAATCAAATAAAAAGATAAAAACAAACAAAAAGGATACTGCATTAAATACAAACATTTTTATAAAAAATATTTGCACTTGTGTTTTAGTCCCAAGATAATAATTTTGTTGTTAAATTTTTCCACCAAGGTTAGTCAGTGATACTAAATAAGCTCAACCGTTTTCTTCTTCTTTTTAAAAAAAAAAAATAAATAATTTCTCTGTTAAATCCTAGTCGCCACTTTACCTTCGCAACTTATATCTAGATGACTCTCTAGATGACTTCACACAACTTGATTATTCATTAATACACACATAACCTACATTGTAGAATTCAATTTTCTAATCATCTACAAAATTACAGTTTTTTTATAAGCACAACAGCCGGAAGAGTACCATCATATTTAAATTAAAACCATGGTAGGAAGAAATAAGATCAGTAGTGTATAATAGTAGAACACCATTCACCATTTATTTATGTAATTTTCAATAAATTCTGCGATTTTATGGTGCTTTACAATGGATTAACGTTATGAGAGAAAATACTTATAATAACGATAGGAATATTGGAATAATTTTAAAGTAAAGATGGTATTATTTTAAGTTAACCAAAGAGAGATAAAATGATCAGCAACTAAATAGAATCCTATATAATAATACTGCTGTTTGCCATTGGTATTATAGGAGATATATGGATTATATTAATGGCATGGTTATCTTGTGACTTATGTATTGAAAAATTTTTATTATGAATTTGTGACATTAAAAATTTCATTGCGTTCTAAGGATAAATACAATATTTTAAGATTTTTGTTACGCTAATATTATTTTATGACATGCAGAAAGAAATCTTACAAAAATACACATTGTGTTGGTTCAGGAAAAAAAATTAAACTCAAATTGATCTGTACCAGATTGTTATTAGCTACATTGCTTGCTTGGTTCATTGATTTGTATAGTTTTTTCAGCAAATATTTATAACAGGCCTAAACTGTACCACAGTAAAAAAAAATTTCAACTCCTAATTTCGCTAAAGTTCAATTTCAAACTCATTTAATATTTTTTAATTTTACCATTTTTTTATACTTCCTCTAATTCACCAAAGCTATACAAAATGCTGCATGGCAAAGCACTAAAATCAACAGATTTGGAAAAGTTATAAGTTATAAAAGTTTGGCGAGACATATAATAGAAATGATATAACAAAAACGAAGTACTATAAGATAGTGGCTAACGATCACTTGATCTATCAAATAAAAATAACCTAAATTCTAAGTCAAAGTAAAAAGAGAAATTAAGAGAATTACAAGCAAAGGGAATTATTAGTAAAGGTAAATCAAGTTTAAAATCAAACAAGGCTCCAGGCCTTTGATAAATACCATGAGGAACTTATTTACAAGCTGAACCGTATTTTATCCAAATTCTATATGTCGAACTAATTATATCTCACTAATCAAAAACAATTTTTCCATATTAAGCAAGGGGGAGATTATTCAACGCAAAACAATATACATGCCTCAACGGAGCATCCCATATTAACTTACTCTATACCTGCAAATTTTGCAGATGATACTGCGATATTAGCGATTGGTAATAATATAAACGAGGAAACAAATAAACATCAAGCAACAAAGCCCCTCATCGTGCAAGGTGCAGGTGGAGAATTAAATTAAACGAGTCAAAATCCACACATGTTAATTTTACAAATACAAAAATCAAGTCGCCTATTCCAGTCAGAATAAACAATATTGTAAAACCATATCAAAATTCTTCAAAATACCTTGCAGTGTGGTGCAACACTTGGTGTAAAGATCAGATCGATAGAACATTTAAAAAAAAAAAAAGAGTGAGAACTGAAATACAATCACCTGTGTTGACTAATTGGACGGAAATTTACTCTTTCGACGTATAACAAAGTTTAGATCTACAATACCAGTACTGTTTTACGTTTATTTGTGTGTACAGTCAAAACTTTGTTTGAAGACCAAAACGGATGAAACCGTTCGAACTGTGTTAGAATAAAATATTTTATCTCTCAATAACTTCTAATGGAATTTCGTTCGAACAAAGATATTTGACACAGATATTTGAAAGTCGACATAGCCCTTCATTTCATTCGCCCCCGGATAATAGAATGATAATTGAAGGCTCTTTTAATGCTTTTCTTCTATCTGAAAAAACAAATTATTCTTCTCTTTCCATTTCTGGAGGCTAAGCGATCATTAGCGAGTTTTTTACTCATTGGGCTACTATTCTGGAAAATTGCCGTATGGCATCGGGCTGAGTGAACCAATTCTCCAATTATTTTTAGTCCGGCTCATGTTCTTATATTTCTCAGGCAAAACTTCTGCTGATTTTGCAGTTGACTTCGATAAATAATTTGAGCAGTATTTGCACTTGGCTCATTATATGGCCAAAATAGCTTGTATGTCTAACCATTTAAAGCATTTTATGCTAAATTGAGAACCAGTACTACATCCAAATCAAAAATATAATAAAAAATATCGAAACGAACATACATAATTATCGATTCAATGTACATTGTACATTGACTTCATCGTAAATTCCTTTGGAATTAAAAACCAGTACTTATTTTCCACCCTTTAAGTGTATGTGCGTGGTGAGTGTGTATGCCAGAGAAAATTTGATTCATAATAATTTTTTCAAAATCTAACTTGAAATATAATGTTATTAGGTCAACTGTAGATGTAACCTTTTTAACACTAAAAAAAAAAAGTATTTACCGTATCATTTTCAGCTGAAATATTTTAATCTATGACAAAATTCTTTAAGGACTTCAATATAATTTTAAGGGAAATTTTCCAGAAACTTTTTAGATGGTCATTTTATAGTTGGTTTTATTTTTATTTTTTTTTCTGTTTTTACTTTTTTTAAGGATATAGAAATATAATTTTGATATAAAAAAATAATGGATACTAAAGAGAAAGGCGACCTTTTAAATAAATTATGAATATGAAAGGAGAAAAAAAAATGGCGTTTTTACAATCCTATGTTGAGGTAATTACAATGTTGGAATTTAGGAAAAAACCAACCAAATAAGTGAATTGGTTTTATTTCTGTATAGAGTTATTTCTTAGAAGAAATAATTAATAATTTCTTTTTTAAAAATTTTTCCGGAAAAACCATAAAATATTTCTTAAATAATTGACAAACTTGAGCTTAAATTTAAATATTTTGTACAATAAGGCGGAAAATTAAAAAAAAAAACAAATAAACTTTTTTATGTTCGGTTCGAATTAAAGAGAAAATTTTTGTAGATTTTTGTAGAAACTTAATTTGAAAAGAAAAACTTGAGACAGTTTTGCGAAAGTGCTTCGTTCGATTTTCTTTAAATTTGCCCAAAGTTTTGTTGGTTTCGCGATTTGAAGTAATTCTTAGAATTAGCAAAATCGCATTCACATTTAAGTCAAATACAGATTTCTGTGTCACGAAAGGCATGACGATCGATCACATGCAAGCTGAATCATGCCTTGATCTTTCATCTGATCATACACCTATAATAATAATGTGACCTCACAAAAATCATTAACAAAATCCAATCACTATAGAAGTTTCTTAAACATGAATACTACACTAAATATTCCAAAAACTTCGGCTAATAGCAGAATCTGCAAAGACATCAACACCAAATCAAGTATTTGCTGAAAGTCAGGAAAATTGTTCAGCCATAATTAAGTCGAAAATAGAAGAAAAAAGGAAGGCTAAGAAAAAATTGGAAGAAAACAAGGTCACCACTAAAAAACATGAAAAATTTAGCTACCCAATCACATTTGAAAGGCTTAACATCAAATAAAGATACAGAGTACTCACTCTGAAAAATAACAAGAAAACTGAAGCGACCGCAGCAACATATACCACCTCTAAGAACCAGTAATGGTGAATGGGCAAGAAGCCAAATTTAAAAGGGCAAAACTATTAGCATCGCATTTGAAAGTATACCGCATCCGTCTGAAACACCAGAATAAGTAAACAAACAAATAGACTTTCCTGAAACACCGCTCCAACTAGATGTGCCAATGAAAAAAATTAATTATAACGAAGTTAAAGCAATTATCGACAACCACATTGATCCAAAAAAGGCATGACAAGATAACTGGAAAGATGTTAAAAAAACTTCTACAATAAATATGTTTCAAAATGAATAATTGTAAATTTATATTTTTACTATAATTTGTAGTAGTTGAAGACAATAGAAGAAAGTGGATCAATGGAATTTTGAGTTTAAAAAACCCTTTGTCGGGTTTTACTGGAAGTTGGAAATATCACCAATCAATAAAGCACTCTCGATTTAGTCAATAACTTTTTGTTTTAATTTTAAAATAACGGCTTCTTCCCCTCTTTACCCAATTTTCATGGCAGCATTTTCATTCTTAATATTTTTCAACTTGTTTTTGTTGTAGAGGTACCTTAAGGGTCTTTAAATAAGTAAAATAATTTTGTTTTTTTTAAATTTTTATTTCAAAAGTAGAGTTTTAAGGTGGTTTATCCTATGATACCACTATTGTTGGGTTACACGCACGTGACTGAAACCACTTGATGTTCTTCGAGGATTCTCACCTACCTACAGGAAAAAACATAAATAAAATTCATATAAATTGATATAAATCAATGATGATGTTGCTATCCAGAATTTTTTTAATAAAATCACTACTGTGCAATTGCACAGGGGCCCACTAGTATATCAATAATAATATCCTCAAACTCCATCTTTGTTCACCTTTTAATTTGAAAATATTATTTTCTTGTTAAAAAAATATAAAATTTATTAACCATTTGGGTATACCTCATTTTTTAATTACAATTATTTCTTTTTCAATTTCAGGTAAATAAGAAAGTTTTGACGTAATATTTTGGAATAATAATGAACTTTTGATAATATCGTAAGTTAAATTGAAATCTGTAGTAAGTTAGATCAAAAATAATTTTTAAATTTAAGCAAAATAATGAATAATTTTTATTTTTTTTACTACTGTTATACTCGTAGAAATATAACTTATATTAAATATAATTTCTTTGATTAAGAACTGGAAATCAGATCAGATCAAAATTAGCAAGTAGACGAGTCAAAAGAAAAATAAAGTATTAGATGAGCTTAACTTTCTAATATGATACTACATATGATACTACAACTCTCGTAATTGCTATAAAAATATCCTTATAGCAATATAAATCACATTATTCCCATAAAAACATCATTACAACACCTTTTGTAATTATCGGGATTCATATAGGATTCTTATAGCACTAATTTTGTTTTTATAACAATAAAATGTTACGTGGGATAATTACTTATATTTATATAAAGTTATTTGGGAACTTCAGCAAATACAGTAATTAGGCTTACGTGAGTCGTACCGAAACAATTGGCATATAAAATATTTTTGACAGATATTATACTAAAATTTCTTTAGTGGTAGAATTGGTTAAAACAGGAATCTTTAGGCGTCATACAGAGGTAGCAGATTGCCAAATTGTAAATTATCAAAAGATAACCAACTGAAACTGCATAAAAGAGATGCTAGCTTTGGAGTTTAATGTTGATGCCGTAGATATTTGTGCGTTATATGTGCGGAAGGATAATATAGCTGAAAATGTTTTATCATTAGTTGTAAAGCATTGGATTCTATGAAACGCTTTGATCGAATAACGGCGAAGAATTTACTTATCGAATACTCCAAGTGTATGCTCACTTGTCTTAGGCAACTCCCATGATTCTGATTCGTAGAGCAGAGCTAAGAGTAGGTATGAACGTTTTTTATATTTGAACTTTAGTTTTCGGTATAGGAATTTTGATCTGAGATGCTTTGACAAACCGAAGCAGCAATGGTTTGTAAGAGTTATTTTTCGGGGAAATGAGAATTATATTTTTGAAGACATTAAATATTATTTTAGTAAAAATAACTCAAAATTTCACCAAAAACCAAGTAACATGAGAATTAATTTTTGATTAAAATGTTAAAATTAAATTGAAATTTTTAAGTTCAATAAATTAAATTTAGCCACTGCACTTAGTTTACACGACCTTCTTCCGTTACAATTATAACAGATTATTCTAAAAAATTAGCCAGAATATTTTGTTTTCTGTGTATTGTATCAAAGTATAATAGTTGGACTTGAAAATTTGCTTTGCATTACAATTTTGACATTTTATTTGTTATCTTTATCCAGTCTATGAAACTGTACCGGATTATATTCAAGTTCCCAAAGTTGTATATCAGTTCATTATACAAATTTTATATTTTGAATCTTAATATTTTTCTCTGGAATTTAGCTCTTGTAATAAATATTCTATAAGTCACAAAATAAAAAATTGAAATCTTGGTTTTTTTATTGCATATCCAATAATAAAAAAAACAAGAACCTTATAAAATTTGGAAGCTAACAAAGATTGAACTTTACAGAAGGACTTTCAAGAAATTGGTGAATCTAGGTTCAGGGTATAGAATCTGCACGTACAACAGACTAAAATGCAGTGCTACTGTGAAATTTTAAATAGCAATAATTCAACTAAACAGCTATGTTCTAACTTGTCCAAATTAGTCAAAAGTAAGGCAAAGAACTGTGATAGTAGTAAAAAATGGTTTTTACGGAACGAATTAATTTTTTATTCATTAAAACTCGTGTTGAAACTAATTACATATCGTAATTCTTCCTGTTCTTTTTGTTTTTCGTATTGATGAAGTTAATTTTATTTTCAATGAAATTAAATCATACCGAATTTCTGCAAAGTTCTTAAAAATTCTATCTCTTGCTATTCTACCCTTCATTTTACACATTTTCAATCGTATATCAACAACTGATAATTATCCTGAAGATTGGAAGTTTGCTAAAGTCATCCCAGTTCCAAAACAGGCTGATCCTTTTTAGCTAATTATATGATGATGATACCCAAATTAGTGCTCAACAATTTTCCAACTGTTTTGTTACTTTTAATATTTCTTAAGTCTAAATGAATAGCCCAGAACAATTTGGATTTTTATTTGTCCAAAAATTTGTTTTATTCTACTACATAAGATGCGTTCGTATTGTCGTGTGTAACTTAATTATAGATTTTCCTATATACAGGTATCTACTATAATATAAAAACTCTGCACCTTTTTGCATATTTTAAATCCGCCTTGGCATGAATCGAGGTTTTTAATTACAATACAATTATTTTTTCATTAACTACTATCATGGTCACAAAATTTTACAATTTTAAAATCCTTAAAATTAGTAAAAGAATATTGTTAGTAGTCATAATCTACATTATTGCACCTTCAATGAAACTAAAGAAAAAAAAAATATGCAAAATTGTAACAAGATTTATTTTACGTCCATTTAATGTGTGGCAATGCATTAAAGCTATTTAAAATTTACATTTTTTTTTATTTTCTTTGTCATCAAAAATCTTTTAACTTGCATTCAAGAAGGTGCACTTTACAGCATTCTAACAAAAAATTTAAGTGTACCTGAATAGAATGGATGAATAAGAGCGACCTCCTCGTTTCAGACAATCTAATTGTCTTCATTGTAAAAAGAAAAAGGATACTAAAATTCTAAAAGAAAAAGTATTTAAAAAAGTTAAAAGGAAAAACAACAACAACAGCATAAAAATATCACGGGTTATTGAATCCTTTCTTGCTATGGAAACTATTTTCTTTAGTTACACCTATTGGTGGTTTCACGTTTTATATTTATGTATCCATGTTTGTATACATGTAATAAATATCCTTTTTATTTATGTTGTTTACGATGAAGAATTCCCCTTTCATTTAAAATAAAATGTTAAGTTAGAAAACTATTTGACCTCCTTTAATTTAATTTATTTTCGTTTTTAGCTCATTTTAACAAACAAAATACAAAAATGCGTTTCTATTTCATGTATTAAGTTTGTTAGTTTGTCTATGGTTTGATCATTTTGGTTGTGTTTTTCTTATATGGGTAATACATATTCATTTGTAGGCGAAAATCTATAAAATATTATTGTTACCTAGATGGGAAAAGAATAGAAATAGAATAGAATAGAATAGAATAGAATAGAATAGAATAGAATAGAATAGAATAGAATAGAATAGAATAGAATAGAATAGAATAGAATAGAATAGAATAGAATAGAATAGAATAGAATAGAATAGAATAGAATAGAATAGAATAGAATAGAATAGAATAGAATAGAATAGAATAGAATAGAATAGAATAGAATAGAATAGAATAGAATAGAATAGAATAGAATAGAATAGAATAGAATAGAATAGAATAGAATAGAATAGAATAGAATAGAATAGAATAGAATAGAATAGAATAGAATAGAATAGAATAGAATAGAATAGAATAGAATAGAATAGAATAGAATAGAATAGAATAGAATAGAATAGAATAGAATAGAATAGAATAGAATAGAATAGAATAGAATAGAATAGAATAGAATAGAATAGAATAGAATAGAATAGAATAGAATAGAATAAAATAGTTCCAATAAGATGATTCCCATATTTCACAGTTTCGGTTAGATTAGGCTCCACTGCAAATTTGTGTGAAAGGGCTGCCGTACGAATATTACACTGAAATGGTTGTATTTTGGGCATAATACTTTTTATTTCGTCAGAGCAATTATCCAATAAATATTTATAAAACCTACTGGCTTCTCCTACATTACGCCAATAACTTAACGATGTTAGATGTTGTGTAACATCACCACCATTGATAATTTTGTTGGCTCGCTTAAGTACTGTAGGTTGGTTGGTGCACCACCACAAATATGTGAGTTGTGTATTCAAGTCTTGGTCGAATGTATGGTTGAATAGAAGGTTTAAAGATGTAAAGTATTTCCTACTCTGTTTAACAATCTTAAAAATTTAGCAGCATCTTCCGCGACAGGAGAACTGTGATTGTGCCAAGAAAGTTTGCTGTTTATTTCCATCCCAAGAATTCTTAGAGTTTCATAGTTTTCTTTATTTGCATCGTCAAATAGAAATTTTGGTATTTTTTTAAATTATTGAGTTCATTACCACAATATTTATTAGCGATATATGAGCCCAGGGATAGGGTTGTAGAAAAAAATCGAAGTCACGCATAATTTGTAAAGCTGGCTAATGGCAAAATTGAATTTGAAAAGCAAACAAATAAAAGCATATTCCATATTTTGCCAGCTCTTAAATTATGTTTTTTGTAAAATTTCATTAATACCTAATTTGTACACTATTTAAAAACTAATAACAAAATATAATGTGAAATTTTGCTATCAAGGTAAAGGTAAAAAGGTTGGGTATTATTTCGACATTATTTATTAACTTTTTGCAAAATCTCATATTTCAAAATTAAATTTATCCACTTTTTAAAATCAGTTTTTATTTTATTGATTCTTGCATAGATGAACAATTTATTAACAATACCAATCTTTCAAACCACCTCAAAAAACTACATAAAATTTCTGATCGCAACCAATAAAGCCTCAAGATTAATTATTTATTTATTAAAAAGAAAATGAGAAAAATTAATTTATATTTTTTTTCTTATACCTAGAAATTAAAATTTTTTACACTTACACATAAAAACCAAGATTTTGGAAAGTATGATGGTTGGTATGTTAACAAAATAGGATTAAAAATATTGCTTTGTATTACTCCTGCAGCAAAAGCCTACAACTGTAATTATTCAAACAGTGAAAATTTCTGTTTAATTTGGTTGGGTTTCTTTGACTTTTTTTTTCTCTTTGAAAAACAAATTTTAATTTTTAATTTTTGCACTTTTATGGTCTTTATATAGCCTAATAAAGGTGGTGATGGTGGTGGTATTCTTTGTGTTTATTTAAGTATAATAAATGTGATATTTCAGGATATTTTCATATGATAAAAAGGACCTTTAATATTGTTTATAACATTTTATTCACCACTTTTTAGTTTATTTTTTTTTCTTTTATTTTATGTCTTAAAGTTGACATATTAAGTTTTACGTTTTAGGGGATGAAATATTGTTAACATAACGTTAAGCTAACACAATATTCTTACTAGGTACTATACTCGATGGAATTTTAATTTTTTTTTATATTATTGTTTTTTTTTTCTATCCTGTAGTTATATTAAGCACTGAAATGCAATTTAGTTGTCATCCAAAAACGAAAAAAGAAAATTCTATAAAGAAGTCATTGCAAAAAAAATAATAAAAAAAAATTCAACGATCCTTCAAGTCACATTTTGTTTTCACAACTTTACAAAAAAAAAAAAAAAATTGAAAAATGAAAAAGAAAAGAAAAACAAAATCTTGAAAATTTGTGAAAAAAAAGAAAGAGAAAAAGTATAATTTGTGTTTTATCCTTTAAGAATGGAAATACACAATAATTCAAGTCAGTAGTTTCAAGTGTTCACATATTTTAAAGGAAGCGTTTATGTCTTTACAGTATTTTTCAGAAATTTGTGATTTTTATTATAAAATATTCTAAAACTAAACTATATAATATAATATAATAAAATATATATAATATGATATAATATAAAAAATTAAAAACAATAATGTTTTATTACTCCTTTCATAGAGCAATGCGTAAAATTGACGTAAACTACTCTTCTATGAATAAGATTCATACCGTTAACTTATGTAATACGTTTTATAGAATATGCTAAAGGTGCTAGGTGAAACATTAAATAAAGATCAATACTCTAGGTTTGTTTCACTAATTTTATTGAATATCGTAATCAATTTCAGTTATTACACTATATCAGTTTTCTGTTGCTGTAATACACATCTAAATTATGTTATTTTAATAGTTTTAGTCTAATAGTTATTGGGCTTGTTTTCACCAATTTCTTTTAATAAAAAAAAAGAAAATGTTAATAAAAAAATATTACTTTATACAAAATTATAAAAGCGAAATCCCAAAGGTTTTAAATTATACTGTTTTAATTGAAAAATTTAGTAACTCTACGTTCGAAGGTCATTTTCGTACGAACAAAGAAATATTCATGGTATGTGTGCATCAAAAGAGTATTAATTGAGATACATACAACAGAACTATCATTAAAATTGTTTTTTAGAAATTGGAATATCAAATACAACCATTTCACACTTCATTCACATACGAAAAAGGTCGCCCAATGACGAGTTTAAAAGAAGGGTTGTATTTGACATTATGGATGTAATATGGAAATAATAATTTCTTTAGAGAAATCGGAGATCGTTTAATTAAATCCCAAAGCGTCAGCCAAAGTATATTTTTGAAAACATGTCAGATGATATGTAACTCGGTGAAAGAGTATGTTAAATTCCCAAGTACTATCCAAGAAAAACGGTTGAGAAATTTAACAAATTCAGAGGAAATGAAAGTTTTCCTAATCTAATTAGTAGTATAGACTGTAGATGCACCAAAAGAACATGTGGATAGTTACATAAATAGAAAATCTTATCACTCACAAATCCTACAAGTATAATTTATTTGTTTGCAATTTAGAATCATTTTTTTATGTACTAATTTCTGTATTTTAGTCAACCTCTAACAGTGAAATGATTTTTACAAGTATATTTTTTGGCTGGCCAGGTAGATCTCACGATGCCTATGTGTTTACAAACAGTTCACTGTATCAACAACTACAAAAAAAAACAATTAATTTGCCTTTAGACGTGCATATTGTAGGTGATTCCGCCTATCCCTTAAATATGGTTTTGATGATTCTTCATAAAGACAATTGCAATTTATCTGGAGCACAAAAAATTTTTAATTATCGATTATCCAACACTCGTGTCATTATCAAACAGACTTTTAGACTTTTGGTGAAAAAATTCAAAATTTTAAATCATTTATATTTTAGGAAAATTGATAAGCACAAAAATATTGTAACAGTATGTGTTGTCTTGCATAATTTTATTTTAATGAATGGTAACAAAAGTAACACAGGTTACACTGATTCAAATATAAGCAATAATATTGTAGTTGTAAATCGAAGAGAAGCTGCAGAAAAACGAGATGCTTTGACAAATTTATTATTATCCTGAAACTCATACCATTTTTATTGTATTAATTGTATTTTTATTATATTAATTAATTAAAAAATAAAAGGCATATTCACAGCCAAATGATAAAAAAATTAACATAAAAACAAACACAAAATTAAATAACGCATATTCACAGCTCTGTACAAAAAGTAAAAGAAATTATTTTCTAAATATTATTTGATTTTTGCGCATAGTTTTTCTAGCAAGGCAATTTTCCTCATTTCAATATCAAATTTTAATCTCTCCATTTCCAAGTAATCTTGGTGACAAGTTTCTTCTATTTTTTCTAGGTTTTACAGAAAACTTAACAGTTCTTCACTCGAACTTTTTCCTTTTTTTCGTGGTGTTGTTTCAGATTCTTCAAATGTAGAGGATGTACCAGGTGTTACAAAATGTGCCGATACCAAATATTTACTTCCGTAAACCGAATCAAATTCGTCAAAATATTGCCAAACACTTCCCCCTCGTCCAGTTTGGTTGTTTCTTTTTTTAATGCGCTTATATGTAGTCATTAAATTTAAAAACTTTTTTTTACATTCGTCTACTGAGAATGGAAATTCAACATTTTCCTTGATTATCTCTCGATGTATTTTTTTCCAAACAGTTGATTTCGCTTTACTTTGACTCCAATGTTCTTCTTCTAAGTCAATTTCACTAAAAATTGCAAAATAAGTTTACAGTTTGTTGGTTTTTTGTAATTAAAAATAAATTTAAGCTAAAGTTCACATAAGTTATTGTATTAAAATTTTTTTTTATTACTTAATATTATCCAATTCACTCATTTTATAATTTTAACCCAACATTAAACTTAACGCATCTAAAAACATTTTTTGACGGAATTGCAATTTCAAAACATGCAAATGACGTGAAAATGACATTTTCGATAAGATGATTTTTGTTTTGATTAATGTAGTAATTATTGATTACACTTCGAAAGCAGTCATCTAAGTTTGACATTAAAAATTACATGACTAAAATCAAACTACATAACCGATTAGACTGCAAATGCATTTGATCTTAGTTTGACATTTCCGATTACACCTAAATATTCTTTTTAATATTTTTTTTAGTTTAAGACTTAATTGTAATGTGTTTGATCTAAACAAGAAATAAATAAATAAATAAATATACTCAAATTGAAATTTCAAATTGAAAATTCAAAATAATTTCAAAATATTTAATTTCGCTACGTCTCCTGACAAATATCTATAATAATGAAAAAAGGTTTTGAAATAGCTTACGCACTTGTACCATAATTTTTCAATTTACAGATCAACAGATAATGGTTAATAAAAGTAAGTTTCGATTTTTATATTTGCTTTACACATATCATTATAGTTAAATTTGATTCTGAATAATAACAGAAAATTTTAATAATAATTAAATTAAATTTAAGAGTTAACTCCTTTAATAAAATCCTTACAAAACAGTTCAATTCAGCAAATATTATAAGATGTAATGTAACAATACTACAGCAATACTACTGTAAATATCTTTCTAAAACATTTGTAGCGGACATAAAAATTTTATTACGTATTGTCACCTACTGTGGCCCCTTCTCTTGTAGAGTTATTGTAATATTGTGCAATTTTTTTTTTTTTTTTTGTGTAAGAATTTTGTTCTGTATTGTATACGAAAGTATTCATGTTCAGTGAATGCAATTATGTTAATCCGAATAGAATGTCATTGCATTTTGATTTCTTGTTTATAATATTATGTATGTAAAATATATGTATATATAAAATGTATATATATAATATAGAAAGTGATGTAGAACTGTTTTGAGAATGTAAAGAACTTTCGTTAAGTATGGGATAAGAAAGATATTTAATATGATCCCGACTAGAATTCTAAATAATTCTGAATAAAAAAAAAAAAAAAAAATAGTCTAAAGTACTGTTAAAAAGTTTTTGAAAGAAATTTGTTCTGTTGTTTTTGTTTTTCTTTTTTAGAAACCTATTTTTTATTTCATTCGTTAGTCTTAGAATTTCATATATATTTGTTTCGTTCTTTTATATTATAATAGAAACAAAAAAAACATGAAAAAAACTTCCTAAGTTATTTTAAATTGTTTAGTTTCTCTTTCTAAAAATGAAAAAGAAAATGAAAATACACCATAATTTATTCACTTTAGTTCTACTTTCTTTAATGTTGTTGCTTAAGAAAGGAGTAAAAGAAATTTTTTTTTTTTACTTTCATTTCATTTTTTTTTTTTTTGTTAAATTTATCTTGTTTTTGGTGTAGTTTTTAAAACAATTTATTTCTTTAGTATGGTGTTGTTTATGCTTTTGATTTTTATTCATCCAGAAATAAATTGCAAATAATATGAACATTTATTTTTCGTTTATAATAATATTATTGTAGAGTATGAAAATTTATTGTAATTTTATGTGTAATTAAATTTTTTTTTACAAGTGGTACTCACTTTAACAAGCTTGAACCACTTGTATTATCTCAAAAGCATCCTATTAGATTAATTTGTAAGGCTAACCGTCTTAGACACACTGCAAAGGTATTCTTCCCATATACAATTATTATAGGGAAATTTATACCTCTATAAAACCTTGAAAATTTTTTTTATTAAATCAGGATATCTTGACGTGAGACATACCATTATCTATAATCTAATAGCAGGAACTTAGTGTTGATCTACACCGCTTTAATAAATTCCATATTTGTCATTTGTTTAAAATCATTGCACCTACAATTGTTAGTTAGTATCGATTGATATTAGTGCTTTATGCGAATTTTTAACTAAACCTAAGAATTGGCTTAGAAATATTAGTTCGCATGAAGTTGAGCTAATAAGAGTCATTAGATAATATTGCTACTGATATATATATGGGTGATATTTATTTATATAATTATAATGTAATATTGTTTATTCTTTTCTTAGGAGAATTTCGCTATTGCTTTATTTTTTCTTTCTTTCATTTCATTTCCTTTAAATTTCATTTAAATTTTATTTTATTTTTTTTTATAAACAATCAAAAAACGATTTGGGGCGATTCTCTACGTTTTCAAATTTTGAGAATATAAAAAATGAATGTCGCGTCGCGTCTTTTGAAAGTCTAACAAAACTTACTCAAGCGATAGTTTTGACATTTGAAACAACCACTTCTGTGTCATAACAGAATACAAAACTATCGCTTGAACGAATATGGGTTATTTGGTGTTCAAATGGTCTATAATTTGACGTTTCGTTACTGTTTTATTAAATCCAGTTAAAATAAGAGTATGTTACAAAATATTTGTTTTTCCTTAATCGAATTTGTTATTTGTTAAATCAAATCAAATTTTGTTAAATTTTGATTTTAATTCGTAATTAAATGTATTTTTTATTGCATATTGAGTTTGCTACTTCGACTATAATTTAAATTACTGTTGATTTCATTAGAACTTGATCAACTTACTATACTATTAATATGCGCAATATTCACTTAAAAAATATTTCATCGAATTATTATACTCACTATAATATGTGTGTGAGTGACCACAATTAGATAATATGATGAAGTCCGTTGCATTTTTGTTAGGAATAGGTATTAATTAACAGCAAAGAGTATTTTTATTCATTTATATTTTCAGTGTCCAAAACCAACTTAATTGTGACGATCATCTTTTTTTTTTGTTGTTAATGATCGACAATAGTTTAAGCTTGGCAATAGTTTAAAAATATGTGATTTTATTACTTGCTTTCGTTGATTATCTCTAGAAAAATCAATACGAGGTTGGCCGCCGTAAAGAATATAAATTTTGCATACTATATTTGAAACTGGTTCTGAAGCTGTATCCAAGACTTAATATTATAAATAAGCTTTTCTTTTAGCTCATCTAATACTTATCACTTGTGAATTGTTGTAAGATCCACAAAGCATGACCTAAATAATTATAAAGGATATTATAAGTTTAGTTTGTTTAATGTTTTACTGATTTTTTCATATATTTTTACTTCTGATATTCTTTTTGTAGCAATTAATTATAAATTTTATTAATCAAATAAAAAAAATGTATTTTACACTATCGAATTTTTTTTCATAATGTTTTCTTCTTATTCTAAATCTCACAATTTATCAGTTTGTATTATTAACAAAAACCTATTCTTCGCACTTAATTTTTTTATTTTCTAATCAACTCCTTATAGTTTCCAGAACAACTCCGTTTTTTTATCGTTTTATTTCTTTAAATAAATGAAATATGCAAAGTTATAATCTTATTATTATTTTAAGTAAATTATTTAAACTTTTATTAAAACAAAAAACAAAAAAAGAATCACTATAGAATAAAAGAAAATTTATTAAAGACTTTATTATAAAATGAATAGCATTGCAAAAATTATTTTCCTTGCAATTATTATGCTATATAACTCCTGTTGATTGTCTTTATTGTTTATTCTGTTAAAACTTTACGTAATTTATTAATCCAGATTCAAAAGTTTTTAAGTTTTTAATGGACTTTTATTTCGAAGAATTGAAATGAAAATTTATAACTTTAAATTTACTGGTATTATCAATATTTTTCTTGACCAATTATTGTTTTAATATTTTTTTTTTCGCATAAACGTTGCAAAAATTTTCACATTTAATGTGAAGAGAAAAATATTCTAAGCCAAGAGAATTACGGATATAGAGTTTTTCTGCTTGATTTTGATATTTATAATACCTTATTTACTAGAATTCAGATTAAAATTGTTAACCAGAGAGCTCGTCAACATATGTCTAATAATACATAGCTAAGACCAAACTTGACTGTGCCAGAAAGCTAAAAAAAATTGGTAACATTCCTCTGTGAATAGTGTTGAAAATAATTTGTCATCAACAAGCATAGTTAAAGAATAAAAAAAAACTTGAGGATGTGAAAACTGAAAGGAAAACATAATGCCATTGTAAAAACACACCAAAATTGTAAAAAATCGACCGTAAGAACAAAAGAGAGACAACAAATAATAAAAGCTAATTATTGCTAAATATTTAGCTCTGTTGCTTTAGAAAATTTTTGTTAGTAGGTAATTAAAATCCCCAATTAAGCATATCTATTAATTTATTTCAAATTAGGTAAAGTTTAAATAAATACTTTAATATTTGTTATGTGCCCAAATCAAATATATATAATCTACATAGAAAATTTGCAATGCTGATTCTTTATAAAAATATCATTATGTGAAAGTAAAAATTACTAAAATTATAATATAAAATAACAAACAAATATTTTTAGTTAATATAGCTAAACTTTTTAAATTCAATGGACAATTTTTTATAATTATATTTTTAATTTTCTTTTAAAATGTTATAAATGTTACTATTTTTTTGGTAAAGAAAAATGTTATGTTACATAATTATGATATTATGCATTTAACTTTTTGTAAATTGTATTATGCATTTTAAGTTAATAATTTAGTATTTTTTGCCATAATTACCATTAAAATATGTTATTTTTATGCTGTCATGTTTTTTAGCAAACTTAGCATTCAGCTTTTTTTTTTTCAGTGTAGAAAAAAAAGAAAAAAAATGTCTACCTAGTTAAAATAACCTAGTTCGGTGTTCCGAAGCATTAATATATGGTCTAAAGAATCTGCGTAAATTAGTGTTAAAACTAAGCTAATTAAAGTTAAAATAAGGTTTATGAATTTTGTATGGATTTTGTTTTTTATTATATTTTATTTTACTTGTCTCAAATGAGCCCAATGAGCTCGTACACAGTATATAAGTGAATGCATATTATGTAAAAGCAACAATATACTAAGCTAGAGCAAATGCAATTCATAAAAACAAAACAACTTCAACAAAATATGACTAATACTAGAAATTCAATAAATCAAACAAAACTTAAACTATACCTTCACTATAAACAAGCGGAAAAAATATTTATATACATATTTCTGCTGCTCTTTTATAATAATTGTAGCAATTCATGCTCCGTTATGACTTTATATTTGAGCTTATTTTATCTTAAGGTCATCAACGCTGGATGGCGCAATAAGTAGGAAGCCTACTTTTCAACCGAAAGGTCCAAGGTTCAATTCCCGACGAAGGCAAAAAATTCTTTCTGAATTTTTTGACCTGGTCCAGTACCCTTTATCATTGGGATAAAATAAATGATAAATAGTTGAGAGTTTTGGTTATCACTAAAAATAAAATGGAAACTATGCTATTATGAAGGCGAATCTACTCTATAGTAAATACAGTTTTCCACATTTAAATTAGTCTATAGCATAAGAATTCTGCAGAAAAAGCTATTGTATGTGATCGTATATTCCAAATCTCTATCTAAAACCAGTTAGGGTGTTCATCCCATAGATTCGGAATTATAAAAAAAAAAAAACATATACACATGTATTGCCAGTCTCAACGGTGTCAAGTAGTCTAACTGGTAGTATACCTTACTTCATTTGCATAACAGTGATTGCATTCTTTGCTTATACCCAAATAAAGATTTAATTGACTTATGTTGTAGGCTTCTGCAATAGCATCAAGCCTTTATTAAAAATGTTACCCCAAAAATGCACTGTATACATTATGGTGCTATTAAGAGCATGCTAAGCTTAAAAATATTGGATCTTTTCAACAGCAAATGGTATTATCTTACTGATCAATCGGAAAATACCCAATACCCATTTTTTGCTTGTTTTTAGCTGTTCGCCTATTTGACTATGCCAATTCAAGCTCTCGTCAAACAGAAGCCCATATATTTGTACTTGTTCACTGTGTAAAGTTTATCATGCTCATTTGAAAGGATTTTCAATAGCATGTATTTTGTTTTGCCCATGTTGAGTGTTATCTTATGAATGGTCATGCAATTATTAGCTGCCAGCAAATTAGACAGAATAAATGCAGTAAATCAACTATTACAGACAATCGTCAGGTCATCTTCAAATAAATATAGCTTTCTAATGAGTTCCAGCAATATGCTAAAGTAACACGAAAATAAAACTGACTATGACTTTTAAAGCCTTCACATTCTGCATACAAAAGAAGGTAATACATATAATATTATTAAAACTTACTATCTATCATAATATTATGACAAAAGCATTAATTCAATCCATTAATTCATTATTGTATGGAATTACCGCACATTGCTGTATTTATCTTACTCTAAACAGATTTTCATAATAAAATTAATAAACTTAATCAAATTAAATAATTTGCAAAACAATCTGTTAATTGATTTTAAGGTTGAATAAATGTAAATTTTTTATGTAACTTGTAGCCTCTCTATACCTTAATTACTAAATCTTCAAATTTTAATCAATTATTTATATTTATCTATACATAGTACACAAAATAAAAATATATATTTTATACAAATTATATATCAAAGTTAAAAAAAAATAATCATCAATTTATTTCAAGACCAACACTTAGATATTTTATTTTTTATACTAAATAATTTTCCAAGGTGAATTGAGGTTGTTAAAAAGTTAATTAAATATTCTCACTCCTAACTATTACTCTTATACCGAAAAAAAAAAAAACAAATTGTTATTGTTAAAAATATTTTATAAACAATATTAGATATTGTATACTAACTTAATTTTTTAGCAAAAGTTTACAAAATTGATATTTCAATAAACAAAAAAAAAATAGAATAATAAAAACAACTTCCCTTGTTTTCAGTTAAGAACTTTTCGTCTATTTACACAACATTAAGTATATACCTCTAAAGAAAATTTATTGTTGTCACAATTTCAATAAATTTTCCTTATGATTGCCTTGAAAATTTTCTTTATTAAATTTTGACATTAAATATGTGCAAACAAAAACCAAAAAAAAAAAATAATAATAATAATAAGAAATAAAACCAAAAACAAAAGAAAAAAAAATTCCATTACTTGAGTTAACACGTCATGTCAAGGTCATCATACTGTCTGATGGTAATAACTGTACGCGAAAAAAGAAATTCACAGAACAGCAACAAAGAAATAAAAACAAAATTAATAAATACAAAAATTTAAATATAATTTTTTACCGTTAACATGCTAACAGTAGCACTACACATTAAAGGTTTTCTTCGCAATAATTTTGTTTTAATTTCGTAAAAAATATAATTTGGTTTTGAGACAGTGTGTTTGAACCTTACAGATTTTATTAGTAAAAATATGGATGCTGCGAAATATGTCGGTTGCATTTTCCTCGACTTGCAAAAAGCATTCGATTGCGTAAATTACGAAATCCTTATTCACAAGCTTTCGAAACTATATTTCAATGCAGAACAAATAGCTTTTTTCAAATCATATTTACAAAATAGACAGAAAATAGTACGCATAAATATAGTGTTTAAGTAATATATCAAAACCGTGATAAAAGAATGGCCTCAAGCATCAATACTTGGACCTGACCTCTTCAAAACTTATACCAATAGTATTTGATTATTAAATTTAGTATTGGCACCTTGAAGTTCTATGCCGATGATACAATACTAAAGTGTGCTAGTGATAATGTAAATCAACTGAAATTTGCTATAGAAACAGATTTCCACTTAATTAATCAATGGCTAAAAAAAATCGATTGTTATTGAATATTAAAATTTGATTATTTGATAATAAAAAATTTAATAATATTAACTTTGGTTTAAATAATACAACTATTGAAACTGTAAAATCCTACAATTACTTAGGTTTATTAATTAATAAAGGCTTAAAACGGAAGGATCATATCGATTATTTAATTTTTTTTTTTAATTAACAAAATTTTCACTTATGTTTTCATCCTCAAACGTCTACATTATTTTTCTAAAGAAACAAAACTTAGTTTGTTATCTATTCATCATAATATGTTCTGTCAAACATAACATATTTAAATCTAATCTGGAGTAGATCATCCGATTCACACTTGAAAAGGTTAGATATATTGAACAAAAAATCTTTCAAAATAATTCATCGATATCCAATAAGAGTTGGGACGGCTTCAATCTATAGTGAACAATACTTAAGCTTTAAAAATATGTGCAAAAGAGAACTGTTCATAATTGCCTTTGAAATCATCAACAACACTATCAAACATAATTTTATTCTTAACAGAATGATTGATATAATAATAATAGTAATAATAATAATAATAATAATAATAATAATAATAATAATAATAATAATAATAATAATAATAATAATAATAATAATAATAATAACAGCAATTAGTATTAAATATTGAAAATTATATTAAAAATAGCAACAACAACAACAATAGCAGTAATGACAATAATGATAACAATAAGAATAGTAATGAAACATCACAACTATTATCAAACTCTTGTAATGCGTCAGTTCCAACTAGTGTTCAATAAATTATCTCTTAATTTGGTTAGTCCTATTCTCCCACCAAAAATTCATCTTACACAAGTCTATCTCGTTTTTGTGAATCTAGTATTATATAGATAATATCCGATTTGTGCCTGGCATATGTATTTGATCACGATAATGTTGTATCTGTAGAAGTTAAAACCAAAACATTTTTTAAAGCTCAAATTGAACAAAAAGGTGTACCCGATGTGATTTATACAAACTTTTTATTAAATATTATCAAATTGAAGGAATTTCTGAAAAAAATACTACAGCTGACTCTAGACGTCTTCCGAAGACATAATATGTGTTGCAAAGGACACGAGTATCTCCAAAAGCTAAAAGAGTGTGACCATAGGTTTTTTTGTCCCGTCCAAATTGAGTAACTTAATTCGTATCGACACTAACAATAGTCAGCTGGTAAACATAGTTGAGTTTAATACTCCCAAAACTCAAAGTCTAGTCTAGTTACGCAAAAACTTACGCAATTTAAAGTTATTCTCAAATTTTAAGATAAGAATATACAACTACTGGAAGACTAAATGCGAGTAAATCAAATTTTGAATGACCATATTTTCGATATTGGGAAAGCGTCGCCAAATGTTTGGGCGTTTTAAGTCAAACAATTCAATCTAATATCTCTTAAATCATCCTGACCAACAAATAATTTACTCACATTGCAAAAAAATCAATAATTATTATTGTAAACCTGACCATTTAATCTCAACTGTTTTTATATTCAAATTTTCACTACAACTTTCAGAATCCTTCAAGTAAATTATTTAAATTATCTTGCGTCGTATTCAAACAATCAACTACACATTTTTAGTTAATTAGAGTAAATTCACGTTGACTTAATTATGTATATGTGATCTAGTGGTTACGTAATTTGGATGCCAACCAGAATGTGCTTGAATCTCGCTCAAGGGCATCTATATTTAATTGAATTTTTCTTCCAATATTCATAAAATCATGAAATTGAATAGATTTATTTTAACTCTTGAATAAAAACTGAATTTTGTTATTTAAGAAGCCTTAGTTCCTTATGACATTGTAGTATACAATTGTAGTATCCATATTGAGTTTGTCGACGTAAAAGTAAATTAATAAATAATATATAGAAATCAAACATTATACATTTCACTTTATTTTATAATTTGTAGTACCGAACTTAATGTACTAAAAGGTGATAATGGATATAAAAAAAATCAGCTCTATAAAAAAAAATATACAATTGGACGAACAACATAAAAAAATTTTACATTTCATATAAATAACCGGCTCTATTTTCTTGTGAAAAAATTAGACAATCATACGCTTTTTTTTTTTAATATTTTGATCTAATAAAAAAATCAAGATAAAAAAATTATTTTCTATACGGGTAGTTGGTACCTATTACTACACGTACCTTAGAAAAATTATATGAAAAATTTTTATTTCAATTTTCTTCAGGCATCACCACAATTTCATAGTTCCTCCCAACAGACATGTTAAATCATAGAATTATATTTGCGTACACTTTTGAAAAATAACAGTCAAATGGAAACATTTTTAAACGGGAAATATTTGATATAAAAATGTGAGTTATTTTCGTAGCAAAGCTCAATGCTTATTACTTAATAATATACATGGGTATTTTTACGAAGAATTCTATAAAATTGTCTTTTATATCCATTTCCACCCCAAAAATTATTTCTTTGGTTAATGTTCGAGAATATAAAAATAATGCCATCCTAAAACAAAAATTTATAGAACATGTATTTTGATAGTTCTGGAAGACTATCGAAAATAAACATCGTTGAAAAAATACAACTTTTTTTATATATACATATATTTTTTTTTATATCATTTTTTACTTTAATTGTTTTACAGATTTTTAAACCCGAGGTGGTAGATGTTAAATGGGATGTCAAAGTAATCAAACATTTTTTTTTTTATTTTTTGGCTAGAAAAAAATCTTTAGATTTTATTCAAAACAAAAAAAGGTAAAGTGTAAAAGTTCTAAACGTTCATTTGTTATCTTTGCTATTGCTATAAAGAGACAGAAAGAGAAAGAGAGAGAAAATTTTTTTCAAAAGAGTGAAAAAAAGAACAAACACATTTATTTATGCTCTTAGAATTAAATGAGCTTTGAAATAAATTTCCATTTTTTTTTTTTATTATTCTTGAAGGCTATGATAGACAGTTTTTGATAAAATAAGGATAAAAGTAAGAAAATAAAAAACAAAAGAAATTCACAGAAGTGTAAAATATTTGGCATCTACAATTTTTTTTTTTTTTTTTTTGTTTGTTCCACAATGACGCGAATCTGTGACATTGATATTAAAATAAAAAACAAATTTTAATACAAAAAAAATTTCTTCTAAATTAATCCTATCAAAAGATGTTTTCCAAAAAATCTTACGCTAAATTAAAGTCTGTTCGGTGCGCCATAGGGTATTTTTGATGGATATTTTGATAAATAATTTTAGGATTACAGTAAAATTAACAGATTGAAGAAAAAAAATATGCCGTAAAATATTTAAACTGAGCTGTTCTTGGAAGTTTTTAATCAACAATATGACAAATAGTCTCTTCTTTTATTATAGATAATAAAATCGGCTTCTTAACCGTACCTAAAGGCTTTAAAATTTTATACTTTGGTAAAAAGTTTCTTCCAAAATCATACTCAACACCTATTTATTGTTTTAATTTTCGGATTCGAAGATTTAATTGCATGTCAGTGCTGTGACACAATGAGCTATTTTCTAAGTTGTTTAACTTTTTATTAGTGCTGATTTTTTTTGTATCCTATTATGACTGTAACAGTGAAGCAACTGGAATGGCCACTTCTACCTACTTATCATTGTAGCTTACAATTTATTTATACACCAACAAAAAGGCCTGTCATATGAGGATGGTAAATAAAAAAGAACAAATTTCTTGTGACACTGCAAAAAAAATTGTTACTAATAAACGTAATCAAAAATTAGGTAAGTATTTTTGTGTTGTGCAAAACTTTACAAAAACTTTTAAAACAAAAGCCATACAAATTTACCCCAAAAAACCGCGTACTGAAAATTGTAATCAAAAACTGATTTTTGATTATTTATAGTGTAAGTTTTATATCTTATAAATTTTATAAGTCAAGATAAATAATAAATTTTTTGAATATTTTTATTATTTATTTATTTATATAATTATATACTACAATGTTTTATCCATATATTATTCTAAATAGATTGGTAATTGGATATTGCCATCTCTTTATATGCATTGCTTCTAAATCTTATATAGGTATAAATTTGGTTGGTGTACACATATTTTTTCAACACATGGTGGTGAAATTTATTTGACTAATAAATCAAAATTTTTTAGAGTAGTCAAATCAATTTTGTTTTTGTCCCCACCGATGACGTAAAGAAAAAGGTGCAAGGCAGAGTTTCACATTTTTGAAAAATTATCTTTTTCATTTGAAATTCGGATGCATTAATTTTAAATGCAGAAATTTTATACTTAAAAAATTATTTAAAATAAAAGTTTTAAAAATCAATTTTAACCATATTATATAAAGTACATATTAATTTCAAATAAAAAAGGTCCAGTTCCATCAAAAAGGTTTAAAAATTGACCGTAACATTTATGTATTGACAGATTTCAAAACTTCCATTTTTTGAATAAAGTTTATTTAAATTAGAAAATAATTTATCATGTTCTTTTCCCTCAATAATTTTTATTTTCATATATCTCTATACGTAGTCCTTATAATGCCACATAATGCTATCCGTGGTTATATACTACCTCAGGTATCGATATCAGAATGTTTAGGGCAAGGCATATACTGTTTCGAGTAGGCAGAAAAACTATCTACATTCAGACTATTTCCAAAAATTTATTGTATAATTTCGCACGTGTGCTTCGTTTTTTCTATTTTACTGATACACATATCCATGAGTACCTTATACTTATACCTATTTCTTAAAGCAAATATGAAACAGAACAAAAAAACCCAGAAATTGTTACCTATTGAAAACAATTTAATAATAATAAAAATATAAATTATAATATATATAAATTATCGTCATTGTCCTGCAACCCCATTCGTGGGGAATAGGGCGGAATATATAATTCTAAAATTTATTTTATTACAAATGGAAAATTAAAATCAAAGACGAAAAAATTAACTCGATTTTCTTCACAAAAAAGAGAAAATAATGTGACTTACCCTACTCAAGAGATAATATTAAAAATCTTGGTATATAATATTTGGGCAAAAATTTACTCTTGAAAACCCATAACTAATGCAGTTAATCAAATAGATCTATATTATATAAAAATGTGTTATATCCAATATTATAAATAAAAAATCCAGACTAACTGTAGAAAATAAATTATTAATATTTAAAGCAATTTTTCAGAGTATTATTTTATACGGTTTCTATATATGGGGAACAGCACTGGTAAAACAAACTTAAATGTGCTACAAAGAAAATAAAATACGATTCGAAAATTAATCTTTGGTAAAATCATTTAACACCCTAATAACTTCAAATCAAAAAATCAAAAATGTTAAAATTTCACAGATCGGTCCTGTCGTTTCCAAGCTGTGAGGGTGGCCGAAAAAGGTCACTTGGTATAATATTAATATATTATGATTTTTTTTTTATTTAAAAAATAAAGTTTCAGTTCCAATTTTATTTAACATTTTAAAGATTTTAATAGAAAATTGACTAATTTATTCAGAAATACAAAAATAACAATAACTGCACACTTATATTCATACAAAGATTAAAATATACCAGGTGTGCTAGAGCAAACGTATCAGATTTTTAACAAGGGAAGGAGCCGTTATTTCAAAATTAAAAAACAAATTTATTCACTAAATCGAGAGTGCTCTATTGATTGGTGATATTTTCAACTTCCGGAAAGGGCCGGAAAGGGGTGTTTTAGTTTTAAAATAACGGCTCTTTCCACTCTTAAAAAGCTGATACGCATGTTCTGGAACACCCGCTATAATAATTAGATAAACATTTTGACAAATACTATTTATGATATATTATAAAACATTTATCATATAATGGGATGTTTCAAGTTTTGCAACTCGTTGTGGTACGTAATTTGCAATATTTGCAGGTGCTTCGCGGTTGTCCAGATAAAATTAAATGCTGTTCTACATATCTTGCAGGATTTCATTCGTATTGTTACTACGATGTCCAGGTGTAATTTCAGGTAATTTAACGGGCCTTCCTCTTGTAAATTGTTTACAACCATAACGCCCCAAGTATGGTATCATAGTTTTTTCAATAGACAAATTGAAATGTATTGGAATAAAATATTTGAAAATTCCATTTGCATTTTCTAATAATGGCTGTATTTTATATAACTTGTCAACTTTATCATAATTTTCGTAATAATAAGAAAATGGCAATGACGAAAAAATGTCATAAAAACGCCTTCTTCGCATATATGAGATCATTACGGCAATCTTCTGATAAGGAACAATACAAAAATGTCTTCGTGGTAAATGGGCATAACCACTAACAATTAAAATTGCAACAAGAGCCAATTTCTTGTTTTAAAATTGTGATTAAAAAACATAAAAGTTTGGCCAAACACTCAATCTGTATTAGGAAACAACTAATATTTTTTTATTTTCCAATGAAAAATTTTATACATATTATACTAAATAGCTTTTTCGGCCACTTGAATAAGCGTAAGGATTTGATCGAAGTCCTATGATATTCTGGCAAAAAACGTAATCAATTCCTAGTCTAATATGAATGTTTTTAATAGTATCCCATAATAATAAAACCACAAAATTAAAAATTGGTACTTACCAGTCCAAAACTTTATCAATATGATATGCGCTTAAAAACTTTATAATATTCACTTTAAGTAAAATAATTGACATATAACAGCCAGCATGTGGTTCTAACTGAAAATAGTTTGCAAATTTAGTTAAAAATCCTACTACATTATAAAATTTGAAAATAATTTGAATTTTTGTAGTAAATTATATTAAAAACCCTACTGGCTTTTTTTGGTAGTTCATAAAAACAAAATATCGCTTGCCTTTCTAGAGGGCTGTCAAATTCAGATTTCTTTTTTTAATTTATGTTTAAGTTAGTTTTAGTTAAAAATAAATTGATTAACAAGGTTTTACTTCCCATTTTCCCTGAAAAAAATATTATATTGTATATTATAAATAGAATTAATCTAAGTAGGCAGCTTTTCCACGTCAAACGAAATCTAAGATTTAATCGTGGACAAAGTTGGATGAATGCCTACATTTCAGATTCTTTCTCAGATTTTAACTACGATTTTACTTCAATATTTATCTCAGCTACTTTGCAACTTTATGTATCTAATTTTGTTTGCGTAGATTTTAAATTGCAAAAATATTTAACCAATTTATTAATTGTTAAGATGAAAATTATTTTCGGTTTTACAGAAATACATATATCTATACAGTTTGAAGTTGCATAGAATTACAAGCTGCAAATAAACCTCTACTTACAATTTTCCAGATTAATTCATTTAATTCAAAATTTAATATTTTCCGAATGCACTTTTTTATTTATTTACTATGCGAATTATAAATAAGAAATGTCTGATAAGGCACAGAATCATACCATTTTGTGAAATTATTCTGTACATGAGAAATTATGGATACATAAATACACTTTCAAATAAATTGCATTCACGTAGTGTACATTTTTACAATTTCTAATCAATTGAAGTGCATTGAATTAACTTTACTCGTCTTCTCTGCATATTCAGATGATTCTTTACATTAATTACATATTTAAATATAAAACTTTTTCCCAAAATGTCATCTGATGATTTAAATTTTATAAGTCAGAATTTACTCTTGAATTTTGTTTAAATTTTTATTCAATATCTTAAAATCTTTTCTTGACTCCTTGTTTTTTTTACCTCCCACCAATTTTCTCATGTCAATTAATAATAAAATTTCAGAAGAAAAACGTTACACAAATTGAAATGATCTTTTAACATTCTCTGATACTGCATAGAATACTATAATAAATTAGGTTACAAAATAGCAAATATTATCTTCGTTCATGAGAGCATTCCACATAGAAATATAGTTGGTAGCAACCTTAAGATATAAAAAAGGTTTTAAAAAATTGGTAACATAAACACAATAATATATAAGTGGTATTGAAATTTTTTTTGTTTTGGTTAGAATTAAAAATCGTATTATTGGGGCAAGGGGAAGAGTTAAAAAATAAGTCGGGCATTTTAATTAATTTTTGTTGCAGTTAATTATTTTAAAAATCTTTTGAATTTGCACAAACATCAAAATTTTGTGATGTATCGAGAAAACAAGTCTTTATCGTAGTTACTTCCGATAGTTTTAGCCTTGACTATATTCTAATATTCAATAACAATATAAGAATACTTTGATTTAATCCAATTTTGGAGTACTATATTTCCCAAACGAATAACTAAAATATTATAAAATACGTACAGGCTTTCATAGAAGATTTTTAAAAATGAAAAATTGTTGAAACACATTAAAGAGATTTGGCCTTTAAATTTATTGTTTTTTTATTTTATATTAATGCTAGGCTTTGTTACTTTATTTTAGAAATAATTAAATACTTATTATAATCTCAAATGTAAAGACAAAAATGGCATTCACAAAATCAATACATGTTCCGGTTTTGTTTGTTGAATCTGAAGCTCTCATATTCACCTCTTAAAAGATTTTTGGGTGGGACAGCCATTTAAAAATCTAAAAATATTTTAAAGGGTGATTCGTTGCGTCATTTTAGAGATCAAATATTTTTTTTTTTTTAATATTTGGTTGCAAATAGTATAACTTTCATATGAATGCAACTATCTATAAAACTCTAAATTATTTCCGGTTATCCCGCAAAAAAATTATATAATAATAATTATATTCAATAAAATACAATAAAAAAATATATTTTTTTATTTTTGATAAAATCTAAATATCATAAACGGAAACTATTTTATAACCACATCCATATTTTGAAATGAAAAAGTATTGCACATATAAATTGAATGAAGCAAACATGAACCAACGGTTGAAAGACGATATCCTGTTGCAAAAAACAAAAAAAAAAGTGCTACATACATAATGTAGATACATCCATATTATACATTCACATATGAAAATACCAAATGCGGTCATAAAATTTTCTAATTTTTTCTTCCTATTTCAAATTATGAAGGAAAAAGCTTTTCCACAAATTAAAGGTTTATATCGTAGTAAAGATGTCCTAGTGGTCTTGGTTTTTTTTTTTTATATATATATATACTCGTACATGTATAAGTTCATATCGCTCTACGAAATTTTACTATTATTATATTTTTATGTTTTTAATTTATTTATTCTTTCCACAAATATAATTTTTGTTTTGTTATTATGTTTTTTTTTTTATTTCTATTACAAAAGTTATAATAAAAATTATCATCGTTGTCAAAAGTTCCTTACAGTTAAGAGTTTTTACAAATTTCATATTATATGCAAATTGTTTTCATCCGTTGGTTGTTGCATCCTATTTGCTTTATAATATGACGTACAACAGTACGGGTACAGTCATAAAAATTTTATAATACATATGATGATTTTCTTTATATTACGTCGTTGCATGTTCAATTTTTGCCCTTAGTAATTTTTTGTTCATTATTTTTAATCTATGTACATACATACTCTACTAAATCAAAAAAAAAATGTTTGCAATACCTTATGAAATAGATATTTCCAGGTAACGTTTAGAATACAATTTAGGAAATGAAAAATAATAAAATCTTCATTAATATTGTAGAATCAATGGAGGATTGGAGAAAGAAAATTGTTCCTTGATCAATACGGATATTTTGAATAAATGTGTTAATATTTACTTTTGAACTTTTCTAAATTGTATGTGGGTATATTTTTGCATTGGTGAAACACGTTTGTTGAAATACGGTCCCACATTTGAAAAATATTTTACTACAAACGAATTTGCATAGCGAGTTTTGAGTCTCCCAGGATTTTGTCAGAGATGCGACTAATGCATTACGTTTTCATTATCATTATTTTTACATGAATTAAAATAATGTATTAATTTCTTTAAGAATGCATTAAAATAATTATTTTGATTTATATTTTCAAAATAATTTGTTAAAATAGTGCATTATATTAAAAAAAATACAATATTATATAATATAATGAACTACCAAAAATAATTTAAATTAATTGAATTCGTCATATTAAATCTAAAAATCCATTTTTAGTTTTACCAACAAGTTCTATATAATATATTTTTATATTTTATAAATGTATTATTTATTATTTTAATTTTTTATTTATTATTTTATACCAATATAATACCTACCTTCTTGTATATTCGTCAAATATTTTTGAATTAAAAAAGTAATTCATTGAATTATTTGAATTACTTTTGAATTAAAAAAAAATAATTCATTGAGAGGATATTCATGATAGTCTACTGGCTTTTGACTTTTTTTAATTTTAGAAAAAAGTAAATTTTTGCTATAATGAAAGTCAACTGAGTTATTATAAGTCTACTGGTCAACCAATTTCAAGTCAACCACAATTTTGCTGTTGTACTTAATTCGATAATTAATAAAAAATTTTTAGGAAAATGTTTAGTAACAATAGAAAAAATTTGTCAAAACTTATTATTTAAATACACAAAATTTTAAAAATAAGTATATCCATACGAGTAGTATAGAATCAAAAATTAAAAAAGTCTATTTTGGGGGCAAATCTGAATAATACATGATTATTCTAAGGGAAATGTACTCTATTCTATTGTGAACTTTCGTAATAGAATATCGAGTCAAATTACCGAAATATATGAGTTCTAAATTTAGGTTTATTTTCAGAACATTAAAAAGTCAATGATATATTCAAAATTCACAAAAGTCCACATTATCTTAGAAACAAAATTTGTAAAAGTTTAATTTTTTTCCAAATTTATTTACTAATAAAATAATTAAATATCATTTGAATATATAATATATTCTTATATAAATTTATATAAGAATAAGGTTTTTTGTTTATGATATTTATGTAATGTGTATTCAGCACTTAAGAAGCTGCAATTGATCGAAAACAAGTTTTTAAAATCGATCGATAACGTCTTATTTATTATGTGTAATACTGATAACAATTCTCAATAATGTTAAAGAATAATATTTAATTAATTTAATTAATTTCAATGTGATAGTCAATCTGGAAGTGTAAGTTATGTGAATGAAGATTTTGATTTAAAATTTTATAAAGAACTATTTTTTGAGAGATCCTGAAACGTAGACGATTCTAGGGAAGACGCAGAAGACGCGAAATGCGAAGCTGAAGAAGAATTTTTGATAATATTTTTTAAATTATTAATATTTTAAGAAACTTTATTTGATGAAACAAGATTACAATTATAAAAGTAAGATAACTTGTTTATTCATTTGTAATTCACTTTTTATTAACGAAATAGTTTTTGAAAAATAAAACTTAATTTTTTATTTACTAAAATTAAAATCAAAAATGAAATATGTCAATTACGTTTTTTTTCAAAACTCATAAATGTCCACTGTTGAAAATCAAAATTAATAAAAGTCCAATTTACCGTTCATAATAATTGGTTTATTTCACGTTGCAAAACTTTTTCATTGTACATTAGAATATTAATTTGATCTATATAACAATTTTAAAATTACATTTAGACACTATCAAGTAGCATTTTCAAGAAATAAAAAATTCGTTTTTTCTCAAAATAACTGTAAATGGACTTTTTTAATTTTGATTCTATACTACTCATACGTATTATACACAACTACGTAGAAAACACAATTAATAATATTAAAATTGAAAGAAAAAACTATTTCTTTTATAGGTAAAACATCAAATCACCATTTAAAATATTAAAATATTCCTACCTCAACCAGACTCTAGTTTTTTGACAATCAAAATTTTTATATATTTTTTTAATTGCATATTTCAAGAGCTTATATTACTAGAATATTTACAACCTTTGATTTGTAATTATTTAGACTAACCTGACTTAAATATTTAAAATAAATTTAATTTGAAAAAGACAAAATGGCAATTAAAAACCTTTAATTAATTGTTTTATGTTAATATAAAACCTAATGTAAACCGAACCTAAATCTTAACTAACGTCTATTAACTAAAATGATCTTAACACTAAATCTGAATCTACTTAATTTGCGAAATTGTAACAGGTTTCAAAAAAGGCAGATGCTGTTTTTTGAATTTTTTCTAGAGAAGTACTTCAACAATACGGCGATTTTCCAGTGGTTCAAGGAAAGATGTCACATTATGGTTGTCGATAAGACAAATGGCACTCTTTCGAACTTTTTCTATAAAATTTAATGCAGTTCGTGATGCATCGGCCCATATATGTAAATTGTATTTCCACTTGCATTATAATATGTATGATTTATACATATTTAGCATGTTCTGGGGAGAAAAATATATTTTACAGCGACTCAAATTATGTTTATGTATAATTGCAAATATTTCTTTGATCAATATTTACACTTTTTTTTTAATTTCATTATTAATAACGTAAAATTTGTAGAACAAAAAAAAAAGATAAAGTTTTAATTGAATTTTTCAACTGCTTTGAACCTACACATGGCTTTGTACACTGTATCAAAAACAATATCAATGATCTACATATCAAATTGAAAATGTTAGTTTGTTTTTAACAGGAAACAATGTTAATTAAATTTTAGGGTATATATATTAATCTAAAAATTTAATCATACATAATTTTTTTTTAAATTTACAGTAAAAAAATAGTTATAATAAATATTCAGAAAGCCGAAATTTCTAAAATGGCAATCTAATAATTTATTTATTCTTCCATGTTGTTTTGTTATAGTATGAATACTTTGTTCAATCTCGACAACTCAACAATTCTCTGTTCAAACAAAGCACCAAATTTTTTTCCGATATACAAGTACTACTAGTTTGTTTGCAACAGTTTTACATAGAGTTCGAAATTTGGCTTAAGCTTAAAATTGATAAAGAGTTCTTCACTTATTCAGAAATACAATGAAAATTAAGAAAAACACCTGGTGTGAATGCATGGTTTAATATTGGCCAGTAAGCCGCATTAATTTTTATCAATATTGATAGTATTACCACCTACATTATTATTATTTATATTTTGTAGACAGTCGCCTTTAGGATACAAATCTTTAACTACATTATATTCGAACTAGAATTTTTATTGTATCTATAATGCTTAAAAGAGGGATCAATAATTGTTGAGGAATAACTGCATTATAATGTAGATGCCATATTTATACTAAAATGCATTGTATAACAATATCTTAATAAAAGGCGATGTCCTGCTGCTGCTAATGCGTTAGCGTGGCATTTGGTTAGCATTACAATAACAACAAACAGAAATTATTTAGAGATTCAAAATAATAAGATTCAACTATTAACCCGTGGAATTTTTAAATGGCTGCTGTCCAAGTGGAATCCTTCAACATAAACTTAATTTGAAAGTTGGAGGTATTTGGATTACTTAGTAACCTAAATACCAAACGTGGTCCCTGCAACGGAAGTCGGTTAGCAGTCAAAAATTTAAAATCAAACTTAATAATCGTAGAAGTCCTAATCGGTACACCTATAAGGGAAACAATTTATTCCAAGAAATTTAAGAAAACAACTGTATAGCTTTTGTAACTATACCTTCAAAGTTTTTTGCTCAAAAAATTGTTGAATGTGTTGAAAAAATACGTGTATACTAACCAAATTTATAAGTATAAGATTTAAAAGTATTGGATATAAAGACGTGGCACAAAAATACTTATATAATATTTGGGTACGCTTATTAATACAAATTTTTTCTTTCAGGGTCTTAAAAAATATTTTTTTATTTACCACCGTCATATGACGGGCCTTTTTGCTAGCATATAAATAAAGCTTAATTAATGACAGTGCCTAGCAGTATGCAATGATGAATTAAATGTTCATCAAAATGAATTAATGTTCATTGTTTACTTCTGCAGGTTATATGTTGGACCGAAACAAAACAATCCTATTCAAATATAGCTATTTAATTGAAAATTCTATATAGTAAGCAGGCATTATCATTTTTATTTGCACATATTTTATAAGCATTTATGATTTCTATACTTCTAATTTATAATATATTTTTTTATAACAAAATATAACATTATAAAAAATTATTCTATGGAAATGATGACAATCATAATACATAGTTTTAATATTGCGCTATTTTTTTTTTTTATTTTTCATTTGTTACATTTTGAGTTGTTGTCACTTGCCAGTTAAATAATTTGTATTATAGTATGGTACCGCATTTTTTTCCTATCATATTTTACTGTTCTTGTCTAACTGTTATCAATGTTAAGCAGCAGGATACAAATTTAAATATTGTATTTATTATATACATACAGTGTTGTTGCCTCTAATATTTTCATTATAAAATCAAAAGGTTTTCTTATTATTTTTATATTCTTTATTTTTGTTAATGTATGTATACAAAATTTATATTATACAAAGATGATATAATTACGTGTTTGTGTGTGTATAATTGTAAGAATATTTTTTTTATTATTGAAATATTTACTGCTACATAAGTAGAATACAAGGATACCTATCTTTAAAATCAAATTAACTAAGTAATTTTATTGCTTCTCTGATAAGACAGTAAGTTGTAATTTTTCGGAAGGAAACAAATTTTAAATTTTACGATATTAACTGATGTGATCTAGGCATAAAAAATATAATGAAATTTTGTTTTAAATGCGATGGAAAATTTAATTAATGTAAAAATTCAGGAGCGATTTTTTATGTAAGAACATTTGATTTTTGTTGTAATAAAATACTAATAAAAAAATTATTCAAGATGCTATTATTATGGCTATAGGAATATTATTTAAACCTGTTTTTTAGTCATTTCGAAATGCAAACTTTTTTAGTAAGTTTGATTGTTGCAAAAGATTGTTTCATTGCGCCAACCAAGTATAGGTAAATTTATTGCAATAGTTATCAGGTTATATATTTATTTTAATTTTTAAGCTTTTGATCGTGTTTGGCATGCTTCATTACCGAAAAGACTAGAAGCAATTAGATTGGGAAATATTTTCAACACGTGGTTTGAAAATTTCCTTTCAAACCGCTTAATACGCGTTGCGTTGTATTTGCTGGTTTTATATTTCAAAAACTAACTATCAATGCCTCAAGGCTCAGTTCTTTCTCCAATATTATTTATGATATTTATAAATGATCTCCTATCCACGACTTCAAATCAGATTCACAGCTTTATACACAGATAATAGTACCCTTGATCCCTTGTATTTCTTTAAAAAAGCTGTTGAAGTGACCCAGACTTCAGTTCACACAGAACGAAATAATATATTTTGTTCTCTAAACAGCGACCTTCAAAAACTACATGACTGGGAAGTATAAATAGGGTAACATTTAATGCTTCGAAACATATTTTTTCTGTAGCGAAGAATGCTGCGAAATGTTATGATTCTGAAGCAGAAGTAGAAAATATTTTACATCTTCCAACCTCCTATTACTATTTAAGGAAAACATTCGGCTTCAATCGACTTCAATATAACTCGCATATTTGGGGCAGTGCACCAAATACCAGCCAACAGTACCTAGATAAGGTACAAAAGCTAACCATCAAAATTTTGGTGTTATACAACACCTAACATCATTAAGTCATTGCTGTAATGTAGGAGTAACCACTATGTTGTATAAATATGTGTTAGGTAATAGCTCTGACGAAATAAAAAGTATTATGCCCAAAATACAATCATTCCAGCGAGGGCTGCCCTGCGAGTATTGTGAAATCTTCGAACCAGAACCAGAATTCGAACCAGAATTGTGAAATATAAAAATTTTTTCATCAACCGAACCTCTAAACTATGGAACATAAGTTAAGTATGGAACTAAGGATAATAATTTGAATTTTATTTTGGTTCTCAATTACATATATACATATTTATATTAATTAGCTAGTTATAAGTTTACAAATAAATTTTAATCAAATGTAAATATACTTTTTTTTTTCATTTTATCTACTAAATTAGTTGTTATGAATTTCACTTTAAGTTTTTTTGTAGGGTCTAAATCAGCAATGAATTTCGTTTTCTTTTTAAATATAATATTTTATTAAATTAGTTATGTTACATGCAATTTTAAGTATTTTTTCTTTTAATAAAATACTAGCTATTCCCGGCGTAACATTCGCCGGTCTAACATTAGCATTATAAATGAAACAATTTATTTTATTTGTTTATTTTCTTTATTTTCTTAAAAAAACCAATGTCTTAAATATTTTTTTATTACATAATAAATAAGTTAAATTGAAAAACTTAAAACTATAACTCACTTTATTTAATATCTTAAAAATAGTTTAACATTTTAATACTTATTCAAACATATACTACAGATATTGTAGTGTAAAATTGCAGTACCGTGCTTCATTAAGAACGAAAAGGTGATTCTACCTAAGTTACTGTTAAGATCATAAAAAAAAAATAAAATTTATACTACACTAGCACTATCAAAAGATCGTACTCTAGACAAAGCAACATACAACACTGAAATAGAGAATTGTGTTTTTAGTTAAATATTTGAATAAGCATTCAAATAGCCATAGATACGTTTTTTGTGTTTTTTTTTATTATCATAATAGCCCTAACTATTTCAAAACTCAAAATAAAAAACAAAACATTTATTTATTGAATTTATATTTTTATTTCACTTCTTTTAAATTTTGGTTTTGATGTTTTGGTATGATGAGGTATGACCATTATAGTAAAGGTTATGATTGGTTACGACTTTGTTAAATCATATCGAATCATATAGGCCATTTGACGAAGTATCATATGACATCATATGACGCCTTATGACTATTCTAGTTAGGGGTAAAGCCAATAATTATGCTTTATCTCTTATACTTCAGTTTTTATTGTTATATTGTTATCCCGCTAGGGTCTTTCATGTAGGTAAGGGTAGTCTGTGATTTTTCTTTTTAAAGTTTTTTTAATTTTTATGTGTACTAAATTTGCCGTGTATTGAATTGGAACTTGATAATAATGTCATAATATATTTTGATTTTCTTGTTCTTAGCAGATCGTAAATTTCGGTTTATGATTCTCCATGTACAATATAATATTTACTCAATGCTACTGCGCATTTGAATTTATACTTTTGAATTATTTGTTAATAAAATAAATAAATTTCAATTTTTGGAATTTGTGAACATTTCCTGGGCGATGTAAAAATTATTTTCTTAATTTACTATTTGTTTTACCAGTAAGTTTTTTTGCTGTAATATCGTAATATCGTAATATTTTAGCAAAGCTATTTTAATTATTTATAAATCGATATAGTATAATATATATATAATATTCTGATAATTCGGTTCTTGTCTTTGCTACTTTGTTGTTTTTTTTTTTTAAATTAATTCATATAATCAAACAGTTAATGCTATTGCTCAATAGGTGAATTGTTTTCGTAATTCTTAATAGTTCTAATAAAGTTGGCTAATCTAGTTGAAAAAAGCTTCGTGTTGTAAAAGCTTTGTGAAAAGTTTAACAGACGTTTAAGCGTATAAATATATAAGATTTTTATTTTCATACACTTTATTTTATTGATTACATTTGTTGTACTGATAATTTTAACCTTTTGTTTTGTTTTCTATTGTTTTAATACTTTGGCATTTAATAAATCACTTGTGCTGCCATTTTCGAATTGTTTTTTTGAAAATGCTGCCGTTTTCTTAAATTATTCAATCGCAATACATAATATAAAATTTTTTTAGTGTCACCTTTGACTGTCGCAAGGCTATCGCTTATCACTATACAGAATGCCACTCCTGAAATATTTTATTTGTTAGTGTTAATAAAAATACATACAAAAATTTTTTTTCCTATTTTTTTTAACATCATCAAAATTAATAACTAAATACATAGAATAAACTACATTCAAATTTAAATCCAAGTGTGACAACTTAATTAGTGACATTTTTTATGCATCCTGATAACTTCTATTCTAATGTCATCCTTTTCTTACTCATATTACATTCAACATGTTTCTTTATATTATTATAATATATTATATTTTCCTGTAATAGAACATGCCTCCAATTTAAAAACTAGTATGCATTTTATAATTCTATTTTATTTTTCTATATGGGTATTATTTTGCACATTATCTGTAAAATCTTAAAACATAACAATAACAAAAGATTAACCAAAAAATAAAAATAAATAAAAACTAATTCACCTACAATAAAACTTAAAGTATACATAGAGAACGATTGCATATATACAACAATAAAGTGCAAACTTAAATGCATCCTTTTCTAACACATCATAAAAATAATAGTTATATCAACATAACAAAAACATATTTAATACAACACACACACACACAATAAAAAAAAAGTTATTCAAAGCATGCACTTAATTTAGTTTATCTGAATAGAAGATTCTTGCTAAGTAAGTAAAATGGAAAAAAAAAACAAAATTAGAAATAAAATTGAAGCAAAACTATTGTATAAAAAGAGAAAAATGGAAAATACAGTTGTAGTTAGTTCTAGATATATTTTTGTATACACAAACTTTCATAAAGAGAATCATATTCTTCTTTGACAGTATAATTTAGGCTTACTTTTTACATTTTTTTTTTTTTTTTGGTTTTATTGTTTTTATTTAACTTAAACTAAACCTTACCTAACCTAAGGTATGTAATTTTAGCATAAGTTTACGTGTTCACAAATCATTTAAAATTTTTGTAAACCAAAAAAAGAAAATCTAAATAAAATAACAGAAAATATTACAGTAAAACTGCAACATAAAATAAAAATTTTCATTTTGTTTTAATTTTTTTTTTTTGTATTTCCATAAATAAATGTGTTGCTAGTTGCAATTTTTTTAATGGACCCGACAACATGTGGCTGCACCTGTAAATTTGTTTTATTTTTATACATTTTTATTTTAATTTTCTTTTCCTTTCTATACTTCTTTTTTTTCCTATGTGTTATGTTTCGTGTTTTGTTATATTTTTGTTTTGTTCTTGTTTTTTTTTTCGTTTTATTCTTTTTATTTTATTTATATTCTCTATTTTATGTTTGCATTTTGTTTCAAGGTTTTGAATGCTATTTTCTGTTTGTTTTTTGTTTGTTTGACTTTTGCTTGCAAAAACAAAAAGACAAAAATAAAAGTATGAAATTCTAGTTTTAATATTTATTTTTACAGTTGTTTGTTTTGTAAAGGAGTTTTATTTTTTCCGTTGTTGGTGGGGCTATTCAAGGTAGTTGGTATTGTCAATAAAATAAGAACTAAAATAAAATAAGCTATAAAAATGGTAATTAATTTCAAAGTTAAAGCATATCTAAAGATAGCTATTATCACTTAAATTAGGTTCCCTAACGCTTCTGGTCTAATTTAAGTTAACATTTGTAATTTTTTAAACGTTTTTTGACTGTAAAATTTTATTGATTCATAGAATAATAAAGTGCAACCGAAACTATTAGCAAAGACATGTTCAAAGACTGTTTTTGTGGCGTTTGGTAGGTCACTTTAGGTACTGAGGAGACTGTAATTCTGGAAGCACCATCAATGTCTTCAAAAATAAACTTAAGCCTGATACAATGTCGTAAAACTAAGTTGGCAACTATATTCGTAAAAATAAGTTGGGAACATTGTGTAATGAGAGCTTTTTGTGACATTGTATTGTAATACATTTCTGATCAAGAAAAATCAAAAGAAAACTTTTTATTTAATTTAATTATAAGCCAAGTGATAGATAATTATAGAAGTATTGAGGATTTGAATTTAATCAAATTACTTAAATTATTAAAAAAACAAAAAAAGGAAGATATATTATAATATAAAGCTACTCACATCCCTATTCTTATAGAATAAGTTTTGATGGAATGAATATCAAAATTTCAAAACCAGTCAAAAAAAGTGTGAACTATACAATCGTAAGCATTTTCACTCAGTAAATGTCCAAGTAAATTTATTCCAACTTTATTTTGTAATGTTTTTTATATAATTTAAATTTTTTCACACAGTTGTAAGTAGTAAGTTACAGATTTTGTGTTAGGGTATCCAGGAAGCTATCATGACAGCTGCAGTAGGGAATGATAGTCCCTTGAGGAAAGTTTTTCTTTTTTTTGTTCCGCAGTTTCCATTGTGTGCCAGACTTACAGATTTACTGACTAAACCACAACCCTCCCATTGAAACTAGTCCGACTGACTAACGACTAATTTTTTTCTAGGGTTATTTTCTTAAAGAAAAAGTTTAGGAAATTCTATCGTATCAAATCTAGTGGCTTAGTTCTTTTAAGCCTTCTGATATCATTTTAATTATTTAGCAGTTGAACGGACTCATGAACATGACCCTACAGACGAACCAAATGCTTTGCTGCATATCTTTTTATTTCATTTTCTATGCAAGGAATTTTTAGATCTTTGTGCAAGTCACTCTTTTGAACATACCAAGGAGCGTTTACCATGTTGCGCAAGACTTTATTTTGCAACTTTTCTATACAAAGTACATCTGTTCGTTTCGCACATCCCCATATTTGGATGCCGTACAACCATATCGGTTTGATTATCTGATTATATATTTATTTCGACCTCAGAGCCAGTAGATTTCTCTATATTCATTATCAAGCTCAAATTTTTTCTTTTTGATGTGCTCTTTCCATCTAAATTTGACATCTAATGTCATTCCTAGGTATTTAGCGTTGTTTTCTTGGGGTACATTTACCCCATTCAGATTTACCAATGGTTAATTTTCTAATTATTTATTTCTAAAATTTCATGTACTGATTTTAACTCATTGAGGTTAATTTTCCATTTCTTTGACGAGAGGTATAGCTTGTCGCTTGCTTTTTGCAATTTATTTGTAGCCTCGTCAATATTTGATCCTACTGCCATCAACGCAGTATCGTCAGTGAATGTAGCTACAGTTATATTTTCTATTTGTGGTAAATCATTGGTGTAGAGTAAATACAGTATGGGACCCAGAATACTACCTTGAGGCACACCCGTTTTAATATCTCTGATAGTAGAATAGTCTTCATCTTGTTTTATTCTGAATAGTCTGTTTTCTAGATGTGATGAGAGTATATCTACGTATTGTTTAGGTAACATATTATTTAGTTTATTTATTTAGCCTCAATGCCATACTTTATTAAAAGCTTGGGCTACATCTAGGAATATAATAGAACATACTTGCTTTTGTATCTCTCAGTTTTTTAATTTGCTCAACTATTTCTCTCTGTGAGAATGATGATATGAAGTTTTCTTGCCAATTATTATTTTCTTCAGTGAGATCTATTAGGGTGATTCTGTTGAAGAAAGCTATTATAAATAATAAATAAAAAAATTGTTCATAAAACTTTACTAGTTGGAAATGCAGCTTACCCTCTTATACTTATCTAATCTAATGGTATCCTACAAACATACTAAGACATTCTGATTCCATAACAATCCCACTATGTCAATCGATATGAAAATGTTGTATGTTAATTAATGAGAATCTCTAAGCCTTCTGCAATTAAATTGCCCCAATTTAAAGTACGTACCAATGAGAGCATGCAATATGATTTTTTTTCGCAACATTGTTGTTGTTTTGTTTTAGTTAACTATAGGTAAACGACTAAATTTCCGCAAGGCGTAACATTTTTGGTTTAGCAATGGCAATAAGCAAGGATTTTGTTTTTCAGTATGTGCTTTCATATTAAAAAAAAAATTATAAAATAAAAAAAATAAAACTATTGTTTTTCTCTATAGCTACTTCATTTAAAATAGGACAAAAATCATGTGTGTGTGTATGTATATTAAAAAAAAGAAAAATTAATAAAAACAACAAAAATAAAAACAAATTAGTGAAAAATTCAAATGAAAAGTTAAAAAATATTGAAACTTAAAATAAAACCGAAATAAATTTAGCGTTTTTTTTTAATGAAAAACTGCAGCTTTGTGGAATAAAAAAAAAAAAAGAAATCAAAAAAAGACAAAATTCAAAAATTATTTTTTGAAATTTATGTGGTGTATTAAATTGCAATATGATGCAATACATACTTTTTTTATATATATAAAACGGATATCCTATACAAATATATAATTTATTATAGATGTATTATATATGAAATTATGAAATAATAAATATACTTAAATCATACAGTTATATTTTAACTACAAAATAATATCAAAAGTTATGCCTAACATGAATTTCAATAAAAAATGTTGTGTTTTTCTATTCGGATTTAACAACTTTTTTTTGCAACATTGAACAGTTTTTGGGTTTTTTGTATTTGTTTTGCTTTTTTTTTGAATTGAATCTATTTTAGTAAAATTTTAATAAATATTATGGGGCCATTTACTTGTCAAATCGACTAGGTGAATATACAAAAATTTTCAGTTATGATGTGATTTTTTCGATATAGTTATATTTGTCATATTTGTTATTTTAGTTATATTAAAATACTTTTCGGTTTAAACTTTATTATGTAATATATTTTACAATTTTTATTATTATTTACAATTTACAATTTATATTATTTTTATATTTACAATTTATATTATTATTTTGATAAGTTTTAATTATACAAAGTACTTGTACACTATTTGGTGGTCTTAGAATGAGAAAGAGCAGTTTCTGAAAGATACCGTTTATATAATGATATTTGTCAATCAATGACGGAAACGTGCAACCAGATATGGTTACCGGAAGTTTTTCTACGTGGATCAACCAAGTTTCACGTAGCGTCCACATACGCCACCGTGGTGACTGACTGTCCTACCATTGACTGACTGTACCATACTACCATCTGTTATTTCAAGTATATAACTATATCATTTCTTTGTTAAGATGCATATTTAGATTCTTTATCCAAGGTTTAATAACTTTTTTTAAATTTTTTGGGAGAAAATAAAGGTTGTGAGCTGGAAATAAATTCTGTACAATACGATATTACGTACAATACGTACGCAGTACAATATTGTTCGTTCAGGTTATTCTTTAACCGTCACTTTTGTCAACCGACATATATAATATAGTGGTTATACCTTTTGACTAGTAATTAGAAGAGACTGGGTTTCATATCCCACTCAGGGTAAATGGATGCCGTAAATATATTTTTGTTATTTATTCTTTGAAATTAATTTCGAATATAATTTGGTCAGCAGTTTTAAAATAAAATTGAACTATATGTGAAGTTGAAGTTACTCTACAAAATAGTTCCTCTGCTCTATGAAAGCGAAGTTAAGCACTTACATTAGACAATTTTATTAAAACAAAAGTAATTGTATAAATAAATATAGTCTCTTGTTGTACACAAAAAGAAAAAAAAAATATATATATACGTACGTAACTAATTTGCAGTCTTTTACAGAGCCATACATTTTAATTGAGTGTTTTTCTGTTCATTTTTTATTGTTAGAAGAACCTAGAAATTATTCGCTAACACTCTTCAACCCCTTGTACTGTCAATTTGATTTAAAAAGTAATTGTAAAAAATGATTGTATGATGATTGTGTATGTCAAAACTTTGTGTAAAAACAGTTATGGGTGTTCATCACATAGACTTGGATTTCATAAAAAAAAAAATAAAAAAACTTTGGAAATAAAATTTTATAATGAAGCTCTGAAGTTGGTTTTATCTATTTATTTATATATCATTTTGGGCTGTATATTAATTTATAGGCAAACCTTTAGGCCATTTTCCCATTAAGAATGTGGGCCTATATATTTTTACTGTCATAAATTTTATTCCAATAACAGTCTGTACTGGACCAGTTCAAAAAACTAATAAAGCCGCCATTCGTGTTATAGACGACTTAAATGTGACCTCATCCCTTATACAACTTGATTCTGGTCGTATTGTTGGAGCACTTACTTTATTTTATAGATATCTACTTGGTGTTGGAACTTTTCCGAAGGATTAAAATCAGTTCTTCCTCCGCTCAAGAAATTCCATCGCATAACACGAGAGGCATCAAGTTCCCGCCATTTCACTGTGGAAATTTCGAAATGGTTTAAGTTATGGAAATTCTTTTATAGTTGGAACATCTCGATTTTGGAATCGCGTCCCAATAGAAGTATTTCCAATGAGAGAAGAATTTTTTATTTATGATTTACAGAGGCTTAAGACGAATATTATCAACATTGTTCGCTCCTTCCCACAAAACTTTTCTTCTTTCCTTTTCTTTCATTTCCTATAAGTATCCTTTCCTTTTTCAACTTTTCAATGGTACGTACGTATTCAAAGGTTAACAACCTGAGTTTTGGCTATAATATAAAAAAAGAAATTTTGCTTTTCATCGGTAATCGAACCTGGGGCATTTCGGCTGAAAGGAAAGTTCTCTACTGAATGCGCCATCGACCGTGTGGTGGTGGTGGTTTTTAAATAAGTTTTAACGATGTCGTCTGTTAAAGATTAAGTATTGATCTTAACAACTTGAAATAATATTCTAATTTTAATTTTTTGTTTTTTTGAAAAATTTGAATTTTTATCTTATTAGCACAAGTATATTTATATGTTCGCTGGTGAACACGGGATTTGAAGTACGGTTGAGTGATGCTGACCGGTGATACATCCTAACGTGCTAAATTTTATTTATTTCAAAAATTAATTTTATTTATTTCAAATTTTTATATCTGCCAAAGTACAATAATTGTTTTCCATATTAAGCGTACATTAACATTCAAAATTTAAAAAATTAGATAGAATTCTGGTATAATTTGACTCGTTGATATACTATAGTATATGCTTGCGATTAAGTAAAGCCAGATTAAGTACAAAAAAAATATTAAAGCTCAAAATTTGTTTTCTTTCTTCTCATTCGTCACATTTAAGTATAGTCAAAAAATTATTTGTATGTAGTAAATAAAATTTATAGTAAGTTATTAAAACAGCCGTCAGTTGTTAAATTTTTATAGCAAAAAGTTTTGTCTACTTTAAATGACTACAAATCAATCAATCATTTTCTTTGATATAAACAGTTTCCATTAAAGCTAGCCAGTAATGTACACATTTGACTCTAGAAGTTCAGATATCTTTGATCGAATAAAACTCTATTAAGAGCTTTTTACCAACATAGTTCGAACTATAGTTTAGTTAGTTTTAAAACTCTTTATTTTAAAATTTACATTCAATATGTTTAAACATAGTACAAAAATAGAACGATTTTTATATAAACTTACTTAATTACAAATAAAATAATAGTTAGTGACATTTGTTATTTAGAAAATAGTGTTAAGCGCTATTTAGTTTGTTCATTTTCAGTATTTCAACAAAATTTTTATTATTGTACCAGTTGAAATTAATCACAATGGCCCTTAACTGGTCTAAATGTGTCTACCTACTTTGCAGAGAATTTTATAAATACAAAGGTTTGTAAATTTTTCAATCATGATCATTTCAATATTTAATCCACCATTTATTTTTTGTATGATATGCCAAAATTTTAAATATTTTATTATATCATAAGTACAAACAAAAAACAAAATCAAAAACATATTTTAGTTTATTTTTTTATCATATTGTACAATATAGATACTTAATTCAGTTTGGGTCATAGATTTCATTCTTTTTTCAGATTTTATAAAGCCATTTCTAATTGATTTACTATTCACTATACTTTCATTGAACATATTGTTTTTTTTTTGGTAAAAAATAAAAACAAAAAGTCAATTAAGTTGCCATTGTATGAAATTTGTTTTAAGGGCCATTTAGAAAAATACAGACGATTTACTTATTTTTTGTTTTTATATATCAAATACAAAATCCAAATAGTTTGGTTTCAATTTTAGTAATTTAATATAAATTAAAATTTTTTTTTTATGAGTCTAATGGTAAAATTTATCTTTTTAATCTTTATTTTAAATGCATAAAAATAAATTGGATCTTTCTCAATAGGTATCTAATATAGAAAAAACAAACTTGAATAAAATTCGGATACATTAAATTAAAGTATTTGATTTCATCCTAGATTTTTGATACATACATACATACATAGAGGAATGAATAAATATGTACTAAATAGAATTGGTCGAATTTTTTTTTTTTTTTTAAAATAAAATTTATCACTTAATCGAATTTTCTTTATATATAAACGCTTCTTCCCTACCTAATGAAATACAAATAGAACGAAAAAAAAATAAAATAAAAAGGAAAGTTCCAATTAAAATTGGAAAAAAAATGTTATTTTATTTAATATGGAAAACATAATTAAAAATTAAAAAAGGAATTAAAATTGTGACTTTTAAGGATTTATTGTCACATAGATTTAGATTTTATTTTAGTTTAACTCATGTCATTGTTTGCTTTTTCTATTTTGGTAAAAATTTAATAACTTCTTGATACTATCAAAGTTTTTAAAATTTACATAATTTTAATTAAAAAAAAAATGTATGAAATACCTTAAGGAATGTGTATTTAAAATTAAAACTGTAAAAATCAGGATTTAAAATATTTCATCAATAATTGTTTGAAAATTAAAAACATTCTCATATACATAGCTTTGTTGAAATATGGAAAATATTATCGAAAATGGAATATCTTATAATTTCATAAGAAGCATCATAACGCATAGAAAAACTTAATTATGAAAAATTAGATGTACTTCAAAGCAGTATTTTACTTTACATATTATTTACATAATTTTTTCATTACACAATTAGAAACTTTAGTTATGCTTAAGGTATGTTTAATTTAACTTAGTTAATATATTTTGATCCCTATCCTAAAATCGTAATCAACTTCATTATGAATTGCTTTCCATCATTTCAATTTATACTTTTCCCTATGTTTGTTATTAATTTATCTTAGACAACAACCGTTTATGTAAAATATTATCGAAAATAATGTCTTATAATTTCATAAGAAGCATCATAACGCATACAAAAACTTAATTATGAAAAATTAGATGTACTTTAAAGCAATATTTAGTGTACTCTTATGACCCTATCCTAAAATCGTACTCAATTTCATTATGTTTTCCATCATTTCAGTTCTTAATACTTTGTTTGTTATTAATTTATCTTAGACAACAACCGTTTATGTAATAATTTATTCACAAAAAAAAATTCAATCATTCCGAAAGGGAAAAGGACCTGCAGATTAATCTGTAGGTCCACTGTTAAATAAATAAATAAATAAAAAAAATTAAATTTAAATTTAATTCTGCCGTTTGGTGAGTTGCGGCAATTTGATAAATTAAATTTTTTGTAGATGCTAAAATGACTTATGTATAAAGTGAAATTTTAAATTGAAATTTTTAATTGTAAATTAAAAACATTTGAAAAAATATGTGATTTCGCTACGTCTCCTAAGATAAAATCAGTTGTTAAATGGTTCAGGTTATTTATACCGTTCTTTTTTCAATTTACAGATTAAATAATAATGATGATTAAAAGAAGTAAAAATTGTAATAAAACAAATTAGAAACTTTAGTTATGCTTAAGGTATGTTTAATTTAACTTAGTTAATATATTTTGATCCCTATCGGTTATTACACCATTATCAGAACACATCAGTATGATCAAAAGACATTAGACTAATGTCTTTTGATGTAATAACCCAAATCGATCAACATTTTAGGATCTTAGAAAGGTACAATTGACAGAAATATATTGACAACAAAAGACAACAACTATATAGTTCGCTTTATAGAGGGAAAGCTTCAACTTATATTTAAATAAACATTCTTTCTATATTGAAAAAAATTTATGTAAATAATATGTAAAGAAAAATATAAAAATACAGTATTGTACAAACTAATTTAGACATGTCGAATTCAACTTTTAGGTACTACAAACAAAACTATTTTAGACAAAATAACGTTTTACTACAATAAACCGTAATTAAGTCAAAATCACATCTTTGAACACAATTTAAATAATAATAGCAGTTTGATAGTAAAATTTGGTACTACGTACTAGCTACAGAAATAATTTAACATGAAGTTAATTCTTAGATTTTGTCTTATAATATCAAAACACATTTAATCGAATTATAACAAAAAAATATTCGTTTAATTAAGTTTCTCTATTTCTATTCTCATAATCAAAATGTTAGTTTTCAATTAATATAACCTGTAGTAAAAGGTAGTACTTTACTACAATAACTCATTGACAAATTAAATGTATTTTCATATTAGAGTGTATTTTTCCATTTCCGAAATTACGAAACCAATTTTGAGCAGAGCCTTATTAAATTGAATTCTTTTAAAGTTCTTTTGACTTAGAACTGAACTGAAACATTATTAACATTTATAAGTGTATAGACTTCCTGCAAAAGTAAAATTACATGCTCAGTGCCTTGTCAGTATCGTGAGAGTAACTAAAATTGTAGTTTGAATTACATTTTTTTTATACTATAAAGTAGGTTAAATTCAATTAGGTTACAGTTTAGCTCACATGAGTAATTCATAATCAAGCTCAAATAAGGATAACATATTTAGAAAAAAGCAAATAGCTGCATAATAAAATATTACAACAATGCATTTTCATTTATATTTAATATTGTTGTGTACCATTTTAAATAATATAATACCCTATACATTTCAATGTTTTTTGTTTTTTTTTTTTTAATATATAATTTAATTAATTATAAAATATTATATATTATTATAATTTATATTTAATACCATTAATTTATATTTTTACACACCAATGACTAAACTACAATAATTATTTGTATGTTCAGTTAAATACGTGTATGAAAATAGAAAATCAAATGAAAATTAAATCATGCGTATATTTTATCTATCAAAAAATGTTTATTTATAAATCGGTTTCTCGTACATCTTTCAACAATATATTATTATATTCTGTATATACTAGTAGGTATATAATAATGTATATACCTAATATAAAGAAAATTGTATATTATTATATTCATGTAGTTTATATTCATTAAATATCTTTATAAGAAGAAAAAAGAAATTAGATATTTTTCCACTAACTTAGCTGCTCAAGGTGAGATTTTCTCAAATGAATAAATAATTATTAGAAAATTGTGTAATTGAAAAAAAAGAAAATGGTTTAGTTTCTAAAAATACATATTATTATTTTCTTAATAATTAGCTATGTTTATTAAAATTATTATTCAATATTTTTATAATATTATGGTAGTTTTGAAATCATGTAGTAGATCTTCCTTTAGCCTTGTCATTGTAATTTTTGTATTAATATGTCAAATATCTATATCGTATAATATCTGAAATTTTCTGTTTTTAGTTTGGATTTCGATTTTGTCATTCATACTTTAACAACTTGCTACTTCTCATATAAATCTTTACAGTTTATTTGTGTGTGCATAACATACACGTTTTCATTTAAAATAATACAAAATATCGATTTTAGCACTTTGTATACCTACTAAAAGTTAGTAATTAAACTAGTACCTATAATATAGCTCATTTCTAGTAATTACACCTTTTATTTTGGTAAAAAATTTTTTTTTGTAACTACACTCGCTACCGCATGCTTTTTGCATAGAATGTTTTTAATTTTAATTTTTATTATTTGCTTAATTTAGTATATAATATCTTTTGCCTTAGTTTTGTAGAACACTTTTCTTTTTTCGTTATTTTATAATTCTTAATATTATAATGATTATAAGTTGATTATTGATATTTTAATCTCTAATTTTATTCTTGAATACATTTTTATAAGTTTCTTTTGTCTTTCTTATAATTATATTAAAATAATTAATTATTTTATATATAATTAATTTTTTAATATAATTAATTAATACTTAAATTTGTTAATTTTGTTAATTGTTTGATATATAAAATATGTAGATTTGTATTTTTTTTTATTTATTCTCTTAAATTTTTTTTAATAGGTATCACTTTAATTATTTTATGTATATTTTTTTTTACATATTATATTAAAAATCTCTTGTCTATAGAATAGTTATTATATATTAATTAAACAATGAAATAAAAATAAAAATATAAAAAAAAAAGAATAATGCTATTGCTAATCTGGTAAAGTTTGGGTGAAGTTTGAAAAGACTAAAAGTATGGATATTACAATTCAAAACACCAACAAAAATGTAAAGAAAATATGTATCATCTCTCATCATAATGCATTAATATTATTTTATCACTACATTTTACTTCTACCTACACCTACTTCCATAATACATTAAAAAATTTGGTTTGTTTTCTCAATTCTAATTCATTCATTCAGAAACGTTATTTTTTCATTATCGTTGTTATAATAGGCTTCAGACAAAACCAAAATTAGTGTAATATATATAAAATATTATATTTTTTTTTGTTTTTGTTTTTTCCAAAATAAATATAAAACATTTACTGCATGTTTGCAATACGTTTACCATTGTAGCTTCACGTTTACATTGTTACGGTAAACGTTCTGTAAATGAAAATTATCGTTGGGGTATGTGAGTGCTATACACTAGTAAAAATAAATGATAAAATGATTGAACCTTGAGAAAAAAAATGTTAACAAGGATTCCCCGTTCTATGCAAAAAGAACATAGAGAGTCGGTTATGAATAAATAATGAGTTGATAATGTTATACAGAGTATCAATGTAAAAAAGTGGATCACATATAATACAACACAGTTAAAATAACCATCATTCAAACCATATTTATTTATTTATTTCATGTTTAATTCAAACAGTTGCAATATGTTCTTAATCTAAATAAAAATTTATATATTTGGATTTTGTACAAAGATTAAATTTTTTTTTTATATAATATACTAAATTAAGTTAAAATTATTTATTACTTAAGTTTTACAATTATCATTTATTCATAAAACAAATGGTTAATTAATCTTATAGTCTAAGGGCGAAAAAAAAGTATGTTAGTGGTAAATGTATAAAAATAGTGGAAGTTAAAGTAGATGGTAGATACATAGAAATGTATTTTCAACAAGCAACCTCTTCATCCTAATTTAAAAGAAAAATTTTATAATAAATATTTTATATAAAACCGGCAGTAAAACCTTAACAACAGTAAACCAATAATTATTTCGTTTTATTTATTTTTTCTCATTCATTATAATAGCCATTCTTGAAATACAATAATTATTAATAAAAAAAAAAAACTAATAAAAATCCAAATTTATTTATTGCGAAATAAATTTTCAAATAAAAATATAAAATTTTTTATATGAAAAATAATTAACTCCCGCATAATAGTTGAGATGATGACAGACAACATGATTGATATTTTCTTTAAAATTTCCACTAAGCTCAAACGAACACAGTTTATTTAAAGATAAAAAATATACACTTGGGATCAACAAAAATATCTATATTTTTGTTTAAAGAAATAAAATTTAAAATTAAAATTAACATAAAAAAGTAAAGTTATTCCAAAATAAAAAAAAATGTTTTGATTTAATTTTCTTCAAATTCACGTAAAAGTTTATAAAAGTAACTAAAAGTTGAAGCCTTCAAAAGATTAAAGTGTTTTTTTGGTAATAAAATTAAGTTTTTATTTATAACTTTTATATTATTAGAATATAATTTTTAATATATTTTTAGCAGTTTGAATAAAAAGTTTAAGAAATCGGAATTTTTTGAGTGTGGTTCCAATTTTAGTCAAAAAAATCTTGTGGAATGTAAAATCCAAATTGTGAAGAGAAATTTAGGTAATATTTTTTATTACGTTTATTTTTTTGTTTTTCTTTTTTTGTTATTGAATGTATAACATATTTGAGTAAGGTACATTTACAAAGTTGGATAGATTAGATGATAGAGTTGGATAAGTTAAATTGCCAGATGATTTTTTTTTGTTAAAGTAGAATGTTTTGACTACATTCAAATGGTGTGATTTATTTTAATGAAGGTCAATAGTCCTATCAGCAATTCAGTTAGTGGAAATAAGGGGTTTGGTAATTAAAATTGAATTAAGTCAATAAAAAATAGATTTATTTTCTTTATTTGGTCGTCTTAATGCTGAAGGAGATTTGGAGTTTGAAATTTTTTCAACCTTTCACAATATTTGTGTACAATTGTACGTATTATCACTGAAATGCCTTAGGTATGGATGCGATTCAAACAATATTTTTTTTATCATATGATAATTCATTCAATACCAATAGAGTCTCCGTCATTATCATTGGTAATGATTATTAAATAACTTCATTTACAAGAAAAGACTATCTAGTATTGGTCAATGGTATCTATAATATCGAAAAGAATAGAACAATGAAATGTTGTATATTTAGATAATCATATACCCATGATGATTATTTTCCTTAAAATAATTTAAAAAAATCTTTCAATTCAATATTTCTTGTTCCGGGTAACACTGCTTTCTTAAATTATATCAAAATATCATGAAAATGTTATTATTTCAGACTCTGTGGAAGTTTATTTTTGTTCGTAAAACTTAGCTTGTATTTAAGATCCCACTAGTATAAATTCTGGAAGAAATATAATACAAAGGTTTTTCATTCACCTAAATTTGAAATTCAGATTAATTAATTACACAAGAAGATTTTCATGCATTTTTTTAAATATATTATGAAATCCAGTCTGCTTTACAAAAAAATAATATGAGCTCAGTATTTTCATTTATTATTATTTTCTTTATTCTTAAAATAAATAAAAACTTATCGTGATAATAATTCAAAATAAAAAATAAAAACGTAAAAATATGAATACTTTCAAAATAAATTATAGTATATAGTAGATCACAAAGCTTACAAACAAATACAAGGTGTACACAGATTTTAAGAGAGTAAGCTGAATTGCTTAATATGAACAGTTATTTTAATATGTAAGAATAAAGATTTTAAAATATAATTTTATCGAAAAAAAACTTGAAAAATAAAAGATCTGGATAAATGGAACTTCCTAAAATCTTGTAATGGTAATCCGGAATATTTAAGGTTTAAAAAAAACATAAATATTAACAGAACATCAACAGCTCAGCATAATTCTTTTAACGTTTAAATTTTATACAATGACAAAAAAATAAATATAATATAAATAAATAAATAAATAAATAAACACTGGGTAGATAATATTATGTTTATTTTTTTCTACCTTAGACATTATGTTTATTTATTACTAAGTTTAAATCGAACAAGTTACAATAATGAATTTAATCTTACAATAATATTTACAATTAAAAAACAAAAAAAAATATATATATAAAAGTATATAATAACAAAAAAAAGAAAGAAGAATCCAAAAAAATAATTAGACTAATGAAAATAAAAACGAAGCAAAATCATATCATATGAATTTCAATTAATATAACAAATAATAGAGTGTAATACAAAATTAAAGCCGGGCTTACATGTACAAAATAGTAAAATAAAAATTTATAAAAATATTTTGAAATAAATATTATGGCTCTGCAACAGTTGGTATGCTGAACTTAAGTCCAATCGTGATATCTCTGTAATAAGAGGAAAAAGAATTGAGATTCAAAAGAATTCAAATGAATTAGTTGGTGGGTTAAATCGTATGATACAGAATATTTTAGTACTACATATGAAATGTATATACCTAAATGTATATAAGATAAATATGTAATTTCAATAAATAGTATTTGTACAGGTGATACTGAAATGAAATAAACATCATAAATAATGAGTGATAATCTAATTATTTAATTTAATGAGTAATAATTTAATAGGGCCGATATTATAGTACAATTGGCAAACTCCACCTTATAAGTTGACATTTTTAGTCTCTGGGTATTTCGCAAAAAAAACATTATAGGCAAATAAACTTTTAGAAAAATAAACACTTAGCAAAAAGACGGTTAGCAAATGGACGTTTAACATATTTATATATAATAAGAGTATATGTTATTATTATTATTATTGTTATTATTATTATTATTATTATTATAATTATTATTATTATTATTATTATTATTATAATTATTATTATTATTATTTTTTATTGAATATTATTTAAATTAAACACAATAGTGATTCACAAGCACTAGCTACCAAGCCTATTGGCTGAAGAATACCTATATAAATATATAAGTAGGTATAATTATTCTGAAAAAAGAGGAAATCCTGACTTTATAATTTAATCAAAATTTTTAAATAGTGTATTTTGAATAGCGTCCATTTGTTAAATGCTTTTTTGCATTACGTTTTTTTGTCAATTGATTTTTGTTGTTAAGTGGATTTTGTGAAATATGCATTTGCAAATGAACTTTTCTAACTGAGCGAACGCTAATTCAATGCCACTAAACAACTGGTTAAAATTTAATTATCTCAATTAAAAATCATAATTCGAAGATTATTCCAAAAACTGAAAAAAAAGGATTTGTTTGTGGAGTTGATCGCAAAATTGCAAAACGTTTTATTTTTTGTTCTGATAAAATTTTGTTTACTATAGTCATGTTTATTGTACATTGGATGGCACAGTAGGTAGAGCGTCTGCATTTCAACCAACGATTCCCAACGAAAGCAAAATACCTTAATGCTTTCTGGATTTTTCGACCTGGTCCAGTCATTGGGATACAAAATAGTTAACAGTGATGGTTATCACTAAAAATAAAATATGAAATTATGCTATTATGAAGCCGAAGTACTCTACAATAGATATAGTTTTCCACATTTTAAATTAGTAGATATACCATAACAATTCTAAAGCTATGTGTAAAAGCAGAGACATATACTTGAAATTATATTATAAAAAAAATATATTTGAAATTTAAATATTATAAACATGTTGATGTAATTTCATAATGAATTCATAGATTAAAGTCAATGAATAAATCAAATCAAGGAAATTCAAATTAAGAACATGATATTATTTACATCCGGTACACATTACCTGTCTATATATGCCATAACTCTGTAAAGTAAAATTTAATTTTCCAAGTACAAACATTAAATAATAAAACTTACAGAAAGATAAATAATTAATTATTTATAAAACTTAACCAAAACGAAAATTAACGTTTAATTTAATTTGTTTATTTTCACAAATAGAGTACATACGAGTATAGACATTGACATAAATACATAGATGATAATGTTATGTATCCTTGAAAATTTTAAAAGAGATTCGCATGATTTATTTAATGGAATTTTAACAAAATATTTTTTTAAAAAATATTTTCATTTTTTTTTTTGATAGTTTAATAGTTAAATTCTCTTAACTACATAAATATAACGTGTATTTTCTTCTATTTTAAATTTATATAATATAAATAAATAGAAGAAAAATAATATAGCTATAATTATTATTATGCTCGTATATTTTCATAAATTTATCAATCCTAAAGAAATAACTTTTAAAAGTTATTTTTGTTGAAAATTTTATGTTAATCGTTTGATCTGAACAACAAAAGTTTCAAGTCATACACATGCATTGTAACTTTGATAAATTTCATTAATAAAAAAAAAAAACAATAAATAAAAACTTTAGCTAAAAATTTATTTCCTCATTTCATATTCTAATAGTATTTGCATACAGTTATTCCAAAAATATATTTGGATATTTAACAAATTTTATATAGATTTGAAAGAAAACTCAGGTGATAAATTTTATTGAAACTAATGCAAACTATATGTTGTAGATGGTATATCACTTGATTACGAATCAGAAGGTTCTGGTCGAATACGGCTTAAGGTGGGGTTATGTTTAATTTGTTATGTTTATACGCTGGGTGGCGCAGTAGGTAGAGCACCTGCCTTTCAACCGAAAGGTCCCGAGTTCGATTCCCGATGAAGCAAAACAAAAATGTTTCATTGGTTTTTCGAGCTGGTCTAGTACCCTTTGTCATTGGGATATAATAAATGACAAAAGATAATTGAGACTTAATCTGGTAACAAATTAAATAAAATGAAACTATTCTATTTAAGAAGGCTTAGTTCCTGACAATAGTAGTAGTTTTCCACATTTAATGAGTAGATAAGCCAGTAATTTGTTGAAATAAATACTCGAATTATTGTAGATGTTGTAGTGTAAAATTTCAGTACCGCATTTAATTAAGCACGGAAAGGTGATTCTACCTAAGTTACTGACAAGATCATAAAAAAAAAAAAAATTGATATTTCATACTTTCATATCCATAATTAATGAAATTTTCTTTAACATATCCACAAAAGCTCAAAGGTTCCAGAAAGCTCTTCTATCTCTGTTCTCCGTTTCTGTTCTATTTTTATTTTGTATTTCCTTATGGCCTGATTTGCATCATGTTCCCAGCGGTCTATATATTGGTCTTTTACAATGGGGATTCCAATCTAATACTTGCTTTGCTATATTATTTGAAGGTCTTGTGAGGGTATAATCTATCCACCTCCCTTTTCACTTCTTCGTGTCTATTGGTTCTTTTTTGTCCATTTCGACGACCCCGTTATTTCCAATTATTCTGGGCCAGATTGGCATATTATTCGCAAGAATTACATTATGTCATTGTGTGTATAAACGAGTAGAGCAATGTCATCTAGGTATTTTAAGCCTTTCAATCTAGTGAGAGTCCATTTTATTCCTCTGGCTGTGGCTGTGTTTAACTGGATGTATATAGTGGGCAGACTTCTTTAACTCCTTTTCTAAGTTTTATTGTGTTATTGTGCATGTAGCCATTGTGAAGGTTTGTCGTTTCTGATTGTTGTATTCGTACATGAATTTTATTATACTAATTTTCTCCTGCGGTATTTCATTGCACGCTGATGACTGCTATATTGCTTTTTGATTAATTATTTTTAATGCTTTTTCGAAATCCACAAAAGTGATGTGTAGAGAAGTTCATTCATCTAATTGATATGTAGTCAATCTTAATGTATTAGATTGGTTAGTGCGAGGATGGCTTCGTCTGAACCCAGCTTTTTCTTTTCTCAGATTCCCATTTCTTTTGTTTTCTATATATACTTGGCATCATTTTAAGCAAGGATACTCAGTTCCAGACAATAGCAGTAGTTTTAAAATAAAAATAAAAACTAGTTGAAAAATAATGTCACTATACACTTTGAACGGAGTAATCTGGAAGAGTTAATGAATACCTTAATGAATACTTTTTTGAATGGTATTTACTGTGTATTGTCCAGCTCTGCTGCTAATGTTATAAATGCTAAAAACAGCTTAATCAACTTCAAACTTACTCAGATTTAATCAGAATCTATGAGACTAATTTTGGTGCTCCTCTGTCAATAAAATTAATTCACTATTATTTATTTAAACTGTAAATTAAAAAAAAAATACGGTACAAATTTATGAATCAATTTAAAACCGATTTTTATTTTTGTTCTTTTAAATAATAGATAATTAAAAAGAGACGTAGCGAATTCAAATATTTTTTTAAGCACTTTTTAATTTTCGACTTAGAAATTTCAATTTAAAATTTCATCCAATGTATAAGTCATTTTAAAATTATATAAAATGTAATTTCTCAAATTGGTGTAACAACACCACATATTTAAATTTAATTTTTATATTTTTAAATAAATCATTACCAGGAGATTGTTGTTTACGATAAGTCAATAAAGTGTCCACGATAAATTGAAATCATGGAAAACAATAATTCATAACGAAATATTGAGGACGATTTTTTATCAAATTTTCTAGAATATTGAGGTGCCAGCGAATACTAATATTTATATACTATACTACTTATTTTATTTTGCAATTGCAAAAATATTTAAATGTGATTAAATTATTATTAATGTGTAGTTTTAATCTAGTCAATATTTTTATCTAATTTTTTTAAATTAAATTTTTTTACATTTTAAAGTTGTGATAATATTAATTCGTCAAAAATCAATATATTATTTCAGTTTCCTTCTTTATATAACGCTGATGTAATTTAGCAAGGCTATTTTCATAATTTAATAAATGTTCCACAGACCTCTCAAAGTAAAAGTAGCATCTGACGTTATTAGGAATTATGGCATTAAAAATTAAAACAGATTAATTCAACGTTGTTATTTAAAAGCGCTTCAGCTGTTAAGAAGAACATTTAATAAGAGAAGGTTGAAAACGCTGACCATCTATAATTTAGTGGTATAAACTACTAAAATATGGCAGCAGAAGTATTGATTCCTGTTAGTCTTGCCTTTAAAGTAGTGCGCGTAATTATTGTTTTTGTTAAATAAAATAACTACTGTGAAACAAAGTTTAAACCTAATATTGACGTATAATAAGATTGAGGTGTAATAAGATTGTTAGGTGCATTGTATAGGTGCATTGTAATGATGTCTGATAGATAGAAGCTTTGAATATAGATTCTACAAAATTATAAGAGTGTAAATATCATTTTGAACGTCACTGTTTTACAAAAATAACTACATAGCACATAATATGTACATTTAATATAAATATTTTTTTTTTATAAAAATTTAAACTTTAAAGTAAAAACTTCTTTGATATTGAAAAAATTGAAACTGAAGCATGTGTCACTCTTTAATTTGTTTATGTTGTATTATTGTGTTAAATTTATTTATCCTTACAAATTATATGGTATCATATATTATTTTTCTTGCTACCATTTTCTTTTTTTGTTTTCTTTTCCAAATAAAAACTTTACATTTTTTATTTGCTTTGTTGAGTTAACTTTAATGAAGAAAAAACTTTTAACTATAATAATTTCAAAATTTAAAACAAATAATTTAAAACAATAAATTTAAATAAAAAAAAATAGGAAAATGTTTCACTCTATATAACCAAAGTAAAATACCTAACAACAATAAGAAATTGCAAATCAGAGACCATGAATCTGTTCATAGTTCAACAACTTCCTTGAAATTTTTATAAATATTTGTATTACATTATCTTATTCAAGAGATCTACCTAGGTAATGTATATCATATCCCGGATCGAACATAACCCATAAAAGAAATTTGAAACTAGATAACATTCTAAAATTATTTCAAATTGGTCTGATCCAATATTACTCAATTTTACTGTATATGCAACACGTAGTGTGCCCTAAACGGGGGCTCGTTTGATTTTATTAACCCTTAAATGCATACTGTCATGCATATGTGCAACATCAACTTAAAACTCGTGTAACTTTTACTTCGACATAATTATTATTTACGTTTAGTTAAAAAAAGATTTTGTATTAGATTATGTTAAAACGTGTTTACATATATGGTAAAATATTTAAATTTATGTAATGTCGAATGAAAATAAAATAATCGTTATTTTGAAAATTTGTATTCAAAATTGTGATTTGATTTTATATCGTATATAGTTTAATAAGTATATAACATCAAATTTTTATTGACAAATAAAACTTAGTTTAACTAATTTCTTTTAAATAAAAATTTTGAAGTGTGTTGCATATGTGCAACATTGATTAAATACGGTAAAAAATAATTTTATAGTTCGTTGCATATCTGCAACATTGTGTAAATAGTTAAAAACAATTAAAATATATATAGATGAACAAGCTTGTGCAACGAAAATTCGTCATAGTGTCAAACTTTACAATCCAAAAAAGCCTCATAAATGGGGAAACAAATTTTATAATCTGTATCGGGATTCTGCTGAAATTTCGAAATGTATACTGACATGGAAAACGATTCAGAACTTAGATTAATAAATGAGCCTGGCTTGGGGGCAAGTTCAAATGTTGTGATAAGACTTATGAGACATGTGCCTATAAATCAAAGTTACAAATTGTATTTTGATAATTACTATACATACCTTCCTCTAATGGCGTTTTTAAAGCAAATAGAAATATTCACTTTAGGAACAGCAAGGAGAAATCGATTAGCGAACTGTAAATTTCCCTCTGATAAAAAATGAAGAAAAGGACGTCGGACATCAATAAAATTCTTATGTCAGATTGATAGTGTCGATATAGCATCAGTAATTTGGAAAGATACTAAAGATGTTATACTGCTTTCAACCATATAAGGCGTTAATCATATTTCTTTCTACGATAAAAAAATATGACAGCAAGCAAAAAAATAAATCGAAGTGTCTTATATCAAATATAGTAAATATGTATAATAAACACATGGGGAGTTGACTTATTAGATAGCTATATTGGTCGAAATAAAATTTCTCTGAAATCTAATAAATGGCACTTCAGAGTTTTTACCACCTCCTCGATTTGTGCCTTATAAATGCTTGGGTTCTCTATAAAAATTCGAATGATTCCGTATTGAAGTTGGTAAAACGCTATGTCTCCTTGGACAACAAAAAGAAACGCGAGGCAGACCATCAGAAACTCAAATGAGACTTGAAGCGAAAAAAATAAAGCATCCAAACTCAATTGGATTCTCGCAAGACATTAGGACAGATCAAATCGATCATTGGCCTCAGTGGAATGAAAAACGTACGCTGTGTAAAATTCCTCATGGTAATGGCTATACTTTTATATCCTGTTCCAAACGTAAAATGTTTCTTTGCTTCAGCAAAATTAAAAATTGCTTTGTTAATTATGATAATTAAATAAAAATAGTTATGATAACTTTTGATTTCATTAAATATATTATTTTATTGCCTAATTACACGTTGTTGCATATATGCAACATAGTAAAGAATGTCCCCCGAAGCCCCCAGAAACCTAAAAACAAAATTTTAAATTTATTTTAGTGTTTTTTGGACCAAATACAAATCAAAAATTATTTGACCAGAAATAAAAAATCATGCATTTAAGGGGTATTTGAATTTATTTTTGTATCAGTACATTGTTTACTAGATCGTACCGTATCAAACTATAGCTGAATACTAATAAAAACACATTTTTGAAGATTCTAAATTTCTAAAATAATGTGAACGACTTTCCGTTTTTCCCAATTTTAATAAATTTTTTGTTACTTGATGTAGAATTAATTTGCGTAACAATTTAAATTCATAATGATTTTTAATTGTTTAAAAACGCTGAGAGTTTTCCAAGCAAAAAATAACAAAATGGAAATTTGTTGACTCAAAAAGAAGACTTAAAATTATTAATAATAATTGTAATTTTATTTTTATGTGCTGTATGAATTATGACAAAATCATAACAGTTTGTTGTTGTATTTTAAATTTGACACATCACCATAATATACTTTTAATATTTATATTTTATATTTTTATTTTCATATTTTGAATTGTTGTTGTTGCATTCAAAAATTTTAAAACATTGAACATTCGTAAAGCATTCTAGCAAAAATAATATCTAGCTATATATAAAATAATACACAATAAAATTGTGGTTTTATAAAGAATGAAAAATTGTTGTGTGTTTAGGAATATTAATCTGTTGCTTTTGCTGTAAATATAAAAATTTTTGGAAATTGAAGAATCTTTTTGAGTTTAAATAAAATAGAATTTTTGAATATTTGTAGCGAATTTTATTTTTCACACAAATAAACATTCATCATATATATATAGTGCAAATAAACCACTATAGAAATCAAATTTTGTAAATATTTTTCGACAGAAAATTTATTAAAAACTTTTTGTTCAAATATTTCAAAAAGAAAAACTTCAAAAAAAAAAACAATAATTTTAAAATCACAGGAATTGATTTGAATTATTGCAATAATTTTCATAAATTTTTGTAAATATTTTATAATGTGTAATGATATATGATGAAACTTGTATGATGTGTGATTAATGTTGTAATGTGTAATTTATTTTTGATTTTAGTTATATTTAATCTTGTTTTTTAATACACATCAGTAATAAATTTATTTAAGTGTGAAAGTATTTAAAATAAATCATCACCTTAATCAAAAATTATAATATAGTTTGGAATTAATCTCGAATTGCAAAAAAAATAAATCAGTTGTCGATAATATTTTAACATTTTATTTAATAATAATATGACGTATGTAGTTGTGTATAATGCTACAGGATGTAAAGAATAAATTTGAACTTTTGGAAACCCAACGTCATGAGTAGATAATAAAAAATTATGGTTTTGTAAATTACAAACATTATTATGAAATAAAATCACTTTTGTGCAATTTTGTACTGAGTATCTAAATTAGCTTATTGTCATCTGACGTTATAATCTAGCGAGAGGATATAGTTGATAAATGCACCACAACCTAATGCAAATTAAATAACTGCTACAATCTGGAACATACTTCCATCTCACGTGTTCCCCTCCGATACAAGTCCTCCAATATACAATTTACAACTTTTCAAAAAGAAGCTCTTCAGGTTTGTCTCCAACTTACCCACCAATTCTCCTCTATCATCCTATTTCCTCCTAATCCTTTTTCTCCTGACCAATACCTACAATTATTTTGTATATAAGAATCCTTTCCTAGTGTTGGGGTAGCGTGTAAACAAAAAAATAAATTGTAAATTTTCTCTCGTTTTTTGTGTTAGTTCCTAAGTTTCAGAACTGGGCCGAAAAGCATTTTATAAGCGTTAAATTTACTGTTCACACATCCTGATTTTATAACTTTTCTAATTTATTGAAAAACAAAATATTTTTCGCTTGTGAAATTCAGATATTAAATTCACCATTGTCTCCATGTTGCTGAGTATCATGGAGCCGAGGTAGTAGATTATATTTATTATCTCTATAAGTTTTTATACTTTTCTGATTAGATCGTAACCAATTATTGAGCTTCTGTTCGTGTTTGGTATTATTTATTAATTTGAAATCATGAAAGCTACTACAGCTCATAATAGAGTGTTATAGAAATCAAATTAAGTGCTTGTAAAATTCAGTGCGATATAATTATTAATTCTAAATAAGGCTGATAAATTAAAACAACTATTTAAAATGTATATCTTAAAAGCTATGCTAATCATAATTTTAAAAATGAAAAATTTTCAAACTGAAAACTTCTTAATAATAATTCTAGGAGTCTAAAATTTGTTGACGGTAAGATTCATTAATTTGATATTCGAAATAAAGTGATCTTATAACTATTTTAAGTGATCTTATAACTGTCTTATATCTCACTTACACTGCAGACTTACCAATAACAAAGGAAACAACCTCCGCCACTTTCGGTGATGATACGTCCATACTAGCCTCACATAGTAACCCAAGAAATCAGATATTCTGCAATACAGCATAAAAAAGTTCATCAATGGCTAAAAAAGTGGAGAATCAGGGTGAATGAAGCAAAATCAACAGATATGCACTAAAAAGAAAAACTTGTCCGGTGGTTGTACTTAATAACGAAGTAGTGCCTCAAGAAGAGGCTGTAAAGTATTTGGTAATTCACTTGCATAGGGGATTTCCATGGAAAATCAATATCTATAACAAAAGAAAGCAACTGGGCTTGAAGCTAAGCAAATTGTATTGGATGATTGGCCGCAACTGGCCGTTGTCACTGGAAAACAAGCTGCTAATAATGTTGGCATTATGATGGATGGTTGACAACTGGGTTATCTCATCCTAGTCAGTGCAACTTACCTGCATAACAAAATGTCATACAAAGTACTGAAGGTTAGGAAATAAAAAAAAATATATTTCACTTACTTTTGTTTTCTTTATTTTAATAAACAAATTTACAATAGCGACAAATTTACTATTTTAATTTTCAACTTTTTTGTATCACATAATATTAAATTTACGTTATTCTTATTTTAAACTTTTTTTACCTACACAAATTTATTTTCACAAAAAACGATAACTTTAATATAATTTTTTAATATTATTTCCATAGCAAACACAAAAAAAAGCAATTTTATTTGCAAAAATTGAAAATCTTTAATATGAGCTCTTTTCAGTTTGCATTATACCTACATTCTAAAATTAAACGAAAATATCTTTTATTATATTAATCCAAAAAAAAAAACAAAAAACAAAATAGATTTATTGTAGGTATAACTTCATAAATATAAAAATTAAACAATAGCATATAATTACCACTATAAATAAATTATTAATTGTTTTGAGTACATTTATGTACTTATTTGTATATTATGTATATACATACACTTATTAAATACACGAACACTTGCATCAATAACATAATTATTTTCAAATTAATTTTACTTGTAAATTTCATCAGCTCTTAATAATACTATACTTACCTATCTTATAAGATTATTAGCATCGTTCCTATTTTGAAGTTATGTACTCCTACTTTTTTTTCTCCTCATCTTCTAAAATAAGCAAACTTTATTTTGCAGGAAATAATTTTTAATATACAGTCACGTCAAAAATTATTTGAACAAAGTAATTTTTATAAATAATGAATGCAGCAACCTAACTGCGTATTGCCACTTTCGTAAAATTATTTTCGCATCTTAATATTTCGTACTACTCGTATAGCCAAATTAGCATCAGTGTAATGTGAAAATCATTTAAAAACTACGTATTGCAATTTTTGCTGCGTATTTGTTACTCGGTACGAATACCCTTCACATTCATTAAAATAGGTACCGATTGATTACAATAGGTGCCCTTGGACGAAAAATAGAAGGGTAGAAATCAATCAAAAAAACCTGCAAAAAGATGGAGATGGAGAAAACTGATTATTGCAGTACCCAAACCATTAAATTAATTATATATGATAATATGTGACGAACATTGAATTTGCACAAAAACTTAGAATTCTTGTAGCTAAAGTTGATAAATAAGCTTTCGCTTTTGAAAACCAACAAAATTCAACTTCAAACTAACTTGTGAGTTAAAGGTTATAAATCTGTATTTTATCTCACCAATTTATGTCATCTCTCTAATTCTGCTTACCTGAAAATTATATTAGTTTGTTTGGACAGTATTTTTTTTTAAGTAAACAGGCTGCTGATTTTGTTATAGTTTGAGTACAAAAATATTGTTTCCATCGGAAATACAATTTTTATAATATGAATTTTACATACTTACAATAATTGTTATACATTTTTTTCTTTTATTAAGTTTTCTTATAATGTATTTCTAACTTCCAGGCCCCGTAAAAATAAATGATTCGTGTAAAACTTAATTTTCTGCTTGAGCATTAATTAAGTTAACTTAATATTTTGTTCGGGCTTCCATTTCCGCACTTTTCAAGTATTTGAAGTTGATTTCAAAGTATAACAGAAAATTTAGCAGAATTAGAAAAGCTTCTTCGTAAGATACACAAAAACGTGGGTGCATCAAAATATTTTACAGATAGATATCAATCATTTTTCTAGCTCAAAATTTGTATGACAATTATTTCCTTAAGAATAAAGTTGCGAGATTGTCTTGGCAACTAATGTCATTATTATTAAGTCTTAACCCGTGATTCATAATACAACGTAATACAATCCAAAGCAATGCTTTCAAATGTCAAAAAAAGTTAAATGTATTAAAATACATTTGCGTTCAATCCTATTCCCATTGAACGCAAAGCAAAACAACACAAAGCAACGCAAAGCATGTGCAAAACAAGAGTTGATCTACTTTCAATTTTAACACTTTAAAAAGTATTGTACGTCGAAAAAATGGATTAAAAATTATTAATAGAAACTAATAAAGTTCATAAATGTTTACACAAAAAATCAAGTATAAGGTTGAAGCCTGGATGTAGCTAGCCAAAAACCTTTTAAATATTACAAACTTACGATAATATTATTCCAAGCCTATATTTGGCTTCTCTAGGTATTGTGAAAGAGGACCTTGTCAGTATTCATTAATAGATCATATAGCGAAAGAGTCGTTCTAGTACGTTTAAAAAATTGCTCACGATCGCTGTTTTTAATTTATTGGATTCATTATGAAATCAGTTCGATAAATTTATTAAAATTAAGAGTGAAATAACTTAAACAACAACAAAATATTGTGAATTTTTCATCGAAGTTATTCCACTTTTATTTATCGAAATGATTTCGCACCACCTATATTATAATAACACAAAGGTTGACGCATTGGATCGATTAAATGTAAAATAAACTTTTAAACGCAAAACATATTCAAAACATATCATTGGCTGATTTCTTTTCCAACGCTCTTGACACGTATTTGTCCTATGAACTGCACCAAACGATGGGATTTTAATAAAAATATGAAACACGATTGACAGGGCCCATTTATCCTACGGCTTATCGGACAGTATTCAAGTGAATCAATATTAACACCCTGTTCTAGGCCTGTCAATCAAGTAAAAAAATCACGATGCTTTTCATACCCCCAAACATCAAACGTAAATAAAGTATCAACAATATGTGACAATAAATATTGTAGTAAAGATTTTCGTATGAAGGATAGTAAAATAAAAAATGTTATGCACCACCTGTTCCAAAGATTAAATTTTCATCTCTTTAATTAATAAAATTATAAAAGAATAGTTACATAGGTATTTGAAAATAAAAGTGTTTGTATATTAACATAATTTTTGTTTAATATTTACATGGATCTATTTGATCCGTAATTATTTCTTTGCAAAAGGAAAAAAAATCAATTTACGGGTTAAACAAAGTAAGGTTTTCATTGTGAATTAAGAGCGTTACATAAGCTTACTACGGTTGTGAATACAAGGTAAATCAGTTTGTAAATTTTTCTATTCCTTGCCTTTAATAATTCCAAGTAATTTAATTTTTCTAAATTATTGGTAAAATTACGCATAAATAGACTTCTACGATCACGTATTTATTATTTTATTGTAACTGAACTGTATACTTATTTTGCATTATATAAATACTTTTGAAGTAAACTGTAAGTGTATGAGTAGCTAAATTAATATAATATGTTCCTACAAGTGTACCTATATTTACATACTTATAAAAACAAATACGAGTATACCTGTTCAATGCTCTTCGTAATGAGTTCTTTACAAGTACTCTTTTCTCTATAAAATTGTTGCAAATTTCGGATATTCTACTTGGGTTACATACACATTAATAATATTGTTATAATTTACAATCATTAGGTGTATTGTACGAAATTTAGGTGAAATGGAAAACAAAAGAAAAAAATAAAATAAATGGGAATTGGTAGAAAGTGCAAAGAGCGGATTATTTTAAAAATGAAAATGAATAAAGAAAAATAAATTAATTTTTATGGGAATAAAATAAAAATTTTTAAACGAAAAAGTAAGATTCTGGTCTGCAATATTTTTGGTTTTACACTGTTTCAATGAGCAAATAGTTTGCATATCTTTTTCTAAAAAAAGTATAAAATTGGAAAAATGTGTGATAGCTTAAATATTACACCAATTATTCTAGTGTTCCCACAGTCTAATGTTAATGTATTTTCTTCGTCTGTTTAATTTCAATTTACAACATTTGCTCTGATTTATAAAACTTAGCCGAAATCAGTAATCAAAGAAAATTCAAGAAATATTATTTTAATATAACTTGGACATCTTCAAATAATTATTAATTGTGCCGTTGAAATCGATCAGGAGATTAATACGATGTAGCTAGTACAAATTGGGCTTTTTTTAGTTATTTTTTTGTTTTTACTCAATTTATTTTAATAACGTGTTCTTAGTAAAAAATTAAATTAAATTTTAGACAAAGTTTTTTTGTTTTAATTTGTTTAGATCTTAATTACTTACTTGCTTGGGTGGCTAACAGACTATGTAGGTTCTGAACTCATGAATGTCCTCAATTTATTTCAATTTCTCTCCCAGTTGAAGATACGAAATAATTTCATATCCGTGGATACTTCATGTCTCCAACAAAGGCTTAGCCTGCCCCGACGTCTTGTACCTTCAGGTCTGCATTTGAAAATTCTCTTGGATGCAGCTTTTTCGTTCACCCGCTATATATGTCCAAGCCTGTCAATCTTCTTTTCTTCAATATCAGAAAATTATAGATAAACGGGCGATGTAGAGTTTCTAAAACCATTAGTAAAATATTATAGAATATGCTATAGGCTTTAGGTGAAATACTTTATAATAATAGAAATTAAAGGGGTTAGTGAGCACATCGAAATCAACAAAAAAAAAATCCATAAAATTGTGGCAAATTAATCCTGGAAAAAGGATATATTCTCACAGTAACCAACAGCGGCTATGCATAAAAATAATTTACATAAATATTCTGTAAAAGTCCTAACTCAAAGTTTCGCATAAATTGTCGTACATAATAAAGTGCAATGCGTAAAAACAATAACAAGGATCGTTTTTTGTGGACTTTTTTTTTGTGGCCCAAGCCATTATGGATTTTATTTTTTAGGGATTTAAGGACTAACCCAATTAAAGACTAGTCAAGTTGCTGATGTCTGTATATTACAGAAATCAAGATCCAAGCCTTAATCAAATTCAGCGAAATGAACATCTAGAGATTTTAGTTTTTATTATTAATATTTACCTGCGGTTTCTTTAGTCTTACAATATTGAAGCAATTTAGCGATCACAGAATATAATAATTTTTTAATGATTAAAAAGCTTTATTTCCTTTCTTTTACCTTTTATTGATAATTTAACTATCTAAATTATAATATGTACAATATCTGAAAATGGGATAGCGCAAAAAGTTTTCCAGAATGAATATTTGTAACGAGAAATAAATTTTCTTTACAATAATTAAACTTTACTGACTAACTGAATTAACCGAACCATTATGTTGCCCTAAACAAAGTGGATATGATGATTAGGTACCGACATGGAAAACATGAGATGGAGATTCCGATTTATTATTGAAGGGTATTTTAATTTTATGTGGCCCAGGTTATTTTAACTTTAAAAAATTTCAAAGTATGAAATCGCATTTCGACGAACTGTTTCAGTGCGTCCCATTTTCTTTAGATTTACTGATAAATTATACCAAACTATATCCCTTTTTAATTTTCAACAGTTAGGTATAGTTTACTATTTATGTAAATTATTGAAAATGTTATACACTTAAATTTAATTATACTCTTGCATGTACCTATTCTATTTATAATATATATATATATATATATATATATATATATATATTACATACACAATATGAATAATTCTCCAGATTAAAACCTTTTTGAACAAAACCCTTAAAAGTAACAAGATTTACATCTTTTCTGTACCACATAACGATTCCTTGCTACCCACCACACATACACGTATAAGAATATTATGTTGAGGTATTCTCATATGTAAATATTTTACTGGGTAACATCCAAAGCATTCTCAAAAATTTCTAACATTCTCTGCTTCTATATTTTGATATGAAGTGTTTTTTTAAGGATTCCATTTTTGTTGTTTCTTTTCGTAGTTTTGAAAGGATTTCCACCTTTAAATTTTGGGTTTTTATTTTTGGAAGTTATGAAATTTTTTTGTTTTATTTTTTCCATTTTTTTTTTAACGTATTTTAAATTTAACAAATTTTTAAGATAATTTTCATGTAAAGAAAAACTTTTTCAATTCTTTTCATTATTTTTTTTTTCTCATACTTGCTTTGAGGTTAATTTTTGATATTTACAAAGTGTTAATTTTGTAAATTTTTTAACAGGAAGAAAAGATATGGGATTTTTTTTTTTTTTTTTTAATATTTTATTTAAGCGTGTTATAAAGAGTATTTCTTTAAATACTTTCTTTACTTTACTGTACAGAAAGGATGTGTGTGTGTGTGTATTAAAAAAAATTTTTTTTGGTAAATGAGGAAATAAATGTGATGGGGTTGTGTAAGTAAAAGTTTAATTGTAATTTTTATTGTTATTGAAAGAAACTTTTTAATAGAGTTTAAATAGATTTTAAAGTATTTTAAGAAAATGCAATTAAAAATATATTTGCTTAATTTTAATTTAAATAAGTGAAATTTGAAATAAAAATATTTTAATAGAAAATTAAATGATATTACTTAGAATATAATGGAAACAAAATTTCATTTTAAAATGTTGACAAAATTAATTAAAAAAAAAAAAAACTTTTTTCTCTATAATTTTTTATAATTTTTGAAAGTGAGAAGCAGTTCGGATCGAATTAATAAACTTTGAATGAGGAAATTTTGTAAATGTAAGAATTTGTAAGATTTGTTTAAATTTTCTTCACAAAAATTCAGGTTAAATTATTGAATGTTGTAGTTGTGATACTATTTCAAAAATTGTATTAAGACCATGTTGCTGCTGCCCTGGAATAAATAGCATATATATTAGCATTTCTTGTATTATATTGGTGCACGTCATAGTTCAATATTTTGTGTATATGTAACAACTGATTTATTAATAATATCTCTACAATTTTTCAACATTAGTAATATGTGATTGGTTTTATGTGTCGTAAATAAGTTCGGGTTTAAAAACCGTATACATTTTGTAAAGCTGTTTTGTATACTGTGAAGCTTTTCGATCTTTTGGTGAAATGTATTTCCCCAAATACCAATATACCATCATATATTGTAATGTAGTTAATTGTCAACAATTCACCTCAAACTTATACAATAAAAATTTTATTCACCAAAAATAAGGAAAACAAAAAAAAAAACACCAAACCGCATCCTTTTTGCAAATATTAAGAGAGTGCATATGATCATGAGTGCATTTAATGTAGGTAGGTAAGGTAGGTAAAGATAAATATTAAGTTTTCTTGAAATTTTCTTGGATCTTTGGAATAAATTTATTCTGCATACAGTACCATATCTCGATCTGTACAATGAAAATCTGGTTTAAAATAAAATTGGGAATAAAAAATGAATAAAAAACAAATAAAACAGACTAGCACTGTAAATTCACATTTGATTAAAATATTCATTAGTAGTATTTTCAATAGAACAACAACTTATTGAAACTCAAATTTTGACATACAGATCTGTTCAGTCCCTGTCATTCATTCATTCATTCATACAATTTTTATTTATTTATTTATTTATTATGCTCCATATATTGTACAATTAATTCTTTTAAAACTATTTACTTAGATACAGATATATAATTATCTTTACTACAGTTGATTTGTATTTTTTTATTTTTATTTAGAAGTTTTCGAGTTTAATACTATAAATTTAAAGGAAAATTGGAGATGAAAAACCTTTTTGAATTTTTGTTTTGTAAAACTTAACGCTAACTTAAACAGTAAAACCTATCTATAGTAAAATCTATACGTACGAACTAAACTAGCCTAATTTTTTTTTAACTTAATTTAAATTTCTGATCAGAGGATTTTCTGACATGAACAGTTCCGAGTGGAACTTTACAGTTAAATAACTTATTTTTTCTAAAATTGTATTCATGCTGGCTTTATCATGCAGCTTTTTGGTTGAATACCATCTGGGAAGATTGAATACAAGTTTCAAAAGTTTATTTTGCGCAATTTGCAATTTTTTGGTATGACTAGCTGCACAATCTCCCCAGACTGGTGCCGCATATAACATTATTGGTTGAAAAATTACCTTAATAAGTATCAATTTGTTTTCTGTGGATAAGATTGATTTTCGGTTAATAAGGGGATACAACATGCGAGTACATTTGTTAATTTTATCAATAGTGTTAGAAGTTTGCTTTTGAAAGGTTAGCCTTTTATCTAAGGTAATGCCTAGGTATTTAATATTATCGGCCCAGTTAATTTCGTCATTTTGCAGTTTTAATGGTATAGAAGGTAAAAGAGAGGCTTTCCTTTTTTTCGTAAAATAAATTAATACTGTTTTGGAAGCATTAATTTTTACTCTCCATTTTGCATAATAACTAGAGAGCTTATTGAGTGAATTTTGTAGGTTTGTTAATATGTGATTGGGATTAGCGCCAGCAGAGTAAATTGCAGTGTCATCAGCAAATACTAATATTTTTGTAAACTCTAGCCTAGGGATATCTGCAGTGTAAGTGTTGTACAAAATTGGGCCAAGTACCGAGCCTTGTGGAACTCCTGCTTTAATTTCATACAAATTGGAGCATGTATTATTCAATATCACACGAAATACTCTTTGATGAAGAAAGTTTTGTATGATTTTAATTAAATATATAGGAAATTTATACTCTTCTAATTTATGAAGCAAGCCAGAGTGCCACACAGTGTCAAAGGCGGAATTTATGTCAAGCGCTACTAGGCCAATAGATTTGCGTTCTTCTAACTTGGATTTAATGTAATTTTTGACACGTAGAAGAGGGTGAATGGTACTATGCTTTACCCTAAATCCAAACTGTTCGTTTGGAAGAATTTTTTTAGCTGAAATAAACTTTTCCAGTCTAATTTTTATGAGTTTTTCAAATATTTTTGAGAAACTGCATAGTAAGCTGATAGGCCGAAAACTACTTAATTCCTCCATCGGTTTTCCAGGCTTAAGAATCGGAATAATATGAGCTTCTTTCCATATATTCGGGAAATAACCTAGTTTTAAACAAGAATTGTAAATCAAAATTAGATATCTTTTTGCGTTTAATGGTAATTTTTTGATACACAGATTAGATATGTGATCTGAACCTGCAGATTTTTTAGTCTTTAATTGGGCAAATATTTCATTGACAGATTTCAGTTCAATTTGTTCAAAGGATTCTATTTCAGCTTGATCAATTTTGCTTACAGATTCCTCCACCATAAGATTTGTATCATGGTCCCTTGTGTTGTTGTTCACGGCGTGCTTGTTATAAAAGTTTTTAGCTAATGCATTTGCTTTATCAATATTCGTGTAAAATGTGTTACTGTCATCCTTTAGAGTACCTATAAATTTATTTTTATTTTTTAAAACTTTTGAAATTTTCCAAAAAGGTTTTGACGATTTTTTCAAGTGCTTAAGAGTATTAGACCATTTCATATTTCGAAACTCACTTATTTTATGTTTTAAAAAATTGTTGAAGTGTTGTAATTGAGCATAAAAAATTACATTACGACTACGCATCCACTTTCTCCTAACAGTGTTTCTATGCCTGATTATATTTATTATATAGTCAGGTAATTTTTCGGTGTATTGCTTGACTATTTTCATGGGTACAGCCAATTCAGTTGCTCTTTTAATTTTGTTGTTTAAATTAGATATCATATTGTCTATTTGGTAACAATAGTCAACAGAATCATTATTATTGGTATTTAATTCCCTTTTCAGAAACTTCTGATACAGATACCAATTTGCATTGTTAAAATCCAAATAAGTACGATCATGTGATATAGTTTGTTTTCTAACGTTTAAAGTAACCGGCAAGTGGTCAGATGACAGATCATTAGTTGTAATAGGTTGGGAGCAATATTCTGGTATGTTAGTTAAAAATATATCTAGTGTAGAAGGTAGTGAATTACTATTATAAGGAATATAGGTATGGTCAAAAGGATATAATAATGTGAACCTATCACTTAGTAATAACTGATATAAAATATTTCCCCAACTATTAGCCCGGGCACATCTCCACATTCTGTGCCTGCAATTTATATCGCCTCCTATAATGAAGTCACCTGTAATTCATACAATTTAACATGCGATTTTCTGATAAAAGAAACATGTAGATACACAAATTTTACACAAAAGCTAATACTTAAACTTGAACTATAATTACTGAACAGGGACCCCTAGTAAGTAATATAGTACTGTGAAATAGATTTTTTATTTACAATAGTTACAATAATTTGATAAATAACTATTCGAAAACATTGTATAGATATTGTAATATAAACTTGCAGTACCGCACTTAATTAATCACGAAAAGGTGATCTAAGCTACTGTCACTACTGAAGTCAGTTACTGAACATAAAAAAAATAGACCTGCATATTTTGCAACTTTTGTTGTCAACAATTCCCCTGTAGCTCTTTGTCAATAACCACTTCTAGATATTTAATTTTTTCTACTTGTTCTAGTAATTTGTTGTCGTAATGTATTGATAATTTAATTATGTTTGGATGCATTAACAATAATGTTGTGTTAACTGTTAACTTATGTCGATTCATCCATTCATGTAACATACCTTTATTCATGCTTTTTTCATAAACTACTACTATGCCATCAGCATAAATGAATGGAGAACTTGTCATATTATAATGTCTTGGCGACTTTGGATTTTAAATTTAATCGAAGATTTTGTATTCTTGGTATTTTATATTTGGGATCTTGTGTATTTGGAAATTTTATGTTTTGAGGATTTTGTATTTGGGGACTAATATGGTTATTCCTTTTGAAGTTATTCATTTGTATATTTATGTATCATACAAATATTAAGCTCGAGGCAGACTCGACGCCGTAGAAAATTATATGGTGCAGAATCGTGGGACTTAAATTAACCAGGCAAATTGAATGGCGTCAAATTAAGACACATTTTATAAAATTAAATATTTTGGATTTTTAAAAAAAAAATTGTTGTTTTTAAAACTGTAAATTTTTCGCAAAATTGAATTTCCCAAATAACAAAAATGTTTTTTTCTATCATTTTTCAAGACAAAAATTTGCAACAGACTGAATCACAGTGTCATTCTACGACGCAAAAGTTTAAATTAGGTTAACTTTATTTTTTTAGCCGTACAGCGGCGGAAATCAGCTTCTCAATACAGTATTTCAAACATTTATTTATCAAATTATACTGGCCTATCAAGTCAGTAAATGTGGAAAACTACAGCTATTGTCAGGAACTAAGCCTTTTCAAATAGAATAGCTCCATTTTATATAATTTGTTACCAGATTATACTTTCAATTATTTTTTGTCATTTATTTTATTCCAATGACAAAGGGTACTGGACTAGATCAACAAATCCATAAAGCATTTTTTTTTTTTGCTTGATTCATCAGGAATCGAATCTGGGACCTTTCGATTGAAAGGCAGGTGCTCTATCTATTGCGCTAGTCAGCATGTATTGTTTTCATATCATTTAATTTGTGTTTGACAGTTCACAGATCATATGCCATACAGACGTCGTCTATTGCTTTTCTTTTAACAATTTGAGGTTATATTTCGATTTGTTTTTGAACTCAAAAATCCTGAAAAAAACTACTGTCTTAATTTAATTCAGTTATATTCAATATTATCGTTTTAAATTTTATCTTATTTTATTGTACAATATGTAATAACTTTTAAAATAGTTATTGTTGTTGTCTAAGTGTGTTCGAAGGTGAAAAGAAAGGTAACTATTATTTGCCACAAAAATACAATGATGAAGTCATCAACACTATAAAAATATTGCACTACAAAACTAATAATAAAATCAATATTGACTTGCACTCAAATTTACACGTGTAGTGTATATACAGTTACCAAGCCAGTTACTAGTAACAATAAAACTTTCCTAAATAAAGTTTAATTCATTTTTAAAAAGTTTTTTAATTCACATTACGATTTTTCTACACCTAGGTAGCCAAATTAATTTTATAAATTACAAATTTGGGAAATAAAGTTTATAGTTACACACAATAAAAAAAAATCCAAAATCAAATTTTCCTTCATATTTTTCTGAGAAATATTTTCAAATTTTCAAAATATTGCAATAAGTTATTGCTTCGTGTTGTTGAAAAGTTCATGGGTTGTGAAAAAAGTTAACTTTAAACCTGTGAAAAAAAAATATATTTTAAATAAAAAAAAAAACTAAAAAAAAAAAACGATCACAAATTTTTTTAATAAAATTTTCAGATATAGAGTATAGGTACCTCAAAATCGGTACCTACCTACCTTGTTACTTTTATTGAAAAGAACAAGACCAAAAAAAACAACAATTTTTGTTAAAGGAACCAAATATTTGTCATGGTGAAAACTTTGTGAACCAAAACAGAAAAAAAATAATAATAACAAAATAATAATTTAATTTTCCTCCAAGTTGACAAAATTTGTTTTATTTTTTTGTCCTGAGGATCCTAAAAATTATTATGTATCCATACATAGCTACAGTTGGTTACATATTATTATTATGTTTAAAGGAAAAATTTTGCCGACATATTCATGAAATATCCAATTTTATGCTTAACAGAGTGCACCTCAGGTTAGGCTTTAATAATTTAACTGATAAATTTCGGTTGGAAAAATTTACCTGATGGTAATTATCTGTAATAAAAAGGAAAATTTTATATTTATTTAAAATTTTATCAAACGTTTTTAATTTTTAGGAATAATTTTTTTTTCTTTTTTTTCTGTTCTATTGTTTTTCTGCTTTTAGCCATCATGATAATACGAATTGCAAATTATTAATTTAGGAAATTTACTTTTCTGTTGGCTATAAAAATTTGTGAAAGTTGAATTTAATGAGTTTATCGATCACTAGGTACTTCTGAGATCAATTTTTAAAGCAAAAAATTATTGGAAATGTAGTTAATGGTGTTGTAATTTCACATTAAAATATTAGTAGCGGAAATAATTTGGTATTTTTATTATAATTTAAAAAATTTACAGTGAAGTTAATTGCAAACATTTATTGCAATCCAACAAAGTAATTTTTAGTGCACGTACGAAATATAATATGTTAAGTGTTTCTGGGTGTAAATATCATAATGTTATGTTAATAATTATTATTATTAAAAAAGTAGTTTCGTTCATCTGAACACCTACTTGAACTTATCAGTAGGCATTTATAGTATAACTATAAAAATCCTAGTTTTTACTTTGATTGATTTTATAACTTATCGCAAAATGCTATTAATACGTGAGTTATAAAAATCAACCAAAAATTTAAAATTATTATTTTTGTAAAATAAGTACACATTTTTTTAATAATTTCTTTATTTAAACTAGTTTTAGACTTTATGTTTATTTAAAAAGTTTAACTTACAATATAGTGGAAATATTATTTTTTTACATTTATTCGAATTATCCCAAAAAGAGCTTTCTGCCTCGTACAGAGTTCGGTAAATTATGAAATTTAAAATAAAAATTACAAACAATTAATAAATTTAGTAATACTTACACATAATACAGTATTCAATTGATTTGGAAGAAAAGAAAAAACAATATAGTTTGCGGTGTTCTGCATTCCACTTTTAGTGAAATTAAATGTTGAAAGTGAAATTGGGTGTTTCACAATTTACAAAAGTAAAATACTAGTGAATTGGAATTTCGAATGTCAAATATACATAGGTTTTCTGCATTTCACTTTAAATTTCATTCCACAAAATTTTATCGAATTGAATTCACTAATATTTTTCATGGCGGATTACAATTTTTTATGTGAAAATCGGAAAAATCTAAGTATAAATTTTGTTTTTTTTTTTTTATTTATTATTTAAACTTACATTTATAATATAAAAATTATAAATATATACAATTATATGGGAAAAAATAAGAACTCTAGACAGGAGAAGATATTTTTAGTTTTCATTACATTGAATTATGTTTTTTGTTTTATTTATGTTGAAATAAATATTTATGTTCATAGTGTTCTTTCTTGTTAATCTAAAAAAATTTGTGCGATCGAGTCTCTTATTGATCGAGCCTCCTCTAAGTGATCTCCATAACTTTCTAAATTAGAACTATCACCTATTTGTTCATTTATTTCTGATTCATCAATGTCAGAATTAAACTCTTTGCAAATATTGTGAAGCGCGCAACAAATGTTAACTATTCGGACAACGTTTTTTGGGTGATAATGCAAGGTTCTAAATAAGCACCCAAATCTACTTTTTAAATTTGTTATTGTTCTCTCTATTACATTCCGTGTTCTTAAATGCTTGTTATTAAAATTAGCTTGAAATGTGTGGGGCTCTGCAAATTTATTTGGCGTTATGATAAATAATGGTGTTAACGCATATCCATCATCAGTGTATATTTACAATTCAAAATATTCAAACTGAAACAACCGGTTACAATAAATGCCATCTTCTTAAAATGGTTTCAAAGTTCATATATGCGTGTCATCTATATATCCTATGATCACTGGTATTCCATTTTTTCCATAAAAAATTCTTTTATTTAAATTTTTTTCTTCTTCCGACATCTCAAGCTTTATCCATTTAGAACACATTTTTTCCAAAATATTAAGCATTCTGGTCAAAACCTTGCTTACTGTGGATCGGCTCAAACCAACATCAAAATCTTGACAAACCGATCTCTGGTTGCTGCAAGCTGTGATACAAACGGGAATTGAAGATATTTCCGTTACTATTTCAATTTCTTCTAAAATATATTTAAAGGCGTGTTGATTCTAAAACTTGTTTTAAAACTAAAAAAAAAACAGCTATTCCCTTACAACTTAAAATGTAACCAATATTCAACTACTTACATTTATTCTGGAAGATCAATAATATTTACTTTTTCTCGCAAATGCCTTCTCTTTAGTTATGCGTTTTCGTTTTTTGCTTACTATATAATTTAAATATAACTTTTAATACACTTTAAAACATTTAATTTAAATATAACTATTGGGAGGTTTTTTGGTAAAATCTTAAGGTATTTCGTTTTTCAAGAAAGAAAAAAAGATTGTTTTTTTTTCCAAATTTTTTTACTTTGAACTACAATATATTCATAACGGCAGCATCAATCATCACGAAACAAATGTTAAAATATGGCCCAGACGGTTTTCTTTCTAGAATATATAACTGATTATATATATTTAATACATCAACAGATATAACAGTTTTCTACAAAAAGATCAAAACAACAAGAATACTTTCAAATGTCCTTTTCGTCCTTAAAGGATAAGATACGCCACTAAAGATATATATTTTTGGAATGCTAGCAATTTCAGCTTTCCTTCGAATATGTTCATTAGGTCTTACGCCGATACAACACCTCCCTCAGAAGAGTCATTAATATCGTTTATTTCATAATATGTTTGTTGTAATAAACCCCAAAAATACATGATTTAGAAAGCCAATTGTATCGTGCTATATTGATATACAGAGACATGACTCAAAGTTGTCATATTTATAGTTTCAATAGTATCTCCTATGAAATTATAAAACTTAGAAGAATGTTTACAATAGTTTCATATGAACTTATATAATATTGCAAATTATTATTATTATTTTCTTTTATTTGATATTTTTTTTATTCATCTCTTTTTGATTATATTATTAAATTCTGCCCGCTATTTTATTTTTATACCTTTACCACAAATTCAAATAATTACCAAAAATAAAAAAAAAACATTATGTATATTGAATTTTTTTTATAAAAACTTTTTATTTAAAAATAATTTTATTTAAATTTATTTAATTCACTTAATATCTCATTATTTTTTTTATAATTAATTTGTTATTTTTCTCTATAAAACACAAATTTTGAAATTTTATATCACTTTGATAATAAAATAATACCTCTAAAGTGTTTTCAATTTTATATATTATAAAAGAATAAATTCATTTCAATTAAATTAATTTTAAATGCTAGCTATTTTAATTTAAATTTAAATTAGTATTATATTAATAAATTTAAAACAAAATGTATACGCAATTTTAATTATGTGAGTTTTGCTACGAGTACGAGATGTACAATATTAAATACATTTTCTCAATTTTATATTCATTCATTTTTGTTTTTGAATGTTATTAAAAATAATTTATTTTGAAATTGATATTAAAATAATTGAAATATTTTCTATTCGATTATAACTAAGTAGAACAATTTAAAATTTATAATTAATTTATAAACAAATTTCAATGTGCATGTAGGTATATTTTTGAATTTTATTTAATTATAAAATAATAAATAACCTTATCTATATATAAATAATGAAATTTTCAAAAAAAAAATTCAATGTCAAAACATAGAAAATGTTTAGAAAAAATAAAATTGTGTGAAAAATTAAAGTCAATAAAGTCATATTATTGTTCATGTTAGCTTTACTATTAACAGAAGCACCTATAAATCCTAACTCGAACGAACGGATTGTGCTTGGGTAGTAACAAAAAATAGCTTTCAGATATACCTCTTAAAATTCCAGGAATATATCAATGACATTAAAATTTTTAATAATTAATTACAAGGACCAAATAATATTCGTAGTATATCCTTTTTCAAAATTTTTGATACCGTGAAAATCCGTTATAAAATTTTTAATACCGATACCGTTTTGGTACGGCTGAACAGAATGTACAGGGGTGTTTTACATAAAATGTAAGAAATTTTAAAATATTATTTTCTAATTCATTGGTATTCATTAGTTTTCCAGATTCAAATATAGCATATTTTATTTTATTGTTTTATTTATTCAATTATATCTCAAAAAGAGCTAGAGCTACCTACAAAGTTTATAATTTATAAAATAGTTTTAATTATGAAAAGGAACAAGGGATTGTGCCCATGTATTTGATTATTAACAACTAATTTAGTGTTTGGTTTTTATACAATTATTCTTAATATTATATAATTGGGATGCTTGACTTAAACTTCCAGAGTCTTTTATTTTTAAAATTTTATTTTTGAAATGTATATACTTGGTTGAAGTTCTGCCAGACACCCCAAACAGATATTTAATTGATTTATTTTGAATTCTTTGGAGAGAGCTTAGATTTCTTTCATATGTGTTTCCCCAAATTGTTTCGATGCAAGATGTTTATATGCTTCAAGATTATCTAGATAAATTTTATGCTTGGTGCATTAATAACAATCTTTTACTAAGCAATAGTAAATGTGCAGTCATGTCTTATACACGTCGAAACCAACCATTTAGCTTTAGATATACTCTAAACAATTAACCTTAGAAAAGGTTAATTCAATTAAGGACTTAGAAGTTTATTTCGATGATAAACTATCATTCAAACTCCACTACGATAACATCGTTAATACAACTAGTTCAATGTTAGGCTTTATAAGACGTTTGTCAAAAGAGTTTAACGATCCTTACATTTTTAAATCATTGTTATACTCCATCTTGAATATGCATGTCAGGTCTGGTCTTCATTTTATAACTCACAATACAAAGAATAGCAGCTGTTCAAAAAAAATTTGTAAAGGTTGCACTACGTAGCTTGCCTTCGGATTATCATACAAGACTTATTCCACATGAGCATAGACTACACCTTCTCCATCTTAAGTCTCTGTGGAAAAGACGGGAAGTAGCTGATGTTTTATTTATTTTCGAAATTATTAAAGGCGGTATTATTTTCCCTTCAACTTTAAATAAAATTATCATTAACACAAATACCCATTTACGCTATTCAAATCTCTTTACATTAACATTACACATAACAAATTATGGTAAATATGAACCTATTAATAGAATGTTAACAGTTAGTAATAAATATAAGAATAGTATAAATTTTTCAATATCTAAAGATACTTTAAGACGAAAATTTATGAAGTTAATTGAATATTTTGTTAACTTGACCTTTTTAATTTATATTAAAAAAAAAATAATATTACTATTTTTGTATTTTAAATTTAGTTATTTTTGAATGTATACTAAGTAAATTTAATTGAATTTTAATTAATATATGAAATGTAATACTAAATTGTAAACTGCTTGAGCTAAATAGTATAAATAAATAAATAAATAAATAAATTCATATACCATAGTTTATCGTACTATGAAATAGACTATAATAATATGTGTATAGCTTAATCTTGTCTAGTAGTCGTTTTCCAATTTTTTTAAGCACACCTGCGATTCTTCTGCACCTTTTTATTAGCCCATTTACATGACAATTCCAGTTTAATTCATCATCGAACCAAACACCAAGATATTTGTAGCTAATAGTCTTATCTATTTTAATTCCATTGGAGGTTAACGGGATTTGCTAATTTTTGCCTTTGATCATCATATATTTTGTCTTTACCACATTTACTGTGAGTTTGTGCAGCGCCATCCAATCATGTATTTGCAGTATGTCTCGGTTAATTTCTAGCTCGAAATTTAAATAGTTGTCCTCTGAATATACTACAGCTAGATCATATGTATACAAAAACGGCTTTCCTGACAATTGTATGTTATTTATAAAGTTAATTATATTGGTCCTAACGAGTTTCCTTGTATCACACCATACTCAATATCTTCTACTTGATTTTTTATATCCTCGCATTCTGAGTATTCCTTACTATTGGCGAAGTAACTTTCAAACCATCTGTATTCTATGCCCAAAATTAAAAATTTACTTTTTACAAATAATTTCCTTTTTCTTTCAAATATTGTTAGAATATCTACATGGACAGTGAAAATACACGATCTGTTATATTTAATCTTTTTTCGAGAATCCAACACTTGAATAGTCTCAAACTGCTTTCTGAAATGATCTCAAGGTTAGACAAAGAAGTCGCCCATTCTGAATTAAAAATTCTTAGGTGTATTTAACAAGTTTATATAAACTGAGTTGATTTGATAAGAGTCATCACCTATTTGAATCTAGGATCTCAGTTAATTTTTATCAATTCACTTTAAAACATTAAAATTGGATTTTTCGACAACATTTTCTGGATTTTTGAATATTTCAATTTAGTGTTAATCATATCTAAAGGAATAATTTAAAAACTTGGATACATAGTATTCCAAAATAAGGTTATTGCATATCCATTTTCCGGAAAATTTATTTTTTTATTCTAAATCATTATGATTGCCAAGGATCAAGAGATACAATATTCTTCAAAAATATTATTTTTTTTTTTTATTTTCATACCTAACACATTTTGATCCAAAAATCTTAAAATTTTTTTAAATTATTTGTTTTAAATTTCTTTTTTTGTTGTTTAAAAAATATTCTATTAATAAAATCTAAGTATAATTTTTAAAAGAAAATTACAGAGATTAAAGAAAAATACATAGACATTTAAAACTTAAGGAAAACTTAAGTAAACAAAAAGAAAAACAGGAGAAATGTATACGTAAATAATAAAAAACATTCTTTCTGAAAAATACAAAATATCTAATTAAATATTAATATAACAATAATAATCGTTATTGTATTACACGTGTTCAAAATTACTTAAAGTTATTTTTGTAAAAATATTAAAGTTAGATATACCTACATTAAAAGTTTAATTATTACCTGTATTAATAAGACTTCAATTGAACTTTTGTACTTTCAATTGAATTGAAAGTAGATACTTTTTGAACCAAACTTATTACTTACGGTTCAATTAGAATATTTTACTAAATTTTCTACCTTGAACGTGACTTATCGTCATCCCATTACTATAATGTCGTACATCATAAAATTGAAAAAAAAAATTAGTTAGTAATTAGTCTACCATTTTGGGTAATTTTTTAAGCTCTATCAATATATAAATGTCATCAATAATGTATTGGGCGATGCATTAAGGTGCTATATTTGGCGAAATATTAACTATCCTAATATTAACTATTTTATCGAAAGCTCCACGAAAATTAGTAAAACTCTTGTTATAACTTATTGTCGTAAATGCTAAATTTTTGGATATATAACAAAACTTGGTGTAAATTAACAAAATAATTGGCATACATTAATGTAATTTAAGAATAAAAGTAAATATATTCTTAAACATTTGGCCTCTTATTGGCCATTTAAAAAATGCCTTTAACATTAACGAATTAAAAGTTCTACGACGAAAAAACAAAATATATTTTTGTATTATTGTAAAGTCACTTAACAACATGAAGAGTCAAGTGTGTGAGATTTTTCTCTTAATTACATTGAAAATTTTTAGAACAAGGTGTCTGACACTTTAAAAATGTATGTGACGAGAAAACTGTAACAGTTAAACCTTTGAACAGAAGTAAACACATTAAGAACAAAACGTCTGAAGAGACAATGGATAAAATACAAAATCACATCAAGTGTTACATCGTCACATGAAATGTTTATTGAAGTTTAATTTCAGTAAAAGAAAATTTAACCTTTATTCAGCTGGAAAGGTACACTTGTACCTATAATGCATTTTATATAAATTTTTGTGTTAAAATAAGAAAATATTATTTTTTATATCACAGAAATAATTTATTAAAACAATGTTTTTTTTTATACACTTGCTTTATACAAATTTTTCATTTACATAAAGTTTATATAATAAATAACGGTACTTGGGTACCCAAATGACAGTTCATCATCAAAATATGAAATAAAAATAGTTCGGTACCTAATGATAATTTTGTTATAGAAATGAAGTAAAATTTTTCTGGACGTGAGTGGTACATCATCGCCATGTACCTATGAAAGTAATAAAAATTCTAACGGTAGTTGGGTACCCAGAAGATGTCTTATCATCAAAATATAAAATAGTTCGGTACCTAATGCTGCATATTAAAATACTATCAAAATGTATATTTTGTACAGTGTCGAACTATTTTTTCTTAATATTTTTTATTTTTTTTTAGTAAACTCCCATGAAAAAAAAAATTAATGGAAAAACCGGCACTTTTTGTATAATTCAATGTATTTTGAACACTTTTGCTTAAATTTAAAGAAATTAAATAATATTTACAATAAAATATATAAAATTTAAAAATTAGTTTTTTGATGAAAAAAACACATTTTTTAGGTGTTTTGTGTTTTTACGACATGCCATATAATGGACCTCCCTTGCTACCTGAGCGACAGATTAAATTTCAAAGTTGTACATCTAGTTTTAGAACTTTATAGTACGATGAAATACCTTTCCAGAACAAGTTTTTTTTTTTTTAAATAATATTTTTTGAATTAGATGCACTTTTGCAGTTTCAAGTCCGAACTTTATACTTAATACTTCGCCACAAACAGAAATGCTTAATAGACCTTCTTTTTCCTAAAATAGCGTTACCTCCAAAAAAATATTGCAGAGAATAGATTCCCACAAGTAATAAAACTAAATTTAAGAGGAAGGGTAGAACAAATACAAATATAATCACAATAATATAACAAAAATAGTAAAAAACATAGTAAAATCCATACAAATTGTTTGAAAGTACAGGTGTACTTTTCCAGCTGAAGCAGGGGTTTTGAAATGCCACCTGAATAAAGGTTAAAATAACGGTTGTCAATATAAGTAAAATATATAATTTTTTCCAATCAAAATATACAGAAGACACGTCATATATCACTTATACCAGAGTTTTCGAAAATGAATCCAATTTTTCATTTTATAATCCCAAAAAAGGTTAAGGCGATTTAAAAAACAAGAAGAGGCAAAAACACTGACTGGAAAAAATTAAACTAAGTATAAACAACATAGGCAAGAATATAACTTAGAAAACTGAACTAGATATGGATCGGTATAACATCAATGAATAGTCATTGTGTTTTATCTTACCTTAAGGAAACGAATCTATGTTTTACTTCAAGAAAAAATGTACGGTCTTAAGTCTTACTACTACTGTGTACTGTAAAACAAGTAAAATTCAAATGTGACATAATGCAATATTCGGAATGAAATCCAAAGGGGTCGTACAGGAAATCTAAAAAAAATTGATAAAACAGATTTCAAAATGTATTCGAAGAAACTTCCTTTTCAATTGGTTCGATTCTCACAAATAAAATATATTCAATACAATCAAAATGGTTTATTTAATTTATAAATTAAGACTTCTGCAGCAGAACTAGATTTTAAAGATGTATGTGTTTAAAAAAAAAAATTCGAGCTTCGAAAATTTGTTCTAGACAGTTATGGATTGCAAAGTAAAAATAAAGACAATAAATGACATTATTGATCAATTAAAAAAAAAAAAAAGTTTGAAAGTCTGTCAAGTGCATTAGCAAATGCTTAAATTACCTCCACATGGTGACCTCCGGAAAATACGTTATGCCAAAATTGTGAGTTGGCAAAAAAATCTCTCAGATTGAAGGTTAGCGTTAAGTTTACTACCTAATCCATAACAAATATATAGTTATAAAAGACTTAAAGACAGGTGGTTATGGATCGATAAAGTGGAAACAGACGCGGAACTCGTAAGAATTTTGTTTTAGGTTTTGTATTTGGAACGTTCGAACACTGTACGAAAAATATTTTCACGCAGTATAAAGCTCTGATATCACTGCGTTGAACAGAAGGCGGAATAATGACCCAAGTAACAATTTTTAGAGCGCTCGGCATAATTTGCTTTAAATTAATTCTAAGGCGGTATAAAAATACACTGTATGTTTTACAATAGAATAATTATTATTACCTCAATAGGTGTATAGAATAAATTTATTCTGCTTTAGAGTTAAAATAATATTTTTTTTCTTATATAATTTTTTACTTTATAATAACGGCTTACTGTTATAATAAAATACAATACTTCAAATAAAGATTTACTAAATAAAAAATAATAAGAATAAATATAGGATTATTCGGATATTCATTAGAATATGTGATGAATGAAACTGCAAACAAAAATACAGGCATAAAAATATAAAATATTGTTGGGTACATACATAGTAAAGTAGAAAATTAAAGTTAAATATGGAAAAACTAAAATAGCTTAAAATTAAAATTATATAATGAATAAAATTAAATTTAAAGCAAAATTTAAATAAAAAACGAGAGTAAGCAGAATTAAATACAAAATTATAGCAAGAATAAAAAGTTAAGAAATAACTAGAAGACTGAAAGAAAATTTAAAAAATTATAGTTAGAAAAAAAACTAGTTAGTTTAAATTAAAGTTAAAACTACATCGTATTAAAAACAGATTCAATTTGAAGGTGATCCAGTTTAAAAATCCAAAAAAAATTTTGCAAAAGGAGACATGGTGATCTGTCCGATCTTCAAGAATGAAGTAACATATTCCAAATTTTTGGAGCTATATAATCATAAAAATGAGAGGTACGGGCTTTTGGAACATTTACAAAATATAAATTATTAATTCTAAGATGATATTCAGTTATAAATCGGTGAGCTAGATAGCTCGACCTATTAAAAAAAATTTTCAACGTTTTAAACAAATATCATATTATATATGTCTAAGTGGTAGAATATCCAACTTTTTAAATAAATGAAAACTCGGTATTTATCTATTTTTTTTTTAAACTATCCTTATACAGTACTTTTGAGCGATGAGCAGAGGTTGAATTTTATTAAAATAAGAACCACCCCAGCAACTAATTCCATATTGCAGTTTAAAACTAAATAGGGCAAAATACTCCATTAGCATAACTTTTAATGGACAATACAGATTTAAGTGGTAAATGTTTCGCAAAAAATTTTTAAAATAGTTATTTAAATAGTAAGTATGCGCAGACCAATTCAGTTTATTATCAAGTAAAACACCCAAGTACCTAAACGTATCTACACTATCCATGAGAAAACAAGGAATAGTACATGGCAAAGAGAGGACAAAAGAGTTGAAAGACTGTATAGGAAATAAAGGAAATTTTGGACAATCAGGAGAATGATACCAAATACTAAAATTCTCGAGGAGACAATTATTATTAAGCCTAAATTGCATAATTTTAGTTTTATTACTTATAACTAACTTATGAACATAAAACCATTTTCGAGCTAAGTCCAAGTTAAAATTTAAATCGCAAAATAAGTCAGTAAGATTATTATTGTTGTACGAAAAAGCAGTGTCATCCGCAAAAGCTGTAGGTATGCTGTAGGTACCTGAATTGTTGCTGCAATAATGAATTAATAAAAATAAGAAACAGAATAGGACCTAATACTGAAATTTGGGATACACCAACTTTGATACTAAGAAGCTCACTGAACTTTCCATTCAATTTAACTCGTTGCTTCCTATTATTAAGATATGACTCGAACCAATTAAAAACAAAACCTCTAAAATCCGCATTATAAATTTTAGTTGATATTAAATCATGACTCATTGTATCAAACACTTTAGTGATATCAATAAATAAACCACTGCAGAAGTTACCATTGTTAACACCACTATAAATTTCACTGCAAAACTTTATATCGTCGGTACTTCGTTTTTTCCTAAAACCAAATTGTGGGTCACTAAAAAACTAACTTTTATCAAGAAACTGTAATATTCAGGACTTAATAGCTTTTTCAAAAATTTTTGAAATAGCAGGTAGTATAGAAATAGGTTTGTAGTAATTAGATTCCAATACATTTCCTTTTTTCAAAAGGGGAATTACTTCAGCTACTTTTAACTCATCAGGAAAGATTCCCTGATAAACGCTGTGATTAAAAACATAACTTAAAACATCAACATTATAGATTTAATTTGTATTCAGTATCCTTTAATTGTCTTATACACGAAAAATCAATTAACTTGTTTTTTAAGTTCCCAGTAATTATTTCCAGACCTTAACACTCGAAACAATATTCTGTGTTGATCACAACCGTAAAAATAATATATCTTAATTTTTTCTTTCAAGTTAAAAAATCAGTAAATTAACTTTCTTTTATAGAAAAGGTCCATTTGTTATTATTTCCAAGAATTATATTTCTTTAAACGCCATAATATATTTACCGTTAAACTATGAATTATCTTTTTATATTCATTTATCTTCCATATTATTTAAAGTAAAAAATTTTCTTCCCATGTGGTGTCATTTTCCTAGGCTTATAAATTTTTTGTTTTTTGTTTTGTCTAAGAATAATTAGGACTTCGTAAATTTTAATTAATAATAATTTTTGTTTTTACTATACATTATAATCCCACCCTTCGTTAAACCATCCCACCAAAGCTAACATTAGAAAAATTATAACATTGTATAGATATGATAAGGATAAAGCCGAAAAAAGTGGTTAAAAATTATCATAACTTTTAATTATGATACAAAGTTACACGAGCTCGTGTTCCTTGTACATTATATTATTATAATATGTAGGTATACATAATATTATATATATATATATGATTTTGCCATATAAAAGCAACAAGCAATTATATAATAAAAGAAAAAAAATATTACTTAGGTTGAAAATAATGAAACCACAACAAACCTAAATTTAGTTTCAGATAACCAATTATCATTTTTCCACTTCTAAAATACGTCTAGTTGTACAAATATGAAAGGAAAAGCTGCAAAAAAAAAATATTTTTAGGTTTTAAGCCAAAGGGAAAAAATCTAAAACAATAAAGGAAGATAAAAATAGAAAAGAAACAATAATAGAAAAAAGAAGAATTAATTTTCTATTTTTTTTTTTGTTTTGTTTTGCTTTTTGTTTTTTTTTTGTCTTTGTTTTTAAATCACATTTCCTTGAGTTTTCGTTTCTGATAGTCTTTTTGTTCTCATAAAATAATTTATTAAATTGTGTTTTATGTGTGCTTACATTTATTTAGCAGTCGAACAAAATCCTTGAATTATTGGAGTATTGTGGTATACAATTTTGTTATATTTCAATGCAGGAAGATAATTTTAATCAGGTTTTTCACATTCAGTAACACTCTGAGTTCCGGTATATCATATGGTAAATAATCAGTTATCGGTGTCAAGAGACTGGTATTTACCACTGAACTATAAAAAAATACTTACGTTGGTGTCTCAAATGCATCACAGGTGAAATTCAGTTATCGGTATATCTATAAAAGCCGTTGATCACTGTGAGCAATAAAAAAGAACTTATGCTAAGTCCCACGGGTACAAGTGAAAATTAGTTAATATATTATTCCTCATATTTTTTGTTGTTTTAATCAAATTTCTTTGATTTAATATTTTCTTAATTTTTTTGTGGACCTATTTTTTCCTACAAGAGTTCAATGTCTTTTACAGTGTCACAGGTGTCGAGTTTTTGAAAAATGATTTTCTTGAAGAAATGGCAATATGGAATTTAACTCTTATATATTTTATTGTGAAACAGGTTTCTTTGTAGTTCAAAGACCGGTCATTCAACTACAAAATAATTATGAAAAATGTTCTTCATTATTATAAAATTAATCAAAACGGGCTTAACAATGGGATTTCATTACATGTAAATTTGATGCTCTAGTAATATAACTCATGATTTAATTTATTAATCGAAGATGATCATAAGGTGCAGACTTCTAATGAATTATGGCATGACATTAAATAATAATGGTGTTTGTTTTTTTTGTTCTCGTTTTCTTTGTCATGTCAAATTTACTAAAATGTAGTTAACTGGTTTGGAATATTATTTAAACAAATATACTTCAATTATTGTCCTATCAATACATAGTTTTACTCATCGTTATTATCAATAAAACAATGACTTGGTTCAAAAATTGGAAAGGTAATGAAGACAAAAGTGCTCAAGTTATATATACAACGAAAACTCGATACGACCCCTGACCAATGATAATAAACCGAAAAACAAAATAAATATCTTGGGATACACATTGACAATAAATTGACATGGAAGAGCCACATAATTCACAAACGTATTCAAATAAGGTTAAGATTTGGACAACTACAATGACTTTTGGGGAATAAATCTAAATTGACAATAAACAAACACTTTACAAGACAATTATAAAACCGATATGGACATACGAAGTCGAAATTTCGGGTACCTCAAGCAATATAAACATTAATTTAATACAAAGAGTACAATAAAAAATAATTAGAACGATAGCGAGAGCCGAATGGTATGTGAGAAATGATGATCTAATTTTCAGCTTTTGTGTCTTAATAAATTTTTCAACATTTTACTTAGTTTCACCGTTTTACCATTATATTATGAGAGTAAGCATATGCTAGTTTAAAGTTGGTGAAACTCTCTAGATAGATATTTTTACTAGATTTTGATTTTAAACTTTATTTTTGCCCCAAAAAATTTTGGTACCAAACTCTTTGCTAAATTTTCATAATTTTATTCATTCATTTAAATCTCAATAATGCTTTATTATCTTTATTACGACCTATACCACAACAGTCACCGTTTTAAACCAAAACTAAGCTAAAAATATTGGATATTACAAGTTTTTCAACTTACATTACGAGTTTTTAAGATCAGAAATGTTTAATTATTTTAATAAGCTTATACGTAAATAAAACCTGTTCTTCCAACGCAACACGTTTCAGTGATCAGTAATTGAAACAAAATCAAAAATTGGTATTATCTAACTGGTGGAAAAATGGCATGTTACTGCTCTTGTTTCATCTAAAAATTTCTATTACTATATCTGAACTGGTTTTTCTGAATTGATGCTATCACTCCTCGTGGTTGCATAGGGTATCATCAAACTTGCTACACCGGAACTACACCAAGTTTTCCACCTGAATTTACTTCGTTCACTACTATTCGACGCCATGTTGTTTTTGGACGATCACACTTTATTTGACCCTGCAGATTCCATTCAAGAGCCGCTTTTCCGAAATCACCTGATCGGAACTGTATGCCGATTCATTTCCATTTTCTGCATTTAATCATCTCTGTTTCCTTTAGTTCTTATTCGTTCCCAAAATATACCTTAATGTAATTTTTACAGGCTAGAATATCTGGTGAATCCGTCTCAGACATTTATTAACAAACTTTTTAATGCATGAGACGAATTTTTCTGTTTTTTTCCATCTTTCGCATCCATATAAAAGAACTGAGAGAACATTAGATCTGAAGAATTGAAGTTTCAGGTTATATGAGATATTCGGAAATTTCAAAATTTTTTCCAAAGTACCATATGCTGAGCATGTTTTTCAGATACGTCCTTTAATATTCACATTCACGCCACCCTTCATAGTAATAAAACTTTCAAGATAGGAGAATAACGGTATCTCCTTTACCTTTTCATCACCAAACTGTAACTAAAACGGGACTGCTACGTTGAGTCGCATTAGTTTTGTTTTGTTTACATTTATCAGCAATCCTACCACATATTTGAATAGAGACGTCAACTTGTTTTACATATGCTCATCCTTGTTCATTTTCATAATTAAAACTATTTTATAAATTATAAACTCTGTACGAGCTACCTAGCTCTTTTTTAGATATGTTTGAATGAATAAAGTAAAATAAATGTTGGCCTTGGTGTGAGTGAGCAAGCAGATATCATCTGGAAAATCGAGGTAGTAAATGTGTCTCATGTGAGAGCCAATTTAATACCTTTTGCTCTACGATTTGTTTTCTTGAACACACATTCCAGAATTAAAAAGAAGAGTAAAATTATTAAAGTATAACCTTGTTTTCCCCGTTGTGAACGTTAAAAGCGTCACCAGTTTTTCCTCTATGTAACACACAGCACTTAACATTCCCGTAAAGCCGTGGAACGATGCTGACCATTTTAGTGTGCACAACATAGCTATCGAATTTTTAATGCCAAATAATATATGTTTTTAAAAATTCCAATTAATTTGACTTCATTTAAGTCTAATATAGTGTCTACGGTAATGAAAAATTGTAATGTAAAGTAATCCACGACCTTAATGCTAGTCATTATACGCTAGAAATAACAAATTGTTCCGTATGAATTTTCCGTCCCACCTTTGAACACTAATATATAACATTGAATAAACTCCCTGTATCCTACAATTAAATTATTATTTTACAAAATAAACGATACTTACATTATACGAGTATGATACGACAACGATTCGTATTAAAAAAAAATATCAACAAATTGTAAAAGCTTAAGACCCTTCAAGTAAATCAATAACAGTGTAATTTTTTTTTGTAATATAATAGCTTTTGTCTACAGAAGAAAAAAACAAAAACACAAATTAAAGTTACTAAAAACCTGGTGAACTCATATAAAATGAATCCTATAGACAAATTAAAGATACTGAAGATTTACTAAGAAATGTCCAAAATATTGCCAACTTTAAAGCTATATAACTACGTTTTTTTCTTTTTGTTGTTTTTTCTGCTTTCTTTTTTTTTGTATTATATTTTTTGGTTTTATATTATTCTTTTGAAAGCAATCTCAGTTTAAGGAACCCATAAAATTGTACAGATTGCAAAGAATTTGTATACAAAGATGAAGAAAAAGTAACTCAAAATTAATTAATGGTATTAGAATTTCAACACATTTTTTAATTAGCCAGTGTCACAATAATGAATTTAAGGAATTTTCTTTTATGTTAATTAAAAAGTAGAAAACAAAACAAAATAAAAAAAGAAAAATTATATTACCACAAAATAAACACTAGAATAAGAAATGTATTGCTTTCAGGATGAAAAGAAAAAACAGTTATTTTTTTTTTGTTCCGTTATTCTTGTAGAACTTTAATTTTTTTTATGTTGAATTATTTTTCATTTTAGACTTTGTAAATTTAAAATGAATTCAAAGTTTATATTATAAATTTTTTTTTTTTTACCTTTTATGATGGTTATCTTGGTTTTTGGTTTTGTTTACTTGCTCTGTTGTAAATTAAAGCTATAAAGGGTTTTATTTTAATTTTATTTTATTTTTTTTTTGCTTTGTCCTTTTGCTTTTATTTTATTTTATTTCTGGGTCATTTGAGTTTTTAATAAATTGCTGCTTTTTAAAAATCAGTCAGTATGGTTAACTTGGTTTTCTTTATATATAAAAAAAAAAATATTAGTTGCGCAATAGTGGTAAAAATTTCTCATAATGAGTGATTTAGTAAAATAACTAAAATAATTTTATAGTTAGAATACCAATTACAGTTAATATAATTAAAAATATCGTATAGTTTAAATTTTTTTTAAATTTTCTCTTTTTGAATATAAATAATAATTAATGAGGGAAAAATGTTTTGCAATTACAAAGGATTTTGCTGGGAAATTAATAAACACCATTTTTAGGATAATATTCGATAGTTTATTTTTTTGATAGATTTAAAAATATAGCTAGAGCTACAAAAGGGATTTTTTTTTGATTTATTGTGTAGGTTAGGTAATTATAGTTAAACCATTAAAACAATATATCAAATTTTCTAAATTAAAGATAAAATTTTTAAATGTAATTAATAATATTTTCGTAAAGATAATAGAAATATAATGCCTAGGTCATTGGACGTTGATTTTTGATTCATGATACTGATAATATTTAATCAATAATATTCGATTTGAGTTTAATTTAGTTATGATAAATGGAATTTATGTCAAAAAAGTTTGCATAAAAATTTTTGTACTGTGTTTTTAATAGCGTACAATCATCAAAAGCTATTTAGATTAGAATGTTTTGCTTGTTATGAGTAAAATAAATCAAGAAAAACAATTTTTGAGAAAAAAATCAAATATGTATGTATAAACGATAACTTTCAACTTTTTTTTAGAAATCTGATATTGCTATTTCTTAGGCTAAGCGCGAACGGACGATTTTTATATTTTATCGCGCGATTAAAAATTGCTCTAACAACATTGTTTGCGAGCACGGAGTTTTTTTTTCTCTTTATTTTAATTTGAATACAATTTACTTAACCTAGTCTTAAACTATATAATACATTAAATAAATCAATGTTTTGTGACCTAGCCTGCGGTGTGTGATCTAAATATTTTCTAAAACAATTTTAGTTTTTCTAACACGAATTAAAAATCGCACATAATTTTATAAAAGTAATGTAGTTATTTTACTGCACTGCACATATTTTATTATAAATTTGTTATTCCTGCAGGTATATTTATTTTATTTGATATTGTCAAATTTCCCGATTCTTAATCCCCTAGCCTAAATCGTATTAAAATATGTGAAAGAGTGCACGTAAGGGATTAAAATTTCCCCTAGTCTAATTTAAGCAATTTAGTTGAAAAGAGAATCATATAGAGCCGAATATTACAAAACTACAAGAGGAAGTGCCATATACCCGCTATCGTCAGTTTTAAGTGAAATATTTATGAGCCATATTAAAGAAAAGAGTGAGAAATAGGGATTTATGCCTATTCTATTTTTTGGTAATATAATTTGGGTACAACAAATAGCAATAGCAAAGAATAAAATGAACATCATATTAGATCAACTGAAAATACAAGAAAACATACCATTCACTATGGAGAGGGAGAAAACAACAAAATACCGTATTAACTACTTCAAAGGTATTTACAATAATATCTACAAGATGACCTAGACAATAATATTCTCTACTTCTTATCAATTTTTTGGTACAGCAGTTTAAATGTGAAAAACTACATCATTTGTAAAATAAAACTTTGCCTTCATAATAGCAAAGTTCTATTTTATATACATACTAACCCAAATAGCTTTTAACCTAATTGTATACGCTATTAAAAAATCTATACAAAAATTTTGATGCAAACTTTTTTGACATTATTTCCATCTTCGTGGCGAAAGAGTTCAAATCAAATTTCTTAAAGGAATAAAATCATTGCTTCTTTCTTTTGATCATCACGTTATTGAAAACCTTCTAGATTCGTTAATTTGACTTTTTGGTTTTTGATTGTATAATCTGCTTTTCTCATTGATTTTATTCTCTATATTTTATTTTAATTTGTTTTACTGTTGAATTTTTTCATCATTTTTATTTACGTTTTAGTATATAAGCATTATTTTTGCTATATAATCCCAAGTAATATTTTATTGTTATAAAAACAAAATTAGTGCTATAATACTCCTATATAACTCCCGATAAGTACTAAAGGTGTTATAATGATGGGAATAATTTGATTAATATTGCTGTAAGAATGTTTTTATATCGATTGCGGGAGTTGTTATAATAGAATTTCTGCAAGAGCTGCAGTAATGTTGTTATAAGTCTAAAAGTGCGTAATCCTATAACGAGAGTTAAAGTGTTATAAGAATAAAATTGTTAGAATACCAGGTAGTAGAGGTATTATTTTACTTTACTCCTATAATGGTACTAAAAACTTACTGTAGCTTTTGAATAAATATTTAAAATAAATTTTTTGCTGAGCCCATTATTTTCTACAAACATGGTAAAAAAAAATTTTTTTTTTAAATAAACAAGAACTTAAAATCTTTATTTTGCATTATTTTCGCAAAAGTATCATTTTTTACTTAAAGAGTAAGAGCCTTATAGGATTCTCCATTTTAGTGCTATTACGTATTTATAACGTTCCGCAATAATTGTGGAGTACTCAAATTAACACTAATACTGCTATAACAGTGTATATAATAGTGTTATAAGAGTGCGCCAGAGTCTTATAGCTTATGTTTTGTTGCTAAATGTTGTTTGCTAAATGTGTTATTTCTTTTAAAGGTTCTTTTGTCACTTATCTTTGGATAACAGATTGAACCTAACTTTTTCATTTAATTAACTAGGCTAGTTTTAAATTTTTATTTTACTTTATTTAATATTTTTTGTATCTATAAATTTTTAAGTTAATTTATTATTATTTATTTTATTTTGAATGACAACGAACATTTATTCCAAAATAATTTCAAAGAATAATTGAAAAACTTTGTATGTACCTACATACATTCATGATAATAAGTGGAATTTAAACTCGAAAATATCCTTTTGCTATTACATAACACAGTAGACAACATAACCTAACAAATTACACTATCTTACGTCCATTGATATTAGCGGCTGTCTTTAATACTGACGAATATTTTTTGATTATATAAAGAACCAAATCTGATGAATTAATAATTGCTTAGATACGCTTTAGAATATATTCTACTTCAAGATTCACTTTGATATCTTATGCGTAAACACAAATTTATCGATCTACAACGTTATGTCTGAAAGAACTACTTCTTTTCTGTAATTGCTAAGGGGATTCACTAGTATAGTATATTTTTGTACAAAATTATAAACTGCTGAAAAAAAGCGTATTTATTTTTCTGAAACAATTATTGAAATAATCATTTCTATTTCTTATTTTTGATATAATTAATTACTTCATTCAATATTCTATCTAATAATATAGTGCGACATCTACATTTCGGTGAACTTATTTGGATTATGAAAATGTAAATTAAAATGTCTGCTTCTACTTTACTTTTGTTTTGCATTTGTGAAGCTGTGTGTATATACTTTTACAGGGGTAAAATTTTAAATTGAAATATCTAATGGAAAATTAGAAAATAAAAAAAAATATTTAATTTCGTAAGGATTCCTGTTAAATATTTAACATTTAAAAAAAAAAAATAATGAAAATCGGTTGAGAAATGGCTCTGGAAATTCTACTGAATTTTTTCCATTTACATATTAAATATTATGATTAGCTAATATAAGTTGGGTGCGATGATTTGTTCCCCCATTATGCATTTAATTTAATTAATAATAATATATCAGACTCCTTAAATATTCAATTTTTATCCCATCCCATTATTTTCTGTTTATCCTATAAAAATTAATATAAATGGTATTAATATTAATACATTATATCAGTATAGAGTAACTAGAATAAATTGACCTTATATAAAATATCCAAATGGTATGATACTGACCTAATACAGAAACAGAAATTTCTGTATTTTTTAATTTAAATAAAACCAATAACAAAAAAGTAATTTCAAAATTTATTTTATAGATTGTTACAGTATAACTTTAAAAACTAATTAGGTATATAAACAATAGCTTATAATTTTATTTTATTTTTTATTATAAGTAACAAGTTTAATTTTAGTATTAAGGCTGTATAATCTATTAATATAATAATCTTACTACTATTTTATTTTTTACACAATACAAACAAAAAAAAATAGTTTCTCCAAGATAATTTCCAAAAATTTTCTATTAAACTTTTTCATTAAATTCCATTAAAATACAATATAAGTAAAAGAAAAAGTGACATGATTGGACTTACTCTCTAATGACATAGATTTTCTCCTATAATAATACGTAACGAATATTCACACATACTGTACGTATTTACATGCACTATTATAAGTAAATATTTAAGCACATGTTTGTGTATAGTATTATAAAAGGATATAGGTTATAATCCTTTTATATTTTGTTTTCTTTGAAAAACAAAATAAAACAAAATCAGCCATTAAATTGGTAAAACTAATATCAGTAGCTTTTAATGGATATCGTAAATTTGATATTAACAACTCACACACACAAACATTCACTCATCTACGTGTATACAAATTACGCCTGTAAACTTTTATTTATATAAGTTGTAGTTGTTTTTTTTTTCTTTTGTGTCAAATTAAATAAGTAAAATTTGTCGTAGGCTTTTGATATTATAATATAAGAAACCAAGAAAATAAAATAAAATCAAATTAAAAAAAAAAAAAAACACAAAACCAAAACCGGACAAAAAAGGACATTCTGATCAAAGTTTTCAAAACTAATCTAAAAACACAAAATAAAAAAAAATAAAAATAAAATAAAAAAACATGAATTGATTAAACAAAAAATATTAAGGGAAAAAATTGTATTTTCTAATGAATTGACTTGCTGAAATTGTAGTTTAGTTTAATTATAATTAACTGATTTGTATATAACTTACTTCAATTAAAAATTATCTAGGAAAAACATTTGTGCAATAATAAATATTCTTTAGAGTTGGTAACACTTTTGTAAGTAAACGTAAATTGATCTATATAAATTTTACCGACGGATGTGGTAGGTATAGTTGTTGTGTTATTTGAATACTAACAAGAAGGTCTCAACCAGGGTATAATTTTCGAATCCCACTCAGAATTGTGAAATGTTTATTTTTAATTATTGTTTGAAATTAATTTTGTATAAAATTTGATAAAATATCAATAAAATAAATTGAAACTATTCTATTATGAAGATGCAGTTACTATTTAGTAAATCTAGTTTCCCACATTTAACTTAGTAGATGCCTTAAAAAAAAACTATCTAAAGAAAAAAAATTATTGTATATGACATACACAAGGCCAAATTTCTGTGTAAAAGTAAGTTTCTTATCAGCAGGTATTGTGAAATATATCTTAAATAAACCTTACAACATACCTCCATAAAATTCATATTTTGCATAAAGAACAATACATTGGAGTACCTCATTTTGTTTTAAAGAGTGTGACAATAAAATAAACAGATTCAATTTCAACCGTAAATATGATTTCATGAAAAAAAAAAAAATGGATCATTGTCATCACTGCCTTGCAACCCGAACAGTGGGGTATAGGGCAAATTTAAACATTTACAACTCACAATGGAGTTACATAATTATCGCATATGGGCTGGGGCTTCCACTAATGCATTTGGTGGGATTTGCTAAAACATTTGGATCAAATTCAAAAACATGTTATTCGTTTTTCAACAACTCAAATGTCATTGCTCATGTTGCTCTTCTTTATCATCATCGTATTGTCGGAGCTCTTTCCCGTTTTTATAGATATCCCATAGGCATGTGTACATGCTCAGTGGAAATTAAATCCTTCTATTATTCGAATATCCGTTTTCGTGAAACAAGATCAGCATGTGCTTATCCCTACACCATAGAAATCCATAAAAAAAAATAAAAGCAATCAATGCAAATCAATAGGAGGAACATAAAGTTGATTGATGTGTTCTAACATTTTATATCTCGTTTTATAAAATAAAATAAATCCAATATTGATGGTTATATGCTTGCTTTCATTACTTATAATCAATTCCAGTTTTAGTATGAAACTACACTATTTCTAAAACAAAAACAAGTTATAAAAAATTGTAATGAAAAATTGGCAATCCTTTATTTCTGAAACAAGTAAATATACCTGATTTTTTTTTATTCCGATCTATAATTTATTATTAGCTAAAAAATTTCAGTACTCATTGTACCGACAGACTGACTAATTTCTCTTTCAATACTGTTTTAATCAAGCTCAAAAAGCCATTTTAATACAGACTACAGAGTGTTATAAGAACTTAGGAAAATTTAAAACAAACATTTTCTTTTCGCAGTATTTAATATATACATTATTATTAGTATATCATATAATTATATTATATCTATCGAATATTAGAATACAGGATGTCTGAGTTTTATTATTATAAAATACTCAAATAAGATTTTTGTATTATAACCTGTTGAGAGATATTTATTTATTTATTTAGTTTGGCTCAAACTTAATTACAATTATTACTTTTTTTTTTGCAATACAACAAATACATTTTATTTTTTTTACAATAATCTATTATTTTTTTTTTTTATATTTATGCGATTATTTGTTATAATGTTGATGTTATTCAAAATCTAAGGAGAAGAAATGTTTCCTTTAATAATTTCGGTAAGAAAACTAACATCCGCTACTTCTCGTCTTAATTTCTAAATTTGCAAATGAATTAAGTTCAACCTATGTTCATATGGAGGTAAAATTAATGGATTTGACCATTGAAAGTTACGCAAAGCAAATCTTTTTGCACTGCTTCAATCCTATTAATATGAACATCATAGAAAGTTGACCAAACTTGACTAGCATACTCCAAATTTAGTCTAACGAGATTAGAATTAAAAAATTTGAGAACACAGACATCGTTAAATTCCTTTGACCAATTTTTAACAAAACCTAGCATAGAATTAGCTCTATTGATAATATTACAAAAATGTGATTTAAAGTTAAGCTTGTCGTCAAAGTAAAACCCTAAGTCTTTAATTGAGCTCGTTTTAAAAATGCTAATACCATTTAAAGAATAATTGAAACAAACCGGATAACGTCGACGTGTGTAACACATTAGTGCACATTTATACACATTCAAAAGAAGATGATTATCTGTACACCATTTAAAGAAGTTTTCAAATCGCCTTGTAGGACTAATACAACCTATAGAAAGATGAGATTACTAAAAAACTTCACTTACAAAAAATATCTGAGCTTTAGCTTAAAATTGACAAACAGCTATTATATTGGGTATTGGAAAGGAAATCTAACATTTCTATAAGGCATAACCTTTTTGACAATTTTTAGTCATATATTATAATCACTCTAGGTTTGTGGAATACAGCTCTGATTCTGTTTCAAGCAGCAATATATGATTAACATCTTAACATTAAAAAATAAAATATATCAATACATCGGACATGCCTGTGGACGTAATCAGGACATGTATATTAATACAGTTAGACTAATTTTTCGAGTAAAAAAAAAGCTTTTCTCAAAAGGGCTTGAAGAACTAGTTTTTCTGGATTTTTTTGTGCATTGGTTTAGGAAGAGAGAAACATTTTTTTGAAAATTAAAAGTTTGGCTTTGTGACTTATTAATTGTGATTTAATATGCTAGTCGAATTGAAAATTGTTTCCGTTTGAAAATAAAAAGTAAAGATTTGTATCGGACGGAGTTAGCGGAATATGTGGAATAAAAACTGTATATGAGTTATTCCTATTTACAATCTTGGCTTCGATATAGTGATTTATAATACTTGTAATGATTAGTATTGTGTCATTACATAGCCCTCTTAATGACATAAGGTTTGTGAGAAGCATAATGACAGCTCCTATTTTTAATTTCAATATACGTGGAGGCATTCCAATTTAAGTGAGGCTATTCAAAAATTCTTTTGGACATGGTAGTTGATCATTCCAATAATCACTGACCACTGTGTCGACATTTCTATTTTGTGTCATTTAAACGTTGCAATACTTTATTATTTATTTCCAATCAGTCATCATTTCCTTGGTTACTGTTAATATTGCTCTGTCCTTAATATTTTCCGGATCTATTGTAGCTAAATTTATGTCATCGTATTTATTTCATTATTTCATTACCAATATACAGTAGACATTTCGCATACTCCTGTTCATTTTCTCGCGTGCTCATATTTTGACGCAATGTTAATATTTTTTTTACCTAATTATTTACCCCTTTGACATAATGTAATCAAAATTTCTGAAATAAGATTTGATATATTTGTAATCAAATTTATAAATGAAATAAAATTGGTGTAAACATTAAACCTTCGATTTTTTTTTTTTGTTATATATTATAGCCAAAACTTAGGTTCTGAACCTTTTAGTACTTGCGTACCGTTGACCATTTGAAAAAGGAAAGGATAGTTAACGGAAACGAAAGAAAAAGGAAGAAGAAAAGTTTTGTGGGAAAGGGCGAACAATGTTGTTAATATTCTTCTTAAATCTCTGTAAATCATAAATAAAAAATCCTTCTCTCATTGGGAATGCTTCGATTGGAATGGAATTCCACAATCGAGATGTTCTTACTATAAAAGAATTTCCATAGCTGGACTGAAACCATCTCGGAATTTCACTGTGAAAGAGTGTGCACTTGATGCCTTTCGTGTTATGCGCCGGAATTGCTTGAGAGGAGGAAAAAGTGACTTTAGTTTCTTCGGAACAAGTGCCAACACCAAGTAGATATCTATAAAATAGAGAAAGTGCTCCAACAATACGACGATGACCAAGTGGTATAAGGGATGAGGTCACATTTATGTCGCCTATAAGACGAATGGAGCGGTTTTGAACTTTGTCCAAAAAATTTAAAGCAGTTTTTGGTGCCCTTGCCCATAAATGTGAGTTATACTCGAGCTTGGGTCGTATATATGCTTTATAGATTTTTAAGAGGTCTCGAGATGAAAAATAAGCTTTGCAGCGACTTAAAAAGCCCAAACATTTGGCGGCGCTTTTCGCAATATCGAAAATATGCTCATTCCAGCGCATATTTTGATTCACTCGCATCCCGAGAATGTTCAAGTCTTTGAGTCGCTGAATAGCTTCATTTTGAAGCCGAAGAATTGGTTTGAATGTTGTTAGCTTGTTACTAACAAGACAGCTTTGAGTTTTTGAAGTGTCTCTGACTCTGTTTGCTCTACCACAGTCGACAATTTTGGCTAGGTCGTGATTGAGAGCACCAGCCATCATTGTTCTTTCGGAGTTGACTGCTGAAGCTATAGCATTATTTGTTTTAAGAAAATCATATGATGCTACTAGAGTGCTGTCATCAGCAAAACTATGGATTGGATTGAAAGTTAATTTGAGAAGGCCATTAATGAAAATGAGAAATAGGGTGGGTGAAAGGACGAAGCCTTGTGGAACACCAGCATTGATTTGAAGTTGGTCGGAAAAACTACCGTCAACTGAAACTATGATAGATCGATTTAAGAGAAAGCTTTCAATCCATTTAGAAAAGGTTGGACCGAAGCCTACAGCATTTTGCTATAAGAGCAGAATGCCAGTTTCGATAAAAAGCCTTAAATATATCCAGAGCTACAACAGCAGCTTCACCAGATTGATGAAGACTGGTATTAAGCTTTTCGCAGAGGCATGTCATGAGATCACCGGTGGAACGCTGACCTCGAAATCTGTATGCGCTATTTTAGTTTTACTTGTAAATGAAATTAAATCTCAACATTATCGTTGGCTGTGAACTTATAAAAATATTTTTTTTTAAATTTAAAGTGTTTTAATCGGTAATTTTAATTAATTGTTTGATGACTTTAAAAAAAATAGCTACTTCTAATTTAAAGTTTTAAATTTATATTTTTTGATATCTGGCTAGCTATTATTTCATTATTTTATTTGGTTCTTGTATTAAATAATATGTTATTAGGTTTTATCGTTTTTGTATTAAATCACGTTTTAGTATCGCTTTAGTATTAAAGTGTCAAAAAAATTTTAATTTTATTAAAAATATATGAGTTTAGAACTTGGATAAGTTTTGTCGATAATTTATTTGAAAATTAATACTAACTATACTAAAACTAAAAATTTGGTTATTTTATTATTTCATTATTTTATTTTGTTCTTGTATTAAATATAACAATTATTTGACTTTATCGTTTTATGGCTTTAGTGGTTTTTGTATTCAATTCAATTAAATTCTTTCGGACATTATTAGCGTATTAATATGTTAGATATTTCCAATAAGAAGACCTAACAAAAACTAGTCTTAAAACAAAGGCCGACATTTAATTCTTCTATAAAGTCCTATATTAATGTTGTCAATAAAATATCATATATTCTTTCATTCAGTACCCTTTATCATTGGGATAAAATAAATGATAAATAGTTGAGAGTTTTGGTTATCACTAAAAATAAAATGGAACTAAGTACTATTATGAAGGCGAAGTACTCTACAACAGATATAGTTTTCCACATTTAAATTAGTAGATATACCACAAAAAAGTTCAACAGAAAAAGCTATTGTATGTGATTGTGTATTCCAAATCTCTGTGTAAAAAGTAGTTAGGGTGTTCATCCCATAGACTTGGAATTATAAAAAAAAAAAAAAATATATTCTTTGATAATTCTAAGTTATATCAATTGGATTATATTTCATGAATGAATTAAAATCTCTACATTATTTTCATTATCCCATTAAAAGACATTATTCAAACAACCAATATTATTCACCCTGTATTTAACAACTAAAAACAACTATACAATTTAGAACGACTCAATGTTGTGGTTGTTGAGTTCATCTTTGACGAAATTATTTTAATAAAATTTATTAGTTAATATTTTTGATTGTATGGTTGAGTGTAAGAGCATGTGTCAAAATGTTTTTTTTTTTTTACTGGTGATCAAAAAGGATACATTCTAATCTAAGTCACTTATATTTAAGTTCAAAATAAGAAACTTTTATAACGCTCGAGTAATTTCATGTTGTTGTTGGTGTTATTTTTATTATTAATAATATTATTATTATTATTATTATTATATAGGATCACCATGTATATACATATCTGTAAAGAACCTATAGTTAATGTTGAAGTTGTGGTTCGTGTGGTATTTTATAAATATTAAAGATATTATAATTTTACCAAAAGAAATCAGAAGTTGAGTTCAATTTTAAAATCTTTAACAATAAACACAAAAAAAAAAAAATAGAAAATACAATAAATATTAAGGTATAATAGGAGAGAGGTCAGAGATGATATTAAAGTGTTTGTAATGAAAGTTGTATATACAAACAAATTATAAAGAAATTAACAGTTATGTAAATCACAACAAAGTTTTTTCTTTAGTTAGTTATATATACCTATATATTAGACAATAAGTGTATTGGTGTTTATTCTAAGTATATATTCTAATCCTTATAATACAATATTCTTAGTTTTGTTGTTAAAGGTACCTTAGTTCAAAATGGTAACTAATTTTGGTTTTAATGGAATGTAATATGATACCCAAAAAATTGGCATGCTGTGTACATATTTGAGAATAATTTTTTCTGTCCTCATTTTACTTCTATCTTTTTTGCCAACAAAATTACTTTTCATGTGGTTTTTGTCCTTTACGAACTTATGGATAATAATGAATATAAAATGTATAGATATAGTAAATATAAATAAACTATAATAACATACACACACACACACACCATCTAATATTATTACATTAATGCTTAAAATTATTCTTGTACTTAAAATTGGAAAATTAGTATATAAAGTGATATATATTGCTTACTCACATGAAATTACAGATCATGTAGATCTACAGAGTTTGAAATTTTTTTAATCTATTTCATGGAAGTAGATTCTAAAATTGCACAACAATTTTTAAAAAAAATTGAGTTATTCAATTCTCTTGCACTTAAAGCGTAAAGTAAAGAAAAGGAAAATTAATTTTAACATAAAACTAAATCAAAATATTTTCAAAATAAAAATTGTAAAACCCGTTAAGTTGAGTAAAGCACTTCACTTCATTCGATCGAATGAAGTATGTAAACTCAAGTATATTGACGAACCGCATCAATACCATTTATTCTGTCAAATAAACATTATTTGTTAAGAATAAAAATATTCATCAAAAATATAGAAAACTCTTTTACAGATTAAAAATTTACAGTAAAGTAAGCTCAGGAGAGTTTATTTGAAGATATAAAAATACAAGAGTCTTACGGTTTTCCTAAATAGTGTTTTAAGCAAAATTACTCGCAATTTAAAAAGACCTTAAAACAAAAAGTCATAGTTTTCAAGGATAATACATTTTTTTTTGTTTGATACTATGTAAACGTTACTTCTTAAGGTTTATTGTACTTCCCCGTTTGCTATCTTAGAATTGCAGGTGAATGTGTTTGATGAACGCTATTATTTTTTTTATGTTAATTTCAGAATTAGGCGATATAAACTCCTGAAAATATCTATTGCGTCGCAGACAAATGGAATATGGGGTGGGGAATCACCTTCTTCTAAGTAGAACCTGTATCTGTCTGTGTTTGATCTACAAATCTTAAATAAATGTTTTTAAATGGACCATGACCTGTGATTAACCATGTCAGTGTTTTTACATTGGATCTAGTCTTCTTGATTATTTGCTATAATCGGTGAATACTAAGTTTGGAAAAGGCTTTAGATTGCGTAAGTCTTGGCAACTATCACATAGGTTTTGGGTTTCGCTAATTTTTCACTTGAAAACATTTATTTGTATGTAGGTCTCTAAAACAATAATACCTAAATATGGTCCTAAGAACTGACTGTTCGCGCAAATTTTTGCAAGCACATCTGCTTCTTCATTACTTTGTATTTTGTCATGCCCAGGAGTCCACTCTGCATAAGTGTACCTCTGACTCCTTCTGCATACATTTCTTAAACTTTTGTTAACTATATATAGATAAGTTTTTAAAATAGCTTGACGATCTAAAATGATGTATGTGTTGGCACCTTTGTGTCATATTTTGGTGCATTGTAATGCTGATAGCTCGATGGCATAGGTTTCATCTTGAAAAACTTTTGTTCAGATACGCCGGCACCGGTTTTCTGCCCAATTTTGAGTCATCAGTATACTATACCGAAGCTTCTGAGGGTAAAGCTCTTACTTAACCCTCGACTGGACAATCTTGGACATAATCGCATTAAGACAATATATGCTTTAATCTGGTGAAACAATGATGAAACAAATTTGAAGGTAATTTTTTATCCCTTAAGTCTACAAAAGTCTCTACAGAAGAGAGAAAAAGAGGTTACCAACGTACGGGCTCCTCGCGGAACATAGTCATTATCTAATGGAAACGTTCATTCGTATTATCTGGCTAGAACAAACAAAATATAACATATTCTAACCACCTGTGTACCCTCTACAAAACCATGGTCATTAACATTAACAAAACTACATAAATTCCAAACAGATCCCATACTGATATATCAAAAGTGGTAACAGTTAGTATAGAATATTTCCCATCAGGAAACAAACATGTCGTTTAACCTCCATTGTCGCAGGTGCAATGAAAAAGAGGACACTCTAAAATACCTCTTTTACAAATGTATAGCGTTAGCTAGATCTAGATTTCTAATTTACATCTTCACTTATTTTTCATCACTACTTCTAAAATTATGTGAAAATTTCTATAAAAGTGTTGTTAAAGTGGATAATGGTGTATAAAATAATCGTTGTAAAATGTTGACAACTCATCTTAAAATCAGTTTAGGTGTACTAAAAAAAATTTAAGTTGTCGTTGAAATATTAAAATTAAAATCGTACAGCACTTAATAATCGGAAGGAATAAAAAGATTAGGCTTATACCTTATATAAACGGCTAATTTCTTCTAGACCCAGTAAAACAAGGGAAACCAACTCATTCAAAATAATGTTCAAAAACTTTCACATAAATTTAAATCGCAATTGAATGTCTTTTATATATATATATATATATATTTATACTATAATAAGGATGTTTCTTGCAATTCAGTTATAGAAACAACTATATTTGAGTTGTGCTTGATGTTGAACAATAATATCTAAGGTCTATAAGATTTATTATAAATTTTTTCTTTGTTTTGTGGGGAAGGGGAATTTACTCTTTAAACTATCTTAAAAAATAACCCAATGAAATTTTCATCTCAAATAATAGAATGGGGAGATAGGGGGGTAAAAAAATATTATAATTTCTATTTTAACAGAAAAACTCAATAGAAAAATAATAAATATGTATATAGTAAGAACTATATAATACTCGTTTACATTGACTATAATAAAAACAAAATAAAAAAAGTAAAAAGAAAACAGAGAAAGCCACATTTGCTTTTCTTATTTATTTATTTCCCATTTCCTTTAAGAAAACTAAAATATTATTTTTAATAAATTAAGAAAATAAAAACAAAAATAAAAAAAAAAAATCAAATAGAAAATATTTTTTTTTTTTTCTTTTGCTCTCTTCTCATTATTATTATGGTAACGTTCTAAAAGTATTTAAAATAACCAGGAAGCATTCTTCAAAGGATTCTTTAATTTTTACTTTCTTGTTTTCTCTTAACTCTAACAGTGTGTATCCCACAAAGTTTTTGAAACGGTAAAACTTTGACTATAATAGTCTGTATAATATAGGCAAAATATATGCAAAAGAGATGTAAAATATGAAAGAAAGAAAAGTGTAATAAATTGTTTTTGTTGTTGTTTTTTTTTGTGTTTAACAAAAAAAAAACTTTGGATATCATAATATGAATACTAAATAAAGGATATATTCTAACATTGTTTGTATGTGTAATAAAAAACTTTTCAGATCTGTTTTTTTTTCTTTGCTAAACTTGTAATAATTATGGGTTCATACAGTATTCAATTCAAGCCTATACAATATACGAGAACTATTCAATATTTTTTGGGACTCGTACCTACTTATATCAAAAATAGAGTTTTTGAAGGTTTTTTTTTTATGTTTTGGCCAAGATTATATGGATCTGGAAGATGTTTTTTTTTTTAAATAATATGTTATTGGCGAAAACTTACGTTAAAGAAACATGTATACCTATCTAAAATACCGTTACTATAAACTACGTAATAAACAACGTAATTCCGAAGACTCCCAACGAACATTTTGTATAAATTCATCGTCACAAATTTTTGTTGACAAAATGCATTTAGTATGAAGATAAATGTAAACATAAACGCATGAATATTGTTGTAATTTTACTGTAATTATGTTAACAATTATTATGGATATACACTTTCAGATGCAAAATGTTTACATTTTATTTATATTTTTATTTACTCATATTATTATTGGTTATTTACTCATGTTTAGGTTCAAAGTCGTAGTGTTTTAACAGAATTTTATTACGATTCATTTAGATACCATGAAATTATCAATGGCGTTAATTAGTGGTGATAAAATATTGTAATGTTATTAGGTTGAATAGTATAACAATATTTATTCAGTTATGTTGAGCAATGTTAAGGGAAATCTAACTTGATATAAGTTAAGTTTTCAAGGCAAGGGTGTCTCCATTAATTATACTTTGCTTCCGGTTATGTTCTCTGCACTGCAACTGTACATTCATTGTAAATCAACTGTCATTAAGCTTTCGGTTATGTAGTTGACGACAATAAATTATTGATAATCGTGATACTTTCGGTTAAAATTGAACATACAAAACAGTACTCATTTTTATGATTAGGTATTGATCGTTATTTGTTAACTTTTTGGGCAATAGATTGTGAAAAACATTTGTAAAAAAAAAAATAATTATGATAATTTAATTATTCATTATAATAATTATAATGTTGTTTTATTTTATATTATTTTTTTTATAATTTGAACCATAAAACTCTAATATTATATAAAAAAAACAATATACTCCAATATCGAAGACGCGATTTCAAAAATATGCATAATGTCTATTGGACCCTTGATTGGTTGAATCAAAAGTTAATTGATTGATATTCAATTCAGTATTATCGAAAGCAAGAATATATTCCATAATTATAGTGACAGAATTTGTGGTGCTTTCAATTTCAATGGTTCTTTTAACATTTTAATAACATGGAGTCTTTAAAAGGTACAGAATTGGAACATTGATCCTGATTTACCACAAGAACGGAGTGACATGGTAAAAAAAAATATCAATGATTATCATAACATGTGTAAAAGTATATTACAAAACAATATTATTAACAACCTGTGTGATATGTGATCAATACCAGAAATTATTAGAAGATTCTCGTATAAGTAAATGAAAAGTACATATTATATTACATACATGCATATAATATAATATATGTATTTAGGAAAATAAAAGTTTTTGATCATGTTTATAAAGTGGTGAACATAAAAAAAATTAAGTTTTGAATTTCAATAAACTTATACGAGCTCAAGATTTATAAAATTAGCCAACTTTATTTTATTTGTTAAAATGATTTCCGTGGAAATTTAATAAAATAAAACTATTTATCTAGATGTAATATATTATTTGATTTTTATTATGATATTACAGAATAATATTAATTTTTTCTACAAATGTAAAGTACGTTTCTTTTGACAAGAACGCCGCACTCCAATTTTCCATTAAATTTGTTTCGTATTCAATTTTTGAATGTTAACAATTCTTTTTATTTTTTTGCAATGCTCTAGTAAGGACTAACCTATTCCACGCGTGCAAAGTGCAAAGTGCCCAAAATCAATTTTCATTGGCACATACATATACATTCTATCATTTTTCATACGTATATGTAATTAAACCATGCATTTTTAATTTTTAATAAAATTGATCTATTCAATGCTTATAATATTTTAAAAAACAAAACAAAGAATTTTCACAGATTTCTGGCACCTTTATTTTAACGTTATATTATTTGTGTATGAAGGTGTACCTGTACATATGAAAATTCAAAGCATACTATGTTCAAAACATAAGCCAAATCTGGTCAATTATGAAGTTTAGGTTGGTAGCATTTGATGATATTTTAAGTATTGTTTCCAAAATAATAAATTTCATAGCAGTACGATTTTTATAAACATTGAAATTTTCTAACACTATAGAGTTAGAGCTATCAAATATTATCTATATAATTATAATTTAAATTTGATTTGATAATATTTTTAGATATTTTATTGAATACAGGCATTACAATAATTTTAAATAACTTTTAAGCACCTTTGTTTTCTATTTTTGTTAATAATATATGTTTTTCACAATCACTTAGTTATGGAATTAACTTCTCATACTTTATTAAGTATATCGTATAATTCAACTTTACACTACAATGTTTTTCGAGCATTTATCAAATTTCTCACTCATCAACTCAGTATATGTAAAAAACTACTGCTATTGTTAGGAACTAAATCCTATTTAAATCGAATAGCTCCCTTTTTATTTAACTTAGTACTGGAATATACTTTTAATTATTTTTTGTCATTTATTATTCATCCCAACGACAAAGAGTACTGAACCTAGTCGAACAACTCATGAATTATTTTTTTGATTCATCAGGAATCAAACCTGAGACCTTGTGGTTGAATGGTCGGCGCTCTACCTACTGCACCACCCAGTGCATAATTACATTGTTATTTTTGCCAAAGTTTGGTAGAGCTGCAAGTGTTAATTAAAAACATTCAATAATTTTTAATCAAAATTGTAAACAGCTCTAACTTTTATAAATTAGATCATAACGCCACACGCTGGATGGCGCTGTAGAAAGAGTGCCTTTCTTTCAACCGAAAGGTTCCAGGTTCGATTCCCGATGAAGCAAAAAAATACTTTATGGGTTTTTAGACCCTCCTACGAAATTGAACTCTGGGGCTCTGTAGGTAATCCAACATTGATATTCCAACAAATTCTTAGAATGGTAGTCGAAACAGTTTTTTGTTTATCCAATTAATCTCTAATATTATTGCATATTTTCTATCCTGTGTGGGGACTGTGTTCATATAAATTTTATACATTATATTTTTGAATAAAAACAGCAATTAATAAATCTTAGGTCTCGTATATATATACATGAATATTTATTTAATATAGATTAATTAAGTTGGTACAAGAGAATAGAGATTTTTATTATTTCTATAGATATGTCTCTTAAAATTATACGTACATCATGTTGCTCTGTAGTTAAATTTGAAAATTTTTATTTAAAAATAATTACCTAATGTCTATGTGTACTCATTTTTCCAAAATATTTTATTATTGGCACACAAGAAAATGTATACCAATTTATTTTTTTTTTTTGGATTTTTAACTTTAACACAATACTTAAATAGATTAGAATAAATCATAAAAAATAAATTATATTAAATTAATTATTTTTTATTATTTTAAAAAAATTGTTTTTATAATGCAATTGAAAGATTTATAATATTATTATAAAGAAATTTATTTTAATTTAATTTTTTTTTAAGTGTTATTATAACATAATAACAAAATGAATTATAAAATGATTGATTTGTTAAACTTAATTAAAATTTAAATACAAAAAAAAACAATAAACTTTATAAAAATCTTTGAGATTTAATTGGAGTAGGGGTTTGTTGTTCTTGCAGCATTTCCTATCAAATTATATCATCATAATATGGTCCGTCCTGTTAACCCTACCAACATCTCTTTTATATTAATAAAGCTCAAACGAGATATAACATTGTATCTGATAACACCTGAACAAAATGTGCTTGCAAGGCTTGAGCTTAGAAGCTTATAATCTCTACCGCACAAAAGTTAAATTTGGTTAGACTTCATTTGATATAATAAAAAACATGAAAACTAAATTCAAGATGCAGGTGTAACTTGCATCAGACAGGAAATCTCTCTATAACATCTATCACAGAAAACCCGATTAAAATATGATTTGAATTTTAAATAAAAATTTAAAATAAAAGATTCAGATAATTTCTTATCCTCCAATGGCTGTCAACGAATCCAAATGGAGCCTTTAAGATGGAACCTTTTGAAATGCATTTTTTGTAATTTGTGATTCTCATTCTTAAAAATTAAATTTTGTTCGAAATACTATATAATCAATACAATAAAATTTCTATAGAAATAAATAAAATTTCTATATCAATCAGTAGGTATAAAAAATATTTCTATAATAATAATTAATTTTTTTTTTCTTTTCAGGTAATTAAATCCTTTTATGAAGCAACAAAATTAACAAAAATGTATTTAGAAGTAGTCATGGTATGATTATGTAAATCTTATTAATTTATTTTTTTCGAAATTTATTGTCGTAAATTTTTGAATCTAAAATTTAACTCTCGCTTGATTTTGTAGATCAACAATTCGATGTATTTTTAAGAGATTGTAACAGAAATTAGATTAATAATACTAAATTTATATCATTCATAATAATCTAACCTAGGTTGTTTTAATTTTTATAATAATTAAAAAAATTCCCGATTAGCAATTTAAAAATGTAAGAATTAAGTTAAGTCAGAATCGTTCAATGCAAAACAAATGTCAATCCTTGAAATTTTAGTATTAGAATTATATCAGATTGTATCTTTTAATATTTCAGGACATAACACTAATAATTGATTTATATTGGCCCATATTTCGATCTCATAAAAATGCAAATTACATTATGTCATATCATTTTAATGATTTTTTGTGATTTCGATAGTCGGGAAAAATTAAATGAGATTTGAAATTTAAATGAGATGATTTTATTTTTGAAATCGGTAACACTTTTTGTCTTGACGTGTTTTGGTTATAATTAATAAATAATAAAAACAAATTTTATTGCGAAGAAAAAAGAGTTAAGGAATAAAATTTAAAATGTGTTCAATTGAATTATTGAATTATCACAAAAAGAAAGAAGTGTTAATGTGTACATATACCTAAAACAAAATAATAATACAAAACTTTTATTAACTTTTCCCAACCTTTATTATCACGTTGTGCTGGTCCAATAACATTTAGATGATTTGCAAGACTACCCTATTTTGGTTTATATTAATTTTTGTCTATATAATGGGAATTACTTCTAGCTAAATACTTATGTTCCTCAATTATATTTAATAATACCTCAAACAGGGGTCTTGAAATTATTTGCTTTTGAAGTTATAAATTTTTTAATTTTTTTTACTTTTTTCATGTCAATTAAAATATAAATTTAAAATAAGATACTTACGATTTCTTTGTAAGCCCATTTTTTAAATTTTGAACAACAAAATTTTCAAACAAATATAAGCGGTCATTTAACAATTTCAAAATGACACAATTTGTCATTTGATCCGAGTATATTCATAAAACGCGACTATCGAAATTGGCTTGTTTTAGTTTTTTATGGTTTTTGTCATTTTTTACGACTATTGAAATCGTAAAATTTGTTTTTCATAAAAAATGAGAGTGAAATGATTATAGAAATATGGGCCATTATTAATGTTTCAATGTAGGGTATATATATATAATATATGATATGCATTCTATTTTTTTCTATAAAAAATTTAGATTTAAAGCTAGAAGTATTTCTATATATAAAAATATATAAGACCCTATATTAGAAAAGAAATAGTTAAAAAAAAAACAATATCAATTAATAAATTTGATAACATTAGAAAATAATTTTCATTTATATCATAATTCGACAATGGTACCGAAAACAAATCCGTTATATGATTGAATTCATTAAACTGGTCTTCATTTGTTGAAAAATTAAACTTAAATTTTAAGAATGTTCCATACGAAGAGTACATGTGCGTTGATGAACAAAATGTGTTTTAAAAAAGCCCAAAGCTATATGAAGCAATATTAACTGGCTAAGCCTCAATAATTGAGATATAAATTATTCATGTTGTGTGGAATATCAGGCTTTGTAAAGGACGGAAAGTAGGACGACCGTCAACAGGAAAAAACAACCAAATTGAGCGAAAAAACCAAAAAGTCACAGGATCATTTATATGAAAAATACCATTATCCCATGATTTCCTTAATTTTCGCAGGGAAAAATAGCAGAACAATTTTGATTTGCGCTAATTTGATTAGAAAATAATTTTCCTGAAAAGTCGTGAACATTTTCAAAAGACTAATCCAAAAAAAGTCATGCAACAAAGATTTTGGATGTAACGCAAAATATTTGGAGCTGTATTATGAAATGTATTTTTGATGATTCCGATTCCAAGACTACCAAGAGATCAAAACTTATCTGTCATGAAAAAACAATACTACTATTGTTAAAAGATTTAATAGCCAGTAAATAATTTTTCTACTTTTGCTACTTGCCCTACTCTTATTAAAAAAAAATTAATGTTTCAATATTCTTGTCATAACATAGACATAGCTATATTTGGAATTAAAGGATTAAATTATTAACAAATTACACAGTTTGACGTAATATTATAATATCAATATCAATATTAATTATACAGCCATATTGTGATCATAACTTCCTTTAACCTTTTTATCTAAAGCACAAATAAATTTATAAACAGTATCGACTCTGTATTCTACTCACATAACACATTACAAAATAATTGATCCTTTTCCTAATTTGGTAGTGACATTTTTGTGGTTCAATATACACACATTAATAACGCTTAAAATTCAGTAAATAAATCTAATAAAATAAACGTGTTTAAAATTTTGTTAAACCTTGACAAAACGATATCTCTCAATTTACATGGATCTATTCAAATTCAATTCATGTCGAGAAAATTTAAAACATAGAAAAAAATAAAAAAATAAAAAAAGGATTTAACTTTTTCATATGCCTAAAATACAAAAATGAAGAATTAAATTTTCTACAGTCTAGACAATAAACTTGAAAAAATATGCTTTATATATGGAAAATAAATAAATAAATAAATGATAAAAGCTTACTAATAAATTAATATAAAATATTTTTTTTGACAAGAAAAGGTTTCGTTAAGTGAAATTTTTCAAAAATACGAAATTTCTTAAATAAACCGAATTTTTATACAGCTTTTTTTATTAAATAATATAAATATTCCAATCAAATGAACTGTACTTTAAATTACGCATATTTGTGTACTTAAGAATAAACATAAAAAAAAATAAAAAAGGATATTGTCTTCTCATCAAATTGGATTATATTTTTCTTTTTTATTCTATAAAATTTATTTCTATGCCTCATTTAAGACCATAATATAATATAGAAAAATCCTTTCGATGCCTAAAAATTTCATTCAATGCAAAAAGCAACAAAAATAATAAATATTTTTTTTTATTTTGTTTTTGTTTTTTTTTTTTGGAAAAATAAACCTTTCACTCAATTTCATTGACAATGTCGTCTGCGTTATTTAAAATACACAACACAAAAATATAGAGAAAAAATATAAACAGAAGACACCAATACAATAACAATGAAAACAAAAAGGATAATTCCAATCAATAAAACAACCGAAGAAGAAAATCCTTAATATATATAAAAAAAAAAATAATAATCATTGTAATAAAAATTGTTAGGGAAAAGGTCCCTATTTGTTGGATCATTGAAATAAACATTTTTTTTTAAACGAACAGATCAAATATATTATTTGGATTATTATTTTAAATAAATCCAGTGTATTGTCTTGACTGGTAGTAACCTTGACCCTTACATATTATAACGTAAATTTATTATAATGCACATCATATTACTGAAAATTATTTCAAATTATTATCCACTCCATATGCTTTGAATATCCTAGATATCAAATAATAATAAAAATAGAAACAAAAACAAAAAAAAAACAAAACAATACAAAAAGAAATAATGATTGAAAAAAAAGGCTTATCATTAGGTTTTATATAAAAATTATCCTTAAATAATAATAATATAATGCATATAATATAAAAAACAGAGATGAGTCAAAGGACACTTTTGTGTTTTTTTTCTTCCAAAAATTTCCTTCACAGTAAATTTAATAGAAAGAAATAATTTTATACATTGTTTTTAAATAAGAAAAGGATTCGCTTGAACTATTTTTGAAGATGAAAAAAATTTAAATTATTTTTTTTTTTTTAGTTAAACAAGTTTTATTTTTTTTTTTTTTTAAAAAAAAAAATAAATATCATTATTGTATTAAGGTTCATTTATTTATGTATATTTAAGTTGAATTTATACCGCAATGAGTTGTAATTATTGAAAACAACAATGGCTACGATTTTAATTTTTTTTTTAAACATTTTTGGGAAAGTTTAGGTATAATCATCTTTTCTTTAATTAGTGGGGCCTTTCTGTGTTTTTTATTTTATTATAACTAATATATTTTGATTTATAATTCATTGTATATCAAATACAAAATAGATAACTAAATTTAGTTTTATTGATCGTAGCTTAAGTTTAAGCTGTCTGATATAATAGTTTTATTAGCAAAACATAAAAATTAGATAAAATAATATAAAAATAAAAAATACACAAAAACAAAAAATTGAAATTTGTAATAAACATATAATTGTTTAATATTTTCTTTTTTTTTAATTATTACATTAAAACAAATTTCCCACCTGCAATTATAACAATTGTTTCAATACAATATTATCATGTCGTAATCATTATCATTACATAGTTATCACATAATTTATTATTCCCAATTGATTTTGACTTGGATTTTGTCTTTTAATTTAATTTTTGCTTTATTTGAAATTACTTGGAACAAGGAATGAACCGGTTTTTAGTAGAATTTTAATTATAACAAATTTGAAAACTTTAATACTAAATCAATATATATAATATATTTAACTATTTTTTAACTGACTAATGATACACAAAAAAACGGGAGTGGGATTAGGGATGACCGGTATCCAAAAAATTAATCGATAATGTTGATCGATACTTATCAAAAGAAAATGTATCGCTGCATACAAAAATCTGAGGCAAATACTTCGATATATCTATTTAAATCGGCAAAATCGATTTTGATTGAAATCTGACATAGATATGCGATTTCCTGAAAAAGCCAGTTTAAAACTAACGTAAATTAATTTTTGTATAACATAAATTATAAGTACCTATTATGTATTTCGCTCGATTTTAATCGAATCGATCATCGTTATCGTTGGAGTTATTCGATTGTAATCGTTAGTGCCATTATGCATTTCGATGAAAATTTTATCGAAAATGTTTAAAATTTCTGCCATTGTTAAATTCAAATCTACGATGAAAATGACATATGTTTCATTCTTTAACTGTCAAATTCAAATTATTATACGAAAAAAAAAACCAAAAAATAGTGTTATATTTGAAATTTTTAAGTTGAAAATTAGTTGGAAGTGTCTAAATATAATAGAAATTAGAAAATTTTGAAGTTTTATAAAAATTACATGCTAGTTTCTTTAATAAACAATTGTAGTATGTAGCATTTTGAAAACATTTTTTTTTTGCTAGTTATACACAGGTGACATTTGCTTATTAAACTAATACAGAAAAGTTAATAATATTTCATAATTATACTCAACACTTTATTTGAAATAAACACAGTTCTCTGGATGATTAAAGGAATGGGTATATAATCTTTCCCTTTCTTTTATTTTATTTTCTTAAATCTAATTCAAAGAAGAGGAGAAGTAAGAACTGAAATATAGAAACTTATAGCAGATCATAGTGTTGGGAAAAGAGATAAAACTACAAATTTATAAATAAATTGACATAATCGCATTTGCGCGCTCAATAAACTTAAAAAAGACATTATATTGGAGACCACTTCTTGAAGAACAGAGTCAATAGCCTGATAGGCATGTATGGTACCCTGATAATATACCTGTCAACCAGTTTCTATAAGCATTTTAGCAAACACGAAGAGAGACTAATAGGACTGAAACTATTATGGAGTGCATATTTTGTTTTCCTTGGCAAAGGCTATGCAGGCTGTGAAAATTCTTGAGAGCCATTTGCCTATACTGTTCCAGCTTTTTTGAAGCATGATAGGCTAGATTCCATAACAGGCCCAGGAGTTTTGTTAGTTTCGAAAGAGCTGATAGTGCGGTCTTAAACCTCAGGCCATATTATCATTCTTACTGTAGACCAATCCGAACAGCTTGGTATGGTGACTTCTTGGATAGTATCCGCTAGAAGTGAGTCTTCGAGTCTACTGCTCCGAAAGTGTTCCAAACACGACTTTATATGTTTCTTCTTTTGATGCTGTGTTGGATACTTCTGATGTTTGTAAATTGTGTAATTTTGCTATTGAATCTTTCTTCAGGTTTCTAAGCGAAATCGCGCCATCTGAGATATCTTCGATCCAATTGCAGAACTTTTCAAAAAATTGTATCTTGGATTTCTGGATCAATCCTTTGCATTCTCCTTTATATTAGCTATAGGATTTCCAATCATCTTCTTCATGAGTTTTGAAGGCTCTATTCAGAAGTTTTTTGTTCCATCAAGCAGTTTTTCATCCTTTTGGTTTTCTGGTGATTGGGCAAGAGGCTTCAAAAACCTTTTGAACTTATTTGAACTTAAAAGTTCTTCAAGTTCTCAAAACATTAGAAGTTACTCCGCTATTTCTTTCGCCATTTCTGGAGCGGATGACGAAGATATCTTATCATTGTAACTATATCAAGTAACTACGTATATCAAATGATCTAATAATATTTTCATAAATACACCATAGGATTGTATGTACATACGGCAATAAATTATACAATACAAATCGATATTTCATACGTAAATTTGTCGTATGTAGCATTTTTCTTCACACATACGACAAACGTTTATAAAACTTGTAAAAATGTGTTAAATACAACAAAATGCACACTGAATATCTCTGTAATTAAACAATATAGGAGAAAACTTATTACACCATTTAAAAAAGTGTGCCAAAAAATCTGAAAATCAATCAAAATCAGAAAATCGAACATTTTCACATACGACAATTATATTACTCATGCGACGATTTGTTGTCCCAGAATTGTAAAGAACATAATATGTTCATAGAGATTTTTAACATTAATATGCAACTCTGTACTTTTTGCTTATAAATGCCGAAAACTTAATAAAAATTTAAACTAAAAATTCATTTTCTCAATTTATTTTTCAATGTTTGCAATTTAACCTTCAAATTAGTTTTATTTCTTTCTTCGTTTAACAAGAAAGAGTTCAATTTCACTTCGAAAGTCTAATATTTACCTTAATGACATGTATTTAGGTCAATCATTGTAAATCTCATGGCATTTTTCAATTATATGGTATCTTTAAACGTACCTACATTTGAAATAGGCATCGGTGTCGATGTCGATGTCGATACAATGCTTAACTGGAAATTGTTTCCAAACATAATTTACATCAATTGATTTCAATTTAGTTGTATCTAAAATCCACTGTAATTATTTTCCAATGTAGTATATGCTTTAAAGATGTATCTAATGTCTGCAGTAATGAAGTTGTGTTTTGTGGGCTACTCTAATTTGTCATAAAGTACAGATGTACATATATAAAAACAAAAATATAACGTGTTGTAAAAGGGTAATCCGCACATTGCTCTACATGCTAGAGCGAAACGATTTTGAAGTTACATGTATCTATATATTAATATGTAGGCAAATTTCCGACGTTTTTTCCTTGGTCCTAATCAAAAATTATTTTATTTGAAATAAACAAGCTAGTTTCAATAAATAAATAAAGAAGCTAAAATAATTTTGTAGTAAGTCACAAGCTTTTATGTTGGTTCAGATAGATTTGTTCGAATTCTTAATCTTTCTTCTGTGACTGAATGAATCTCTTCACTAGACTCATCCCTGATTAAATATACATGATTAAAAAATGGAAATAGTGTAACGTAAAATTAACACAGCGGAAAAATGTATATAATAAAACACTATGATTGTCGTCACGATATATTCATTTTATCTTGATCAGGCTATGCACACACTTAAATACAATAAAAAAAAGATAAAATAAAAATACAAAATGAAACCAAACTACATATTACAAGGACAACCTACTGAAACACATACAGCCACTGAGATTAATGTACATGCATAATATAGTATTTTGCGTACAATCTTTAATAAAAATAAAAATCATAAAAAATAAAAATAAATATTATTGTGATATTCTTGTATCATCATCATCATCATCATCAACAACATCAGCATCATCAAAATAACTATTATCATTATCATCACCGTTCATCTTCACCATAAAATTTTTTTCTTCTCAATTTTTACTCCAATTTAATTCACTAAACTAGCTACTACAATTGGTATAGCCATTTGCCCTTTATTTAAGAAGCCGAACCAGAAAAAACACAATAAAAATTCTAGTTACTTTTAGTATAGCTAGTTTTTACTCCTTTTTTTATATATGTATTTTACTTTATATATGTATATTATATTATTGTTTTTGTTACTTTTTATTTTTTTCGACTCGAATATAAAAATTTTAATAAAAGCAAAATTATGTTTTGTTTAGAGTATATAACATATTGTAGAATTATTAAAGGATACAGTATAACACTTTGCCTTAAATCTAATATATATATATATATATATATATATATATTATATATTATATAATATTATATATATATTTTGATTGCTCCTGTTTCCTTTTTATTTATGTATATGAATTATATTAACCTCTGTTATGTGTCACATTATAATATTATGACATGTGAATATCATGAAATAGGTAGAATAATAATTTGTCCAATGATTGTTATAATCGCCTTAATAAAATCAAGAAAATTTTGTTGTTAAGATTAAGAGTTATATTTTAGAAGTTAACTCTTATAAAGTAGATATATTTTTCTAATACAAACGAATAATAGAAGTTGTCAGTCTGAGATGAAAATTGTTTTGAAAAAAAAAAAAAAACAATATAAAAATTATGACGAACTGAAATACTTATTACCAATTTATTAAAATGTAACGTAAAATAATTATTAACAACAATTAGTTTTTTTTTTTTTAAATTACATAGCTATATATGAAATAAATAATAGCTACTATCGTTATTTACTATTGAGAATAAAAAATCTATTATTCATTTTAGCAAGACTCTGAATTACTATAATTGTTGTAACCGAGTATTGAATAAATTTTCATGACAACTTCAAACAGCATTTATTTTCCAGTTTGCATACGATCAGAAATAGTTTTCAGAAGTAAATGTTCTCTCAATTTTGTTCCTTTTCAATCCATTTTCGGAATTTTTTGCCTATTTATTATTACTATATTCAGCGTATTCATTAAAACAAGCTTAATGTTAACGTGTTTGCTTATTAGCCTCTTAGGTACTGTAAATTAGCTGACCAAAGGTTAAGTCATAAATAATACTTTATACCTGATCTGTATCTGCAATTACCGGTACATATATCATACTCGATTTTAATTATTATCATTCAAAAGAAAATTATAGATATTTAAAAGGAGACGTGGCGAATTTACATATTTTTTCAATTATTTTAATTTCAATTGGAAATTTCAATTTAAATTTTCACCCATGTATATGTCATTTTAAGATACAAAAAATTTTAACTTAACAAATTGCCACAACAACACTCCGAATTAAATTTCATTTTTTTATTTTTAAAATCTTAAGTATGAGGTTCTTGTCTAAGATAAATCAATAAAAATTATATTTCATGATAAATTGAAATAATGGAAAATAATTCATAACGAATTATTAAGTACGATTTTTTATCAAATTACCTCGAATTTCGAGAGGTGAACGAATACTCGTAATATATTTTATTTTCTGATAGCTATTATAACCTTATAATGTTTTCAATCATTTTTCGTTATGATGCAATGTTGATATACAAATTAATTCAGGCTTCTTATACAAATTACTTCAGTGGCTTGATACACAAACTGCTATAGACATTCTACATATAAGGCAAATATAATATTGTTTTATTAATGTGAAATTAAGGTGAGAATATAGCTATATTCCGGTTTTTTTAGTTAACATTTGATGTTCCTAAGTATGTCACATACTAATTTTTAGAGAATAATTACTAGAAAAAATTGCAGAAACTAGTGATTTGCGTTAATTTAAAAATGATCTTTTAACCACCAAAAGCGGTTTATTTAGAAAAGTATCATATCCGTAATACAATATTTTTTAATATTATGGCTGTACGATTATCGAAACATTTTTCTATCATTTATAAGTTTTTTGTTTTAATAATCAAACTTCCAAGGTAGCCTTGAAAATAACTGTGTGTACAAGTATGTAATCCTAACATTATTTGTAGACTTAAGCATTACATTTTAAATAGCTTCCAGTCTTTTAGTAATTTGTTGTATTTACCTAAATAGATGCTTATTTATAAGTAGAAATTAATCGACTATTGTTAATAAATTTAATTGAAATTACAAAATAGACAAACTCCAAAAATATCAAATTGAGATATCGCATAATTATTAACAAAGGATATTATTATTTTTTAATTTCGAATAAGAACTGCGACAGTTTCTATAACTACGTTTTTTTAAGGTTAAATAATTTTCCAACTGCACTCTCCGATAAGAACCAGTCCCTGAAGCATCTTTCGATGAATTACGGCTATATGGGAGTAAAACAATAGGTGATGATCAAATATTTATAGCATTTTTCGATTAAATTAAACCTTTTTTAAAATAAATGATAGAAATGATAGAAAAAAAATGATTTAAAAAATAAGTGAAAAAACTTGTATTTTAGAAAAAGAAAATTACTGGTCACTTCCGTTTGTTACAAGGTACTTATAACAGAGTAAGTAGTTGATGTTTTATTTATTTTATGTTTTAAAATATATTAATTTTAGTATATTTCTATTTCAATTTTATTATTCCCGAATGTTACGCCGGAATAGCTAGTAGATATTTATTTTTCATTATTTTTAAGTATTTTCCTACTCTTATCCGCAACCATTGCCTTATATTATATTCTTTTATTTGCATAACGTAATTCTTTAATTTTTTTCTTCTCTAATATTCCTATTTTTTTATTTTTTTTTGTACAATTCCTGATATTTTTAATTGCTTAGGGCGTTTCCGAACCTCTCGAACTTACACTTGATACTCGCACTAAACCTGTCAAATTGCACTAAATTTAATAAATTTAATTTTGCGATATCTAGTGTACTTGAGACTACACTAAAATTTTGACAACAAATCAAGTGCGAAACTATAATAAATAATATAAATAAATTAAAATAATGAAATATATGGACAATTTTTATGAAAAATCCAAATATATAATAATAAGCTTATATATTTAAAATTAATTTACATATTATTCTGTAAATAATATTATTTTTCGTATTAAATACATAATAAACAGTCAGGATTTTTAACATGAATTTGATTCATAAAATTTAATCTGAAAGCAAGATCAAGTCAAATATACAAAATTCGCAAAATTAATATCATTCTTGTTAAATTTAAATTCTTTTAAATTTGTTGTTGTTGTTTTATTTTTTATAACTACTCTAATTGGAATATTTATTTTCAATATTATAAAAAACACCGAATTTAATTTTTAATAAGGGTAAGTATCAAGTATACATTATTATTATTGTAAAATCCTTATATAAAATAAAATACATTTTTATTTTTATTGCGGAAATGGTAACTTAAAAGCTTTCATTTCATGTTGTTATCCTATTTTTAATATGAAATGGGTATAGATGTAATGAGCACTTATTTTCTAAAATAAATAATATAATGGATGACCTTAAAATAACTTTAAAAGCATGCCATCATAATATATTTAATTTATTTTTAAAAACATTGTACGATTTATGTTTTATATATATTTTTTTTTATGCTTAGAAGGTCAGAGTTTTGTGGTTATTTCAACTCATAATACCGTTATAAAATTTTATACATCAATTAAATTATTTAGAATCAGCAGTTTCGAATATATTTTTATTCAATAGCTCATATATAATATAATATTTATGTGGAATAATATAATATGTATGTATATTGAAATCAAACTATTTATTATTTTAGAATGAAATTATAATTTAAAAAAAATTATAATAACGATTTGATTATTGGTTCGATACAAAATCAGACATTAAAATAAAATATAATAGCATTATATATTTTATAATATATCATATTTGAAGTCAGTACTCTTTTTTCCCAATTTTTGGTAATTAAATTTAAATTTATAACTATTTTGAGTGACTCTAATTTTTTTTTTAAAAAATAATATATAAAAATATTTAAATCCTTGAAATGCTTATTTAGATAATAATTATAATTAAAAAAAACAACTTAAATATTTTATTATTTTATTATACTTTATAATATTTAATTGAAGTATCAATTGAATTAATTTCTAAATATTTTAATTTACGTATATACTCAAAATCTTTTCAATCCACTTGAAATATGTATATTTTCATAATTTACATTTTACAACATAATTATTTCCTAGACAGTTTCCGCATCAATTTTTATAAGTTTGCGCCATTTTCAATATAATTATAGTCATCCTAAAAATAAAACTTATTACCATCATAAATAAATATGTACATACCTAAATTGTAACCATATATACATATTAATATTTACATATCTTATAAACACATGCTCATCGTTATTTGACATTATGAAAAACTATAAAAAAGAAAACCTTCTCTTATTTTAACCGTAATTAATTTAACCACGTAAATATCCTGCTTCTTTTTGCCATTATTTTGCTTCCGTTTGTTCATGTTTGTCAACTTTGGGAATATACATTATAAATATACACATATTATAATATACATATATTATACTTCTTGCTATTATAATATTATGTTTGTGTGTAGGTATATGTATATTTATTCTAAAACCATTTGTTTTAATATCCGTTTTCATTAATATTGATTGCAATTACAAAGACAAATAAAAATAGAAAAATATTTCCTGTTTTCTTTTACTTTGACGTATTTTTCATTACATATTACATATATATATATTATATTATGTGCTATGTAATATTCCATCATCGCTAAATATTTTTGTATCAGAACTATACAATTTTTATATTCGTTTTAATTTTTTACATTTTTACATAATGCAATATTCGGATACGAACAAGTCTTCCTTAAAAACGAATAGTAAAAAGCTTTATTTTCCTCCATTCTCATAGTTTGGATTTTACGGATTTATGGATCCAATAATATATATTTTGTTTTAGCTATAAAATGTTTTCAATATTTAAAGTCTTCAAGTCATGCTAGCTGGCTTTTCGGATTTTCTTTTAAGTAACTTAATTTTTAAGGCTTACAAAGTTTAGACATTTCTTGCCTTAACAATTAACATTTTCTACTAGTAGATAGATATACTTAACAGTAGATATTTACCCCTGCCAATGATGTAAGACTAAATATATAAATTTTTGTTTTGCGGCTTGTCTGATACGTTAAAACGGCTGCATATTGGTGCACTTTTATTATAGATTGTGCAAAGTATCATGCATTGCAGTTCTTTCATACAAATTATATAAATTTCTTAACTGCTTACTTATCATCATCAACGTGTAAGTTTTACACTTCTTTAAACCAACAGTCTTCTGAATTAGTCAAAGGCTGCTATAAATAAGGGAAAGACCCACCAATGAATTCAACGTTCAATTCTTCAATAGCATTGCAGACATGCGTCTTTTATGGGAACAATAATAACAAACAATGGTTATAACGGGGAAATTGTCGATAAAATAATAAAAAGGAAATGAATCGGAGACTTAATCTTATTTCTATCTAGGTTAATAATTTGAAATATTATAAAAAAATACTACATTAATCAATCGTAATAAAATACATTGTGTTCAAAATATAACAGTTAACAATAAAATTTCCTCAAGAACCAAATTAAATACATCCGATTATGCGATACACATTACGAAAATTGAGAAACGTTTTCAAAACAGATTTAATGAAAATTTAGCATCTATATTGAAATTCTTTAATTTTGTTGGGCTTCATTCATTCTGTCCGATAACTTATTAGATAAGTTTCAAGTTTTGCCAAGATATTTAAATAAATTTAGTGGATTAAAGCTATAGTTTTTTATGTTATTATTTTAAAATGTTTCACCTAAAGCTCAGAATCAGACAAAATATATATTTTAGGTAAGCACTTCGTCCTTAAAAAATATCAAATCTACATTATTATACACCTCCCACGTAACAATATTTTATTGCTATAAGACTCTTGCGCACTCTGATAACACTATTATAAGCACTCTCATAGCAGTATTAGCGTTAATTTGAGTGCTCCGCAATTGTTGCGAAACGTTATAAATATGTTATGGCACTAAAATGGAGAATCCTATAAGGAACCGGAGCAGTTACTGTAATATTGTTATAGGATCAATATGCATATGTATTAGTGTATATTATGTTTTTATATTGAAGTGAAATTCTTTTAAAACAATTTATGTTGTGCGAGCGAGAGTGAGAAAGGTAGAATTTTTATCTTAAAATAATAATTTTATGAAGTTATTTCATGAGAAAGGGAGATAGGTTATTAATTACATATCTTTATAATTGTATGTTAATGATTAATAGTTATAAAAATGTAGGTAGTAAGACATTACAAATAATATTTTGCGGTTGAGAATAATTGTATTAATATCTATAATTATTTATAGAAATTTTATTGACATTATTATTATAATAATACTTCGAAAAAATGCATTGCCCTTCAAAAATAACCAAATTTTTGAATAAATAAAAGAAAATAATATTTTCGAATTGGATCTTCAAAATTTTAAATACTGTACGTTAATTTTAAATTTGATATTTAAATAATTATTCTTTTAAGAAAAAATTATACTTTTGCGAAAAGAATGCAAAATAAAGCTTTTCATTTTTTGCTTATTTAATGTTTTTTTTTTTAACCATGTTTATAGAAAATTATAACATCGCAAGATATTTATTCTAAATATTTATTTAAATTCTAAGTTTATCAGTAACACTATAGGAATAGGAAAAATTTCAAATCATCAACTGGAGAGATTCCGCTCGTGACCGAAATCAGTGGCGGACAATTTTGTGTCAGGCCCATGAATTTCAAGGTCTGTAGCGTCCAGCAAGTAAGTAAGTAAGTTATATGAATAGAGCAAAATAATAATACTGCTACTGCTATTCTAGAAATTCAATTTTTATAACAACACTTTAACTCTTGTTATAAGAGTACGCACTTTTAGACTTATAATGATATTTCTGCAGCGCTTGCTGAAAATTTCATTATAATAACCTCCGAAAAGGCTTCAAGAACATCTTTATAGCAATATTGATCACATTATTCGCATAAAAACATCATTATAACACCTTTCGTGCATATCGGGAGTCATATAGGAGTTTTATAGCACTAATTTTTATTTATTTATTAAACAGCGGATCTGCAGATAAATCTGTCAACAACAAACCCTTTTTCCTTACCCTTTTAAAGAACGTGGGCCTTTAAAATATAAAAGTAAACTTACAAAATAAAATATATAATATCTAAGAAATACAATAGATGGTATAAAAGAAAAATTCACAAATTAATAAATTAACAAAATAGAAATTAAAATTTAAAACAATAAAAAACAAAACTTTTAGTAAAATAACAATTCAGAAATTAAAATCTAAAATTTAAAATTTTAGCAAATTAACAAATTATCAATAAAACAAAGTCTTATAAAAAAGAAAGTACAGGTATTTAAGTGTAGAGTCTTAAATAATGAAAAATATAAAGTAATGCAAAAAGGAAGTGTATACCTAACTACCATTCACTAGAATAAAAAAATAATAATTTTAGCAAGTAGCAGGTAGCCAAAGTGTAAATTTATAAAAAATAAAGTATATTTAAGTGTAATGTCTTAATGTCTGTATATTAAAGTGTAAATATACTTACTCTTCGCTAGAATAAAAAGTGATTTTAGCAAATAGTAGATAAACAAAATTATAAGAAAATGTAAAATGGTTGATAGGACTTATTCCTACCAAGTGACATTAGTAATATTGTTATGATAGTAGTATAATGGTATTGATAAATTATTTTTCATCCCAGATGTCGTGATGTGGTAGAAGGTTTTTTGTAAGTGTTAAGTGTGTATTAGTAAGGAATAGCAGAGCTTGTAGTGGGGTGAATGTGAGCTAATATGTAATTGTGTTATTTAGATAAATTTATTTATTTATTTTATTTATTTTATTTGAAGGGCATTCTCTTAGAATGTGTTTTATGGTTAAAGGTTCTGAACAGTGAATACATGTCGGAGGTGTGGATCTGTCAAAGGAAGGGTTTACCTTAGGCGTACTGTAGTAAGTTTGACACCTAAGGCTCGTGATTTAGTCTTAATTGATTCTGGAATGTTAGCATTGGGATTGTGTAATGTGGCAAATCAATTGGAAAAATTCCAGGATGTTTGGCGGATATGCGTCGCGTGTATTGCAATCAACCTTTTAGCATGGCCATAGGACAATACTGAACCTGTGGTAAGAGAGCTTTTAGCCGTTTAGGTCAGCTCTGGTGTTGCCATCTATGCCAACGTGGCTTGGAATTCATGCCAATCGTAACTTGCATTGTTGTGTGCTATGGTGTTTCTAATGTATGAAGACATGTACTCACTGTTGAAAGGGTTTTGATTGATTTAATTGAGCTGAGGCTATCCGTAAATATAATGGTAGTAATGGTATATGGCATTAATAGAGAATATATCAGAATAGAGCATTCCTCCGGCATGATTTCCGCCTTCCAGAGCCATTCCTGACTATCGTCCAGGCTAATTTTTTTTTATAAAAGTAAAATGTTACGTGGGTTAGATTCTGAAAGTGAATTATTCTACCAACTCGATCATCTTTATTGACTATATTGAATTCAGTTTTATTATATTTTTTATATTATTCCAAATCCAAACCCAAAACTAAAGAAAATCACTTCTCTTTCAAAATTAACTTTAAGTACTAATGCATAACTTAAGCTTTAAAACAAAGTTTTATTTCACTTCTTCCAGAACAATCTCCGAAAAAAAACTGATTTTGTATTCAACCTAAAGTCGAAATATGTTTTCTCGTAATTATAGCTTGCTATAAATTTTACCCAGCCCCAGATAAGCTTTAAATATCCAAAAGGACTTGTACTAATTAGATACACTAAAAATACTTACATACTACTATAATAGATATATGAAAATTAGATTAATAATGAGCATTATACTCTGTCTGTAGAGTAAGATTTTTAAAACATATTATTGTCTTTCCAACTATACAAAGATCACAAAAAACTACAATACGAGTACAATAAAATTATTGAAAACAAGTAAAATATAATAAATTAAGAAAAATCCTCTTTATAGCTTTATTATATTATATGTCCCTTATATTTTTTATTCTCTTGAAATATCCTTTTTATTTATATGCAATGCAAAGGACAAAACAATGAAAAAATTCATATGCTTAAAATGAAAATGTTACGATTCAAGTGATGACGTAAAAATTTGCTATTTTCACTTGAAACAAAAAAACCTTTTATTTAAGTTTATTGTGTTTTTTTTTATTTTTCTTTTCTATGTTGCAATTGTCCTCACATCCGCAAGAATACAAGGAAATTTATTTATGACCTATTTTTATAATCATCCAAAAAAAAAAATTGTGAAATAAATTATAAAATTCATTTTTCGTTATGGAGACGTTCGTATGGATTTTCGTTAAATAACGTATACAAAATTTGTTTGCAAAAAATTTAACGAAGCTGCAGCATTTTGAATTTTTAAAGTGATATACAATAATGATTTTAACATGAACTTTGTAAATTTTCAGTTGAGTTTTGAGGTGAATCGAAATATGAGCTTTTTAGAATGTTAGTTGTCAAGTTGTTTTTTTTATATTGCGTTCAATTCAACATCAACGGTTTAAGTAAGTATGGCTAAATTTATATTACCTGTACCTTTAACCCTTAAATGCATGATTTTTTCTTTTACATTGAAATTGTAATTTTGGTAGATTTCGACTCCCTGAAACCTAAGACGTATTTAAAAAATTAAATTAAACCTTTGGAAGAACTCTGAAGCTAAAAAAAGGCATGATGCAGATATGCTACAGCATGCGTTTAAGGGTTAATACACAAAACTAATTTTACATTGTCATGACAAAACATTTCGATGGTTTTAGAAACATATATCAGTCATCTGTTTAAAATATTCATCCAAACCCTTATTTCACTTCATACACTTTCCTCGACCTAACTACACCCATCCTCTACTTAAAAATTAAAATATCGTGAAGAATTTTTTTTTTATTTCATGTAATTGTGTATCAACTACAATACAATAATTGCAATACTATAAATTGTATACCAGTCTTAGGTATAATACTGTCATATACAATGACCATCAATTTTATTACCACAAAATTTCTACATTGAAACAAAGAAAATAGATAATATAAAATTTTACAAAAAATTCTTTAAGTATCCTTTTGTATTTCTGTCAAAGACAAACACTATCGTCAACTATATATATATATATATATATATATATATATATATATATATATATTATTTATAATTATAACAATTTACCATTGTTTATCTCTTAGCTTACTGACTTGCTGATTTAAAATAAATTATGATGGTAGCTATTTACTAACATTCAACTGTTGCTTAAAATAGGTTCTGTCACAGCGTAAATTATTTCGTCACCACAAGACTGGTGGTGGTGGTTGATGTTGGTTGTGGTTTTAAGTCAATATTAAAGTTGAAATTCATTAGTTATAATAATGATGATGCTATTTTTGTAACAATTATCTTGAATTTTATTTCAATGTAATATAATCAAAGGTAAATGAAAAACAAGTGAAATTTTTTTTTTAATTCTTAGTCAATATTATGAGTATTAATGGTTATTATCTCATCACAGAGTACCTACATTTTATTATTATTATTTAATAAAAATATATTATTTTATTGTTATATTAAGTCGTAATGTAGATAGATTTCAATAATGACAATTTATTCATAAAAGTCATTTCGGTTTTCTTACTTATGAAATTCAGAATTGCAACCAGCATAGTTTTATTCTTATACCACATCTAATTCTCTTTATCGTAGCCATGTCAACACAATCGAATTGTTTAATAAAACCCAAATGATTATCTTCTTTAACATACTTCTTTATATCACTTAAACAATAATTTTTATCATGTGATCAGATGGAGGTTCCAATTTGTATATTGAACCTCGCATCAACAAAGCCCGTACTGCTTTCGGAATACTCTCAAAAATATGGCAGGCAAACAACAAATTTCTGCGAACTAAAATAAAAATCGGTGGAAGTGTAAAAACCTTTCTCTTTTACTCCTGCGAAATTTGAAAAGCTTAAGCAAATATCATCAGGAAAGCTCAAACCTTTATGTTTTATATAAAACTGAAATTTGTCTGCAAAGGAGATATTTAGTTTGGTATGTTTGTTTCATAATTATGATATCTAGCGATTAAGAAAACCCATTTATAACGTGAAGACCTACTTCCACTGTATAGTAAGTATTAGACCTTCACCAATTTGTTATTAATATCCCTTGGGTAGCATCAGAATGTTACTATGCTTAAACCAACTCAACTAACATTGTCAACATTAAGATTTTTAATAAACTATTTGAGTTAATAATTCATTCTACTTTGTATTTCCAATTTGCATTTTTGATTTTCTACCTAATGGTTTTCGCATATAGGGTTCGATGTAAAATATCCTTAATTATAATTCATTATGTATATTTCATCTGCTATTTCTTTCGGTTGTAGTATTTTAATATTAGATTTACTGGTCACTCGCCATAGATGAATATTACATCAGTAGGTCGATTTCGGGCTTAGTATAACTTAATAAGTTAATTTTTAGTGTTGGAAATTGTCGAATATTTTGCTTTTAGTTTTACTATTAATATTATAAAGAATTTGGAAAATTAACAGATAAAGATTTTCAACAGTTACCTACAAGTCAACATTACTAAATTATGGTGTGGTTGGAAAAAATCAACGGGCTAGACACAATCCTTATAACAAATTAACTGATGCAGATGAAATTAATTTTAAAACTCACATCCAATAATTTCCTACTATTGAAAACCATTACTGCAGAAAGAATACAAAAGAAAGTGTACTGACCAGTAGATTGGGCCAGCAGGTCTGGATAAATACAGAAATTTTTTATAAAAATTACAACATAAGATTTTTTAAACCCAAAAAAGATCAGTGTAAGCTTTTTTTGGGTTACAAATCCTTAAGTGTCGAAGAGAAATAAGATCAAAATGATATACATGAAAAACATATTAAAAACAGGAAAATGGCTCAAAGTGAACGGGACAAGGACAAAATAGAAACTCAGGGTAATTTACAAGTTTTGTCGTTCAATTTTGACCTGTAGGCGGTTTTAACTACACTAAAATAACCAGCGGATCAAATATTTTGTCTTAGAAAGCTAGCAATTTATAACTTAACTATTTATAATTTAGTAAATCAAGATGTTGTGTGATACTTATGGAACGAAATTCAAGGCAAAAGAGGACCAAATGAAATTGCGTCTTGCGTTTATAATTATATAACTTCTCATACTTCAATTTCAACTGTAAAAAAGATGTTTGACAGCAAAAAAATTCAATGTTCGCAACAATGTGCTGGACATTAGTGCAATAACATCCAACGTTTTAAATGGAGTTTGATTCAATTCATTCAAAAATAGAACGATAGTCAATATTTACTCCAGTTTATTCACCAAAAGGCAGGTATCAAATCATCAGGCTATCCAGAAATAAACCAACTCCAATTGAAGTTCAAAAATACAGTTTTGGTGATTTTTTAAATTATAAATTGCTGCCATGAAATTATTTATTTAAACACCTCCCCTGGGAAAACGTTTGTTGGCTGGAATATAAAAAATGTACATCCTGTTAAAATTGGTTTCAAAAATAATTACGACAAATAACTTTTTACAGCTGATGTTACTAGCTCTAAAAATGCTAAATATACAAAAGGCTTACGAAAAAGAACTTCCGATATCTTCTGGGGAATATAATGATTTACAGGAAATGTGTGTCGACTTAACTGTACCAAAAGTGTATCATGAACTCTATGTCCGCATCAACTATCAGAGATTGGCTTCCCAAAACAAGCTTCCCCAACCCGAGACGAAGAATCAGATTACGATACCAATGATAATTTTAAACTAGATTTTTCTTGTTGTTTTTTGACTGAAGAAGATTTTTAAATTAGTTGTTAATATTTTTTGTTTTTTTTTTATAATAAAATATTTTAGATATTGAATAGGTAGCTACTTTAACCCGAATTAGCCCTGTGTTGTCATATGGCAACAACTAACATTTGGGTATTTTTGCTTTATTAAAATAAGAACCGTTATTTTAATAAAAGTAGTAATTTTTTTTACCTATTTATATGTACTTACTCATATTAGGCTTTGAAATTAAAATGACATAAATAGAAATGGTACAGTATATAGTTTTAGTTTAGTGAAAAGAAAATTATGAAAAATGGATGACATGAAAAAGTAAATTGCATTTTTTTTCTAAATATTTAATTGTAATTATTTTTTAAATTTTATTTTTGGGTAATTATTTTAATTAAATGTAGTTATTTGTTAAGTGGGAAACATTTCAGTTCAACAAGTATCTTATACGAGTTTTTTTCATTAGCAACGCTGGTGTAATCTATTATTGGAAACATTTTTTCCGAGTATATTATTGTATGTAATTTATTTTTGAGATTTTATATAAAACAGTAAAAAAAGCATTAGATTATTTAGAATAGATTTCTTCGGACCCACCAAATGAAATTGGAGATTTAAGTCGATAGAATCGATAAGAACATCAGTTTTGGGATTCAAGCATAGAAATGATGGAACATATTTACATTATCTCTTGATGTATCAATATACCGGATTGTGAACTTTGACAAATTAGAGTTCACAATCCGGTAATGTGTCAATTGCAATTTCGTTGTCAAATTTCTATATATAATTTTGCTCATTATGGCACCCAAACACTATCTGCTAGAAATATAAAACGTAAAAGATCCCTCTCAAAAGCTTTATCTTATGATAATACTGGACACTTAATAAAAAAGATCCTTCTCAAAGCTTTATCTTATGTTAATACTGGACTGAATGATAATACTGGCAAATTCTGTGGAGAATAAACGAAGATGTGCTAGCGATTATTGTAAACAGTTGTCAGAAGTATATGTATCAAATGTGATAAAGAACTGTGCATACGTAGTTTTGTATGTTATCAAGCAATAATATTGTGTTCAATTATTTAAATATTTTTTTTAACAATTTTTCATCTATTGCTCATTTATAATTTTACTAACATATTTTATTCCAAAATCTAAAATCCTCCTATGCATAAACCAGCGTTGCCATATGGAAACATGCCTCCTGAACACCAAGGGCGGACTTCTTTTACTCAGGACTAACAATTTTTACTAAATATAAGCTCAGAATTAAAAAAAAAATAATCTGGGCTCATTCGGGTAATAATTTTTAATTTTGAGTTTGAGTAAAATGTTTATTTTTTTTTTTTAATTTTTTAATTTTATCTAATATTTTAAAGTATTTTTTATATTTTAAATAATTAATTTTGAATTAAAGAAAATTTTTATTTTTTTATTTTTTATTTAGCAATTTATTTTTTTCGTACATATACTTGAGACGGTAAGTCTCTATAAGAGTATATAAAGTATAATGTGTAGCAAATTCATAATTCTTAAATTAAATTAAATTAAACCTTAACCTACAAAAATTAACAATAAAGAAAATAAATTTATAAAAGAAAATTTAGAAAGCGAAAGAAAGAAAAAAAAATAAATAAAAAAGAGAAAAAACATGAACAAATTAAAGTTAAAACTATAAAATACGGAGATAAAGTAATAACATAACATAAGTCCAAAAACAAAAAAAAAAGTCTCTCCTCCAAACAAAACTATCTTTCAGACGTCACACCTAACAAACATTATTCTACAAAATTTTTATTCTAATTAATTAATGACTACTCTTTTTTTCCTTAAAATATACCCAACAAAGCTCGAGGAATTTAGAAATAGAGAACTCACACCTGATTACATTCGGCAAAAAATTCCACAACACGACAATCCTTACAAAAAAGGATAGATGTTATAATCTACCAGAATGTCTAGGAATAGTTAAATTCGCACTTCTTAATGATCGTCCAGGGGCTATTTTCTTAAGAAGATATATCGGCGTATTTTTAGATTGGATTTTTTTCATAAAACAGATGTACTTATAGTTTAGATAGTTTTCGAAAGTACAGTCAAGCAATACTTTAGAAACATCTCTGATGCTATCGAATCTACGACGGTTAGTTACAAATTGAGTGGAAGCATTGAAAATAACCTTGAGCCTGGAAAACTCGCCTATACTCATCCCAGCATAAACTATTTCACAATAAGTGCAATGTGGAAGGATTAAAGACATAACTAGTTTCTTTTTTACCCACTCGTTAATATTGTAAGAGAACTTCCAGAGCTTTCGTAACTTACAAAAAACATTTCTATATAAATAAAGTTAATGTGATCATTCCAGGTTAGAGTTTTATTGAATACAACACCCAAGTTTTTAGCTTTACTTACAAATTTTACCACAGAATTATTTAATTTGATATTAGGGAGATTAGTTATATCAATATTACGAACATAAATTAACTTAACGTGGGATTTTGACAGATTTAATCGAAGACCATTATTTAGGGAACAGAAAGCAAAAGCATCAAGAGCATTATTCAATTTAGCAATAGAGCGGTTAATATCAGCTATAGGACCACTGATATAGAGTTGAGCATCGTCCGAATACAATCGGCAATGAGATTAAGACAAACAACGGGGTAAGTCATTAATAAATAGACTAAAAAGTAAGAGACCCAGTATGGATATTTGGGGTACCCCGCTTTCAACAGGTAGTCCACGTAACATTTTATTGTTATAAAAACAAAATTAGTGCTACAAGACTTCTATATGACTCCCGATAAGCACTAAAAGTGTTATAATGATGTTTTTATGGGAATAATGTGATTAATATTGCTATAAGAATATTATTATAGCAACTGCGGGAGTTGTTATAATAGGATTTTCCGTAAGTGATACAGCAATGTTTTAATAAATCTAAAAGTGCGTAATCTTATATTAAGAGTTTAAGTGTTGTTATAAGAATAGAATTGCTGGAATATTGCTGGTGTTATTATTTTACTGTATTCCTATAATGTTACTAATAACCTTACTGTAGCTTTTAAATAAATATTTTGCGACAGCCAATATTTTCTACAAACGAGGTACATTTTTTTTTAATAAACAAAAACTGAAAAGTTTTATTTTGCATTCTTTTAAAAGAATAATTATTTAAATATCAAATTAAATATTATGCATTAATTAACATACATTATTAAATACTAGTTATTAAATATTTTAAAGATGCAATTTAAAAATATGTTTTCTTTTATTTATTTAAAAATTTTTGGAGGGCATTGCATTTTTTCGAATTATTTTTGTAATAAATGTCAATGAAATTTCATTCCCAGCCAAATTTTGCATTTTGGTCACAATAATTATAAATATTAATACAATTATTTTTGACCGAAAAATATTATTTATTAATAACACATTTTTTATATTATTAATTGATATCTATCTCCCTTTCTCAGGAAATAAATATAAACTCCATAACATTATTATTTAAAAATAAAAAATAATATCTTTCTCACTCTCGCATAACATAAATTATTTCAAATGAATATCATTTCAAAATAAAAACATATACACTAATACATGTATACTAATCCTATAACAATATTACAGCACTTGTTCCGGTGCTTTATAGGATTCTCCATTTTAGTGCTATAACGTATTTATAACCTTTCGCAGCAATTGCGGAGCACTCACATTAACACTAATACTGCTATAAGAGTCTTTATAATAGTGTTATAAGAGTGCGCAAGAGTCTTATAGCAATAATTATTGTTACGTGGGAGATTATTAGATTTAACACGATTTAGAAATACAAAATGAATTCTATTATATAATTAACTTTGAGTGAGAGTAGTGACAGAAGATTTAAAATTAAAAGTTGCTCTAAATTTTAAACATAATCAGTTATGATTAACACAATCCGCTTTCTGAAACCTGATTGGAATTCGATAATATTCGTTAATATTCATTTTTTTTTAATATTCTAAATTTATTTGATAGGAAAAGAATTTATTAAATCCACGAAAGTTTATTAATCATAAAAAACAAAATCGTTTTTTGTTTAAAAAAAAATATGCCAAACTCACGAAACAACCAAAACTCTCTGAAATAAAAAATTATTAAAACCCTCATTACTTTTCTTAAAAGTAGACCTAATTTTATGAACAGAATTTATTTAAGCTATATTTATAGCTTATAAAAACATTTGAATTCCGAGTTGAAAAATATTAAAATTTTCAAATTCACATTTATCACAAAATCGCAATTTGGTAGTTTCGTGATTCTGGCATTAACCCGATAACTTAACATCTCAAGTAAAGAGTAATTATTGATACAAGTTACGAGTTATAGATACGAATTTTCTACTTTCAGAAATTATGAAAAAAAAAATTAAATAAATTTTTTGCAATAATAAACAATAATTATTTTACTTTTATTTAACTGAATTCACAATTATTATTCTTTGATTTTCATAAGAACTTCCATTTTTTAAATTAAAATGAAAATTTTTTAAGTTCATTAATATGGAAAAAAATAATACTAAAATTAATTTTTAATTCGATTGAATAATGATAAAACCTTTATCTCTGATTTAAATAAACAAAAAAAAAAACAAAAAAAACACGAAAACTTTAATTTGGGGTGCTTACTAAGAAAAAAAAATTCAGGTAACCTTTAAAAATTGTTTATTTGAACACAAAAACAATAGAAAATTAAAAAACAAATATTTCTAGCAACCGACTTAAAAAGATTATGAAAATTAAAAAAAAAAAAAAAATACAATCTAAAATAAAAATAAAGTGAAAATGTTTTTTTAAATTATTCATTTTTTTCCTTAAGGTGTATTAAAAATTGTTTTTTATTTTTTTTTTTATTTTTGTTAATACTTTTGTGATCAATGCATAAAATATGCTGCAAAAACTTTTTTAATTCTGTTGGCCTTAAGAAAACAAAAACAGTTTTAAACAATAACAGACCTTGGCCGAAAATTATTATTTTTGTTTCGTTATTTTTTATTTTTTAATAATAAAGTCTAGAAAATTAATCCAAACCGACCATTCAAATTTATTTCCTTTAAAGTAGAGCAGTTCCAAAAAAGTATTAAAAAAAACAAAAAAAAAAAAACTATAATTTTCGAAACATTCAAAATGGCTGTAGCATTATTGCAAGTTGTTTTCTTTTTATAAAATTTTAATATACAACAACAAACAATAACAACAACATTTGGTTTTTTGTTCAACAGAACTAACTATACAAAAAAAAAAAAAGTAGAGCATTGCAGAATATCAAAAATTAAGAAAACAAGAAAATAAATAACAACAAAAGACAAAAACATTAAATAAAAGTTAAAAATTGCCGTTATTTCCGTATATCCTTGTTCAGCCCCGTAAATAATTTATAATGCAAAGTTGGTACTACAAACATACTTTTATGCTACAATTTTTTTTATTTTTTTGTACTGTTTTTTCATATTATAGTAGTTGTGTACATTATTATGTACATACGTATCTGTATTTGATTTAAGTGAACCAAAAATTCACATGTTGCTAACCTATACCAGGATATAAGTCCATTGGTTCGTTTTTTTTTTTTATGAGAAACAGTATACACATATGCAATTTGATAACAGGAACCAAAAAATATCAACAAGAATGTATGAAAAAAAAATATGTAGGTATGTCATTGTTTTTAATTTTATTTTGTGAAGTTTGCGAAAACTAGTGAACAAGAAACCGATCTTAAGTAAGTAGAGAGAGGAACACAAACATTGAATACAATTTTTGAATACAAGTCTTTTTATTTAGCAGGTATATTTGTTTTTATTTTTCATAGATGACTTGACAGAAAAACAGAGGAGTCTTAGTATTGGAAAGCCAAAAGCAAAAATTAAAAAATTATGTAATTTGGACGTAGAAGTAAAGGTTGCAGCATATTTAGAGCTTCTGAGAGTTTTTCGTGTACATTTTATATTAAAAAAAAAAAATTGGGTGCAAGTTATCAGTCAAAAGAATCAAAATTTGTAATTCATTAAGGCTTGTAAGATTTATTCTTACAAATTAGTTATTCTCCACTCCTTTTTTTCCAGCCTTCATTAATGTACTTATTGTTTCCGTTTTAAATTTAATTTCAAATAACATTATTTTCAGCTCTTAACTTCCCTTGTACAGATCAAGACTCACATTTTGTTGATAAGATCGAACCCTTAACAAAATTTATTAATACAAAAGAATTATAAAAAAAGCTAAGTTTGAATATTATTGACGAATAATAAATATTCAATAACTATTGAAGAATCGGTTGAGCTTGAATATTTTAAATTAAACATAGAGCAATAATTGTAAATAATCCCGCTCTTACTCCAGATTGTTTTAATCAAAACTAGTCTTAATATTCAGCAACAAAATAAAAGTGACAAAGCGATATCTATATATAAACAAAAATGAGGTATTCTGAAATAAATGTTGTAAAAAGAGACATTTCCAACAATGTATACATATTGGGGTGATTTTTTGGTAAAATCTTGAGATATTTAGTTTTGAAAGATTAATTAATTTTCACTTGTGTTAAAAAATGTTCAACTTTCACTTTTATCGAACTACAATTAAATTAATAATTTTATTGATAATTTAATTTATTTTTTAATATAATTTTTTAGATAAACTAGAGCCATGCTCATGATTTCCAAAATACTCTCTGCTTAGATCAGTAAACGTACCAACTGAAAGAAATGTACCAACAGGTATAATGGCTTATACACAAAAATATTAAAACAACAAGGATATCAAAGGAGAAAATGCTCCATTAAAAACATATTTACTTTTCGAAAGCTGAAACCATCAAGTATCCTAGAAATATAATCATTTGGTCTTATGCGAGTACAACTTTTACTTGAGTAGAACCAGCAAATGTAAAAATATTCCTGAACCAATTATTTTTCACCCGAATGATACCAAATTATTTTCAAAGTAAATGAATCACAATGGATCATACTGGACTAAGTGTGTTCCCGCACTGCCGACAACTACTAATACCTACCAAAATGAATAAAACTGCCTTCATTCAAATTCATTTAAAAAAAATAATTATTTCAAAATGTAATAACATAAAGTATATTATAAACTAAAAAAGACATTAATAATTCAGTTTTCAAAAAATTCTCCGCAACAAGTTTCTACTGGCATATCTGCAATCTAATCATAGTTAAAAAAAAAAATCAATGTTCACAAAATGTTCTCAAATAGTACAGCCATGTTGATCACTTCGTTTTTTTTTTTTGTTTTTTGTTGTTTTCAGTTTTTTGTTTTCCTTTTGTTTTGTCTTTTTTTTCCATTGTTTCGTTTCTGTTATTCAGGATACAAAAAAATATTAGTTTGAGACCTTCGTATTTGAAATATATTTTTACTACATCTATTAGAATAATAAAAAAAAAATATTTATTCCTTCATTGCACCGGAAAAAGTATTTTGAAATTGTACGAATTATAGATACTACCAGAAACTAAGATAAATTCAATCTATGAGGGCTTAAAATTAAGAACACAAAAAAAAATTTATAAATTTAAATCTTAGAATATTAAATCAGTATAGTTTCACTTAATGAAAGTTCAAGTTGAATTTTTTATTCTTGTGTACCTATGGTTATTTAGAGCAGATATGTATATTATGTATTGTAAAATACTATACTGTATAGGCTGTTTCAGCAAATGAATTTTATTTTATTTCTTGCAAATATGGATATCAAAATTAGATAGACTAAATATAGATCATCCATCGAACATACTTTGTTTTTCATGCACCTGTGTTCGGAATGATTATAGTGATTTGAAGATGAGCCGATAGAACTGTAAATTTTTATAAATATTTCGCCAAGTGTATTTTAGTTAGCAATTCAACCTTCATATTCGAACGCTTTCGCAGCTGTTGATGATTCATATTCTCAAAATAATTACTTCGTTGTGAATATATGGCATCGGCATTAGGTAGAAAACACTTTTTAAATGAAGAAGTATCGATTTTCTCGTAAAACAAACTAATGACTTTTCATCGTAGATGAAAGAAATATATATGAAAAAAAGAGAGCTAAACACAGTTATAAAAATCTTGGCTTCTTATTGGTATGTAATTTGGAGTTATAAGCTCAGAATAAAATGTTGTTATATAAAATGATATTAAAATATGTATGAACACATGTGAAAACAAATGTAGTGCAAAAAAAAAAACATTGAAATGCTGTAACAATTCGAAATTAAAGTGTTCGTGAACAAAGAAGAAATTAAGAAATATGCAAATAAAAACTAGCAGCTATTTCAAATTTAAGAGAACTCTTAAATTGTATTTTTTAATATCGATAATAGTTTCCGTCCTCTTAAGTAAACCAAACCCCCTTAAACTGGTTAATAATTAGCTTAAATGGCAAATTTTAAGTTAGCAAAGAAAGAAATATCATAACGATAAAATTTTCTATGGAAATTATTTTGTTGGTGACAGCAATGCTCCATAATTATCAGCTAATTTTCTACTCACGTGGATTGCCTCCTAATAAATATCTTTCGAAAAAAAACAAAAAATAAGTTTGGTAATTTTCATATAATATATATTTCAAATTGCGTACATTATTTTTAAAAAAAAACATATTTTATAGTGTTGTAAGTTGTTGTAAGTTTGTACAACTTGTAAAAAAATAATTACATACATTTTTAGCTTTTCAAATGTCTAATGAAAATTTGCTGTCGCATACACGTCAATGATATAAAAAATATATTTTGAAAATTACTTCAAATATTCATTAATTTAATATTTTAAATTATATCAATTTATGACGTTTAAAGACCTACTCCCGACATAATAATCTTAGTGCTATATAAAACTCTTTTGCACTCTTATAACACTCTTATAAAACACTATTATAGGTATATAAATTAATGTTAATCTTAGTGATCCGCAATAGTTTCAAAACGTTATAAATAGCACTAAAATGGAAAATCCTATAAGGCTACGGAGCAACTTATATGATATTATTATAGGATTAGTTGTCCCACAAGAGTGTTCCATTGCCATCCATTAGCCATTGCTATGTAGGTTATGCTTTTATAGGTTTATGGTATGCGAGACTGAAACAGATATTGTTTTTTAGGGGATTCTGAGGGAGATGTTGTATCGGCGTAGGACTTAATGACCATATCCGAAGGAAATATATAGTGTTGCGCTTTTTACAAAGTAATGTTATAAGGCGTAACATTTACTTCGGAAGATTGTTATTTCGCAAAAGGCACATTCCTAGTTTTATATAGAAAACATTTTTTTTTAAATAAATAGACCAAATCAAATATTTTTTAAATAACAGACCGTTATTTTTCTAGGATATATAACTGAATATATTATATATATCTACTGTATCAACAGATATAACGGTTTTTATATAAAATCATCAAAACAACAAGGATACTTTCAAATGTTCTTTTCGTCCTTAAAGGATAAGATTCGCCACTAAAGATATATATTTTTGGAAAGCTAGCAATTTCAGCTATCCTTCGGATATTCATTCGAATATTATTAGGTCCTACGCCGATACAATATCTCGCACGCAATTTATATAAGAACACTCCTATAGCAATATTAATCGCGTTATTCAAACAAAAACATTTTTATAACATCTTTAGTGCTGATCGCGAGTCTTACAAGAGTTTTATATAACACTAATTGTGATTTTATAACAATAAAATGTTACGTGGGTCGTATTTACGTTTTTTACTATAGGTCTCAATATATCTTATAAACGTCATAAATTTTGTATAGTCAATATTATACCATAGAATATTACCCAAAGTCATTTTAGTCAACAGCTTTTGATTGAACGTTATTCTTTCATTTTTCAAATGCATTATTTTCCACAGATAGGTTGCAGTAAAATAATAATTATACAAATATATATTTTTTGTAAAACACCCTGTACATCAAACAAAACAAAAATATAAAATTAGACCAATCATCTATAATATAATAGTGTAGTCTAAAAATATTATGTATAAAATATGTATATTGAGTTAAGTATATAGAGTTATATTTTTAGTTGTTTCGAAATAAAATATTTTGAAAGAAGTCCTTGTGAATCTTTGATGAAACCGGATTTTGATTTGGTATGCCTATTTGGACATTTCAATATTAGATGTTGTTGTTAGACATTTTCTATTTTTTTTTAGTTTACTAAATTTCAATTTTGTTTGAATTTGTTTTTTTTTTTTTGTTTATTTCTTTATTATTTGCCTTCACAATTTTCCTTCCTTGAAATAAATATATTATGTACAATACATACCTTCATGAGTCCGGTAGGGTACATAGATTTTTCTAGAAATAAACAAAAGAAACGAGAAAATACAAGTAAATGAATACTTCGTATTTTTGTTATAATAGCTTTTTTTGTTTTATTTTTGTGATATTAAGCAATGCGATTGCCAATTCAGTTAAAATGTTATTTTAAGACTTAAACATGTACTTGATTCTGAAAACAGAAACTTACAAAAATTCTAAATATTTCTATTTACTATTTATATATATTTATATTGATATTTGAAAGCTTTTAAGACTTCAACCATATCTACGTATATATAACACTTTATAATATAATTGTCTTCAATATAGCTACATAGACACAATATATATTTTTATGTAGCATGTCCTTGTATGATATTTTGAGAATGTAACCACAATAATAGTGTATAACGACCAACCAAAACAAAATAAAAATTAAAAAAAAAATACAAAAAATAATAGTAGTAAGCAAACCTTAAAATAATTGATACGAAAGGCACGTTCAAGTGCTCTGAAATAGAACTATCAATGGAAATTGCAAATAAATTTCATCTTTGTATTATTTACTTAATTTTTTGTTCTAATTTTTATTTCTTAGTTTTTATTTTATTAAATTGCTCTATTTGGAAAAGTAACTAAAATTGTTATTTTCATTCAATAATAAATATATTTACAGACATATGATATGTCTAAGAGTTGTTGGACATCTTTAAATAACTTGAAATGAGGTATATGGAAAATTTATTAAACAAGAGATATTTTGTTAAAGCTTTTCATTTTATTGTAAATGGTATAGAAAACTATCTATACTCGAAAATAATTATTTTCAACTTAATTTAGAATTTTTGTTTTTATTTATTTTTTTTTTGTTTTGTTACTCTTTTAATTACTTTATTCACAAGTTGTGTTAAGTATTTATACTTTACATTATTTAACAAAATTATATCACCTTTGAGCAGTTTTAAAGAAAATAGTTTTTCTCAAATATTGTTTTTTTTTTTGCAATTGGACTTATTTCTAATTATACAAAGAACTGCAGAGACCATAATATAAAATCAAATTCGGTAAAATTAAAGTGCTTTCACTGTTATAAAAAAATAAATGAAGCGAAATGCCGAATTTCATTTGCACATGCAACAAAAATAAATTTCCAATTCCAATCAAAAAATTTTAATAGTAGCGAAATGAAAGGAATATTCAGTGTTACAATTATGACGTATTAGACCTATTTTCCAACGTTACATAATGCCCCGAGTCACAATCGTGAAATAAATTTAAGAACTATGTTCCATCACCTGTGGGTCATACCATTACCAGTAATATAAGGTTTTTCACTCATAAACCAAATGTATGTGACCGAACTAAAACTGCACATTTTGTTTCTTTCTTGTCAATATTTTGCTTTACAAAAGAACCATTCATTTTATTTTCCAAAGACACAAACCAGGGAAGTTTTATAATATAGCTAGGTACTTTATTTTTTGTGTAACTTTAATGCTCAATAATTTCATGAAAAAATGGTTCTAATTTGAAAAAGCTTCATATTTTATAGATTTTATGATGTTTTGCTAATTGGTGTTTGTATAATATATCTAGTTTTGCTACTTATATGGGTTTAGAATTTAGATATATTTGGATATGCTTTTTTTTCTTGAAAATTTGTACTTTTAAAAACAAAAATATTATTTCTTGATCGCTAATTTTTTTGAGGTAATTATTTGAAAAAACATTCACATTTAAATTTTTAGCTTCCTGTTACCATTTTCAAAATTCAAAAATAAACGAATTCAACCAAATCATATCTTTCATCATTTCAATCATATTTTTTGACAAATCATAGGAATAGGAAAATTTAGGCGACCTCAAACACTCGCCACAATTTAATTAAAACATGCTTTTTGTGATGAGGAAAAAAGCTTAGACGACAACAAAAGCAAAATTTAAAGAAAAAATCAACATTAATGTCCCAACATATTTAACTGAATTTTCCTTGCGGCAGGGAAATAGATGCATCAAAATAATTAGTAGGTACCTACATTTTTTGGTTTTTTTGTTACTGTTAAAATTTATTATTTAAAACTAAAAAAAAAAACGAATTTAGAAATGAAACAAAAATAAATGTTTTTATTTCAATAAGTTAACGGTCCCAATAACGGTGGGTTATAAAACTAATCAATATAACATTCTTGAAGTTTGTAAACCACCAATATTGAGGAGTATGCTGATCGAGCTCTTAATAAGCGTCTAACATGGAAAAGGACGCGAAAATTGTAAGCGCATTCAATTGGGGCAAAACTTGAGAAGTTTTAAAATCGTTAATGGGTGAGAGATCTGAATTGTTATTGGAAAATAATGTGCTGTTGTAAAAAGCTATACTTAAACTTATATGGCCGTACACGGAAGAATCCGACTCTGAGCCTGTAACTGATGTTAAATATTAAATAAAATGGTGGTCGTTGCTCCGTGTGCAAACCAAAGAACCAAAAATTTAATCCACAGCGATTTGCAGGTAACCACAGTAAACATGGGTACATATCAAAAATATTGCACACAGTACAGAAATAAATTAGAAAGACATAAAAACATAGCAAATATTCTTTTGAGGAACTCACACCTTAACAGATTGAAACGTTTAATTCAATGCAACCAGTAAAATTGACTTTTAACATAAATGAACTTTTAACATAAAAAATTAAAAAGTCAAAGCATTATAAATTTTATGATTATATTTTGCATCACAACTAAAGTGGTCAGACCAACATGTGCGAAGGCTGTAAAGGTTTCATCCGATAGATCTAAGCAGCAGATTTATAAATAGTCAAACCAGAAATCCCCACTAGCTTGACCCAAAAATATAAAATTTCAGAGATGAGCCAATGGGCTCACTCATCACCTGCTAAATAAAAGAAGCCAAAACAAATTAATTAATATCGTCTAAAAGTGACATACATACTTTTATTAGATAAAAATGAGATAGATTGTAAACTAAAAAAAAAAAAAAAAAAAAAACATATTTTGCTCAAATTTTGATGCACAAAAATTAAGCTCCTATTGGTTTTATTCGTGTTTTAAATATCAACTTAAAGACTTCAAATTCTTACAAGAAGTGTAATATGTAATATGAAGAAGAGACAAAATGGAATAATCCGAAAGAAAAACCATGCGAGACTTTTGAAAACAAATTGATACAAAATTCTGTTCTAAGGTGTACTTCTATATTATACTTTGTCTATGTTACAATAGGTATCAGAAACAGGCATCGTCGTGTTATTTCATTAAATAATGAAAAATCGATACTTTCAAGCATTCAAACATAATAATGTTGTTCCTAAAACTATGTATGTCCAGTAATTATTACTCTATCTCTCTGAAAAAGTCTTGTAATTTATTTTCATAATAATTTGTCAAGTACTGTATTTTAAAATATAATAATATAATATGTATATCTATTTTGTTTAGTTTCATTTAATATCATACTCGTAAATATACATTAAAATTACAATCATCAATATAAATGCAAGAACTTGACAACAATTTTTCTTTTTTGCTTTCTTATTATTGTTTTTGTTATTTTATTTACCAAAATGAAGATCTTCATTCTATCTGGAGTTTGAACAAATTTATCAATATAAATGAACAACTACCATCATTAGATGTACATATATACACATATTAATTTCTAAAATATATATATTATATTATAACAAATACTCGTATGTATCTGTGTTGTAGGTATGTCTCGTAATAGTAACAATATTTTATGGGAATATTGGACGATATTAGCAATTTTTCACAATGAAGAGGAAAATATGAAATTTGTCCTTACTATTTTTATTTGATTCTATTTTATTTGCTTTTATTCAACATAATTTTTTTTATCACATATATTTTATTTTGTTAGGTAAATAGAATGTGTTACAGTTAAAAGCAGTATTGTGTATAAGTATAACTATTTTCCAATAGTAAGAAATAGTTCCAGCTGTTGATAATATGCTTGAAAAAAAATCAAGGACAAATTATGTTATGGTATTAGAAATTTAGAGAATTAGTTTAATATTTATGTTTGTTTGTTAATTTTATACATACATCAAATGGAATTCAAATATAACGATTTTTGTGACATGACCATGTTTTATGACAATCAAGTGATATTTGAAGCCATTAAAACCTGCGCTCTTTTTATTAAAGCTTAAAGAATTAGTCACAAGTTTAAACTACAAGTCAGTAATTAATTATCATTAACATATATTAGACTCTCTACTTTAATTGATATATTTAATTTATACCATAACTCCATTAGAAATACCATCATTTCCGGTTACCATCATTTCAGGTTCATTCGTTTTATTAACTTTAGAGTTTTAATACCAATTTGATTGCTATCAGAAATAAGTACGCAGGTTACTTCTGAACAGATATTGAGCACTAACATGTGTCTTTTTGATGCCACAACTTGAGTGACATCAATAGTACAGTACAGATATTATGTGAGAAAAATTTAGTCAGCAATAGAAGAGTTAGAATTCAGATATTCAGAATGGAGAAGACTAAAAACAAACAGAAAGATTAGAGAAAAAATATAAACTCCAAATTTAGGAGGAAAACGTAAAAAAAAAATATTTCAAAGTTTTTCTCATTAAATAAGTAGCCACGAAACAATCTGTAATTATTAATAATAAAAATTTGTGTACATATGCTTTTTTATCCTATGCTGTAATCGGGAGTTCATGCATCATTGTTTTCTCATAATAATTGATTAGGGTACTGTTGCTAATTCTATTTAATCACATTTGTGCCATATATCGCCAAGTAAAAGAACACAATTTTCTCTCACAGAATTTTGAACCAATGCTTTGCATAATTTTAGATTTCATTTGTTCTACCAACCTACCGATTAAGAGGAGTATATTATTATACATAATAAATATAATATATAATTATAATAAATCAGCATTTAAAGACTTGCGCAAATAAGCACCTTCTAATTTAATTTCTCTTCTTTTTAATGGATTCCAAATATTTAAATAAGCTGTATTTCATAAACAACAATAGAAATGCGTTTTTGGATTAGAAAATTTTCTATTTTATTCGCAAATTATTATTTTTTTTTAAATAAAAGATACAATAAAACATACAAAAACAATGCAACATATTTTTCCGTCGAATATAGTCCCTTAAAACTTATTTAAGAATTTTTTTATCTAACTTTTTTACAGTTTTCAGAAAAATTTCTATTCATATGGTTTTACTAGAATATATTACCCATCATCATACAATTCTTATTAAAATAAAATATATATCTGTGGTTTTACGAAAGATGATAACTGTAATTTTGTCGAATTTTAGTTATGAATGCCATTTTATATAAAATTTTAAGCTCTTTCAAAGAAAAAAAAAAATTAATAATATTAAGTAATTTATGAATTCAAAAGTGAATAACTAACAACTGCAGTTGAAAATATTTCTAACATAAGCAGATAACTTCACTTATGCAGTTATGGAGACAACACTTACCGAAAAGCACAAAACAAAAAAAAAATTATATGTTAAGATATTTCCATGTATCTTGAAAAATTTTACTGCTAACTGAAGTTATCATGTTCTTCAGCAATAACTTTTATGTAGCAAAAATGAATAACTTATTTAAAAATTAAAAAAAAAGGTAAAAATTTTACGAAAATTAAAAAATTATTGAAATGATTTCAAAAATCATATCTTTTTAAAAATTTTCAAAAGATTTTCATTAAAAATATTTTTTAAAAATCAAAAATAACTAGAAAAGTATAGCAAATTCTATACAAAATTTTATTCAATTGCGATTTACAAGAAATGCCAAAAATGCAGTTATCATCTTTCGTTGTAAAACCACAGATATACACATATATATATATAAAATATATCAGTTATTATATACGTACTAGTATAATGCCATTATCTAGATAATCTAGTTAACTTTAAGGGCAGTTTTAAAAATTATACATCGCTATATTGTAGGAAGCTGTTGTTATGTATAAATCAAAAAAGTTTCAGTCCTACTTCAAACATTTTTAATAGAAGTAAATACAATAATAAAACTAAATTTAGAACTTTGCTAATGCAGTTTTATTTATTGAGATTAAGTTACTACAATTTGTTAAATAAGACCTTCAATTGATTTACAGAAGTGTGGTATTGTACTATTATACTATGAAACAAAATGACATCCTTCAATACAAGAGTGATGTTTCCTCATGTCTTATTTATGTATCTCACATATTACTAATTTAATTATTAACACAAAACACCGACAACAATCTAAAAAAAAAAAATATTTATCATCTCTCATCATAATGCATTAATATTGCAGTATAAACATTCTACTTCTATTCTACCTAGAATTTGGTTCTACGTACCAAATTGGATTATTCTCTCAATTTGTATTCTGTCATTCATAATGAACTGTTTTTTTATATAACAATAATGTTGTTGTTAAAAAAGGCTTCAGACAACAAAACAAAATTAGTATACAATATAAAGATATGAAAAAAACGAATTCATATTTTTCTATTTAATGAATATGAATACATATTATTTTATATATTTACTTATTAATTGTAAAAATTCCTAACAAGAATGTAAAATAAAAATATAAACAAAACAATTTAACATCAAACCAAAAAAAAATCAGTTGAATGGGTATGGGCTACCTACGATTTTTAATCATCTTTATATAATAGACCGATGATTTGTATTAGAAATTCATCATTTAAGCAGGTTTCTTGCTTCCACTTTTACTAAACTTCTATGAGTACTATATATGGATTTCAAAATAACGACTAGTTAGTAAAATTTAATGGTGCGTTTCACAATCAAAAAGCAGTGTAAAAAAAATGTTAAATTTGTCTTTAACTTGAACTTTGAGTTAACCCACAGGGGCCCCTAGTATATGTATATAATTATACGTAAATAACTTTCAGAAGAATAAGATATCTACTTAAAACTATTTTGCTAATATAATAATTTTTTTTTATGTCATTATTTTTAACAATTGGATACCCTATAGCAGTAAAATAATTTATTTAAAATGTCAACTACAAAAACATCCCTTCCCAATCGGTTTTCTCACGTTAAAAATTAGAGTTACAAATACATTATAAAATATGGAACAGGCTTTAACTGTAACAAATACTATATGTACCTTTATAATAAATTATTATATAAAAATATTTATTATATAAATGTATTATATAGGGACCTACAAAATAATCTAAAATACATAAATAATTTCCAAAAAATATCAATCAAAAAATATTAGTTCTGACCTATTATTTTAATCATATGTTTGTGGTCAGCATTGAATTTTATTTTTTTATTTTTTTATTTTTATTTTCTACTTGCCATGAAATCACAAAATGGATGATAGTAGTGTCAGCAAAAATATTGCGAAAAATAAAATTTATTTCCTGTAAATTCAACAAAAATAATACTTATGGTATTGAATGAAAGAGGTTATTCTATCTATCTATTATTCTACTCCATTTCATTTTATTCTATATTATATTATTACATTATTTTATATTTCACATCTCAAACTCTTTCTTTATTCTGTTTTTTATACCCCTTTACCCAATTTATCTCTATTATTTTCAGTGATCTGTTATGCATTTAATAAATTTTTGAAAATAAATTATTTTAAAAGATTATATAATATAATGTATATTATGTTTAAGAGTCATATGTGTATATGTAATTTATATTATTTTGTATATAACATATATATGTGTATATTATAAAAGGACATTTTAAAACAAAAAAAAAAAAAATACAAAATATATAAAAAAAAAATTAAAATATGTAATCACATTTATATGTCGTGATCCCTGCAATTTTTCATTTAGAGTTTATAAATTACATACGAATAAAAATGTTGTCTAGATAAACATTCATAATATGCACATACATGCACAATATTTTGTTTGTGCTATGATATAGAAATAATGTTACTATTATTATTATTATTTTCTCTTCTCAATTCAGAATATTTACGGAAATACCAATTTTTCGTTTTTCCAATTTCATTTAATTTTTTCAGTCCTTTTTTTGTTTTTTATTCCTTTTATTTTATTTTTTTTTTTGTTTTCTCTTCTATATTTTCTTTCCTGCTTTTATTTGTTTTTATTGCGATCCAATAAAACACGAACTGAACATAATCTAAATTAATTTGGAACCCATAAAGTTGGAATTTGAGAATTTTTATTTCTAATATGTGGTCAATAGTATAAATGGATTTTCTTTTGAATGTAGAACAACAACAACAACAACAACCACAAACCAAAATGAAAAGGAAGAAAAAAAGTAAAAACAAAAATACTTAACATAGTATACGTTGTCCAAAATTTTGCAAGGATGTGATATGCATGTCTAATACTATGAATATTATATGTATATGTACACAAGCAAACCGATGATGACATGATGATGGTTTAAAAGTATTTTATGCTTAAATTTGTTACATTTATAATGGAATTTTTATTTACAGGATACCAATAACATTTATGGTTTCTAATAGTTTTAATAAAATAAAAATTGTTTCAAGGACTCTTTGTTGTTTTTTTTTTTTTTTGAAAACCTTATTTCTTAGAAAAACTTCAAATGTCTGTTTATTACAGTTTTAACAAAGGTATATTTTAATATGAAATTTAGCCTTTGAAAAGTTCAAATTTAAAAATTTTAGAATGTGAAAAAAATATAGAAGAAGAGGCACATGTATTGCTCTGCTCGTAGGTAAGATTTTTAGATACAATTCGTGAATACCGTTATGATTTTCGGCACTCAATTTGAGCAAAACTCAAGTGCATTTTTATCAAAACTGTTGTGCACAATTCTTAATGCAATTTATATTATATTTATAGACATTCTAATAAAAAAAAGAAAACAAAAAATCAAAGATAAACAAAATTGGGAAAAAAATTAAATCCGTTATTTCATGCCTCAACCTGACCATAATACAGAAATCAGATGGACTTTTTTATTTTCATTTTTGTAATATGCAGTATATAGAATTATTAGAACGGTCATTATATAGAAATGTATTAGAATGATAATATAAAAAGATAGTCAATACAGAAAATAGGAAACAACTTTAATGGTATATAGTCATATGCCATCGCCCTTGAAAGAGTTGAAGAAATTTTACTTTACTACACATAGTTCCATTTTATTTAGTGATTAACATAATATATATACTTTCAATTAATTTTAAAAACTATTTGTTATCTAAAAGGACTATAATTATAACCATTCCAACAATTCTATAAAGATAAAAAAAAAATCGGTATTTGAATCATCAACTTTGATTGATGACAGGTATACTATTACGTTCGACACTGGCTTAAGAGGCTACAATTATTTTAATCACAACTCATTAATTGTAGAATTGAACTTATTAAAATCAGTCAGAGTAGGCATTTTTCTTTAATTTATTCGTGGTGTACAAATAGTTCTTCGGAAAGGATTCTGCACTTATTTATTTATACATGTAGTAAAATAATTATGTTTAATAGTCATAAAACAACAAACACGTAGATGTGAATATGCCGACGAGGCACTGTATACTCTTTCTCATACAATGAATGCGTACAAAGCTTAACTTTTATCTGACTGTCTCTTCTTTCCCTGTTAATGTAAAAATTTAGATTTTTAATTTTAGAAATTCGCTATTTTCTTATGTTTATACAATACAATAAGCGTTATTCGCTGCGCTTTCATTAACGATATTCACGAATTGTATTTATTATTATTCTTATTATTATTAATATTACTTTATTATGCCTTAATTTCATTTTATAATTTTCCTTATCTCTAATTTTAATAATTAAGACCTTATACTAATGTAGTTACACCTATGACTTTTAATTTACTTAGACTAACCTGAACTTTTCTATTAATAATATATATATATTTTAAGGACACACCTTTTTGATCAATTTATTTTTATCCTAAAACTTAAAGACTAACTTAATTATAAAAGGCGGATAGATATATAGTGGATTTACTGAATTTAGAAAGCTCTCTAGAAAGACAGTCGATATCTTTGCTATTTGATCGGAAACAGTTTTGCTATTTGCTATGCTATGCAATCTGTTGGTGGAAAAATAAAAAAGTTTAGCTAATTGTATTTAAAAACCTTACCTATGAGCAGGACAATACAAGTGCTTTTTCTCCTCTATTTATTTCACATTCTAAAATTTTTAAAAGTTATAATAATTTGAATACGGTGGTATAAATTTAGTACCACAGCAAATATTCGCTAAATAAAATGGTATAAATTTTATACCGTCGGGCGTATTATAATATTGACCGTTATTTATTAGATCAAAAGTAAACAGTAAGTAAATTATTTTTTCACAATAAAAGTGAAATTATAGTGATAATTTTTCGAATGATTAGACCATAATGAATAAAAAATAGTAGTCGAAGAAGGAAATGTTGAAATGTCTGTAGGTGGATGATGAAAGATTGCATCTGATACTGAATCTATTTGTTCTCTTTACAATTAAAACAGATAAGCTTTAAATATAAATAAAATGAAACTATTCTATTTCAGAAGGCTTAGTTCCTGACAATAGTAATAGTTTTCCACATTTAATGAGTAGATAAGCCAGTAATTTGTTAAAATAAATACTCGAATTATTAAGCACGAAAAGGTGATTCTACCCAAGCTACTGTCAAGATCATAAAAAAAAAAAGCTACTAAACTGTTTTCAGAACATTTTGATCCTGAAAAACTATAACTTGTTATTGAAGAATTGATGATTAAATTCAAAGTTCACTCAAACCATATATGCCTAATAAAAAGGTACTATAAAATTTGGATGCTGTGTAATAAAAATAACTATAAATATATAACTATTATACCGGGTGTTCTAGAGCATGTGTATCAGCTTTTTAAAAGGGGAAGGAGCCACTAATTCAAAATTTAAAATAAAAAATGATTAACTAAATCGAGAGTGCTCTATTGATAGGTGATATTTTCAACTTCCGGGAAGGACCGCAAATTGGTTTTTTAAGACCAAAAATCGAAATTGGCCAAAATCTATTATTTATAATATTTCCATTAAAACACTTTTTATTTTCATATCTGAATAATGAGATACTCTGGGTACCGAAGTACAGTTATTTTCATGCCTTCGTAATTAAATTTAATTTGAGTACCAAACTATTTGCATTTTCATCTCTGAATAATGCAATATTTTTTGTATTTTTTCTTTCATACATTTTTTCAAACTTTGTTAGCAAGTTAAGAAGTAATTAAATAAATTAAAGACTTTTACAAAAAAGTATAAATTATAGATAAAATATTAAGATATTAGTAGAAGTAGGAACTAAGGCTAATGCCAAGATCATCACATATTACAACCAAATGAAGGGAGAGGGTTGATAATGTGGACAAATTATTGGGTTCAGTGTTGTGCCGCGTAAACTACGTTATGTAGATTACGTTATTTTCTACACGTCGACAATACTTTGTAGACAATATAATTATGTCTACTTCCTTGCGTAGACAATGTTTACAAGTAAATAATAATGAATTACAATTAAGTTAAATGAAAATACTGGTTTTTTTACAAAAAAAAAAAAAAAGTAAAATTATATTATTATATAAGTTATAGTTTCCTGCATATATCTGTCGATTCGACGGAATGCTCCAATACATATACCAATTGCTTTGATCTGTTTTTTTTAACATAAAATAAATTAATTTCGCTACCCAAAGTGCATTAAATATTAAAAATAAATAAAAGTAAACAAAGAAGATCAAATAAATATTGTGGGACCAGTAGGATCCACAATCACATAAATTTGAAATGAAAACTCTAATCAAGTAAAGAAAAAGGTAGAATTTATTTTGCTTCCGTCATTTATGGCGGGTTACAAGTCTAGTTTTATATATTTACTATAAAATGTGTAACATAAATTTAATCCGAGTCATGCAGATCCTTTGTTTTTTGAAACACTCCCACGATTGACAAATATTAATTAATTCACATAATTGGTACAAAAAGCTTTATGTTTTCTTTAATATTATGTTCTACGAATTTATCATAAAATTTTCTATATATTGTTTCTATATATTGATTCGAACATTCTAAGATCACATTGTTTAATCCCAATTCTACCTTAATCAACCAAAAAGTTTTCAAAATCAATTTGTTTAAGTTCTTTTAAAATGGATGTCGCTTGATCCATTAATTTTTACTTAAAACATTGCTAGTAGATTGCCAGCGTAGCCTTCTACAGTTTCTATACCACATTCAGATCCTTCGCAATATCAACAGACTTCACAACAATTTCAGATCATTTCACAGCTGTTTCATAATCTCCTGTTAAGCATGTAAAAAAGAAGCTCGATCTCTGATACCAGTGTATATGCAACATTGAAACAATCGTTTTGTCATTGATGGAACAATTTTTTCACCCATCAATAAATAAAACTGATTCTAAGATTTTGCCCCACTGATCACCGCAGAAGGTTCTTAAAAGATTTGGCAATTGAGCTGTGCAAATGAAATATCCAAGCTCGTGTATTAAATCCCATTGTCGCAGCCGAACCATTTATACTTTCAGGAATGCAAGATGTTCTTGGAAGACAAATTCAGCCTTTAATAACAAGCAACCAACAAAAAAGAGATTATACTGGTAGACTCAAAGTTGTTGGCAGTTGCTACTCATGCAGAAAACTGAGCCACAAGCAAAGAAAAACTAGAAAACACAGCGAAGACTTCGTGGTGAATATAGTACAACATTAGCAAAATGTAATAGTTGTTTTGAAGTCATTGGAAGTAATACTTTTTTGTAATTTTAAAATTTTTGTTAAATATCTTATATAATTACCATATTTATACTTTGAAATAAATTTTATACGTAAATAAAATAAAAATTAAATAAAAATAAAAGTAAAATTGAAAAATTAAATACTATCAAAATAAATTTAAAAAAAAATGGCAATATTTATTAAATAGAATTCCATGCAAAATGTATAGAGGTACACAGGTACCTCATTACCCTCGTGAAAATCCAAATTCTTTAAAATTAGTAAATTTACACTTTTTAGGAGTTGTCAGGGAGTTGGAGTTAGTTAACCCTTCCAGAACCTTTTTTTTTTGTGGTTTGAAAATTCAAAACGTGCCTGGGTACTTCGTCACTGACATAAGTATTAAAACTATTTAAAATAATAAATAATCAAAATGAAAAACATATTAGTAGTACGACAAGGCTCTTTGTAAGGCAACTTGGGTATTACAAAAAAACAAAAATACAACCAGATCGATGCCCTTTTGATGGATGATAAATATATTTTGTTAGTTTAAATATTGTTTACATTATAATTAATTCTAATTATAATTTTAAAATTCTAACTTTAAAAATATTTAACCCTACACTGCTTGATTTTTTATATCTTGTTGGAAAAATAGTTTTTAGGTGCAAATACAGTTTATAAATATGAAAAAATACTAGAAAATATATATAAATTTATAATAAGGTGTTTTTTTAGACAAATTTAGTTGTAGCATATCTGATACATAATGTGTAAAAGCGTTAGAAATGCCTTATGATTATAAAAACAAATTTTGGTTTTTTTTTTATTTAAAACTAAATTAAATTAAATCAAAAACAAAAAAATAAAGTTAATATTATAAAATAATATTGCATTTTAGTAATTTCAATATGAAAAATATAATAATTATCAGTTTTTTTTTTTTACTTTGTGTGAAATTTTATAAAGCAGTTCTTATTTTTGTCCAAACAAAAATGCAACCCACATTTAGAGCATTTTATATATGAAAATGATTTACATTCTGGAAGTTTACATCTTTGTCTTATAGACTCATACGCTGGCCAGTGGTTAGTCAAATCAAGTCGAACATTTTTTGGTGGTATATAAGCTGTTGTTAAAGATCTATTCTTTTTTTTCTATAATTTGCACTTCTACCTGATTTGAAGGTTTTCCCCTTTTATTTGTAGATGAAATGCCTTGGTAGATAAACAGTAAGCTATTTCAACCCGAAACTCAGCTAAAGCAGGTGGTTTTTCATTTCATTCTATAGTAATTTTTCTATATACTAGCCAAATATTAATTATTGTAACATCTAAAAGATGATAAAATAATCTATGGTACCATTTTTTTGTCCTCATTTGAATTTTTTACCGTTCAACTAAACTATCTAACAGGGCAACGCCTCCCATATCCTTATTATTTTTTTTTGACTAAATTTGGACATTGAACAGAAATACATTTCTTATTTTTTTTATCAAAGCGTTGAACGCCAGTGAAAGGAATTTGCCCCGTAAAAGTTGATAATAAAGTTAGAGTTTTGTTATCTTTCCAGCTAACAAGAGCTACTTGAACACCCTCAAAATCAAAGACATACTCATGTGAGCTTCCACGATTTTCTCTGTTCAGTGCTTGTTCACTTGGGAGTTTGCAGTTAGGAATTCTGATTCTTCTTACTGTTCCAAGTGACAGTATTTTTTGTTTTGCCAAATGAACTTGCAAGGAAACAGAGATGTGAAAGTTGTCAAAGTACGCTCTGTAATTTTCGTAAGGTGGTATAATTCTGCACAAACGCAAAACTATGTTCGCACTAGATCCTAAATCTAGTTCATCAGCCTTACGAAATTTTGGATCATTCTCAGAGCCAGTATATATAAAAAATGAATAAGGTGTAGATAAATTTAAAATTTCTGGAGGATATGTAATTGTTCCTCAAAATTGTTGAGCGTTGCTATCTCATATTAATTTTTTTTTCTCCAAAACATTTTCGCATATTGTTCTTTTCAGTCTTTTGCTTCCTTTTTTGGATTTCTTTCAGTATTTTGTAAATTTTGGTTATTCTCATTTTCAACTTCCCCAACTTCTTCTAAGATTGTATGTACCATCTTCAACCATTTACCAGAAGCCATTATAATGATTAATTAATGTAATAATAATGTTTTACTATAATTATTAAATTTTAGAACTTTTCATAAAAGACACTAAAACATCAAAACACTACCCATAAGATAAAATACCTATAACAAAAAAGAAATAAGTTTTTTATTTATTTTGTGAGTACCAAAAACATTATGTATCATTAATGATACAACCATATTCAACACTTCACCTACGCTTTAAAAAGTTAATCCAATGTATTTTTTTATTTGTAGTTGAAATAATGCTAAATTTGTTCTTACTGACATTACAAAAATTTAAATTTCTACAGCATAAAACTAAAATAGAAACAAGATTCTCTTTTGTGTTTTCTCTTCATTGTAGTTATCTTCTGACAACTGCGATTAAATGCTCATTTTCTGTTTAAAATTTAAATTCTCAGAGAAAATATCTGTTATTAATGTAAAGTATACAGTTGTAGCTAATCATCTACGTATCGCATTAAGGAATATTTATTATATGCTTCAATTATTAAGGGTTTTTTAGATGTTGTATCAGATATGATACATCAAGCGGTGTAGGGTTAATATAATTTAAAAGTACTTAAAACAAATTTTAATCTTTAAAACAACAATCACTCAATTTTGGTTTAAATTTTATTTTTCTGAAAAAAAAACTATTTAAAACACCTTAACAAATCGCTATTTTTAGTTATTTAATTACGCCAAAGTACAAAGTTAACTAAATTTAATTGCAAACTGCATGAATACACAGTGATAGATTTTTCATTAGGGAGAGAAAATTAATACTATTGAATTTATAATAAAAAATTAAAAAAGTCAAACCAATTGATTAGTATGTATATAATAGTACATACGTACGTTGGGAAATATTGCGCGAATTACGCGAAATCAGCAACAATTTAATATTTTGTTCTTATTTTTTTTAATGGTGAATAATTGCAGCGGTTTTTTGGCGCGTTATCTAAACGCAAAAATTCTTTTATTTCAAAATGATATAGAAAATAATTTGGAAAAAAATGTTTCTGTTTTTACTAGCTATACTCGTACATTATTCAGATATAGAATTTCTAAAAATGTTAAAAATATCTACTTAAGTTGAGGAAAATTTTATTTAGTTTTTTTTTTTGTTTTTAAACGGACGTGCTGTAAATAATTGAACGTTATTAAAATATTTAAAAATTAGAACAAAAAATACAGTGAATATATGTAGTTATGTTGTAGGTAGATGTAAATTTAAAATTGATTTAAAAAATATTCTATATTATAGTAATTTTGGATATTATCTATATAGATTAAAATTTGGTAAATTCAGGATTATGAAAATCAGATTTGAGTTATTGCATTTTTAAAATGCAAAATTTTGTATCTGATACAACACGAAAACGTTTTCCTAAGTTATATTATTGAGCAAAGAATATAATAGTGCGTGCACCGTATCCATTGAACACAAATTAAAGAAAAAAAAAGTAAATTTTGCAAAAGGATTATATCTAAATTGAACTATTTAGATATAATTCAAAAGTATATATAAAAAAATATATATAGAAATGAGTGCGAAGCAATTAATCGATATATAGTTTGGCAAATTGGAAAATTAATTCTAATGGGCGAGATGATGCTCATATATAATATAAACGCATACTATAAATACACCTTTTTTAAATTATTATAGGACAGTATAAGTATCAGTATTCGTGATACAATTTTCATGATTGTAATCGTTTGGAAAATATAATTGGTAATAGTTTGTTGCTTACGTTAGCTTTATACAACTCGCACACCTTTGAAGGGTGGACCTCAAAATGTATTCCAGTATTTAGACAAAATACAAAAGTATGTCATCATACAATAATAATAATAATATTTCTTATCTATTCTTCACTTCATTTCATTGCATAAGTCATTACAAATATATATTAACCCATTCCCGCCGGCTACCCTTTCCCGTTGTCTAAAACGAATAATATTTTAAAGCCAGAGTACTATTTAATAGCTACATTTGGCTACATAAGCCAAAAGTCAAGTTTGGTTCTTCTAACCCTTGAAGGTTCCGATCTATGAACCGTCCTATAAATAGGCCAACCTGCAAATATGGGTGCATAATTTTAAAACAAAAAGTTTAAGCAAATAAAAATATTATTTTGGTTTATTATATTTTAGAGTTCGAATGACAAAAAGAAATACATTGAAACACACTAACTAAATATTATAAATTAAATACATATAAAGAAAAATAAAACTATTTAAATTTTAGAAACTTTTTTAATTACTAAACATTATATTCCCAAAATGGAATAAAAACAATTAAAAATAAATAAGAAATTCAATTATATGATAAAAATTTAGTATACTTTGTAAAACATAAACGACTAATGCATAAGGTCATTGTGCAAGTGATGGATTAAGAACGCGATTTGTTATTTGGGGGTCTACTGTTGAGGAAGGATTTATTTATTTTCTTTTAAAAAATTCTTGCTTTTTGAAGATATTTACAAAATATAGAGCAGTGATAGCTGTGATGTGTTGAGATGATTCGTCTGATGATACAAAGTATAAATTCCAAACGTTTACAACTGCTAAACCAATTAGGAAAATAAAAATCGCCCACAACAATCCTTACCTTTTGGCATGATTCTGTACTTATTGCTATTTTGATCAATTCTATCGCCACTCATATCAGCGTTAAAATTTTCAAAATTCTATTCCAACGTTTTTCTGAATGTATAGGATTTATAAAGTACACATTAGTTAGCATTGCAGAAACACTATTATTCACACGTTTAACAAACTTTTAAATATGCCAATTATAGACACAATCACAAATATCTTTATCTTGAGTTAACAACAAAAACGAATTATCATTAATATCTTCCACTTCATCATTTTCGTCCCAAATTTTCACTTCTATTGCACTTCGAATATCTCTTGGCAATTCGTTTTCAAAGAGATTTTGATCATAACATTTTTCACAATTCGTCAATTTATCTAATTCTGGTGGGAAAATGTTTACGTTTATGACATTATGATCTTCAAAATTATTTTGAACTCCCAATAAAGCTTCAATAGCTACTACCTGAAGACCCTTGAACTCACTTTTACCATGCAAATACTTTAACTTGTGTCATAATTACGCTTTACATGTTCCAAAAATAAAACTACAATGAAATAAAAATTCTTATATACTTATGCCGGTTAGACTACATATAGGACACCAATTTTTGAATAAAAAATTAATTAATATTTTCAACTAAAATCCAATATTTAATAGTTGTCAAAGCTTCTTTAATGCTTAGACAAATAAATTTTGGTAGTTTGAACACAATTAAATATTTTTTAGTATTTATTTTTTAACATTTTATACATTCACCTCTACTATTTTTAACTTTTTGAAAAAAATACATTTTTAATTGAGTTTAAATGTTATTTATAAACTGAAAAAATGGTCTTGCTATATTGAAAAATGTTACTTTATTTTAACTTCAAAATAAGGTATTTTTGACCGAGCTAAGTTAATTTTAAAGGAAGTTATACGTATTTGGATGACATATTGCTTACTGTCCTATATATAGGCCAACCGGCGGGAATGGGTTAATATGTATATAACATAATAAAATATATATTGATACAAGATCGAAAATCTTAAATCTACACTATTTTGTATGTTATGTCATTTTTGTATACGGTATTCATAGTATGTACATAATTTGTAACAATTAATTTAATTTAACATAATGTAAAATAAAAGATTTGATTTGTTGAATAATAATATAACGTTAGGTATATAATAATTTCGTTAGAGGACAAGTATTGGTAAAAGCTAACTCTTACAGCATAAATAAAATACAGCTATTGCTAAAGAAGTGGAGAATCAAAGTGAATGGAGCAAAATCAACCTGAGGGGAAAAGCTTTGTTCCATAAAAAGAAACCTTAAAGTAACTGGGCATAAATTTGGATAGAAGACTGGAAAATTCATACCCAAAGCAAAAGTAAACAACTAGGACTTAAATTAAATGAAATGTATTGGATGATTAGACGGAAAATATAAAGCTATTTTAGCGGTTCCAACCAAAATTATAACGATTAATAAGTGGCGCACCGTAATTCGTCCATTAATAGCTTCAGTTACTTATCCATACAGACTAGCAAAGAACTTAGCTGCAAGTGTTGAGAGTCCATTTAAACGCCGCAGGTTTCTGCAGCTACCCAATAGACTGTTGGAGAACGAGTTTACGACATAGTAAAATGTGAACAACATGGATGGATAACCACTGGGTTGTCATCTGTTAGCCAATATATTAATAAAAATAATCTCAATTAATTTTAATTTGTTTGATTTAAACAAAAATAAATAAATAAATAGCAAAAATAGTTCGCAAGTAGTATACACCTAGTAATTTACAAGATAAAAGTAAATTAGCTATAAAATGGAATAAAATAAATTATAAATAATGGTAATTTATTAACTGAAGTAGCTCGTATTTATTTCCTAACATAATATGCCCTGCCCGAAGTAGGAGGTTGTTTTGTTTCTTTAGCCTTAGAAGTTTTTTGTTTCTTTAGCCTCTGTGTTTGCTCTACGTAGAAATTCTTCGTTTGTAATGTGATCTGTCAACGATATCTTTAGCATTTTTCGGTAGATCCACATTTCGAAGGCTTCAAGTTTGTTGAATTCTCTTACTTTTCAGGTTCATTTTTCTGCACCATATAAACAGACAAAACATAGCAATTGGCGAATCGTAAGTGAAGGCTCAAGTTCATTTCAAGACAGCAAAAAACTTTTTTGTGTTACATAAATGCTGTTTTAATTTGGCATCTAATTTCCTTTTCGCAGCTGCAATCCTTGTGTAACCAGCATCCGAGATATTTGTATGTGGAGACTCTTTCAATTGAACGGTTATTTATGTTAATTGTTGTTTCAGTTTAAGGTGTTCTTTTTTTTATTTACGACCATTGATTAATTTAGATTAATTTATTTTGAAGTTGAACGATTCGCTATGATGGTTGATTTTATCGACTGTATGTTGTAAGTCCCTTATATTGTCTGTTATAAAGACTGCATCATCTGCATATCTTATTCATATATGTGCCATTTATACCAACATCTAAATCGTTCACTGCTTCTTGAAAAATCGCTTCAGCATAGACGTTAAACAGTAAAGGAGAGAAAATAAAGTTTTGTCGAAGTCATTTTTGAATATCAATGCCTTGTGTTAGCACACTATTTATTTTTACACGGGGTGTCTGTTGCCAATATAAGTAATTTATACACATTATGATAATCTATCTATGCCAATTCTATTTTATACTTCCATAAATTTTGAATGATTGACTTTATCAAACGCCTTTTTATAATCCAAGAATCCAACATGGAAATCTTAGTCAATCAAAAGTTGAAGAAATATCTTGATAGTAGAGGTATAATTCATGATAGTCAATACGGCTTTCGAGCTCAGCGTTCCACCGGTGATCTCATGACATGCCTCTGCGAAAAGCTTAACACCAGTCTTCATCAATCTGGTGAAGCTGCTGTTGTAGCTCTGGATATATCTAAGGCTTTTGATCGAGTCTGGCATTCTGCTCTTATAGCAAAATGCAATGCTGTAGGCCTCGGTCCAACCTTTTCTAAATGGATTGAAAGCTTTCTCCTAAATCGATCTATCATAGTTTCAGTTGACGGTAGTTTTTCCGACCAACTTCAAATCAATGCTGGTGTTCCACAAGGCTCCGTCCTTTCACCCACCCTATTTCTCATTTTCATTAATGACCTTCTCAAATTAACTTTCAATCCAATCCATAGTTTTGCTGATGACAGCACTCTAGTAGCATCATATGATTTTCTTAAAACAAATAATGCTACAACTTCAGCAGTCAACTCCAAGAGAACAATGATGGCTGGTGCACTCAATCACGACCTAGCCAAAATTGTCGACTGGGGTAGAGCAAACAGAGTCGAGTTTAACACTTCAAAAACTCAAAGCTGTCTTGTTAGTAACAAGCTAACAACATTCGAACCAATTCTCCGACTTCAAAATGAAGTTATTCAGCGACTCAAAGACTTGAACATTCTCGGGATGCGAGTGAATCAAAATATGCACTGGAATGAGCATATTTTCGATATTGCGAAAAGCGCCGCCAAATGTTTGGGCTTTTTAAGTCGCTGCAAAGCTTATTTTTCATCTCCAGACCTCTTAAAAATCTATAAAGCATATATACGACCCAAGCTCGAGTATAACTCACATTTATGGGCAGGTGCACCAAAAGCTGCTTTAAATTTTTTGGACAAAGTTCAAAACCGCGCCATTCGTCTTATAGGTGACATAAATGTGACCTCATCCCTTATACCACTTGGTCATCGTCGTATTGTTGGAGCACTTTCTCTATTTTATAGATATCTACTTGGTGTTGGCACTTGTTCCGATGAACTAAAGTCACTTCTTCCTCCTCTCAAGCAATTCTGTCGCATAACACGAGAGGCATCAAGTGCACACCCTTTCACAGTGGAAATTCCGAGATGGTTTAAGTCCGGCTATGGAAATTCTTTTATAGTAAGAACATCTCGATTGTGGAATCGCGTCCCAATCGAAGCATTCCCAATGAGAGAAGGATTTTTTATTTATGATTTACAGAAATTTAAGACGAATATTAACAACATTGTTCGATCTTTCCCACAAAACTATTCTTCTTCCTTTTTCTTTCCTTTCCTTTAGCTATCCTTTCCTTTTTCAAATGGTCAACGGTACGCAAGTACTAAAAGGTTCAAAACCTAAGTTTTGGCTATAATATAAAAAAAAAAAAAAAAAAAAAACATAAGAAAACATCTTTATGAACATCACTTCAATTTTGTATACTAGTACTTGAATATTAAAAACGGCTTCTCAAGTTCCAGTTCCTTGTTGAATCCAAATTGCAATTTTCTGATTCTACCCATGTGAAGCTCACAAGTTTTGTATATACGATTATGTAACACTTTCAGGAAGATTTTAAGTGCATGGCTGATTAAACATATTAATCGGTGGTCATCGCATTTTTTGGCATTAGCTTTTTCCGGAAGAGTGACAAATGTTGACTTTAGCCAATTTTGTGGGAAATTTCGGGTGTTCTAAATATTGTTGAAAATTTTTTGGAGCACAATAAGGTTTTCATCAATGATCAGTTTAATTATTTCTGAAGGAGTTCCATCTGATCCTACGGCTTTTAATTATTTTTGGCTGACATATCCGCGTTTTTGATTTCATCTTTGCGTTATATGCGTTCCGGATGGTTCTGTAGACGTTTAAATGCGTAGAACTAATAAATAATATCCTAATATAGTTTTTATAAAAACTTGTTTTCCAGCGTTAGAGTAAAATTTTGGTAAAACAGTCGAGTCGAGTACAAAACACTAAAGAAGTCTGCAAGTAGTAGACGAAATACGCGTATCTGTATGATAAGCATATCAGTAAAATTAAAAGAAAAATATTCGACTATTTTCACTTTTATCCTAATATAGTTTTTTTTCATTAATTTCAGTTATTATTAATTGACCGTTTTCATTAAGAAGTATGGAGGTATGTGATTTTTTACAGAACACAAAACATAAAAAAAATTATTTATAGTTATAAAAATTAGTATCCATATTTAATTTTCCTAGTTTCACAATTTTCGCACCATATATTTTGTAACAACACATAAACATACAATATTTTATTTAATTTTAAATTCTAATAGTATTGGTGTTGCTGTTATTTTGGTTTGTTATATTCTTTAAATACAAATAATTTTTTTCAGTACTTATCTACTTACAAAGTAGACGTAGCTGCATTAAATGCAAAATTTTAATTAAAAAAAATGTATGTTATCTGAAAACTTTAAATTGATTCAAAATGCCTTCTAAAATCTGTTATTACCAACCACCCTTGGACATCACAATTATGTTTAACTAACTTAAAAATTGAAATGAAAACATACTACCAATTAAATAATTGTCTATCTCTTTTTAACTTAAGTAATTTCGATTTCTCTGGAAAATTAACAAAATGATTTTGATTCTTCAAACCTCCAAAATGATTTTAATTTTGATTCCTATTTGCTTAACATTTTATTTTAAATTCATATAAAAAAACAATAAAAATAAAAAACAAAAACAAAGAAAAAAAAATAATGTCAAATTATTCGCTTAATGTGTACAACATGAATTGCGTAATTATACAAGAGTAAATTCTTAAATTTTAAATATTTGTTATTGCTATGTTTTTCTTCCTGGTTTTTTTGTTATTGTTTTTTATTTTTGTTTTTTTCTCTTGTTTATTTTTTCTTCTAAAATAAAATTGAAATTTAATGAGGTCGAACAACAGCATAAACACTAAATGAATTTAATTATTAGGTAGTTCAGAGGATTAAAACACCAACATTTTATATTGGTTAGAGTTAGAGTAGATGAGTGTGTGTGAATTGTGGTTGGTGGGTGTTAATAGAGTGAGTAGAATGAGTTAGATTGGAAGTTGTGGTGGTAGAGATAGGGTGTTGATTTTGATAGTAGATACTTGTAGGCAGAGTTTTTTTATTTTTTATTTTTTAAGTACGAATTCTAAATGTAATTCGAAACAAGCATACCTACACATAAAACTCTAAAAAATAAATAAAATCCCTACCAAATGTCTATGGTGAATTCATGTACATAATAATTCTCCTTGTGGAATTCAAAGAAAATTTTGTATTTTAATTTTTTAACGTAGAAAAATAAAAATGAACGAACACGATTTACTTGCTTTTTGTTATTTTTTTTTTTTTTGGTGTTGGTTTAGGTTGCCCTTTTTTATTTTAAACTTCTTAATGGCTATAAATTTTATAGATTAAATTTCTAAGGTTTTTTGTATTTTTGGAAAAATTTAAAGAATTTTAAATCGCGAAGAAAAATAAAAAAATAAATTTTTATTTTTACATTAATATTCTCAGAAAATTGAGTTCTTGTTTTTTTTTTATTTTTAATTTGTTCAATAACTGTTTAAATTTTTGAATGTTTCAGGGTTATTTGAAGATAATCCTGATGAAATTTTAATCGTTCACGTTTTTTGAATATTAGTTTAAGAAAAAAAAATTACATGAAATTTTTATATACAATTCCTTTTAATACATTTTTTGTCTCTTTCTGACTTATATGACTAAATTATAAGTCCAAGGTTTTTGTTTTAATTTTGTTCATGTTATTTGAATGCTATTTTAATAAGTGAAAATTCTAAGAATTTAATTCATGAATTTTACATAAAATATTAAAAATTGCAAAATAAATTTTCTTTTAATAATAAAGTAATATTATTTTTTAAATAGAAACAATTTTTTTAGAAGAGTGGGAGTAAGAGATGAGCCTACTCTACAAATTTGTTTTTTTTTTCTATAAACTGAACGTATCAAATTCGGTTAACTTGTCAATGATAGGTTTTCAGAACAATATTCATGCTATGTAATAATTTACCACCTCCAACATCACACACAGCTTCGGGTCTACTTCTTGCACTATATCCAAGTGAAAGCGTAATAGCCAGTGTTGTAAAAAAAACTAATTCAAATCGTAACCATAACTACAAGCTCAACTCAAATTTTTCACTTTCTAGAATTTGGAAAAAAAAATTTGAGCTTATCAGAGTTCATCTCAATTCACGATCAACTAAAATTTTGACCCAGCTCATTGTTGAGGTAACGTACCGTAAAAGTTGAGCTAACGCAAGTATGAGTTAGTTGAAACTTTGAGCTAGCTCGTAGATGGACCTTACACTATTTAGTTCAATTTTGAGCCATACAAAAAATTGATTTGATCGGGAATTTAGTTGAGCTCGAATAAACTAAAATTTAAAGATTTTTTTTTTTAATTCTTTTGAAAATAAATACTAAAACTTTTTTTTTACACAATTCAAGAAATAAATTTAAGAATTATTTGCACAAGAAATAAATTAATATTTTTTTTTCACAAATAAAAGTTTTTTTTTAATTTGACCCAAGCTTTTAAGTACCTCACATTTGAGTAAAGAATATAGCAGCTACGAGTTCAATCGACGAGCTAGCTCAAAGTTTTTGTTATATTGATTAAGCACGAACTAGCCCGGAACATATCGAATTTGAGCTAATGCCACCGAAAAATTTTGCTAGCTCAAATTTTGAGTTAAAATAATTTATTAAACAAATCATTATGTTCGGTTCATTTACTGTATGTTACAAGTTGCCTAACTAAACTATCAATATTTAAACTGACCTAAACTATCAATATCAAATAGCTGCACAAATAGCAAAACAAAATAAATTTAAGAATTTGCGCAAGAAATAAATTAATATTTTTTGGCAATATCGGTTAAGTTGAAACAGCCACGGGCTTGGATGTAATCTTTAGTGGTTACGTACCGCTGCGTTGGGATAGAACGGGATAGGAAAAATGTTGAGACAAAATATATAATTCAATTATTTCTATAAATCCCAATCGCCAAAGGCTTTGTACAATATTAAATGACAGCTAGGTTAGGTATTAATTTGAATGATAACTACTATACGAATTGCTAAATTATAAAATACCCTAGCTGCTATATTGAGCGATGGGCTTTTTCCTGTATTTTACTTAATCTTCAAATTTATTTTGACACTCTTTTACAATATTAACCATACGCTAAAATATCACATAGTTATTTAAAAAATTTGGTATCCTGCACAAGTTTATTAAAGTCAATTACTGTTTACCACAGTTTTTTTCTTTCACGGGTGCAATGTAAATATTCTCTGAATTTCGGGATCCGGAATTGTTTCAATTGTATTGTAGGAAAATGAACAATAGAGCTAAAACAGTAAAATTAAATTTTTTCATAGCAAAAAATTTTCATCCGTTTTTTTGTTTATTTTTTTTTTGTTTTATAGGGAGTTGTATAGAAAAATTTTAATTTGTTAGTAACGCGGTGTTTTATAATAATTTTTAACAGGGATGGTAAAAAGAAAATAATGTTTTTTGTTTCTTTTTTTTTATATTTTGGAAATTATTAAGCCAGCTCACTTGGTATATTTTTATCGAATATTTTTGGAACATAAATATAATATGTAGGTTTGTTTTATTGTGAATAAAAACAAAAGTATAAGAAAAAGGTCAGTTATTAAATTTTTTTTATAATGTATATGAAGTGATGTTGGTATTAAATTTTTAATGAATTGCAGGTTGGATAAGCAATAAAAGTAACTGTATAATTTTAAGAGCAAAAAATAAACAAACAAAAAATATGGTATCTAAGGAAGGTGTATTAATGGTAGATATTATTATACCTGAAAAGATGATGAAAGTTATTTATATCTAATTGGAATGACTGTATTTTGTCAAGGTGAAATTTTACTGGAATTTCGGGTTTTTTTCTTTTTTTATTTATATTTTGTATATATTTTTTTTGTTTATTTATATGAATTTTTTATTAACGAATTTATTATTCTGTTGCGCTATTCGGTTTTTTCATTTTATTTTTTTTTTATTTTCTACATTTTAAAAAAAAAAATCCTTATAGAATTATGTAAGTTAAATTTAAACTAGACATATTTTCATAAAAGGAAAACCAAAATAACAAATTTGATGAATGTTTGAATGAAAAACCAAAATAAAGAGATAAACTTTATTAAGCAGCAGTTTTTGGGAGTGGATGGAAAATTAGGAAAAAATTTATTTTGAAATAGATTTGATTTCTGATCGTTGTTTAGAAGAAAAATTAAAATAACAAAAACTGATATTTCCAACGATATTGTGGACGTAGAGAATATTTTTATTCTTTGTTCAGAAATAATTAATTTTATCCTATCTAGAGGTTGGCAACAATTTTAACATATTCCATGCTATTTTAAAATAAAACCATTAGAAAATTAAACTATTCTATAAGTATAAATTTGATTTTAGTTAATTTATTTTATTGGATTGGCTACACATAAACATGTGAAATAAAGATATAATTATTCGAAAGATATAATTCGCTCGTTCTTTGAAAGATTCGAGGAAGTTTGATAAAAATCGTAGTTAGGTAATATATTAACGTAAACGTTATGAATATTGTTTTCCATCATATAAATTTATCGTTTGTTTGTTGTTTAAAGTAAATCAATAAACGTCATAATTTATTTAAAATTTGTTTTGAAATAATTCCGATATTTGTACCGTACTTTTTTCAATTTACAGATTTTAATGATAGAACAATATATGGACAGATTATAATGATAGAACAATATAATTCGTCAGTTATAATACATACAAATATCAACAGCCATAAAAAAATACTGACCAGGTTACAAGTTTGTTTCGACAAGCTTGTATAAATATACCCAATCCCCAATTGGTCAAAAACATAATAATAATATTAAATACCTAGTTTAGTAAACTGTATCATATTGTCTTAAAAAAAATAATAATGTAAAAATAAAAATTTTTAAAATATACTTTTATCGAAACCAAACTAGCCCCCTAAAAAGTAGAAAATAAAACTAGTGGTGGATGTTGAGCATCTAGAACTACTATAAGATAAAACACAAAAGTATATAATGAATCTTGCTGGAATATTGTTAATGGAAATTTTTAATATTTGCCGCTTGAAAAGAATCACGAATATTAAAATAACATCACAAAGCGTTTCCAAATTCCCATTAACAATATTCCACAAGATTCATTATATACTTTTGTGTTTTATCTTATAGTAGTTCTAGATGCTCAACATCCACCACTAGTTTTATTTTCTAATTTTTAAGGGGCTAGTTTGGTTTCGATAAAAGTATATTTTAAAAATTTTTATTTCTACATTATTATTTTATTTTATACTTTTTAGTTTTAAGTGAAACCTATAGGTATTATAATTTCAGAAAGAGTATATAAGTGTAAACTCTTCTGTCTATAACACAATTGGTTTTTGAAATATGCCTGAGACGTGCTAAGAATTGTTCGGCAGCAACCCGAACCAGTCCACATTTTCGAAATCGGTACCAGCCGTATTTCTTTATTTATGAAAAAGTATCTAAGTGTAAATTTTTATGCCTGTAATACAATTGGTTTTCGAAATATGCCTTAGACTTGTTAGGAGTTGTTCGGCAGCAACCCGAACCAGTCCAGATTTTTCAGATTTTTTAATCGGTAACAGTCGTATTTCTTTATTTATAAAAAAGTATCTAAGTGTAAATTTTCATGCTTGTAATACAATTGGTTTTCAAATATGCCAGAGACGTGCTAGGATTTGTTCGGCAGCAATCCAAACCTGTCATTTGATAGCTTTGTAAAGTACCGTGTCCGGTTGCTTTTTTCATCGTGAGTAACTATGCAAAGTTTCAGAACTCTATCTTTAAATTTTTTAAACAAAATTATTTTTTTTCTTTTTGCATTTGGTTTGAATATTAACAAAAAAATTCCAACCTACCTACCAAACATATATATATACAAATATACATATATATACATATATATAAACAGACACTGGCAAGTTAATATAAAAGTATATAAAATAGAAAAGCAACAGAATCCCAATACCAGTAAATATTAATTTTGTATTCATTCCGATTTAAATGAATATTTTGGGATGACACTGGATGTCATTTTATTTTGGAAATATCACGTTATAAAAACATTTAATCTAAGCTATAACTCAAATATTGTAGTATATAAACAAAATTGATATTGTATATAAACAAAATTTATAGAATACAATTTTGGAGCTCTGTCAAAAATATCTAAATAAAACCGCATTAAAATGTTTCAAAATAAAGAAATAAAATCTACATATTGTACCAGATGTGTACGAAATCAAACAAGAATTTTCTCTCTCACCACTCCTCTTCACAATCGCCTTAGATAATATACTAGAAAAAGCTTGCCTAATAAAGAGATGAATAACTTGGAAATCTCACACAAGAATTTGAAAGACTCGACTATGCATATGATATCTGTTTTCTCTCGCACAAATTCAGCGACATGCAGAGAACATTATAACACCTGGAAATACTTGCCAAGCATGTCGGACTAGAAATCAACCTGGAGAAAGCCAAAGCTATGAGAATAAACAACACCAGCACACATTCTAAGGTTGAAATAAGAACAAATAAAATTTGTGAACATCTTCTGCTACTTGAGAATTATCATAGCAACTAGTGGCGGGACTCAACAAGATATAGACAGACAGACAGATATAGAACAGATTAAAGAAAGCAAGAGCAGCATTTGGACAATTACAATCGATATATGGAGGAACAGCCAAATACTCAGAACAACTAAACTAAGAATATTCCGGTCTTGTGTAAAATCAACTCTGACATACAGCGACGAAATTTGGTTAACATCAAAAATTATGAAGCAGAAGTTACAAGTCTTCTTTATTAACAGATGTCTAAGGATAATATTCTGGTCAAATACAATAAGTAAAAAGGACCTCTGGATATTAACTGGCGAAGAGCCAATTGTCCATCAACCTAAAACGTAATCAGAAGAAGAAAATGGAGATGGATACACTCAGAAAGCCATCAAACAACGTCGCGCGAATGAGCTTAGAATGGAACCAAAGAACATATGACGGAGGACCATAAAACAAGAAATAAAAAAATAGAACATAACATGGGAACAAGTGAAAATACCAGCTAGCAATCGAGTATGGATTAAACTTCTAATTTCAGCTCGAGATTAATATTTTATATTGAAATAGTTCTCACATTTCGAAAGGGAAAAGAGCCTGTAGTTGGACTGCAGATTAATTTATTATTGTAAATAAATAAATAAATACTTTATTTAAATATCTATTATTTGAGTATATATGAGGTAGGCAAGTAGCAGGACCATTCTAGTTTGCTTCTGAACAACTAGTTAGAACTTAATTGTATCATTTTGATGTCACAACTAGAAAAAACCTATTTGTAGCTAATTGTTGCTTTAAGCGAATAATTAATTTACTGAGTTCACTCTACTACAATAACTCAGTACTATAGTACAGCCATCCTATGGGATTGAGAAAGGTGATCAGATTAGAAATTTTGTTTCTCGCCGTTAATTCCTATATTGTTAGAATAGTGTCAGAAATTTGATTATATTTTCTTTGTTAGTAATCAAATAAAGGAATATACTGCGATATATGAATCGTGTCTAAACCAGTATTTTAATTTGAACTCGAATATTATTAGCTCAGAATCCATAAATTATTACAAGATTAAAAAAACCTGAAATCTTCGAACTTGTGCAATTATAGAAATTCCTATTTATTCTCATTACCTAAAGCTTTCTTTATTTATCAGGTAAACCAGATTCATTCAAGATATCTTCACATTTAAGCTTGTTACAAAACTAGATTTTTAGATTAACATTTCGTTTAAGGAGGAGAAGTTGATGGTATATAAACTATTTCCTACAAAACCACCTTATTTTATTTATTCATTTAATTTCTCAAAAAGAGCTAACGAAGCTCGTATAGAGTGCTTACAATTCGTTTTAAAGTGCTTAGTTAAGTTTATACAAATTCAAGTAATATAAAATAATATATAATGCAAAAAAAATATCAAATTAAAGAAGAAAGAAAAAAAATATTACATGTAATAGAACAAAAGTGATGAATATGTGAATAATTTAATGGACAATAGTAAAACTATGATTAAATGAAAAACAAATTAATTACAAAGTACAAGTTATATTTTACATTATATTTAGAATTAGTTATATGAATATGATTTATTTAATTTTAAGTGGTTATAGAGAAAGAGTAAATATTACATTGAAAGAGAAAGAGTAAATATTATAGTTATGTAGATATACTCTTTAGATTTCGTAAACTATTTGTATTGAATGGAACAGAGAAAAACTTTTGTTCATTAAATTTTAGAACAATAATAGGCTTATAGAAATATAGCCCATAATACGATATTATTATTTTTACATTGTTAAGTATCTTATTAATATAATAATTTTTTTTTTTAAATTTTTAATTTTTTAAAATTTCAATTTACATAAACAAATTTTTTTTTAAATAAAATATAATTGTTTTTTGATTTTGCAAAAAGTTTTTAAATCTAAATTTTGCCGCCTGTCTTACTGTGCCACCTGTGCATATGGAAGCGCCTGATCTGGATACTTAGTGTCATCAATTACATCAATCTTAACTACTCGAATGATATTTTAAATCAAAAGTAACATGTCTAGTATATCCCACTCTGTACTCCATACTCTTTGGATCCTCTATGGTCAATGACTGACTATATACAACATAAATTTTGCTCACAAAAATTTGATTTCTAATTGTTATTTAAAAGTTAACATAATTCTATCAAATGATTGCTCTGAATAATAAATTCTATATTTTCTTTTATTTTAAATTTAATAGTTTTTAAAACTTTAATTATTTTGAATAAATTATTGTAAACCAATATGAAATTTATTTTGTTGATTTAACAATTTTCGTGTCCAAATAGATACAAAATAAACACTATCAAAATATTCCATATTTCCTCACATTCAGCATTAAAATTGAATTTTACTTTTAAAGCTTTTATTTAATTTTCATTATTAGAAAATTGAATAAAAATACTGAAAGTGAAAACTAAACTAAAAAATATCCTTTTCACTTTGGAATTGGTTTTGTTTTTTTTTTTTCTTTTTTTTTAATAATTTTATTTTCAACTGTTTTTGATAGGAAAGAGAACAAAACTTGATTAGTCGTATGGTATACATTTTCAGGAATGATGTACTTCAAAAACCAAAAAGAGAATTTTCAATTCAATTTTATAACCTTATATTCAAAAGTATAAAATAAAAATAAATAGCATAACTTTGAAGTAAAGAATGAAGAAAAGTTTTATACCTTGTGGAAAAATCTTTAGTTAAAGAAAAAAAAAATTTGTTTTTTTGTTATTTTATTTTTGTTATTCTTAGATCTTACTTTTAAGAATGACATGTTCTTAAAAGGTAGAGACAGCTAAGAATACAAATTTGTATAGGTACATATTATATGTATATGAATATGAATAAATGTTCAAACTTAAAGGAATGTATTGAAAAAGAATAAAAAGGAGGAGGGCGAAAAAAAACAAACACATACGAAAAGAAAGGAAAGCTATAAAAATGAAAAGATTTTCAATTCACTCATTAACAGAAAATATGGAAAGGAAAAAAAGAGTGCTTGGTTATAGGTGCTCTGCACCCAAGCAAAAGAGATATGGAATTATAATAGTTAGACGTTAAGTTGAAGCGTTCACATACCTCAAAATGTTACCATAAAACCTCCTCTAATATTTATATATTACTGGAAAGGTCTCTTTTTCTTCTGTAACTCATCCATACATACTCTATGTCTACGTCGACTGCTGCGTAACAGCACCCAATCGAAAGGACCAGAAAAGCTAAATTAATAAAACAACTCATATTAAATAAAATGTCTAAAGAAGATGATATGAGGACATATTTGGTAAATTTTTTTGATGCTCTCGACAAGCTTTGAGATTGCGTTGACCTGCAGATTAATGAAGATTTGCTATCAACCTTAATAACCCAGTTTATACGAAAATTTTCAGAAGAGATGAGCTCCCAGTCATGAAAACCTTGGGTTCAAGATATGATTGAAAATTTGAACTCCAACAAAAATGATAAAAATGAGTAATTTTTTGACGGAGCGGGCAATGGCACAAAAACATGGCAAAATGTTTTTTAAAGATAAGTTCATAGTAGTCGATTGTAAAGGTTTTGGTCATAAAGCCTCGGAATGGATAGTAAACAGACCAAATAGGACTTATGAAAGAGAACCATCGTATTTTAGCATGTTTACAAAAAAGGCACTATCAGCTGGTGACCACCATAAAGCCACAAAAAAATGTGGTTTTTGAGCAGCGATGCTGCAGCACACGTATGTGGTTAGGAGGAAAAATTCGACAACTACATCGTATTAAAATGCTGACTAATTTCAATTTAGAAATAAAGAATCATCCTCATTGATTTTTTCCTAGTGCTAACATAATTTTAAAGAACGCAAACTTTCGTTCAGATCAATTTCAATTCATAACTCAAAATTAAAATTTGAATTGCAAAAACCAATAATATTCCTTCTATTTTTCGGCACAAAATTCACATTCACTTTAACTTTACTTGGAACAAATAGATCAATCAATTCTCTAAGTAAAAATCTTCTTAATTTTTTATATAGCTGTTTAAAAGACTCCTTAATCACATAACAAACACGACCTGGACCTATTTACAGAGCAAATCTACAAGTCTATGGATTTAGAGTCTAATACAATCTACAAGTCTATGGATATTCTGAACTAGAAATTTTTAAATATATGTCCCCAACTACCTAGTTGTAGTTATAAATGTACTCAAATTTATATTAAATTCCAAAATCTTAAATTTTGTAAAAACAAGTTGATATTAAGATCAACTCTATAATATGCAATTGGGCGGGTATAATAGAAGAACATTCATCCACAGAATCAATTGAGCCTACATTTTATGTAATATATTGAGATTCAACAAGATCTATGCAAGTAAATATCACAATTAATATTTATAAACATTTCATCCACAACTCAAATTGAAATTTATTCTAGTTCATTAATTTTTTTGTTTTGTAATTTTTTCAAACAAAATGATATTATGAACTGGGAATCAGTTTTTTTGTCTTTAAATTTTAAATTTAACTTTTTCTACTCTAAAAGCGTTTAATATTTTATATACCATATAACATTGAATGAAAAGATTTAAAAAAAAAAGTTTTTTTGTGTTATTTTACGAAAATTTATTTTGTTTCTTTTAGCTTTTTCCTTTTTTATATTTTTTTTATTTTTTTTTTTTTGTATTGTGTTATCCTAAGATGTCCTTTTATTGTTATTATTATTCTCATAATGTTTTGTGGAAGATTATGAGATTGTATTTTTTTGGTTATTCTTTTTTTAGCATATTTCTTCTATATATAGCTTTCAATATACAAGACTTTCATTGTTATTATCTATTCATTTATTGTTTCTTTATATTATTTTCTTTCTTATTTTTTACCATTGTTGTATTGTATATATTTTATATTTATTTTACTTTATATACAATATATATTATATATATATTATTTTTTATGTGTATTTATTGATAAAAATGATAAGTTTGTTATCTTTATGATAAGTTTGTTAAAATGAATGAAAAAATGTAAAGACGGTTAACAAAAAAATAAATGAAATGTATGAAAAAAAATAGTAATTCTTAGTTGTAAAATATTAATGAAAAGTCACCTGTTTATTAAAATACATAAAACATATGAGTTTTATTTATTAATGAAAAAAATATATGACGTATTAAAAAATAATGAATGTCATAAAAATTAATAAGGAACTTGTTTGTTATTTTAGAGTTGTATTATTATTTAACGTTATAGTTATTTTAAATCACGAGTGTTATGAAAATGTAATTTGAAAATATTTTGTTTGTTAGCACTTTTGAAAACAACATTAAGTTTTAAAATAAAAACAGTTATACATGAAATTTAAGAGTTTATTAATTTATTTGAAATTTAAGTAAGACGTAACCAAGTAGGAGACAAACTTTCAGATTCGTTGTAGGCAAGAAACAAAAGTATGACTTATAGTACAAGACAAAAGCTATAATATAAAACGTACCTATACTATACCTACATTTTTAAAAGCTCTTGTATTTGTTTTTCTTTATTTGATCTAGCTCACATTCATTATTATATAAAATATAAAGGAAAATATTTATAATTGATTTAATAAGAAAATAAAAATAACAAAAAATCATAATAAAAAGAATTAGGTTTAAGTTTAATTTTATACTAGTTAATTTTTGCTAATACGTACAATACGTGTTAGAATGATCATAGATATATATAATATAGAATATACCTAAAACATGAGTACATACTTTCCTTGAATTTAATTTCATTACTTTATTACTTCATTTTTACACTATATCATTACTTTAATTACTTTTTATATTTTTTACAATCAATATCAGAAAAATTAAGACAAGAAAGAGCTTTATCAATTTTGTTCATGATTCATGGTGGCTGTCCATACAATAATATGAATATAATTATGATGATTTATACAAGAGTGAATCAATAGAAATTTTCAAATTTTAACCACTAGACCAAGACCTATACACTAAATTTAAACTTATTCAGTACAAGCTAGCCTACCAATAAATATATTTGCAAAATATATTAAAAAAATAATATTATTTGAATTTGATTTATATTATTATAAACACTTAACGATGCAATTGATATTCTGTATTAAAAAGGGAATGAAACAACTTAGTAGCCGTACATGAAATAATAATTAATTTAAAATTTAATTGAGTTGATTTTATCAAGTTGATGAAGCATTTTCACAGACATATCTAAGGCATTTGATAAATTAAACCACCATAAAAAACTCCTATTTAAAATTGAATTACTAGGAACTCATGGAAAAATGCATACATTGTTACAATCCTACTTAATTGGTCCGTTACCATTTCAAATAAAAAATCTTCCATATTCGAAGTCCCCTCTGGTTTTCCTCATATGGGTCCACTGTCATTTTTGCTTTGCATGAATGAAGTTGACTGTAAAATTAAAAATTCAACTCTTTCATATGTTGATGACATCAAATTGTGATTGCCTTGCCTTACAAAAAGATTTAGTTACATTTCATTCCTGGTGCATTGAAAATGGTTTTGATTTAAACATCAAAAAATGTAAGTGTATGTCCTTTTATAGAAAGAGAAATTTAATTCAATATAATAACAAATTTCATAATTCTGTTATAGAACATGGAAGTGAGGTCAATGATCTCGGAGTAATTCTGGACAGCAAATTAACGTTTAATCCTCATATAGATTTCATAACAGCAAAAGTTTTCTCTATCCTAGGTTTTATTAAACAAAATTCCATAAATTTTACTGATGATTATATACATTTAAATCTTGTTCGTCCTTACCTTGAATATGCCTCTCTTATTTCCATAGATGCCGTTTTACGCTAGGCATATAAAAAGAATTGAATCAGTTCTAAAGAATATGATCAAATTCTGTCTTCGTAAGCTCAAATGGCAACCCTATACAACGAATTATTTAGCTAAATGCCAACTCATAGATATTTCAACACTAGGCGAAATGTGGCCCCTGTAATGTTCTCGTATGACGTTTTGTCAACTAAAATAAACTGTCCTTTAATTTTAAATTTATATAATATCTATATGTACCATTTTATACTATTCGTGATAGAAATTTTCTTTATTTAGATTCTCATAGGACGAACTATGGATTTTCGGAACTCATCGTTAATTCACAAAGATTATATTATAATAAATGCAATTCTATAATAGATTTTTATTATAGCAAACATTTTAAGAGGAAAATCAACATATTTTTCTCATCATAAAATGTCAAAATTTGAATTGTATTTTACTATATTAATAATAATAATAGTATTAATATATTAATAAGTATTATTTTTAAACTGCAGTTTGTAAGCAAAATCTGTAAGGTTATTCCTGTATATTGAAGTGAAATAAATGAATAAATAAATTGAATATAATATTTTGTCAAGAAATACATTGTTTAAATTAAAAGGTCCCAGGTTCGATTCCCCATGAAGCAAAAAAATGCTTTATGAGTTTTTCGACCTGGTCCAGTACCCTTTGTCATTGGGATAAAATAAATGACAAGCAATAATTGAGAGTATAATATGGTAACATCTTCAATAAAATAAAGCTATTCTATTTAAGAAGGCCCTTGTTCCTGACAATAGTAGTTTTCCACATTTAATGAGTTAAAAAAAAACCAGTAATTTGATAAATAAATATTGTAGATATTGTAGTATAAACTTGCAGTACCGTACTTAGTTAAGCACGGAAAGGTGATTCTATCTAAACTACTGTCAAGGACATAAAAAAAAATGTATTATTTTATTTTGTTTTATCATAGATTAATTAACACTATATTGCTATTTAATCTATGGCTTTACAGAATTTATTTTTAGTTACACAGCTTTCACTATGTATTTACATCTACGATTATTTTATCTTATTGCGATATTTTATTTTCATTTATAATATTTCATTTTAAGGAAAAAATTATTAGACTTTAACCTGTAATCTGCCGTGCAATGTGAAAATCATGTAACTCTTTTTACACGGTTTTCAAATTCTACACACATAATTCTATAAAATGCAAATACCTGTTTCTAAGTATCTTTACTCATTCCCCGTCAATTGAAGCCTCGGTATCATGTAACTTTTAAAAGACGAAAAGATTCCAAAGTGAAAACCATGTATATAATAAACAAAATATTTTATCTTATTTTTTATTTCGTGTTCGTTGATATTTTTTTAAAAATGTTACAATGCGATGCAATGCAATGTAAAAATGCTACAATAGTACTAAGTGAAAACTATGCAAAAACCATCTTGTTGTGACCATTATTTTTCCGTTCGTTCGTTCGTTCATTTAATTTAAATATTGAGTACAACGTTTTGTGTACATACATATTCACTTGCCTTGCTTAGAATATTATACTCTCTAATTATAATTTGGTTGTATTTGACGATTTAATCGAACCATGTCGTCTCGTGGCAAATGTATGGTTGATTTAGTTTTAAAAACGTAAATATACAAAACAAACTGAAAATAGTGTATAATAATTTGCATGATTTTTATATTGGATAATTTGTTAAAAATGATTATAGGTTTCTCAAAATTCAAAGTAAAAAGCATATAATTATAGAGTTAAATATTTTCTAATTTATATATCTTATTAGTATAAAGTCGTACTTGATTCAGTTGCATATTTCGAAGAAGAAAATACCATTCAAGATTTCTCAACAGATGATAAAACTGATTATGAACCTCCAGCAGAAGATATTCGCAAAAAAAGTTTAGAAAATCCGTAAAAAAAAATATTTAGTAGAACAGGCTTCAAATAAAAGAAAATTTAACAAAATTTTTAATTAAATTTTGTCAAGCTTATTCAATATTTCCGGTTAAGTTTATCTTACAATATTAAGCAGGCCAAGTATAAACGCTTAGGCTTCATTTTCTCAAAACATACAAAAATGAGTTACACGATTTTCACTTTGCACGGCAAATCTATAATCGCTGCAATGAGTGAATTTTCTAAATACTAGAAATTTCGATATAATTTAATTAAATTAATAACTAATTTATTTAAACTGTTTTCGAACTAGTAAAACTATTTTTGAGAAAAGCTATATGCATTAAACAAATAAAAAAATAAATAAATAAAACTTCTGAAAAAAAAGACCATGCATCACTTTTATGATGCTACGACTTCAAAATTGTTCTGTTATTTGAAAAATGATTTGTTCAAACTCGATACTACAATCAATTTTTACAGTTAAGAAAGTCAATTAGATCAACTATTTTGCTTTTACAGATAACCCCAATATTGTTTTGAAACAGTCTAACAAGAATTCGGTCTCAAGCACTAACTTAGGCAAGAGGATATGTTTACAAAATTACTTTTAATTTACATATTTATAACTGTGGGCATGAGAGTTGAAAAGAATGCCTAACTTGAATGCGAGGACTCCTAGTGGCCAGTGATCCATACTAATTGTTACCACTTTTGATATAACAAAATCGGATCTAGTCAGAATTAGTGTATTAGTTTTCCTAATATGTAAGCCATATTAATGCAAGTATTTACTCAATAGAAAAAATCTTTCATTCAATAATAATACTATAATGTATAGGTGAAACATTTTTAAAAATAACAAACCGTATTTTCACTAAATTTAATTAATTCGCTGTGGACAGTTTATACAAATAAAAGGTAAACCGAAACATTTCTAAAAATAATAAATTGATAATTTTCAATAAATTAAATTAATAATTTGTTCAATTATTATACCATCATGAGGAAATTGATCACATACTTTGTCAAATATTCTATTTGGTGTGGTAATTTATTAGTAAGAAATATTCTTACATATAGTTCAACATAACAGGTATGTAGATGATAACAAATAACATTTCTTGAACTAATTAAACCAAAACTTAATACAAAATCTAAGCATTTCAAAAATCTTCCTTCAATAAATTCATTTTGCAAATACCTATTCCATATTATATTTTAATATTATTATTATAATGAATAACAAAAATGTTTGAATTTATAAATTTCATATCAATTAATCTATACATTCATTATTTGAAATTAAATTTACTATAAATTAGTTTTATTTAATTTCAATTAAGAAAATTTTTACAAATTAATTGAAAAAATAGTTTCGTGTAATAAAATATTCAAAATTTAATTTAACAAGAATTTTAATTAAGTTAAAAATTTACCAAAATATTCTAAAGAAATTACATAAAAAGAAAAAACATTTTCTTTTGTTGTATTGAATTAAACTCAAAATTTAATTTAAATTTAATATTTCTATGAGACCATTGGAATATTAAAATTAAGAATAAATATTATGCAATTCTACACAATATTTCATATAATATTTTATGTTAAAATTATTCATTTCGAATACCTACCATCCTAATACAATTTCTTAAGATTTTACAAAAGAATTATTATTATAAAGCAGTGCTCTTCAAATTTTTCTACACAATATTCTAGGGGATAATAATTATAAATGAATATTTTTCAATATTATGTGTTTGTTTTTTTATTTACTCATTTATTTCGTTAATTTAACTATTTATAATTAAATAATTCAAAATTGTTCATATTATTTTGCATAATAACCATAAATTTATTTTTTACATGGTGCGAACATGTAGATCATGTAATAAAAAAGATCTCCCAATATATTTTTATTCTGAAAAGAATGCGCAAATATTTTGATAGTAACACATTGTTCAATATATATTCATCATAATATTCTATGAAATATAACCTACCTAAATCCTATCTGGAGTAAGGCTCATCAGTATAACTTGAATAAATTGGATATTATACATTAAAAATCAATCAAAATAATACAATTATCAAAGAACACATACTACACTTCTGCTATATATTAAATTAATAATAACTTTATTAAACACAATTTTATTCTAAATAGAATGATAGATATCCATAGTTACAATACAAGGGACAAATCCAACTTCTATTTAACCTTATTCAAAACAAACAATCAAAGGAATAATTGCTTGTATAATTGTTTGAAATTATTTAATGACTAGCTTTGTAACCCGTCATAAATGACGGAAGCAAAATAAATCCTAGTTTCTTTTTTTCTTTCATTAGATTCTTTATATCGAAATTACAGTACTTATGTTTGTATCACTTTTTATTTATTTTTATTTATGTTTATATTGGCCTAACACTAATCTTTTTTTTTTTACATAACAGAAAAAGAAGTACCATACCAACAAATTTGTATAAAATGTTTGTATTTTTGTATGGTATACTCGTAGTCACTTCCATTTAGTTATAATTCGTTAGTTGGGTTCCATTTAGTATAAATTATACCGTATTAGCGTTATTGAGTCCTCCGGGAGAGCAAATTTAAAAATGGGATCTTATTTTCATATAAATTTTGTCTTTTGTATAATGTATAGGGATCTTATTTTGCTATATGAATAAACTGTTATTATGGTATTGTGTTATTTTTAAAAAAATATTCAAAATTTTGTATCTAAATTGGTAAAATTTACAAAAAATACAAAAACATTTTCATCAATAATTTTCAATTTAAAAAAAACAATGTTTTATTATCCGGCGTAGAAGTAGAGTTAATTATCCTACTCTACTTCTATCAAGTTCTATTGATTGAACAGTGAACCTGAACAGTGAAGTGAAAAGTGAACACTTAACACTGAAAATAAAATAATATTTTTGGAATGGAGCATAAAGAACATACAGAATACAGATACAGCAAATAATAAAAAAAAAACAAAAAAAAACAAAAATAATGTTTTTTGAGTGAAGTGAGTTTCGCACACAATAATGACAAAAATAAAAGGTATAAGCAATAAAGTAGTATAATGTATAATATTATACAATACAAATATGCTGATACACATGTATATTATTGTGTATAATTTTGAGTAATAAGAATAACCTTTGAGTGAATTATGTTTTTTTTTTGTGTTAAATGCTGTTTGTCTTTTGGTTATTATACCATATTAAACTATTGATTAAATTTCTATTAGTCCTTATTATTATAAATAAAAAAATTGTTTGTTTTATTTATATTATTATTATTATTTTTTTATTTTTCCTTATTATTTGCGAAGAAGACTAACATTAAATTAAGAAAATATAGTCCATGCAATCAATTTTTCCTGCAAAGGTTTAGCATGGTAGACAGGGGTTAAAAAAAAGCACCAAAAGAATTTGTATATATATGCATTTGTATCCATATGCAATTTGTATATGTGTTGGAGCGTTCCGTCGAACTTACAAACATCCAGATAAATGCAGAATAATATATATATAATTTGCCTAATGAATTAAAAAACATGGATAGTTTAGGCGTAGGATATTTCAAAAAAGAAATAAAAACATATATTCTTACAGTAAATGTACAAAGTTAAAATCGTAGTAAAATATTATTGTTGTTTATTGTATACGAAAATTTTTTAGAATGTATCTATTATTATAGTATAACTAGCTTGGTAACCCGCCATAAATGACGGAAGCAAAATAAATTTCTTAGCATTTCTTTCCTTCATTAAAGTTTTCATTTCAAGTTTAAGAAAAATACGTAATTGCCTACTAATTTATCATACCTTTATTTTTGTATTATAACGCTATTACCATATAAACAGAATATTTGTAGTAAGGTGCAAAATTTTCTATTCCCTAAGGGTCATTTACTCGATCATTTTAGCGAAATCCTTCTTGCCAACATTGAAAATTTATTGTATAATTCAGAATTAAGTTAATCCTGTTAACATTCTATAACATTCGCTGCGTAAGCTTAGCGTCAAAGTTTATGGCGAACAAATAATATTTTATAATGAGCCGCAACTTTGAACGAAAACAATTTTAAAAACAAAAATAAATAAAATTGTAAATATAAAAAAACAATAATATTGTAGATACACATAATATTTATTTTAAAAAATAAAAACTCGTGTTGGAGAAAAAATTAAAATAAAAAAATTTACTGCAAATAAATAGGTATTTACAAAATTGTCCATAACTTGTGAACCATTGATTGGTTATTTAAAATTTCACTTCATTTCAACAAATTCATTATCGAACTGTTCATGTTAAAATAATAAATAATTATTATTTATAACATACATTAAAAAGAAGAACAACAATCAATATGTTTTAACCGATACCTATATATATACCTACTTACTATATTAAAAAAATCATCACTCTCTAAGTCTCTACAACATACATTTCTACACACTTGAAGAAAACAAATATACCTAAAAATTATAAATTTACAAAGATAAGAAATAAAAAATAATAGTACAAAATTTCATTTAATTCATTTAGTACTATACAGGCTATGCATACGGTATGGTAAAACTATGATGCTATGATCATTATCATAACAAAAACAAATAAAAAAATTTGTGCACACATATGCATATTGTGTATAATTTTAAGTAATAAGAATAATTGTGTTAAATGCTGTTTGCATTTTGGCTATTATACCATATTAAGCTATTGATAAAATTCCTATTAGTCCTTCTTATTATAAATCAAAAAAATTGTTTGTTTTATTTATATTATTATTATTATTTTCTATTTTTCCTTATTATTTGCGAAGAAGATTAACATTAAATTAAAAAAATATATTTCATGCATTGGTATTTTTTCCTGCAAAGGTTCAGCATGGTAGACATGCGTTAAAAAAGAGTGAGAAAGCAATTTGTATACATATTGCAATTTGTATATGCGTTGGAGTATTCCGTCGGATTTACAAACATCCAGATAAATGCAGAATAATACATATATAATTATAAGGTTTATAAGTCATATATTTAAAAGACACTTTCAACATAAAATATACAGCCACACAGCTACGGCTAAGGCTCTGAATAGAATATTATTTAAAAATCCGTCAAATTTAATTGAAATTATTTGTTAAAATTTTTTTATTTAAAATGCAAAAAGTATTGTAAATTTTGAATTTAGAAATAAAATAAATAAATAAAAAAATTTAATGCAAAAATGTACGAAATATTTTCTTAATTTAAAGATATTATTTAACATATATATTTTTTTTACGCTCTTGACAGTAACTTAGGTAGAATCACCTTTTCGTGCTTAATTAAGTATGTTACTGCAAGTTTATACTACAATATCTACAATATAAAAACAAATCTATAATTTGTTCTTTAAAAAAGTCGAATAAAATTTTGTATATATAACTGCCTAAGGTAATAATAAAATACTTTACATATTAATAATACACAATAAAATAACTGTTAAAAAACTATCTTTAAAATAGTTTAATATTTTTTATATCAATTTTATATTATTTTTCTAACACTACTAAAAATTTTAAATTCATGCAGTTTGATTATAAAATTATTCTAAGTTGCAGTTATTAAAAAAAGTGTCCTACTTCTTCTTGAAATCCATGTCTACACTCCGTTTTCGCAGTTTTTACTAAAACTATACAGAAACACTTAGCTTGAATATACAATTTGGGGAATTCCCTATATTTTTAATTATTTGTGTGGGTTTACTGCACAGCAACAAAGTAAATAAATTTGTAGAGTGGTGAAATACATACTCGTTATAGGTGTTGCCATATGGCAATGATAGGGTACAAAATTAAGTTGTGCTTTACCAAAAAATATAATCTAAGTTACAAACAATAATTTAATAATAATTATTAAATCACATTTTACAGTAAGCAGTAATTGATAATATATCGATGATAATATATTGATTGATATATAATGATTAAATTGTTTAGAAATAGCAAATACATTACAAATAAAAATTTAATACGCGAGCTCAGTCATTGATAAAACATAAATATAATATTTATTCTATTTAGTTTTATTTAAGATTGATGTAAAATATTAATTGACAATAAATAAAATATTTAAAAACAAAAAATTGTATCAGAAACCCAAAAAAAAAAATGTTAAGGACCACTGTTATTTGATATTATTAATTTATTTATTTAAATTGTTGAATTACATTTACATTAAGGAAATTGAAATTGCAACAATAAAATAATTTCAGAACTCAAATTTAATTTATTTCAATAAATTTTATTCTACGTCGTAGGAATTTTGTTAATTTACACAATAACCTACATTATATGAGTTTCAAAGGCTCTAACGTGATATTTGATATTTATCTGTGCTAACTTGAATTTACTAACTTATATATAATAATTAATAGATATAATAAGAATATGTACATAATGTACATATATAATTAGATTTCGCTCGTGTTATACAAATGTGAAATTTAATGTCACACAAATTTTTTCAATCGTTATTTTAATGTTTAAAAATCAAATTCAACGTTTAAAATGTGACAAATATAGTTTAGGCTTTAATTTAAATTTCTAAACTTCAGTTTTTGGCTATTTTATTAGTGGAAAAAGTGAAATTGCTTAAGGTTTTACACTCTTGACAGTAACTTAGGTAGAATCACCCCTTCGTGCTTAATTAAGTACCGTACTGCAATTTTACACTAAAATATTTTTAGTATTTATTTTATAAATTACTGGTTCTACTCACTAAAGATGTGAAAAAAAGATAAGAAAATTAATCATTTTAACCAATTAAAAAGCTAATTTACAGTGAAAAATCTGGGGCAATAATATAATTATAACTACTTAAGTCGAAGTTTAGAATTTTTCAGTATGGCCTTTTTAAAATTTTTACCATTTTCAAATTACTCTGTAAAAAAATTGGGAACACATAAAAATGCATAAAAATTTTACGATTTTAAACTATTTTTAGAGCTAATTTAAATTTTTTAATCTTGTTCCCATTTAAAACTATAGTTTTTAATTTTAATCTTTTATAACTAAATAAAATAATATTAAATTAATATTATTTAAGCTTTATTTAACACTTTAATAAAATTCAATATAAAATCTAAACAAATTCAGTTTTTACTCACGTCATTTCACTTTTAAGTCTGAAAGTAAACTAATCATGCATTGTAACATTGTAAACGTTTAACTAGACATATTATTCAGTTATGATCCCGTTACAATTTATTATAAACGATTATTGATGTTTAAGTAAAATAAAATCACAAAATAAATTTGGATATAAAATATAGTCGCTTAAGTCAATTTTAGAAATGTGGTATAGCAGAATAGTGTTATTAGAGAATAGTGCTAAATATAATATTTGTCTAATAAATATAATATTTGTCTATAGAATATTTGGCAGTTAGATAATAATTGAGTATATTATAACGACTTCAGTTGGTGTAAGTCGTTATATCATGTTCAATATAATATTGTCTAACTGAGACAGCTGGATAAATTAATACGATTTTCTCAGCTTCGAAATATTCCTCTTTATAATACTTACACTAACGCAGAACACACGTAAAAAATATTCCACAAAAAAAGAACTTATTTAACGAGGTTACGTATTTTTTACTGCACCACACCTTTCACACACATTTCACTCGCGCAATCAGCTCTTCAGAAAGCTTTTCACTAACATGGAGAGTAAAATAAAATATATGAATACTAAAAACATTTTATTGCTAGCTACACTTGTAGCATAAGTTTTAAGTGATTACAATTATTACCTAAGTTTTACGTAACGTCTGTAATTAAAGGTTAAATTGATTAAATGAAATTTTCCGGAAAATTCTGAGGAACATTTCCAATAAAAATATTATTATATTTTCATAAAAAAAAGGTTTTGCAGGAAATTAAAATTCTAAAGGAAACGGGTTAGATTAGAATTAGGTGGAAATATTTTGAATTAATATTGAAAAAAGTATATATTGTAAGAGTTGTAATAGAGCGATAGCTCACATCCTACCAAAATCAAATCCTACTAAAATTAAATTAAATTAAACTATTAAATATTTTCTTGTCGTGATGTTAAAACATCGTCGTAATGTTTTAACATTAAATAAAAATTACAAAACACTTATAACGGTCACATGCCCCTCATATTTTTCTGACATAAAAATAAAGTTATAAAATTAGTTAAGATTTTCCTTTGAAGTCTTCGCATTAACGTATCAGCACGTGTAACTTATTTGCATTGATTTTCATTCACTAGTAGTTATTTTTAAACATTTTTTGCAACCGATTCCACACCTCTTTATGATAAAAGTATATAAAAATAGACGAAATAGAAATCAAAAGAACATAGACAATAAAATAAATTCAATAAACAATAATGTAATATTCTAGAAATTTTGTGTTACCTGATTATATAAATTATTCAATAGATCACAATATAGACAAAAACATAGAACAAAAAAAAAAAAAAAAAAAATAACACCAAAAAGTTAACGACCTAACCGACCTCGCGATTTGCAATTCTTAATTTATTTCAAGATTGATATCTGTTAGATTATTTTTGAAATAAAATTCTACACAAAAAAAAAAAAAAAACAAAACAAAACTCATAATTCTTTTTGTAAAGGATAACAAATAATAATATGACGTTTAGTTATTATTCTTTTTTTGTGTCTATGTGAAATATACAGTAATGCCTTAATATTCTAAAATAATGTATTAATAGAATTTATCGAAGTTTTCAAATCCTTTTACTACTTCGTTATTTTCCATCAATGTTAAAACGAAAAAAAAAATTATTTAGATAATCTTCTCTGTATGTTTCGAAACGAATTTATTATAGCGAATTCTCGAATTCTGAAATTTGAAATATTTTATACAAATTACTTTGAATTTGATGATATTGTTTTTAATTGTTTCATACGATTTGTTAGCACAATTGAACTAACTAATTTTTGAATATAGCTTCCAATCTATTCCAATTAATTTGGTTATGCCTAATGAGTTTAAATTCTCAATATTCAAACTATTCGATATCTAGTATTCAGAACATGAACTGAATTAAAAATCAAATTGGAGCCAGCAAATTCAACATATTTACAATAATTTTTTAAATTAGAATATTGCAATTTATATCAAGTATCTAATGAAACCTAATAATTATCTTTATTCCTATTTTTACCTATTACAACCTAATATTTTATCTATTTTATTTTTTAAACATAAATTTTGTTTTACTTGTGTTAATTTATGTTAATTTATCCAATTACTTATCTTTATCATATCTTGATCAATGTTATCTTGTAGTTTATCAGCAAATAAGAATGGTTGTCCGTGTAGTTCAATATTAAGTAAAATGCTGATATAACACGAAAACAATGTTGCGCCTAGACAGCTTCCTTGGATGACTCCATAATTTACTTTCGAGGTTTTGCTTTTATAATTTTCGCATTCCGCATATTGTGACCTATTCGAAACATAACTTTGAAACCAATTCAATTCGGTACCGGGGACCCGCATTCATAAAGTATTCTAAGCAGTATCTTCCTGTCTATAGAATCAAATGCTTTTTTAAGATCGAAGAATATTATTAATACTTTCTTATTTTTGTCCAATCGTGATTGAATCTCAGAGACCATATTAAAAATAGTTGCTTGAGTATTCGATTTTTTTTGAATCCATATAATCTAAGTTTTAGCTATAATATAAAAAAAAGTGGCATTATAAGAAAATATAAAAAAATAATAATATACATATATTATTTATAAAATAACATAAGTTAATGAAATTATTAATATAAATAATATTCTTACAATGCGATTAATTGCATAAACAATCATATTCTACGTTGGATTTTCAGCAGTCACAAAAGTTTATAATTTTTTTAGATGTTATGTTTTTTCAAGACAATTCATTTGGAATATATCTTATCAAAACGCTGATATTGATCATTCCTCTTATCGTAAAAATAATATTCTTAACATATTTCAATTTTCTGACCTTAGTAAAAAATTAAAAGAATGTTTCCCAGAAGTTGGAATCAGAAATTTATCAAATCAAACTCTATAACAAACTGTGAAATAAAAATAAGAAATATTCATAACTAAATATAAAATATTATATAAAAATCAACTCATAAAAATAACGTTAATTTAATACAGGAACATTAAATTAAATACAATGAAAATAAAATGAATTTGTAGGTTTTATAATTTTTCTTCTATACTTCTATTATTATTTTTATTTTTACTTTTAATATCAGAAATAGCTATTATTGAATTTTCATTTTGAATTTCAAATCTATAATAATTACTGTGAACTACTGTAAATTTCATATTATTATCCTAATTCAGATTATCAGAACCCTACTGTTGTGTTTATATTTATCTATTATACTTGTGTTCAAGTCAATTTGTTGATTTAGAGTCAAAAGAATTTTTTCGTTTGTTTGATAACAATTGAATATTTTTGTCTGTAGTTTTTTTTTTTTTTGTTTGTTAATTACTATTAACAGAAATGAATTAATTTGATAAATTTTTATTTGACATGAAAATCAACAATAAACAGCTTAACGGTTATTGTTGTTCATTTTGTTTTATTAGATTTTGGATTTCCCAAATGTTGTCTATAACAGAAATTCATGATAGGTGAAAATCTTAATTGAAGTTTTAAAACTCGAGACATTTTTTATTAATTTGAATTGAAGGCTTTTTAATTAAATTTTGTTAATTAATTTTGAGAAATAACAAGTGTACCTATTGTAAAAATTGAATATTATTTTATTATAATAAGTTTTATATTAAAAAACGTAAGATCAATAAAATTTTTAATGAATGAAATATGACATTAATATTATTACTATAATTGCTATTTGTCAAAACTTAAAACGACTTTTATATGTGTATCTGTATAATATTATTAAAGACATTATTTATTAATAAATATGTAAAAAATTGAATTTTTGTTAATTATAGTGGACTTTAATTTTTGGTTTTTTTAATTTTTTATTATTATTCTGACTTCAGTAATATAAGTCTATTATTTTTTATTTATTTAATGTTACAATAAATTTAACATAACAATAATTTATTTTAAAATAAAATCTTAATAAAATTATTTACTCAATATTAATAAAATGTGGTATTTAGTGGTATTTATTTATTTAATTCGTTCTTAGATCATAGTATACACAAAACTGTTGTTATATATGTTATATTATAATATATACTTTGTTTCTGCAATATCTCTATGTGATATAATATTCCAAATGTAGTCTTACAATTGCTAATGTTCATTTGCAATGCAATGGCTGCATTAAAATTTTCTTTATATTGTTTTCTCTTTATACAATAGTTAAGGGGCCGAACATCTTAATTAACCAATTTTGAAATTTCGTATATTAATTAAATTAAAATGGAAAACAACATCTATTTAAAGGTATAGTTTAAAATTATAGTTGTAAACATTTTTAAGAAATAAACGAAACCAAATGTTAACATTATAGCTACAGGCTGAATTCAGACCCCAACTTCAATCTTTATATTAGTAGCAAAATAACGTAAACACTATAATCCTCTGGAAGCCCCATTTTTTACTCTCTAATAGTAAGTCCTTGGTAAATAGTTTTATAAATTAAGTTGGGCTAACTGACTTTAAATACTTTATTTAAAATATAATAATTGAGAGAAACTTTTTATGAAGTTTATTTAGTTTTCTGTTCACTTGTAAAAAAAATTGATAAGCTTATTTTTCCATTGCAGCAGCCATTTTACCCTATTACAATAAATTAGAACTATTTAGGTATAAAACTAGAAAACTACATGTATAACGCTACATTGTTTTCGATAGAGCATAAAAATATGTTCTGAACACTTTCGCATTACGCTCTCATTAAATAAAGAATAAAGAAACACGGAGCATTACCTTTGAAACTTCGAGGTCGATTTATCGCTATATTGAACTAAATAAATTTAATTTAATTTAATTTCTTTATTCAAACTACACATAAATGTGCAGTCAAAATTAATAAAGAAAATCGCAAAATATATAATCAACACATCTAACTTTACAATCTAGCTTTAGTTCTGTCAGTTAACCCAATCGTTGCGGGACCAGTTTTTTTCCAAATTTAATTATGAAACTTCATATACTTCTTAATTTTGATATCAGGAATCCAAATCTGTCCTTGGTTTTTTTCCACGATGCGTACTTTTGCTGGAATCATCCGGTACCATATGGTACAATCGTAATGATTTCTTAGAATATGTGAAATACATGAAACACACAAATTAACAATAACCTACGGTTTTGGAAAAGTCTTATTCAAAAGTTTAAGATATGTTACTAAAAGTAAATTCAAAAAATTAATTAAGTAGCCCTCTGGTGAATTCAAACACTGGCTGCCGAAATATTTTATGATTGATTCATCATAAGACAAATATTCTTCACAATGAATTTTTTTTTGCTTCAATTTATCACTTAAGGGACGTAATTTCCACAATTGTCGTTTGAATTCGTAGCAGTTGTTTGAACAAAGTGAATACAATGCTCAATCTCACCATAACGATCTCGAGACATACTTTTTACAATCATTTCATTATTGATATATCTATATCACGACTTCAATATGAATATTTATTTGGTATATTATATACACTTATAATATATAATAGTATATATTATACACGGAAATCCTCATAATACCAATAAAAACTTTTAATAAATTTTTTATTACATTAGGGTTTTTTGTGTTGTTAAAGCTCCATAATTATGTTTTGTTTTCGCTATCATTTGTAATAATTCATCATCAAAGAATCTTTCAAATAGTTCGTGCGGTTCTGTTGAACAATCTAAATAAGTTGAATCTGGAAAAAATGATTTTGAACTATAGAATTTAGCTCTCGACCATTCAAATTTATCTTTCAAATTTGGTACAGATGATGGAACATTAATATCAGGTGCATTGTAAGAGCAAGATTCTATTTCTACGATTTGACCGATTTCAGGGAATTTTTCAATTTCAAGTTCATCTATTTCACTATCGTTAACTCTTCCAGCAACTTCTATTTCAGCTATTTGATGTAGTTGATGAAAGTCTATGATGAAAGTCTATGATCTTACCGCCTTCGTTCTCATCGCAATCGTCTTCAGCTGTATCATATGCTGGTGGTTGCAGATAAATTCCAATTAGCTCTCCTAATTCGTCTTCTTCATCGGTAAATGATTCCAAATAATCAACCACTTCATGGAGTTTCATACTACAAATTTATGTAAAACAAAAAGTATTCACAAAAAAAACAAAAAATATTTTATGGATTGATATAAAAATTCACATAATACACTATTTATACGTTTGTATCGTATCAACGCTACGGTACCATATGGGACAACTTTTATGAAAAGTTAATATATATGAAAATTTAATATATTAATTGCAATAACTTTTGATTAACGGAGTTTATTAAAATATAGAATAAAATGTGTACTTTTAATATACTTCTTATTTAACTAGAATTTTTTAAAAGAGAATAATAATACTTACAATATCCTCGTGCTCATATTTAACATTTTTTTAATACATAAAAAACATTAGTTTTTAACTTGATATCACTAAAGCAGATAAAATGCTACTGACTAATTACAAACATTAAATTGAAGAAAAATCATTCCAAAATTAATTCTTAACGATACTTTTGAATTTGCCCTGAAAACCATGAGAAATCATATTTTTGAGAGAGGCTACATAGCTGGTACCGTATGGTACCATTGCATAGAATGGGTTAATATTTAGCAAAAAAGTTATTCATTTCAAAAAATCCTTCTATTACGAAAACCTTACATTTTCAAATAATTTTATTAAATTATGGCTTACATAATAATAAAAACCGTTAATTTTTCCTAACTGTAAATTAAATCCTTATAGTGGCACTTGCGGCGTCTATCGGATTTATATTGTAAACTAAATTTACATTTTTTTTGTATAATAATTTACACAGTTATTTTATAATATAAACGTAGCTATATTGAAATTTTTTTATTACACAAAAGCTCTAAAAAGCTTTTTCAAAATATAAATTTCGTTAAAAAAAAGTAATTTTAGAAATTCGATATATGGAAAGCATATTTTAATTTATTATCTCCACTTATTTTAGATAATTTATTACTATTCCCATTGAAATAATTTTCATCACCTTAGCAAATATTATATTATACATCCGTGAAACTATGTATATACATAATAGATACGATATTATAATATACTACCAATACGGACAACTATTATAAGAAATCAGATTTCTCATATATAATTCCCATCAGAGAATAATCTGCTTTAAAAAAATAAAATGAAATATAGATAATGAAAAATAAGTTAGAAAAATTAAATTTTGAAGTCTATTTTTATAATTATGGTATCCCACTGGTTGTAACATCACCTAGACGTGTTAAACATAATTTTAAATAAAAATTTAGAAATACAAACTAATAAAATCGTAAAAAATGGTAATGAGGTACATAATATTCGTATATATACCCGTATCGGATAAATATTTACATTAGAGTGGTCCTTTGTTAGTTTCTTCTACATATGGATACTACTGGTCGTGTGTATAAAATCGATTTTAGTGTAAAAAATTTAAAAATCTAAAAATCTTCTTCAATATCAGTAGTTTTTAAATTGTCCAATTAATGTTTAGATCAAGCCCATCAGATGTCTATTAGTAAATGAAGGCTTGCTATATTTGAGTGTATAATATATCATTCAGTAATAGAGATAATAAAATGCCGCCTCCGTTGATTAGGAAAATGTTAATTTACTAACTAAACCAGATACATGATGTGAGTCATCTATGTTTTGTAACTTTATCCATTGGGAATAGGGCGGAATCATGGCTTTTAGTAGAGAAGTAAAATACATAAGCTTATATATTAAACTTAACTTAAAATACTTAAAAAGAGGGAAGTCGAACAAATAATTAATATCAAAGCTAAAAAAAGTGTTAGTTAGTCTCAGCTGTACATATACATTATAACGTGAAAATTTAAACTTTAAAAATGAACAAAATTCAACATTTTCAATATTTTTATTTTTATTTTCGTCATTGGGATCCATAAAAATTCTGAGACTTATACAAATCATTTTCCAGCGAGTATCAAAATCAATTTCCTAAAATGAAAAATCAGTGCAATTTATATATTAATTTCGGGTGCATTAGTTGGCTATAAATGTTCATATAACATAATTTTAATTTTAAAAATTGTACAAAATTATAACGCAAATCGTTTGTAACACTAGAATAAATCTTAATATCTGTTGATAACATCTGTAAAACTTTAAGTTTCATCTTTACGCTCTTCAAATTGACCAGTAGTTTAATCAAAGTAAGCAGACTATAAATCTCCATATTTTTAAATACCGGTCAGTAACATTTTGGACAAGAAAGTGGCCCTGTTCGTAAAAGTTTTGGTACTTTGGTACATTGTGGATATATTATGTTTCTGCATAAGTAATTTAATGGAAGTAGTGTTAATGTAATTCCGTAAAGGAAATTTATTTATTTCGGAATTTTCTGCACTAGTACTTTTTCAATTATTTTAATTAAAGCATTATTAGTATCGTTCACAGTTCTTTCAATATTTGCTTCATTCCAAATTTCACAGTATGTTATTTTTTCTTTATTAAATATAGAAACAGCTAATATCATACTGAAAATGTTCAATTTTCATACACATGGGTCAATTAAGAACTAATAAATTCTTCAAAATGTTATGACCAACGCAGGCACATTAATACGGGGTATTTCATAAATAAACAAGCCACATCTCAAAAATTGGTGTATGGGTAATTTTATAACTAATAAATTATTACAAAAGTGGATTATGGGTCAATCTGGAACTGCATACCTCCGAAACAGTAGAAGATGACGACAGGAGAAAATGCCGACAGTAGAAGATGCCGAAAAACGGTTCAGGTCAAAAGAAAGAACATGCCAGAAATACTAAAATGGATTTTTAAATCAAAAAAAGTTAAAATGGCTTATGGAGCGTTGTAGACTCTGCCAACATAATGGGAACAAAATAAAATAATAAAAATTCGATATTAATTTCGGTTGTATTACTTGGCTATTCATTCCAGATTATTGAATTTCGAACAACTAAAATACGATCTGCTTGAACTCCTTGTAGAACCAAACTTGCAATTTCGGAAAGTGTATTTTTGTCGTGAGGTTAAATTTGCACCCTCAGATAGTTGAACAGTCAGTACGTTGTAAAATAGTAAGAATCAAGAGATCAAGACTCAATCACTTGATTATACTGCCCCAGGATGTAAAATTAACACCTCAAATATAAGAACAGTTAAATTTATCCCACTAACCATAAATTTCTTTTGCAAGATAAGAAATATGTACAAGCACTCAAATTATACCCACCCTAATAACTGAGTGAAAAGTGGTCAGTGACGTGAAACATTCTGGAAAAAAGGTTATAAAAAGTCGACCAATTAACCTTGTTAAAAGTTAATTTTTATGAATGAAACTAACTGTTCTTTCAAATTTTTGTAATAAATCACAATTAATGTAATAGAAACACGTAAAAAATTAACAAAACTATACCATAATATATAAAAACCAAAAAAAAAAAAAACGAAAAAGGTAGAATTAAAAAATAAAAATATAACAATCGAAAAAAATTACTTTGAGTAGCCAATATTTGCTTATTCTTTTTATACTCATTCTATTTTAGGTGTTGTTAACTAAAAATAAATCTCAAAATATAAATTTATTCTAATATCCTTTTACATTATTTTTTTTTTATTGTTTTATTTGTTATGCCAAATAATTTGTCTAAGTCTCTTTTTGAATATTTAGGTATACTGAAGTATAAGAAAAAAGGAAAAATACTACATATATGTATATGTTAATGTGTGTAGTGTTTTTATTAACAACCCTTTTTCATATGAACATTTTTTGTTGCTATATTCCTTGATTACTTTTGCACACGTACACAAGTCGTAAATAATTAGTTTGACTTTTTTTCATGTTTATTCTTTTATTTTATATCTTTTCTCTTTTTTTTTCTATTTTCAGATTATACCTACAACTCTTACATAAAATAGCAAATGAAAAAAACAAAAAGTAAAAAGCAAAAAAAAAAAAACAAAAATGAGGAAATGTGAAATTAAATAACCGGAAGTGGTAAATCATTTTATTTAGACAAATTATAATTAGATATAACATAACATAACGTTAGAAAATTTATTATGCGTAAATGAATGCACACAAAATAAAAATAAAGAAACAACAAATAAAAATAAAAATAGAAATAAAAAGTTATAGATAGAAAGAATAAAGTAAGGATCAAAAATAATAACAAAAAAAAAAAATGTCCAGTCACTCTGGTACAATCGGTAGAAAACGTGGTGAATATTATTTTAATGGAGATCAAATGCGTAGGCAAAGATCTGCTGAATGGCATAGTCGACATGGATATAGTAGTAGTGAAGAAGAGTATCAAAATAATGCTCCACCCGGAGCTTTTGATACACAATTGCTGGCATCACTTTTGATACAAAGTCAACAACTAGCAAGTGAGTATTTTTATTATAAAATGTATTTTTGTAAATGTAAAATAGGTTTTCACCGGCTCCTTCAACTTCTGTAGATAAATTGGAATTTTTTAATAGCGTCGCAATCAAATAGAATATATGTTAGGAGGATTCCTCCTCTTCTAAGCAGAATCTGCATCTATCGGTGCTCGATTTACTCTTTCTTCTTGAAGAGATGTTTGTTGAATCGGTCGTGATCTGTGATAGACCTTGTCAGCATTCTGATTATCTGATTCAATTTATGAATATTTAGTTTGAAAAAGAATTTAGACTGCGTAAGTCCTTGGCAGCTATCCCATATAATTTGGGTTTCTGTGGATTTCCACTTGGAAATAACTCCTTGTAGGTAGGTGTGGGAACGAGCAATACTTGGTTCTGGTCCCAAGAGTTGACTCTTCGCACCTGTTTTTGCCAGGGTTCCTTCATGTCCAGGGGTTCACGTAAGAATAACTCTGTTTCGTTCGGCTAGCTTTATTAAGCTTCGATTTAAAAATTGGGGTAGCCAGAGCTTTTAAAGCAGCTTGGCTATCTGAAATTATGTATATGTTGGGACCTCTGTGCCCCTTTTACTGCACTGTAATGCCCTTACCTCGATGGCATATGTTTCAGCTTGAAAGACAGTGGGATATGTGCCAAATGCCGCGCTAAACCTGAACCTTGATCCAAAAGTTTTCTCCCCTATTTTTTTAGCCATCAGTATACCATACTGAAGCTCCTGGAGGTAAGGCTTATTAAACTTCTTATTAAACCTTCGACTTCTTCTTTTTTGAGTATTAGAACAGTGAAGTTCCTGCGACAATCAATTGCTTTTATCATATAGTCTGATATTGCAATTGTTTCGGTTCCCAGTTTAGTTTTCTGCAGGATCATGTTATGTCCTGGTCTTTTGTATTTGAAATTGTTTGTTAGATGCACCCTTGTTGTTGTCATTTCTGTCGTCTTCATCAAGTATAGATGAATCGATGGGAGTTCCAGAATTGGTATACGATAAGTTTATTGGGTGTTTCTAGACCTTGAATTGAGACAAAAAGTTGAAGTTTCTTTGTTCATTGCAGACTATCAATAAATTTGAAATGGTCTTTTGATCTACTAAAAATTTTTGAACTGAAGAGAATTAAAATTCAACGTAAACTTTGCATCTTAAGTCCAATGGTTTGCTTATTACAAACATAATATTATGTGCATTTATTGTTGAAACACCTTTTATATATAATGTAAAGAGGTATTTTCCATATAGGAATAGGTATTTTCAGTCAAACATGCTATACCTAAATTGGTCCAGTCTCATAAATTTAGGGGATTCCCATGGTCAAATTTAATGAAAAATAAATTTATAAATTTCGATGTATATTCTAACCATTCCCAAGTTTCAGTTGCTTCTTTGAATAAAAGTGAGCATTCTAAAACTATAAAATACTTCTACCAATTACGCACTATACATGGTTTATACGTGCATTTTTCATAGTGATACTCTTAGATCTAGTTCTTCTTAAACTAAGCTAATCAGTGTTATGACATCATCGAATATTGCCGGCGGATTATCAAATAGAAATTTCAAGATACGAATAAAAAGTTCAAAATACATATTCAGAATCGGAAATCTGACCTTAAATCCATGTACATAAGTTATGAAATTTTTTATATTTTACATGTTGAATTGTACCACAAATCGTTAAATTTGAAATACTAAATTTATTTTATTTTTTCACTTTTTAGATATAGATAGGTCTTATCGTTCCATCGACTGTGATAATGAGGAAGTTACTGAATCTTTATTAACAGATTATCCTCAACAACAGCAACAACAGCAACAACAACAACAACTACAATCCTCGTATAATCAAAATACAATTAATGGTTCACCAATTAATTCTGCCAAATTATCAACAAATCCTAGAAATCCATTTAGTGTAAAATATGATATACATCAAACAAATACAAATCATTTAGATGCATTAGATCGTTTATCGTATTCTGGTAGCTCAGCATTACTTGATAAATTACAACAACAAATTTCAATACAAAATTCAGAATTAAGTCCAAGTAATAATGCAGCTATATCTTCATCATCATATTTAACATCAAATTTATCATCATTAGGATTAAATCCAAATAATACATTAAGTGGTGGTGGTGGTGGAGGTACACTTGGTGGTACTGTTAGATCAAGTCGTTCAAAAACTAATCGATTAAATCGAATTAGTGGTATGACATCATCGAGTAGTGCAACATCATCAAATAGTAATCAAACACGTAGTGAAAGAGAGAGACAAAAATTACAACAATTACAAAAAGAATTACAAATTGCTGCAGCTGTTGCTGCTGCCAAAGAAACTGAAATTAATAATTGTGATAGTAGTTATGGAGAATCAATAGATAAAAGTATATTTGAACCACCGCCAGAACCAGCACCACCAGAAATTCCACCGCGAGCTCAATCACTGCTAATGTCATTACGTAAACGTTCGGATTATCAATTAAAATATGAAGAGAATGGGGACCAAAAGCATGAAGAGTTCATACCTACAAGTCAACAGAAGGGTAAGTTATTTTTTTTTAAAATTTTTATCATATATATTGTTAGGTATAGAAACTATGTATTATGGAAGTTATCAGTTTTAAAATCTAAAATTCGAAATAATTATAAAAGCTTTTTTAAAATTTTTTTAACATTTCGTAAAATAACCGTTATAACCGTTAATAACTGTTATTTTCTGTTATATTTAACTGTAATAAAATAACACTGAAACATTCTGTATTTCAAAATATAAAAAAGCTTTCATATTATATACATATATTCAACTTTGTGTACTTAGTATAAAGCTTCAAACGGTTTTTTGTGATATTAAATTGACTGTTAAAAACCGTTACAAAGTTCATATAATACCGTTTAAAGCTCCTCAACAGTAATGCTTTTCATTACTCAACTTAAATTTTCACTTCAATTCGAAACATTTTCAACATACATAGAAAATTATGTCTTCCTACACCCTCTTGTTATTTATTTTTTTTTTTTATAAATAAAGTTGTATAACGGTAATAAAATTCCCATAAAAAATAAAATTTCATTCTAAAATACAAATTGATAGTTTGGTAAATTCTTTTGTAAAAAAACGATAATAAAAACAAAAAGGAATAAAAAAATGTTTTGTATTCGATTCAATTTAATTAAAGAATGAAAAATATATAAAAAAAAAGTTTTAAATTAAGACATTTAAAAAAAAATCGACCTATTAAAATGTCAACAAAATATAATATGACATTTAACGACATTTACTACAGTGATAATCAAAAGTTTTTGAATAGGTGGAAAATTTTTTATCTAACTAATTTAACAATTAAAATTTAAAATGTTTCAGCTGTAAAGAGAATATCTTTAATTTCGGTAAAAAATAATGTGTATTAAAAACAAAAATAAGTATAGTGAAAAAAATAAACGAATTGAATTGAAACAATGCTCAGAAAGCAAAGAAAGCATATCTCACCAACGAGAGTGTCTCAATTTAATTTTTTTGCTACAATCACGTTATTGTTATATCAAAATTATACAGCAGCATAAAAAAAGGATTTTCTATAATTACTTCTAATTCTTGCGGTTATGAGATAGAAGTTATTCAGATATCGGCTAACCAACCAAAATATTATAGTGATTTATAAAATGATAACAACAAGAACATTTTATATCTATTAATCTGTACAGCAGGGCAAAAACATTCAAGAAATCTAATAAATTTTTACCTATAACCTGTTTAAATTTTTCTTTTAACAAGCTATATTATTCGATATAAAAATGTAATATATTAAATAATAATGGCTATGTGTCGATAACCTATTAAAAATGTCAAAACACTAAGAAGCCAAATTTTTTTAAAATCAAAATCCAAATAAAAATCTTACATTACAAAATCTATGCCTATAACACAAAATCTTGCCTTTTATTTTGTCAAATTTACACACATAGCCATTATTATTTTTACTTTTTTATATCGGGTGTGTTTGATGCAGCAGCCCCAGTAAAACAAATGTTGGTTATAATTTTCTTATCTATTTTTTTGTTTGCTATAATTTTTATCGTCATGAAAAGTATGATCCCAATAAATTGTGGCGGAAGTGTATGCGTCTTTAACCAATAACAAAAACAAAATGTTTTATATCTCTTAAATAACAACCATAATGGACATAAATAAGAAGACCTCTTTAAGGCTGATTTCCGTATCATTCTAAAGCATTTTAAAAATATTACTAATGCTACTCGTATATTGGTAGCTATGAAAAATTAAAAAAAATATTATTAACTTTTGTAAGCAAACTGTCATTCAGAGCCCTTGATTGAAAAAACTAGCAGCATTAATGCAACGGTAAATTAATGGTATTAATATAAATTAAACGTGAGTATGTTAATTATTTTCTTCCCCATTTGCTTCACTACGTTTCGATTACAACCAGTTTTGAGAATAATATGTATTCAAGAATTTGTATTGCCAGACCTTGTGTCAGACAGATGTAGTAAAAAATTTTGTGAATACAAAAACGATTTTGGTAGAAGGTTTTTTGAAACGGGGTTTTGCTAATAAGATTTTGTGATACGAGATGATATAGATTCAACCGATTATTAGAAATTATATTCACGATGACCATTTTATCCTTAATTATGTTATAAATCGTAATAATCAATAGTAGTAGCCATCAATACAGTTCATTGGCCGATAGGAAGTCTTACTGTCAAGATGGGTATTCCGTTCAAACACAATTTATCGCGAATGAAAATGAAAATGAGACAGAAGCTATTGAACAGTTCATTTGCAGTTGCCCAGCATTAGCTAAAGTTAGACTCCAGACCTTATGTGATGAAGCAATTTACTTCCCACGTAACACTTTAATGTTATAAAAACAAAATTAGTGCTATAAGAATCCTATACGACTCCCGATAAACACTAAAGGTGTTATAATGATTTATGGGGAAAATGTGATTAATATTGCTATAAGGATAATCTTATAGCAATTGAGGGAACTGTTATAATGGGATTTTCAGGTAATGCTACAGCAATGTTGTTATAAATCTATTTATTTAAAAATTGGTTATTTTTTAAGGGCAATGTATTTTTTCGAAGTATCATTATAATAAATGTCAATGAAATTTCTTTCCCAGCCAAATTTTGTCTTTTGGTCACAATAATTATAAATGTTAAAACAATTATTCTTAACCGCAAAATATTATTTATTAGTAAGACATTTTTTTAAATTATTTTAAATCATTTACATACAATAATATAAAAATATGTAATTAATAGCAAAACATAAATTATTTCAAATGAACTTCATTTCTAAAAACATATATATACTAATCCATACATAGGTACTAATCCTATAACAATATTACAACAATTGTTCCGGTGCCTTGTAAGATTCTCCATTTTAGTGCTATAACGTGTTTATAACGTTTCGCAACAATCGCGGAGCACTCAAGTTAACACTAAAACTGCTATAAGAACGCTTATAATAGTGCTAAAAGATTGCACAAGAGTCTTATAGCAATAAAACTGTTGTGGGTTCCTTCATCAGTGCTTGCGACTAAGATCATATTTTAGAAAGAATGATCCCCTTAAATAACCAATAACAAAAAATAGGTCAGTCGAGTCAACAATTAAGGACAAATGGTTTTGCAGAAGCAACTGGAATGATCACTTCTACCTACCTCCCTAAGTTATAAAGTTTTAACTTAACATAATTTTGTTTCAAATCAGCTTAATTAAATATCAATTTCGATCCCATATCATGCACCTACCTAATTTATACAATATCTATTCATTAAATTTTGATCTTGAGTGTATATTGTATCGTTATACTACTATCATGTCAACAAATAAAACAATGACCAAATTACAAAATGTTATTTAATAATAATACAAATCGATAAAGTGTTTTTGTTTCGCTATTGTTTAATTATAAAATCCCTAGAATTTTACTATAGCTATAAAATAAAACTAAAATATAATCCCACTATACGAATTTAATATTAAATATATTTTATTACATATATAGGTAGGTACTACACATTATTGATATACATATTTGTGTAAAAAATAAATAAATGATCATTTTTTAAGTGACATTTTTGAAATACAATAACACAGTGACATTTTGACATTTGAAATGTAAATCAACAAAGTCGACTTTATAATGCATTTTATAAAAAATACAGTCATGAATACACAATACATAGATAAATAATTATTAATATTGCATTTTTTTGTTCTTTTAATTGCTCACTTCATAGCACCATTAAGATTTTTAATTGTCACCAGGTGTGGTCCAATAACATATGTTATACAAAAAAAAAAAAGACCATCAATGTCGATTTACGACGGGTAGAGAGCGGTGTGATGATATATTAATGAATTTTAATATTGTAATAAAATTAATATGAAATTGTTATTATATTTGTGTTGGAATTAACGAAATCCAATTACACATTATTTAAATAAATATTACTTTTATCATTATTTTATTTACAAATTACATAATAATTACAACAATGAGTAAATATTAAATTTCAAAATTTAAATACAATTAAAATAATTATAACTGAATTGTTTATTTAATTTTTTATGTAAATGAAAATTTAATTCATTTAATATAAAAATGTAAATAATAGATTATGTACTATTTCATTTACACCTTTTTCAGTTTAATCGAAAATAATTCAATTACAATAATTAATATTACATAATTTAATTTTCAATAAAATAATATTCTTATAAGTATCTCTATTAAATAAAGCTAAACTACAAAACTATAGTGTTTTGAGAAGCAGGACCCAATCCAAATTATAAGGCAAAATAAGGCAACAAAAATGGGAGCAAGTTATATGGTTTTATTATTTAAAAATTAAAAAATATGCGGCGCTTTGAGCGAGAAAGAAATTTGTATGCACTTTATTATAAATTAGATAGCTTATAAAGTGTTGTAACATTGTTGTAATTAGAAATATATTTACAATAATTTTATTTAACATTTTACTTAATGTAAATTTTCAAAAAAAGTTAATTTTCATTTTAGAGTTTCCGGTATACATAGAGGTGAAATTTATAAATTTAAAAATTACTTCAGCTTTGGAAGCAAGTATTTCTCGAACAGATTCGAAGCAAGTAGTGACTAAAATAAGTATCACTTCTCTTTTGTGTTTTACGTCTGACAATGAATTACTAAAAAAACGTCGACTATTATTTGTGGGATATACCGGTTCCACAGCATGCGTATCAGCTTTTTAAGAGGGGAAAATAACGGCTTTTAAGACCAAAAATTGCCGAAATTGACCAAAATCGAGATTTTCAAATGGGAAGAGGTATTTTTCAATGTAAATTCAGATTCTACGACAAAAAATAAGAAATTTATGTTAAGTGATTTTTGTTTTTTTTAGTATTTTACTTTAAAATTAATAACAATAAAACAAAAATGCTCAATATTTTCGTTTGATAAACTAGAATTAATGATAATAATTTTTATAAATAAATTTGTTTTTCTATCATATTTTTTATCTCAGTTTTAGCTTCCTACAAAGTTAAAAAAAAAAATTTACTTTACAAAAGTTTCTTATTTTTTGATGTAGAATGCGAGTTGGCATTAGAAATTATACCCCTTCCCATTTAAAAATTCCAATTTAGACCAATTTCGGCGGTTTTTGGTCTTAAAAAACCGATTTGCGGTCCTTCCCCGAAGAAAATATCACCAAAAGTTAATAAATATTTTTTTTAATTTTAAAATAACGGCTTATTCCACCCTAAAAAAGGCGATATGCATGTTCTGGAACACTCGGTATATCCCAATAAAAAAGTAAGGAAAATATATAAAAATTTGGGGTGAGTCTGAATAGCCATATCATTAACCCAAATAATATTTGGTAATGGGACAGACCTTGGTCTAATTTATCTTTTTAGACAAACTGTACCCAAAATGCTCTAAGTTCTTTAGTATAATAGTATTTTTGTAATATGATTAAGTACATTAGAATATTATGGCACATTTGAAATGAATCATAATTTCCAATTTATTGAAACTGAAAGAAAAATAAATCTTCGAAGAACTTTACAATCAATAAGTCATAAATCCCAACTCATTTAAAACTGCCAGCAAATATAAATTTTTGGTTAGTCAAAACTGCAAAAAATTTTCTAGTGTTATGACGTATCTCTGATAGAATATGTTCCTCAAATTTTCTTTGGAAGTTACAAACCATTAGTGGGAAGATATTGTACCCATAGGAATTATAATTTGAACACCTACTAAAACGTCTTACAATGACTTAAGAAATGCACTTGCTGTTCTTTGAAATATTAAAAATTTATTCAAAAATTTTTATGTAAAAGTAGCAAGTATTTTAAATTTGGAATTTAGAAATAAATACAGTAAAAAAAAATAAAATATTATTTATGCAAAATTAATTTTTATATTTATTTAAAACGTATGCCATTACTACCTTGAATTCTCCAACTAAACATTTGATCGAAACAAGGACATTAATCAACATTATTTACTATATTTTGTCTAAATATGTAGATACAGTCCCGCTTACTACTTAATATACAAAAAATGATCAATGAAAATGCCAATGATCTTTGTGATTAACCAAAATATTCTTACAGTTACAATAAGTTGGAAATTATTATTCATAGAAGTTACAATATCTAAACCAAATGATACAGATACTGTTTACTGTTATACTAACAACTATAACTTATTTAACGTGTATTCTCTTCACCATATGACAATCTTGTTTTATCTGTCCTGAGCTATTGCAGAGAATATTTTTGATACCTTTCTATGCATCGAGGCACTCATTGATCCTACATTTATAAGTATTTAAAAATGCCAGTTGTAACATTATATTAAAGTCGACATTTTTAAGTGACGTATCAAACTAAAAACTTCTAATTAGATTTTAAGTTACTGAATTCAATCCAAAAAAAATTAATAACCCAAAATTAAATTTTAAAGATATTAAATATATAAATAGTAAATAATATAATAATAAAAAGTTCATAATTTTAAAAATTAATGTCAAACAAAATTTTATCTGAATCAAACAGAATGCATTAAACAAAGTATTTTCGTACACATACAAGTATGTAGTCCATACGGAAATTTTTAAAGCATTAATTGGAAATGATTTTTTTTTTTTATAGAATTACATTATCGAAAATAATATTTGTTATATTGCAGGCCCATAATATGAAGTATGAGTATATGAAGCATATGGGGCATTTAATTAATGGTCATTTAAAGAAAAAAAAAATATAAAAACGAAAAAAAAAAACAAAAAATTTTTATTAATCCATTTCGATATTCCATTCCATTAAGTACAACAAATTTATATACACATCTACTTACACACATATACATATGCATATATAAACGTAAATCTAATTAAATTTTGTCGTAATTTTTATAAAAGTTTTTTTTTTTTACTTTTCCAGATTATTTAATGGCAGAAAATTCACGTTCAAGTGAATTTCCGCCCAAGTCAATTACATCAAGCGATTCACAAAGTCAGCAAGGGTAAGTACCAATAAAATCTACATTTTTTTCCTATTTTAGTTATTTTTTTCCTTTATAATAATCCAATATATTATAATCCTGAATTATCCTTATTCGAATGCATATTTTTTTTTTGTACATATCTCCTTTTTTTTTTTAAATTGAGTAAAGTTTTGGAAATTTTATTTTAAAATGGAATATAATTTTTTTTTTCAATTCAAATAAAATGATATATGATATTATTATTAATGATATTATAATATAATGTTTTATAAATACGTATTTTATATAGATTTTATGAATAAGTAAATATTTATGAATAAGGAAGGGAATAGTTCTTAAATATATGTAAATACAAACGTATAAATGTGCATTGAAATTGAATGCAAAAAGTGTTTCGTTAAGTAAACTTTATTTTTTGTGTAAAGTAAATTGTATATTTTCTTCTTCACTCTAGGGCTGTGTGTGGCTCACCAAGTGAAACTGTTCTGCTTTAGGTGATTAATTTCACTCCATGTTGTGTTGTTACTTTTCATTTCCTTGTGGCTTGATCTACGCCATGTTTCCTGTGGTCTACCTATTCCTTTTTTGCCCTGCGGACTGATCTGTTCCGTGTTTCCCGTGGTTTACTTATTCCTCTTTTGTCTTGTTATATTATTTGCAGGTCTTTTGAGGGTATATGACCTATCCATCCCCATTTTCTTTTGAATTTTCCTTGCCTGATATGCGCCATGTTTCCCGTGTTCCACTTATTTTTCTTTTTGCCTACGGATTGCAAAGCGGAATTGATAATGCTTACCTTGCTATATTATTTGCAGGTCTTCTGAACGTACATTTCATATTCTTTATTTGAGTGTCTATTGGTTTTTGTTTTGCAATTTCCCAAAACCTTATTCTGAGGCAAAATATTTTGCGTATAATTCGCAAGCATTTGTTAACAAAGCTATGGATTATCCTTATCTAAATATTTTATATTAGTTGATATCACGCAGGCATCATATTTGTTCTGCATTTTATTACATTCTAATTGTGGTGCCCCTGACAATGTGAGGTTGCCTTCACACAGCCCAAAGTTTTCCAAAAGTCATTTTGGCTATTTTTAACCGATTTATCATGTCTTGGGCCCACACAAGTAGTAATTATACTAACAAGGTCATTCGATGACATCTTCTATAATTTCAATGTTGATCGTACTTCAATTGCAATTATATTATAATATGTAGGATATTATCGCTGTATCTAACAGTTGCTATGCATAAAAATAATTTATATAACTAATTTGTCAAAGGTTTAATTTTTAATCCAACTATAAAATGTCTCTTAACTCAGAGTTTCGTATAAAGTGCCGTACATAATAAAGTGAAATGCTTAAAAGCAATAACAAGAATCGTTTTTTCTGGATTTTGTTTTTTGTGGCAAAAGTCATTATGCATTTGTTTTTTGTGGATTTAGGGACTACCCCCAATATTCAAAAGCCACAATATTTTGGTATTAACCCTTTATTTCATACGAAGCCATATATGGCTTTTTGAAATAATCATCAATCTTTTATATGTTATAATGAGAGAATCTTTTAGAAAACCGTTACAATTTCTCATTTATTATTGTCTGCATACAAAATTGTTTCTTTTTGAGTTTGGAGAACATGCAAAATTGTCAGTATTCACGTGTTTGTCAATACATGTCAAGTGTTAAAAAAAAGCAAAATTTTTAAGAAATTTAATTAAATTTAAATAAGTTTATAGGTAAGTACAAGTAATTTAAAAATATATTTTATTAAATATACTTATAATTCTTTGTATTAAATGTACTATTTTTGATTTTAACCATATATCTTGGGTTTTATGTGTATTTGTTTGTTAAAGCCAAATATGGCTTCGTATGAGTTAAAGGAATATAATTATTATTTGAATTTTGGTTATTTTAGAAATGAATTCTTATATGTTCTATGGAAATTCAAAATATGTGCAATCCATACCTGGTGATGGTTATGAGAGCAATGATATACTTGCTTCCGACTCCGATATCGAGTATGAGGTATCGAAAAGTGTACATGACATAAGATCACCAGCTATAATTCCCGAAACTGATACTAGCTCTTCAGAAAGTGATGTTGAAATTGAAAAAGCTATTCCATCCGTCTCAAAGAAAGCAAAAACTAATAAACAAAAGAAAAAGCTTAATTGGAAAAAGGGCCATCTACCACCTTATGATGAAAATAAATTTGAATTTAAAGGAAATACTAATCTGCCTAATTACATCATAGAATTGGATACACCTGCCGATTTTTTTTTGTTTTTTTTTACTGATGAAATACTTAATTTGATAGTTGAACAATCAAATATAAAAGCGTTGCAAGATAACATAAACAAGCCCGCAAAAATAAATAAAAACGAAATGGAACAATTCATTGGCATGATAATTTACATGTCGTTAGTTAAGCTTCCTTCAATAAGACATTACTACAGAGCCACTACAGGACAAAATTTAATATTTGAAACGATGACGTGCAACAGATTTGAAACGTTGAAACAGTTCTTACACTTTAATAACCACATTAATTTTAAAGCGTTTGATACACCAGGATATGACAAACTATTTAAAGTAAGGCCACTTTTAGAAAAAATAAGGGAGCGGTTACTTTTAATACCAAAAGAAGAGTTTCTAGCCGTAGACGAGCAAATAATACCCACAAAATGTCGACATGAATTAAAACAATATAATGCTGCTAAGCCTCATAAATGGGGGTATAAGAATCAAGTTCTTAGTGGAGCTTCAGGATTTAGCTACGATTTTGATGTATTTGCTGGAGAACAAAGTAACACTTTCCCAAATGATGCTCCAAATTTAGGAGTAAGTTCTAATGTCGTAACAAGACTAACTTCTACGGTACCTCGTAACATAAACCATAAAGTCTTTTTTGATAATTGGTACAATAGTCCAGACCTACAGGTATACTTATTCAAAAATGGAATTTTACCTTTAGGTACTGTTAGATTGAATCGTGTACCTAATGCTGATATGCCAACAGAAAAGGAATTAAAAAAGAAAGGTCGTGGAAGTATGGAAGAAAAAGTGGTTACCATTGATGATGTCAAACTAAGTTTAGTTTCATGGTTTGACAATAAAGTGGTTAACATGCTATCAGCTTATGTTGGCAGTGAACCTAATATAACTAAACGCTGTTATTCAAAAAAGCAGAAGAAATATATTGAAATTTTAGCTCCACAAGCTGTGCATCGCTATAACAAGCATATGGGTGGAGTAGATTTACTAGATTCTATGCTTGGATTCTACAGAATACAACTGAGATCAAAAAAATGGTACAAAAGACTTTTACCATATGATCGATTTATGTGTCGTGAATGCATGGATTTTATGGCGTCGAAAAAATGAAAATAGTGAGTTATATATGCCACTGTATGATTTTAAATTATCAATTGCTGAACATTTATGTAAAGCGGGTAAAGTAAAAGTTCTTATTTTATTACTAAATTTATCAATTTCAAATCATAAACCCCAAAAATTTAAATTTTTGCAGGTAAGGTTTCCGTTGCAAGAAGAAAAGGGCGTCCAGCTTCTTCTTCAAGAGGTGGTACACCCACAAGTCAAAGAGTTAATTCTCCCCAAACTCCTGTTCAAGCAAGAAAAAGACCCGCTAGACACCAAGACTTTCCTTTGGATTCTGTACGTTCCGACTGTATTGGTCACCTGCCACTGTGGAAGAAAAATCGGCAATTATGTCAAAATGATTGCAAATTTCGATCTTTCACAATATGTGAAAAGTGTAAGGTACATCTTTGCTACACCGAAAAAAGAAATTGCTTTACTGAATTTCATAAAACTCAATAATATAAACATATATCTATGTATATAAAAAAATTAATTAATACTAAATAATAAGTTGTTGTATTAAATTCAGTTGAATAAAATTTGATTTTCAATAAAATATTAACTGAAATTCATTTGTATTTTTTTTATAAAACTTTACCTTAAATGCATACGAAGCCATATATGGCTTTGTATTTTATTTTCTAAACTAAATAACATTTTTTTTTTTTTTTTTTTAAATTCACTTAATTATGGGTAAATAATATCTTTTCATGTAATTTTGATTTTTTTTTTCATTGGGATCATAATTCATGAAGTAAAGGGTTAAAGCCGATTTCAACGGAGTTTTCATATCAAATATTTAAATTTTGGCTTATGATGGCATATATTTAAATTTTAAAACAATTGAGGTTAATTCTCATTTTTTGATGTATTTTTTTGATTAAACAACCAACTCAAGTGTTTTTGGTTTGCACATACCCTTAGTCGATTAAATTTTTTACCATACATACACTCCATCGTTTCTTCTATAGTATTTTCTAGAGACTAGAATAAGCTAGAAGACTTTCATTAATATTGTAATAAAATTTCACAAACACATTAGTAAATCTTTGAATCTTCTTGTAACAATATAATTTTCCACGGAATTTTTGTTAAAATAGTTTCTCAATTACTTTTTTCTCTTTAGAACACATGACAAGAACTGAGGAAAATAATTTTGAAATTTTTTCTTTTTCCTCTTTGACATAGAATGTTGACGTGATTTTACAAATCTGCAGTATAACATGCATACTTATTCAATGTCCCGCACCGGTTGTATTTGTGTATTAGTTTTTAAATAAAATTTTTCCAGCTCGCTTCATATCGTTTTATTAACTCTTTTCTCTTAATCTAAAATAATCTTACAAAGTACAACATAATATTAACTTAAATCTAATACATTAATTGAATTATGGATATAGATACATATTATGTAATTAATCGGTGCTCCACCTTAGTCAATTTGTAAACACGTTGTGAACCGACCAATGCGTTGCATCGGATACCTACATACAACATCACCGTTCTCTTTTCTTTTTTCATTCACCATTGTCTTGGATATTACATATGTTACTAATTTTATTAATCATTTCAGAATTTCTGAGAATTTTGTGTTACAATGAATAAGTAAATACATTCTTTTAATTCTCGCTTCATTTTAATCATCATTGTCATCGTCATCATCTTATAGCGCTACAGCTCTGAGCGAAATTTTGGACTCATCACTATCACTCCTCCAAAAAATCGATCTTGTGCCGTTTGTTTCCAATTTGGGATTTGTAGGGTTTGAACATCGTTTTTCACATTGTCTGCCCTTCTGTTTCTTGATCTTCCTCAACTCACTTCATTTTATTTACGACAATATTTAATTCAATAACATTTGGTAAAGATTTTCTCACAAAAATATTGCCAAGCTCATGGCAACCTAATTTCAATTTAAGTTTTTAAAACAGATATGACTAGAAATCACGAGTTTGTTTAAAGCATAAATACATTATTTTTCCCTCACTTGATCTGAGTGTGGTATTTATTTCGGGAAACGACTAGTTGACTACTTTCATTTGGCAATTGGACAGTTAGAAAAAGACATTTCGCAAAAAAAAAAACTCTTAACAAGAAGACATTTTGCAAAATGTAGAGCTTACAAATATTAAAAATGTCTAGTTGACAAGGGTATACGGTACCCATTAATTTTATTTACATCAAAGTTACATTGCTTGATATTAAATCTATGAAATTAAATTATAATTCCCTATTTTTTTTTTTTCATTTATATTTTTCTAAATCTAAAGTTTCAGCTATTTTTATCACCGTCAATTGGTACAGAAAATTATTTTTCTCAATTAGCCCTAAAACTCTTAGATTGAAATGAAGGGAAATATTTTGGTTTTTTTAGTTGCTGCAACACAAGCTCAATACAAGAAGAAGGTTGAACATTTCAACTAGATCACTATTGTTCTAGAATTCCCCCAAAAATTGTATGTATATAAAGTATGTATGTACCTACAGTGGACCCTATTTAATAGATTAATTTATGGATAAATAGTAAAATTATGGATAATTGTAAAATCCCACCACAAACAAAAAATTCAGCTTCATTTTTATATTTTAATACTCCCAAGTCAACTAACATTATTTTTATTGCACTGTTAATTCATGTTTTTTTTTTCAAATAAACTATTATAAAAATTGTAAAGAGCTAGACAATCCAATCGATGCCATTTCGAATGAAAAAATTTTATTTTTTTCAACAATATACCTAGGTACTAAAAGGATAAATACCTATCAATTCAATTATCTTTACCTCATTCGTATCTGAAAAAAACAAAATTTAAAAACAAAAAACACAAAAATAACAACAACAAAAATCGAAAAAGAGAAAAAATTTGATAATAAAGTTAATATGGTGGAAATGACGATGAATTAATATAAATAATATTGAGTGCATCATCAGATAAACATCATCTGATTTTTTCTCCCTCTTTTTGGTTTTTTGTTGTTGTCTATTTTTGTTTTTTATTTATTTTTTATTAACTATTATAATTATTATTTTGTACACACAACTTTATATTATTATCTACAAGATAAAAAAAAAGTATGAGTGTTGCCGAGTATTTATTCTGAACACATTTAAGTATTCAACAAATTTGCAAAAAAAAAAAAAAAAAAAAACGAGCAAATTATTTAAAATTTGCATAAAGTGGTCGCAATGAATCAATATCAATTGCAAAATAATAATATTATATTAATAATAAAATATGTAGATATAATATTTAAATTTATCAAAATAAATAAATAAAAGTAAATAATCAAAATGTGTAATTAAATCGTAATCCGAATTGTCTATAATAATTATTTATATGAATTAAGGTTGCTATGTTTTTCATTAAAGACCTTATTATGAAAAAAATGTGATAGCAACATTTCTTTTACACCTATACTGGTTCAAATAAACCAAAAGTGCTACAAAAAAAATGATTGTATTTACTGGTTTATGTGCACGAAATGGCTTTGAGCTTGACTTCAGATCTTTAAGTAATAATATCTTAAAATAATCTGGTTAATTTTTTAAATTTCATACCATGACTTCCAAAATGCAGTGAAACCGTAAAATATACACAGTAGCATCTTGCAAAATGTATATCAAAAGATCTTAGTAAGAAAAGTATACTATTTCAAAATGTTTAAAATATGTAGTGGGAACGTAAAATAAGAGCAGAGTTTGTAGCGGAAAAATTTAGGCTACAATTTGTATAAATGTCATAGATAAAGTTACCAGATTTATTTAAATTATAGATTAGCATTATTGCCAAATTGCGGCAAAACATGTTAATAAAATATATTTTCTATCAAAAAATGTGCTGACCTATAAAAATCTGACAAGACTAATTTTTATGTAACGTAAAATAAAAGTAAATTTAACGAAAGATAAACAAAAAAGATTATCTGATGTCAGATTATTACCGATTTACATTACAAAAACATAAAATTATAATTTAAACGTCAAAATATCAAATGTCGTATTGATTACAATTCAGTACGGGTTGTTTTAACGTGAACATAAAATACATTTTTAAAACCATTACCTACTAGAATGCTTCGTGAAGTCAATTCAGTTCAATATTTTTCTACTGCTACGCAAACGTTTTAACTATTAAAAGTAGACTACGTAATAATGTACGTAATACTAACTAGCTTAATGTTTTTCTTTCTTATTTTTTGATTTTCTTTTTTTTAATTTTACAGTTTTCAGTTTTAATCTTTATAATATATACTACTTAACAGTATACTATATAACTACTCTACTAACATCATGTTTTTATTCTAATTTCTAACTGTAGTTTTGGGTTCTGTCAACTTCGCTAAATAATGATAAAGATTAAACAAAAATTAAAGCCAGCTTTCGTCTCTAATAGATGTCAACATGATTGCTCTGATCATTAAATCTGACAGAAAAAATAATTTCAGATTATTTCACTTCTCTTAAACTGGATTCTCAATAAAAAACCAAATTTTAGATTTTTTATCAGTATCTAATTATCTATCTATAATTTGATAATAATATTCTCAATTAACTTTTAGATCATATACTATTATTAACGATTCATTTCACCTCTTACAAAACTGAGAATTACCTTGGAAAATAAAATATCATCAACAATATTATTATTAAAATTATAATTTAAATTTTTAATGAAAACAAATAAAACGTTGATTCAATTTATTGATTAAGGATCATGACTGTTAATTACTCATTACGAAAACCAAACCAAAAACCGGGCGGTATGACAGATGTGTTTAATACAAGAATGATTATTTTTACTTTTTTTTTATTTTTTGTTTTTTTTTTTCAATTTTATTTAATAAAAAAGAAATATTACGATTTAAAAAATTTAAATAAAGAGATTAAATAAAATTAACTTTACAGCAAAAACAAAAAAATAAAATAAATCAAATGTAACAAAAAATGTATGTGTACATTCGAAATTTAATTCAATATAATTAAAGTTATGGACGTTAAATAATAAAATGTATGTATATGATGTATATGTTACGGTAAAAGTGATAAATTCATTAATAACTGCTAAATTTAGGTAAATGTGATAAATAAGTAGAATTTATTACATTTAAGAGTAATTATTAATAACTAGCTTTGTAACCCGTCATAAATGACGGAACCAAAATAAATTTCTTAGCATTTATTTCCTTCATTAGAGTTTTCATTTCAAGTTTAAGAAAAATACTTATTTGCTTACTAATTTATCATACCTTTATTTTTGTATTATAACGCTCTTAATTACCATATAAACAGAATATTTGTAGTAAGGTGCAAAATTTTCTATTCCCTGAGGGTCATTTACTCGATTATTTTAGCGACATCCTTTTTGCCAACATTGAAAATTTATCGCATAATTCAGAATTAAGTTAATCCTGTTAACATTCAACAACATTCGCTGCGTAAGTTTAGCGTCAAGGTTTATAGCGAACAAATAATATTTTATAATGAGCCACAACTTTGAACGAAAACAATTTTAAAAACAAAAATAAATAAAATTGTAAATATAAAAAAACAATAATATTGTAGGTACACATAATATTTATTTTAATGAATAAAATAAAAACTTGTGTTGGAGAAAAATTAAAATAAAAAAATTTACTGCAAATAAATAGGTATTTACAAAACTGTTCATAACTGGTGAACCATTGATCGGTTATTTAAAATTTCATTTCATTTCAAAAAATTCATTATCGAACTGTGCATACATTAATAAGAAGAACAACAATCAATATGTTTTAACCGATACCTACATATACCTACCTACTATTTTAAAAAAAATTCATCACTCTCTACAACATACATTTCTACACACTTGAATAAAACAAATATACCTAAAAATTATAAATTTACAAAGATAAGAAATAAAAAATAATAGTACAAAATTTCATTTAATTTCTTTAAAAATGTATAGGTTGTTATTGTTTTTATGTGTAAATCAGCAGAACCAGAACCTAACCTCATAATACATACTAAATATTATATACGATCATAAATTTATGTATCATATAGATATATATATATATATATATATATATATATTTAAAAAAAAACAATAAACAAAAAAAAAATAAATAACAATTTTAACTCTTCATCGCATCACATTTCTGGCTAGAGTATATATACCTATAGTACTATACAGGCTATGCATACGGTAGCAAAACTATGATGCTATGATCATTATTATAAAAGCAAAAAAAAAACAAAAAAAAAATATGAGACACATATGCATATTGTGTATAATTTTATGTAATAAGAATAACCTTTAAGTGCATTATGTTTTTTTTGTGTTAAATGCTGTTTGTCTTTTGGTTATTGTACCATATTAAACTATTGATTAAATTTCTATTAGTCCTTATTATTATAAATAAAAAAATTGTTTGTTTTATTTATATTATTATTATTATTTTTTTATTTTTCCTTATTATTTGCGAAGAAGACTAACATTAAATTAAAAAAATATAGTCCATGCAATCAATTTTTCCTGCAAAGGTTCAGCATGGTAGACAGGGGTTAAAAAAAAGCACCAAAAGAATTTGTATATATATGCATTTGTATCCATATGCAATTTGTATATGTGTTGGAGTGTTAAATGCAGAATAATATATATATAATTTGCCTAATGAATTAAAAAACATGGATAGTTTAGGCGTAGGGTATTTCAAAAAAGAAATAAAAACATATATTCTTACAGTAAATGTACAAAGTTAAAATCGTAGTAAAATATTATTGTTGTTTATTGTATATGAAAAATTTTTAGAATGTATCTATTATTATAGTATAACTAGCTTGGTAACCCGCCATAAATGACGGAAGCAAAATAAATTTCTTAGCATTTCTTTCCTTCATTAAAGTTTTCATTTCAAGCTTAAGAAAAATACTTATTTGCTTACTAATTTATCATACCTTTATTTTTGTATTATAACGCTCTTAATTACCATATAAACAGAATATTTGTAGTAAGGTGCAAAATTTTCTATTCCCTAAGGGTCATTTACTCGATCATTTTAGCGAAATCCTTCTTGCCAACATTGAAAATTTATTGTATGATTCAGAATTAAGTTAATCCTGTTAACATTCTATAACATTCGCTGCGTAAGCTTAGCGTCAAAGTTTATGGCGAACAAATAATATTTTATAATGAGCCGCAACTTTGAACGAAAACAATTTTAAAAACAAAAATAAATAAAATTGTAAATATAAAAAAACAATAATATTGTAGATACACATAATATTTATTTTAAAAAATAAAAACTCGTGTTGGAGAAAAAATTAAAATAAAAAAATTTACTGCAAATAAATAGGTATTTACAAAATTGTCCATAACTTGTGAACCATTGATTGGTTATTTAAAATTTCACTTCATTTCAAAAAATTCATTATCGAACTGTTCATGTTAAAATAATAAATAATTATTATTTATAACATACATTAAAAAGAAGAACAACAATCAATATGTTTTAACCGATACCTATATATATACCTACTTACTATATTAAAAAAATCATCACTCTCTAAGTCTCTACAACATACATTTCTACACACTTGAAGAAAACAAATATACCTAAAAATTATAAATTTACAAAGATAAGAAATAAAAAATAATAGTACAAAATTTCATTTAATTCATTTAGTACTATACAGGCTATGCATACGGTATGGTAAAACTATGATGCTATGATCATTATCATAACAAAAACAAATAAAAAAATTTGTGGACACATATGCATATTGTGTATAATTTTAAGTAATAAGAATAATTGTGTTAAATGCTGTTTGCCTTTTGGTTATTGTACCATATTAAACTATTGATAAAATTTCTATTAGTCCTTATTATTATAAATCAAAAAAATTGTTTGTTTTATTTATATTATTATTATTTTTTATTTTTCCTTATTATTTGCAAAGAAGACTAACATTAAATTAAAAAAAATACATATTTACTGCAATGGAATTTTTTCCTGCAAAGGTTCACATTGGTAGACAGGGGTTAAAAAAGGAGCACCAAAGCAATTTGTATACATATTGCAATTTATATATGTGTTGGAGTATTCCGTCGAACAAACAAACATCCAGATAAATGCAGAAAATTATATATACCTGTATGGATTGGTAAATGTAATTAAAATTAAAACTAGCTATTTCTTTTAATTTTCTTATATTTTGTTATTAAAATAATGACAAAAAAAAAACAAAAACTAAAAAACAAAAGTTATATTTTATAATACCGCCCGAAACCCCCATCCTACTAATTTATTGAAACCCTATTTTTGCAAACAGCAAGTAAACGTAGACGTAAGCTTTTAGAGAAACATAACATCTTTATGAGATATTTTAGTCCTTGGTGTCCTTGGCATCCAACGTATCCAACAAATTTTTTAAAATTATTTATAATAATTATTAATAACCTTTTTTCTTGAAAAATACAATTTAAACACGTGATATAGTATTTTGGCCCCAAATCCTGGGAGTCGACATATTGCATTCATCGAATTTCAAAGCCATTGTACTGATGACAAAAAAAAATAAAATTTTAAGGTCCTTAGTCCCGATTTCCAGACCGTCGGACCTATTTAAAAGAAATAAAAAAATAATTTATAACATTTATTACATTTACCTAACAAGGGTGGGAATTATTAATAATTACCAGTTTATGTGATAAATTAAATCACTCAAATTCAAATTAATCACTTTAACTTTGGTTATTATTTATAATGACCGGCTATTATTAATAATAACCAATTTATTTTTTATTGTTAATAATAACCAATTTATTTTTTATTATTAATAATAATTAAAATTTAACTTTCAATTTGGTTATTATTAATAATGACCGGTTATTATTAGTAATAACCAATTTATTACTTTAACCGCAACATATATAAAAATTTGTATAACATCAATAATAGGTACATTTATTTCTATAACATCAATAATAGGCACATTATATTGTTGGACTATACAATTTTGATCCTGATGATTTGGGGAAAGAACAGTAGGCATTCCTAAGCGGTCAGCATTATGAGATGATAAAGTAACAACCCCATATGGTTTATGAGATAGAAAATTTAAAGTTTTGAATGCTTAAAATTTAAAATAGAATGCTAAAAAATCGTATTTTGTATTTACAACCAACCTTATGCCTGATTTTTCTATGCATTAACTACAGTTCGAACCTAATTTAATAATTTTTGTAGTACTATTGTTCACGCATTCTGAGGTGTTGGAGCTGTGGTATTTTTTCATATTTCCATTCTACAATTCATTGGATGTTTTATTAATAATTTTACACAGTAATAGGACTACAATGAGTCCCAACAACTAGCTTTCGTTTTGAAGGCTTTTCAGACTGTCAAAGCGCAACTTTTTTTATCCTTCAAAAAAATGTTAATTTAAATTTTTATTGAAATAACTATATGAAAAGAAGCACTTATAACAACATTTAATAATAACACATAAAAACAAAAGTAAGGGGCTCTCTTAACATCAAAGTGACATAAAGCCAATTGACATTTGATTTTAAGACGAGAAAAGAAATATTATTGTCAAATCTTTTAGTGTGATCAAAACGAAATTAATTATTTTAAAGCTAATTGAAGCTAATTGAAGGCTAAGTCTAAAGGCTTAAGGGTTAAAGTTAGATATTAGTTATCTATTTGTATACTGAATAGGAACAGTGTGTGTACAGTGAAGTTATTACAATTAGAGTAAAGCTATAATATCACGCATATCCTCAACGACTACCCAGGTTTAGCAAAAACTAGGTTTAAGTGGTTGGGAAAGCATATTATATTTGAAAACAAGCTGATACATATTTCACTGATTTATTTTCAGGATATCCATATATTCCTCAGAGCTACGGATCTGCATGTACGGATCTCGAAAAATAGGTAAATATTCAGTGTATATTAGAATATGGTGATGGGGGTCGTTTTAAGCCACGCATGATATTGTGAAAGATTTGCACATGAGCTGGTGTCGTGGTAATAATGTGATCCGGCTTAAAACTAAGCTTAACTAAAAGTATATTCTCTACAATTAGGACTGAATATTTTAGAATATAATATGAAAAAAAATCAAATGCCTCGATATCTCAAAATTAAAAAAAAAAAAAATTGTTAATTTGGTTTTATTGAATCTTTCCAAGTAAAATAACAATAATTTTACTTGAATTTTTTTTTTTTTGTAATTTTAAAGATCGCAAGAAGTGTTAAAATCTTATAACTAATTTTACTTAAAATTGGGTTCGTCCCATATAGACAGAACACTTAATTGATTTAGGTAAATCAAGTAACTTTTTATTTTAGTTTAGTAGCTATATGATGGTAGATTTGTAAAATTTCTTGCTAGTACGTTGGGTTGGTCTACTATTCTTTTGGCTTAATTTCTTGTTTCAATAACTCCTTCTACCATAGGTAATTTTAAGCCCTTGGAATTTTTAATATACCATGACACATTAGTATACTCATTCTCATTGTTTTAGACTGAAATCTTTGGATTATCTCGAAATTACTTTATTGCACATATTTTTCCATATTTGACATTTGTACGATCATATTAGATTTATGATCACTTTTGCAAATGAGGGTTTTCAATTTCAGGCTCAATGATGATTTGCTCCCAACCAGCCAGTACAATGGGTTTTTTGGTCTATATGTGCTTCCTCCAGGTTAATCTGCTATCGAGATGAATTCCTAAGTATCTCACTACATTCGATTGAGGACTATTACTATTTCGTTAAGGAATACAGGTGGACATGTTTCGCCGTTCAATATGAATGTGAAAACTTTTATTTTAATTCACTTTAATTCCTCATTTCTCAAACAAGTTTTCGATTCTTCCTAGATGAGACTGTAATTATTGGGATGCGATTTTCAGAGACTTGTCAGTACTCAATATCGTCGTGTCGTCTGCATATGTAGATAGAATCATTTGACTATTTTCGGGGATATCAGAGGTAAATATTAAATACGGCATTGGTTGGAGTTCACTGCCTTGTGGTACGCCAGCTTTAAGCTTCTCATACGCAAATTATGAAGCCAAAGGCTTAAAAAAATTTGGGCATTATTTTGATAAATATTAGCCCCAACTTGTATATATGAATTTTATATTATCCGCGAGTAAGGACTTGTTTTTGGGGGGTTGGATTATACATATGATTATACATGGCGAAAGAGTTAATTTGATATTCTTTAGTTATGATTAATTTGTTCAAAAAACATAAAAATTGAATTCATCAAAAACAATATTTGTACTGAATTTGACTCTATTACTAATAATAATTATTATAACAGTACCATAATACAAATAGGATAATACCTTGTGAATTCAATTGTTTTTAATCTATTTAACCAAAGTGCAGTACATGAAAACAAAATCTCCCATAAAATATAATGAAAAAACATCTGTTATTGTATACATACACTTGAGTTTATAAGTTTGTAATTCAATTGATTCATAACATACTTCAAAATAAAAATAAAAAATAAAATAAAAAACAAATTCTATTTCCTGATTGCAATTTTCAAAAAAAAAAAACAAAAAAAAAATACTAATAAAATAATATCTAGAAAATGTTCAAGAATCAATTAAATTCCAGTTCACCGGTATTTCAAGTTACTGCATTATTTATTTAATTTTAAATTACAATCAATTTTATAAATAGAAAAAATACCTACACATATTATATACTTAATAAATAAATAAATATTAAAAAAAAAAGCAAAAAACAATCAAAAAAAATTTTAAATTAATTTTTGAATATTTAATTAAAATTTAACAAAATAAATTATAGTTGTGTAGGGTTTTGATAAAAATTACAAAAAAAAAAAAAAATAAAACAGAAAAAATGCTAAAATTCATTGTAATGAGGAAATTTATTTACAAATTGAAGAATAATTTATGAAATTTTTAATTCAAATATTAAAAAATTAAATATTATCATGATTTGTTGTGTGAAGCATTAAGATTTAAAATAAATACTATTGACATAAATATTGTTGATCAAATAGGTCTACACTACAAAAAGGGGGTATTTTAGTGGTTTTAAAAATAGTCATATTCCCACAATTAAATTTTTAATTTATAAATGTATACCACCTTCATTTCCACTTCCATCAGCAACAACAGCAGAAGTTTAAAATTGACCATTTCAAGTCGACAAATTGAAATAAGGTCATTTAAAGCTTATTTTGTGTGAACAAAATGAGATAAGTACACACATAATATAATAATTATCCTTTTTTGTCAAATAACAGTTTTTTAATTTGATTTAAATATCTTCTTCTGGGTTTCATATATATCGAGATTCAATGATACAATCGATTTACTGTCATATTTCTAGTACCTACTGTCATATTTCTGCGTTTTTAATAATAATAAAATAGTTGCAATGTACAAAACTATTGGTTTCTGCGGAGCTAATATTCTCATTTCTAATTTAAAAAATTATAAAATATTAGTATATATCAAAGAAATAAAAATATTTTTGTTATAAAAAAGTAATGTACAAAATGTTGTTCCAATTTCGAACCAAGAGCTGCGATTAAATGTTTGTAAAAATTTAAAAAGTTAAAAATTTACAATTGGTTATGGTTTTTATATGTAAATACGTATTTAGCTGATATGAGTCGTTGTCTCTCTGAAACAGAAATTTATAAGTTATTTCAAGATTCAAAAATTGAGGACAATTGTGACATCTGTCAATCTGATCAATTGAGAACATCTTATTGTGATAGCGAAAACGATATTGAGATAGATAAACCAAAAAAAAAAGTAAAATATATTGAAATAGAATTTGTAACAGTTGACGTGGAACAAGTTTCTGCTTCTGAAAGCCCACTTGAAGCGTATAGCCCACTTGAAGCGTAAGACGTATTTTCTCTTACAATTATAATATGTAAATAATTAATAAATACAAATTTAAATTATAAATTATATTGAAGATAATGAAATCGTTCTTGATGATAGCGTAGCTATCGAATTTATTGATGAAACATTATCGTTTACTAAAAAGGAAAATATTCAGAGGCGACGTCGAGAATTTGAACCAAACCCAATTCCTTTTAGTTATAAATACTCGAAAAACAATTTGACCAATATTTTAACACCTCTACAATATTTTGAAAAATATTTCATTGATGAAGTTTATGAAAATTTTGCATTTCACACTAACTTATATGCACAGCAAAAATGTTTCAATAATTTTGTTGCGACTGATTCTTTAGAAATGAAAACACTCTTTGGAGTTCATATTTTTATGGGTTGCTTGAAGTTTCCGCGGGTTAAGATGTATTGGTCTACTTGTTTGAATATGAACGTTTTTAGAAAAAATATGAGAGCTGATATATTTTTTCAATTACGGAATTATTTGCACATAGTTAATAATTAGATAACCCAAAAATTGTAGCGATAACTTTTTAAGGTTAGACTTTAATTGAAGCTGTATAAGAACACGTTATTGTTCTATTGAATTGGAAGAAAATCTGTGCACTGATGAACAGATTATACCATTTAAAGGTATTATTTATTTATTGTTTATTATACTATGAATTTATTTATATAGTTATTAGGGGTCCTTATTAAGGTAAACTTTCTATTGAACAATACTGCAAGGGAAATCACTATGTAATCACTATGTAAAAAACTATGTTTTTTGCGGGAAGAGGGATATAGCTTCCTTTTATATCAAGGTAAAACCTTTTTGAATTTTCTATCAATCGATTTGCGAAACCACCATTAATTCATGACAAGGAACTTGCTAAAAAAAGTAGAGGTTCATCAACAGAGTCTGAATGTACCAACTCCTTAATTCTTAAAAAAAATCAGTGAAACACAAAAATAAGCCTAAGAGGGATAAACAATTAAGGCCTACAGATACTTAAGTTCGGCCAATGACAGATGTTCGATGTGATAAAATTGACCATTTTCCACAACACGATAATAAAACGAACCAACTAGATGTAAGATTGATGGTTGCAAAGGAAGAACTTTTTTTTATTGTGGTAAATGCAATGTTAACCTTTGTATTTCAAAAAACAGAAATTGCTTTTATGATTTTTATCGGCAATAAATAATTACTTTTATTATATATATATTTTTTTTTAGATATTTGAATTTTTAATTTTTCTTTTATTTATTTTGTTTTTTTGTTTTTTTTTTTTTGTTAGATGATATGAGTGATAATATGAAATAAAAAAAATTTAATTTTGTATTTAATTTTATAATTTACTCTTTTTTGTAAAGATTTAAAAAAAAATACATAAATTGAATTATTTTTTTTATTGTAAAATCCCAACCTTCAATTCAGATTTTACAATATATTGTACATCCCCAAAGATCCAAACTACAGGAACCAAAATCAAAAAAATAATTTTTATCACTTAGTTTGATCCAATTTGACATTTATGACATATATTTTTGCACAGCTAGAATTAACTCACGAACAAAAGGGTTAATTAATTAATTTATAGAGTTTTGTGATGAGCGCATCAACCTCCTGGGTCCAAAGTATGTTTTCATTTCATTTATTTTTTAAATCAAAACTGATATTAATTTTACTTAAAACTAATTTAACCAAAAAAATAATAATAATATTTAATTTTATATTTCTACCCATTACCAAATTTGATTGCCTTATTCTATGTTAATACCTATACAACCTAAAAAGAAAAAGGAAGATTTCAGTAAAACTCTCCTCGATGTTATATTTCATCGATGATTTTAATTTCACGCAAGAATTCAATAACTTTTGCTACAGCTGCAGTTGATTCTAGTTTCAGAACTTCCAACCCCTTTGACACTAAGTTTGATTGCTACAATGTTGTATAGGGGACGAGTCTCAAGAATATGGTGTATTGTAATGATGGATCGTATGGAACAATTACATATAGGTTTGTTTGTTTGTTGGACTTTTTATGCCCCTGCTTTGACCGTTTTCGGTATTATTCGTATGGTCAGGTACTTAGTCATAGAAAATTTACTACATTTAGATTTTGTACAGTAGATCCATGATTAATATTTTTGTGGCATGTTATTTTTCCAAAAGCTTTAAATTAGTGATTAGTTTTTTGCTAAGTAGAATAGTGTTGTAGTATTATATGAAATTCATCATCTTAAAGGGGATTTGAACTCACGTTTGGAGCATCGTTATATTACCTTTTTCCTATTCGGTTGTGGTATAAAGACAGATCTGTTTTGATATTCAGAGAATTGAGAGAGATGACAATTAGGACTCATATTAAACAAAATAATTTCATATCTTGCTGCCATGTCACTCCATTTAGGAAGACTTCTACCACGAATAAGATTTTGAAATTTCTCTTGGAATTGATGACAGTTAAAGGGAGAGAGAGATTTTTTTACACGGCGACATATAAGTAAAAATTAAAGAGAGAGAGAAACAAACGTCTAGTTAATTATTGATTATCTGTGATATCGCAAATGATGTCGACAACGTCACCAATACATTGTCTCATATAGTATGAAATGTTAAAAAACAAAATCTTTACATTGTCTCATGATCGGTATCTCATCTGAAAATATATTTACAGCTTATTTGTACAACACAAGCTGTTAAATTGTGTATTCAAAAGTTTGTTGGGACACAGTACTACAACAGCAGTGTTTGTGACTCATCTCAAGTATTACAACATGTAATAATACTTACATACATACATAGAAAAGCAAGAAAACCAAAAATAGTAAAAACCAAAAAAATAAATATTAACATAAAGACAATTAAGTATAAATTAAAATTTAAAAATAACTTAAAAATTTGATTTGACGTTTATTTTGGAGACAATAGAATTATCGGAATTGCAATCAAAGCTCATTGTGTTCAGATGGTCCGTTCAGGAAATTTCACAATATTGTATTTATATGTACATTGTATTTACATGATATAAATGTTGCATTTTTTTTTTTAAAAATATCATCAGTCTTTTTAGACTGACAAATATCAGTTTTTTTAAATTGGCAAAAACGAGATTGTTGAGCAACATTTTAGGGACAACTCAGATAACAATATACAAACTTTGGTATAAGCAAAAATATTTCTAAGACACGTTATGTTTTGTCTAAGGATTAGAATATGTTCGTATATACTAAATTTCTTTATTATTATTTTATTTCACATAAGCTTGACATAATTCTTACCTACGCCTACAAATATTTTAAAAATAGTTTAATCTAGTTACGAATAACCTGATATCAAATTTATACTCTTACCCAAATCTAAAAATATTAATTTTTTTTTCAATATCATCTCTCGAAAATAACAATTATAGGATAGGTAATGTACGTCACAATGTTAATTTGAAAAATCTCAAAAACAAAAAATATGAACGTTTGTTTTGTATGTACGTACTACTTTAAATTCTACTGACTCAGAAAATTAATATCAATGACATGTTATAAGGATGCTTCTAAAAGAATTAACTACAACAATGTTATAAATATTGGTCCTATAGTGCTTGACTTTTGTTCTCTTTCTTTGTATATTTTTTGTTTGTATTTATATGAGACACAGTTATTTTTTTTTTTTCTGTAACTTTAGATAAAAATCATAAAGCATCATTATAAGAACAAAAACAAAAACAAAAATAAAAAAAAAACACCACAAACGTATAAGTTTTTGTATTCGTACATAGTTTTAAGAAAAGTTCATATTTAAGATGACAGGATTATGGATTAGAGTCGGGTTGTTTTTGTTCATGTTTGTTCTTAACTTATCTAGATTTTTTGTTTTGTAGACAAAATATTATAAAAAAAAAAAAACTGTCTTTTATTGCGATAAATATGAGAGTTAAAATACTCACTTATTTCATTATCCATGCAGTCAGTGCACCCCAAATATGAAATAAATTTCATTCTCTGAGACTATTTATTATTAAATTATTTTGCGTTCCTAAAATACACAAAATTGTAATCCCTGATTTATTTAGGTATGTTTTGGCATATTTTATATAAGATTACATAGATTACGAAGTGAAATGCAAATATATATATCAGCTGTACTGGATAGCTGGGTGGTCTACTTACTCATTCCAGTTCGCAATATTTTTTAAAAGGAAGTGAAAATTCAAATTTTTTGAGACTACGATTCAATTGTAGAAATACTAAGCAATATCGACGTAAATAGATATCGTATGATCTAGTGTTGGAGATAATGATAGTATTTTACTGTTGAAATATTCTGCTCTGGCAGCTGATACTTTTGTAGTCTTGTAAATCGTAATTTAAAATTTCAATAAAATATAAAAAAAATAATTTATCTTAACAAAAAGGAAAAGTTGAAAATTATTTGAAAAAACAAGTGTTCATTACTCCAGAGTTCAATAGTAAGAAATGATAAAACATAGCTTTTTGACTTATTTGGTAATACTAGGACTAACGGTAATACATGCGTTGCTTATTGAATAACCATAAATGTATACATCATTAGCTATATTTTAATCTTTAAATTGAAAAAAAGTATGGTAGAAATTTCATCTCACAACCGATTTTTATTATTATTCTTTTAGATGACAAATATTCAAAAGGAGACGTAGCGAAATCAAATATTTTTAAAATATTATTATTATATATTATTTTATATAATATAATATATTTTTATATTATTATAATACTTATTAATAGTTTTTACTACATGAATATAATTTAATAATTTTATTCAAAAAAATGTATTTATAGTAAGATGTATTTTTTTGTTATACATTTGTAAATTTATATTTAATTAATGTTAAAATATCCACAATAATTAAGATTAAAGAACCTGAAATTATACTGTTATATGTATGTACACAGGTCCACTGTTCAAAAAGTAAATATAAAAGTGTATGCGGTATTCTCAAAAAGAGTATGCAATAATTAAAAATAACATGTGTGGGATCGTAGTAATGGGATCGGCCTAATATATCAAATAAATATATAGATATGTAATTTGAAATTAAAATTCACATACTGGTTAGTTTATTTATTTTACTTATTCATATTACTTTTAATTACTTTTATTTTAATGTCAATGATGATTGAGATAGTAAACAATACTAACAAGAAAATAAATAAAATAAATAAAATAAATAAAATAAATAAAATAAATAAAATAAATAAAATAAATAAAATAAATAAAATAAATAAAATAAATAAAATAAATAAAATAAATAAAATAAATAAAAAAAAAAAAAAAAATAAAATAAATAAAATAAATAAAATAAATAAAATAAATAAAATAAATAAAATGAATAAAATAAATAAAATAAATATAAAATATATAAAATAAACAAAATAAATAAAATAAATAGAATAAATATAAAATATATAAAATAAACAAAATATATATAATAAATAAAATAAAAAAAATAAATAAAATAAATAAAATAAATTATATAAATTAAATAAATTAAATAAATAAAATAAATAAAATAAGTAAAATAAATAAAATAAATTATATAAATAAATCAAATAAAATAAATAATATAAATAAGATAAATAAAATAAATAAAATAAATAAAATAAATAAAATAAATAAAATAAATAAAATAAATAAATTAAATAAAATAGATAAAATAAATAAAATAAACAAAATAAATAAAATAAATAAAATAAATAAAATAAATAAAATAAACAAAATATATATAATAAATAAAATAAATAAAATAAAAAAAATAAATAAAATAAATAAAATAAATTAAATAAATTAAATAAATTAAATAAAATAAATAAAATAAATAAAATAAATAAAATAAATAAAATAAATAAAATAAATAAAATAAATAAAATTAGTAAAATAAATAAAAATAAATAAAATAAATTATATAAATAAATCAAATAAAATAAATAAAATAAATGATATAAATAAAATAAATAAAATAAATAAAATAAATAAAATAAATAAAATAAATAAAATAAATAAAATAAATAAAATAAATAAAATAAATAAAAAAAATAAAATAAATAAAATAAATAAAAAAAAATAAAATAAAATAAATAAAATAAATAAAATATATAAAATATATAAAATAAATAAGATAAAGAAAATAAATAAAATAAATAACATAAATAAAATAAATTATATAAATAAAATAAATAAAATAAATAAAATAAATAAAATAAGTAAAATAAATAAAATAAATAAAATAAATAAAATAAATAAAATAAATAAAATAAATAAAATAAATAAAATATATAAAATAGATAAATAAATAAAATAAATAAAATAAATCAAATAAAAAAAAAAAATAAAATAAAATAAATGTAAATGTAAAAGGAAGTTCACAGGCGTTACAATTCTATAAGTGTTCTATTTATAATCTGCTATCCTTAAATTTCTCACTACTAAACTGTAAAAAGACTCAGATCGTTTTTTGATTTGTCATCCAATACAAAATAAAAGAAAAAGAATGTTCATATTCATTATTAGTCATTTGCATTTTTGTCTAATTATGTAGCTTACGTTTCTAAATTTCTATATTTTATTCTACAAAGTAATTTTATGATTACAACAACAATAAGAATGTGAATTAAGCAGAAAATATTTCTGGATATGACTATAGTTGTAATCTTGCTTTTAAACCATTTTGAAAAGAATAAATTCAGAAAAATTAGATATTTTAGGAGAAAAATATAAAAATAATATAATCTAGTTAAATATAAATGACAATTCAATGAACGATATTTATTTTTTCATTTATTTTTCTATTATCCTAAAATTAGTTATTTTCGTCGCAAGCTTTAACTTTCCCCGCCCTCTAAAGAACTGTTAGAAACAAAATTAAATCTTTTGTTATAATTCAGATTTTATTTAGGTTGATGTCATCTTAGTCAAGTCTTTTGTTAAAATTTTTACTTTATTTGTAATTGTAATTATTATAGTTCTTATTAAATTGTTGTCTCTGTTGTTTCTTTAAAAAAAAACATTTTTTTGGTTTTATTTTTTGTCCTTTATTTCTTTTTACATCTTGCAGCAACAAATTCATACATGATATACAATAGTAAAATTCAAATCGTTTCTTTTATTTAAAAACTTTTTATTTTTTTTTGTTTTGAATCAGTGAAGTTAACTTATTTCTTTGTTTTGCTTCCGTTATTTTTTGTTTTTTTTTTTTTCCTTTAAACTTTTAAAGACTATTTATATGTCACTGTGATATTATGCTACTTTATGTCATTCACTTCAACTACATAATTTGTTATGCGATTTTAGTAAGTTTTTTTTTTTTTTATAGAAAATACAAAACATTAGGATGGGGTGGGGAAAATAATCCTGTATTTTGGATTTCTTTTTTCTTTTTGAGACGTTTAAATTATGCATGAAATTTTTTTGCTATTGTTATAGGACAGGACACAACAATTAAGAATGAAAGAGAAAAAAGACTTGATTAAAAGTTGTATTTTTATTTTTGAAAGTAAAATTATGAAGGTGAGGTCTTAGAAAAAATTATAAATAACGAGAGAATTTACGAGTAAATTATTACACTGGAAAAAGATAGGGAAATAAAAAGATGGACAATAATAAAAGGACTGTTTTGATGTTGATGAATTATTTCAATTACAATGAATAGAATAATATTTTGCGTGTTTTGAAATAAAAATAGAAATTCAAATTGAAGATGTACAGTACAGCACCAGTTACAGTAAAATAAAAAAATAGTTGAGTATTTAGTTACCTACCTTAAGCAATTTCAAGTAATTCACTTGATTTCATAAAATCTATGAAGCAAAGTCATAAAATGAATATAAACTTTTTATGATTTGTATGATTATTTTGTTCGGTCTGACCATTTCCGGTAATGAGGTAGAAACAACAAAGTTCTGTTTTTAAATGTTGTAATTAACCCAAATAAATTTTTGATGTTTTTTTTTATCTTAACAGATGAATAATAATTAATAAAACGTTCAATTTTTTATTCCAATTTTTTGACGTTTTCTTTATCTCCTTTTTTCTCTAGAAATTGCATCAGAAAATATCAGAAATATCATATTAAATCATATGAGTCGTATGGATGATTATTATTGTTAACAATAAATTCTAAATAAAACCACCACTGTGCAATTGCACAAGGGCCCGCTAGTTATTTTCAAATGGCTAATTCTTTTCAGAAGTTTACATTTCTTTTAAAGCTTCTTCTCATCCCTTCTACTTGTATGTTTCTAAATAATTCGTATTTTGACAATATAAACGTGTGGTTATTAGAACTAATACTTCGATAATATATTTCTATGGCTTGTCCTATTTTTGATTAGTTATCATTGATGCCGATTCTGATACTTTATTGTTTCATCACTTACGAATATAACCAGCTTGTCTATCAATTGTTATTTCTTTTATTTTATTTGTGTTTATTTCAAAACTATGTTATTTAATAAAGAAGTGTATAGCTAATATTGTAACAACATCGTTCGTAAATCTGAATTTTTAAATTTTTAACAATCAATTTTTATATCACAATTCCATTTATCTAGCAATTCTCTTATGATGCAGTCATGATTTATATGTATTAAACAGAATCGCAGAAAAAAACAGACATGCTTTTATTTCAACTGTGTTTTGAAATTGTATTGATAACTTTTCACTCTTACTGCTGCTGAGTTCTCTGTTGCAAATTATTTGAACCAAATTTTATCTTGAAACTCTCATATTTGCAAAATTTCCTTATTATATAATATTTGTCATTGATTTACTATCAGAAAGTCATCGAGTATTTTTGAAAATAGCAAATCAGGACAGATAGCTGTCGCATATTGTCGCACTCTGTTTATGTTTACATCTGTTTAGTCATCAAATTTAATAGATATTGTGGAAATTGAAATATTTAACTACCTACTTAAACGTATCCAACAAAATTATATTTTTTCATAGAAAGCATTTCTAAAATTCCAGATTTTTAAAAAAAAACTAGATACGAAAAAAAAGTAGTTTGCTGTTTTTAAAACTCTTATATACTGAATTAGCGTTAAAATTGATTTTTTTAAATGAAAACCTATATTTGCAGAACAAAAGATGAAATTATAATTGACTGTAGTATACAGTTCTGGCAGAATAATTAAAATAAATTACAGCTTAATTACAGCTGTTTGGTTTACAGCTCTGCCAACATAGGAAACTTTAATTAAAATAGAAAGCCCTATTTATTAATTATAATTCAAGTTAAAGCCAAATTTAACGTTTTTAACAGAACAGGGATTTAAATGTACTGATATTTTTCACTATCAATGAATAGGTATAAAAAATAAATAATAATAATTTTGTTTACAACTTACTACGATACAATACACATTACATTGGCTTTACCTAAGTACCTAATTATATTTAATGACATAAAATAAAACTCATATGCTACCCATGCTATGCACTCTCTTGAAATTTGTATAAATAGGATAGTGTGCTGGTGTAGGTTGGGTCGTGGTGTGGTCATTTATTTTCTCTCATTTTTGGTGAATCGATTGAATAATTTTGAGATGAAATGTTGACAACTAATGGTGGATTCCCTCGTCTTCATGGACGAACGTCCGGACAATTTTATTTTACACTATAAATGAAACACAAATACCATTAAGGAAAATTCTATGATTTCCTCTCAATGCGCGAAGGACTGACATTTGTTATGTAGTCTTTTTTGACCTTTTTCGGTTGACGTTTGAAAATATGTTTACATGCGTTGATATTACTTTTATTAAAAAAATTTAAAATTTTGTTAAGAGTAATAATGCATAATAACATTGTAATATTAGAAAAAATAAAATATAGCGCTGTGCTTTTATCTTAAAATATAAATAATATGTTAGAAACAAAATAACCTTATACTAAAAAACAAAAAACAAAAAAATTACACTTCACATCTTTTTCTTAAAAAACATTTGAAATTCTATATGTGAATGCGTTCATTTATAAATCGAGATAGCAATAAATATTTATTAAATAATTATATATCTATCCTTTTCTTTTACTTCGTCCTTCAGCCAAAAATTAAAAATATTTTAAGTAAGAAATTGGATGAAGAAAATGCCCGGAGAGGATTTTTTGTGTATGTGTTGGTAAAATAAAATTTTTTGATTGGTTAAAAAATTTGTCCGAACGTTCGTCCATTAAGAGGAAATCAACCTTAACTCTACTGCAATACATGATTACTCGCTATAATTTTATATATCGATCATAAATTAATATTGTATATCATAGATCGTAACCTATATCGTATTCCGATTTGTATTCACAAGTCGTTATTCTTGCAATATGATTTGCTTGTGATTCTAACGTAAAGTTTTACTGCTATCTTGGTCATTGTTATATAACTTCCGACCTTAGAAACCATTATTATGGTTTTATTTAATAAAAGTGTTACATCCGAATGATTATTACTAAATAAAGATTTAATGAAATTGTACAACCATTCATCATTTATATAATTTTATTCTTTAATTTAAAATCAATTATTTGATACAAAAATTAGTTTGCTCAGCTACCATACAATATTTTATTAAATTTTATATTATTCAGTACTTTTATGTCTATTTTTTACTTTTTATTACATCAACTGAAATGAATTTATAATAAATTCTGATTTCTAAATACAAAATGTTACTTTTTTTGTATATATATATATTTTTTAGTTCTCTTAAGCTACCATTGAGAAGCAATAAATTGTAAAACCATTGAAAATTGCTTCATTTCCGTATTTCAACTTATTAAATAATAATATTTTTCTTTATAATTCTTTTATTATTTTTACATATTTGCAATTTTCAGTTATTTTTTTATCTCATTCACTCGTTGTTTTTTTTTTTATTGCGTTGCACATTATATACGTTTTGTTGTTGAAGCACTTTAAAAATTCTTTTCAAGTTTGGTGAAAAGCGAAATAAAAGAGAGTCTCTTCTTTTTTTTTCTCTTACACAATACCTATACTAAAATGGAAAAATATGAGGGCTGATATTATATTCTTCATCGAGGGGAGAAATTTAAGTTAACGAAGTTCTAGAAAATTCTATTATATAGCTAGTAAATCGTAAATTTGCTTGCATCTATGATAAAATAAGAAATTTAATAAGATATTCACAGGATAAAGTATTTTTAAGTAATGTATATGTATATGTGTGTATGTACGTGAAGGAGAAAAAACGACAAACTTATATGAAGAAGCTTTTCTTCTGGTCGGTATAATATAGGATATAAATAAAATTGAAATGCTATTCTATACCGATATTTAAACAAAAATATATGAATGAATAATACGAGAGAAAATTGAAGAAGATAAATAATTAAAATTATTTTATTCATATATGAAATAACAAAAACAAAAAAAAAGTAAACAGTTTTGAATTAATTGTGGAGATAGCAGATTAAATTAGAGAAAGTCTAAATGATAAGATTTATAATTTTATATTTTAATTTCATGTTGAATGCAACGCATGTCAAATCTCCGAAATGTCAAATGTCCTAATATCCAAACTCCTAAAAGTTTGTTTTTATGTTAGAAGTATTGTCAATGATAAATGATTTAATTTTTATAAATGACAAAACTACTAACAATTATTTTGATATAACAAACAATAACATATCAGACAAAACTAGTAACAATTGTGACATGATATTACATGACATTTGAAAATTACGTCACAATATTTTATAATCCCTAAATGTGTATGAAAAATTTGTTAGGACTATTTTTTTTTAGGAAAATTGCCATTTCAGAGATTTGCCGTAGAGCCAATTATGTTAGCTGACTACGAAAAGGTAGAACTGTATGTTCTTTAAACGGTTCGAGCAGCCAAAAATACTGTACGGGGATGCTCAATGTCTGAGAAGTTAACAAAACTAGAAATCTATCTTAAGGTTAAGGTTTTACAATTACCTACAATAACGAGTCTACACATTACAACTTAAGAACTTCAAGCTCTAAAACTATAAAAAAAACTTTAATATTTATATGATTTTTTGTATTTTATATTCTCCTAATAAGGTACTTGTACAACATAAAAATTACGAATATCCTGAAAATTTTATTAAACAAAAAAAAAAAAAAAAACAGTTCCATAGGATAAGAAATTTTTTTATATTTTTATTTTTCAGTATTTTATAAACTATTGCAAATTTTTTTTTTTTTTTCGTTATCGTTTTTACTTATTTTATTCACATATCAACAGCCCTTTTTTACAACATTTTTTCTTGAATGCAATAATTATTTGCGACAGATTAGGTATAGTATGAAAATTGTTCCATTCTTAGTAATGTGTGTATTTATTTCTTCTGCTGAATGAAGAATACTTACAGGAAACTTGAAATTAATAATGATGAGGAAATGAAAAAAAAAAGAACAAACATCCTCTATATTTCTTCAGAAGTTATTCTTCGTTATCCTAAAGAGTAGGAATTCATGTCATTTTGTAAATTTATGAATATATTTAATGATTCTTACGTCTCTAGATTATACACAGTGGCTTACTATATATATAAAAAATGAATTTTTTTTTTAAAGTTATTTAATTTTGTTGTAAATTATATACTCTTAGATGTGATGGCATAAATTCATAAATGATTTTATATCGAAGTGATAAATACCAGTAAATTTGATATAACAGAATCGCTTAGTTATATTTTGTTAAGTTTTTTCACACCGGTTTATTAAATAATATTTAAGTCGATAACCCTATAATAGTACCAAGTGCTTTTTGTTAATTAATTATTTTAATATTAATTAATTGTAAGAACTTAAAAGACGAAGTTTATCTTCAATAATAATTAACACAAATTCATTAAAATCTCTCAGACTCTCTTTTAAGTTTTACTCCTGTTGAGTTATAAATTTTTTTTATATAAAAGTACATAGGTACTACATTTTATATACCTACTACAGATACTTAATATAGAAATTGGATAATGCAATACACTTTAAATAATTATTTTACAATAAAAATAAATAAAACTAAAAATTTTAATCGGAAAATAAAAATGTTCTGATCTCACTTTTAAAGGGTTACTGGATCACAATTAAAAGTAAGTAGCACTAGCACTAGTAGCACTAGTAGTAGTAGTATTTGAAAATTAAAATTAAAATTTTATATTTAAGTCTATAAAGTACGGTACAAATATCTGAACCATTTCAAAACCGATTTTCATTATTTTTCATTTAAATGATTTTTTATGATAAAAGGGGACGTTGCGAATTCAAATATTTTTTAAATTTTTTTTCTAATTTTCAAACAAAAATTTCAATATAAAATTTCACTCCATGTATGAGTCATCTTAACATACGAAAATCTTAATTTATCAAATTACCGTAACAACACCCACGATTTAAAATTAATTTTTATTTTTTTAAATAAATAATTAAATATGAGGTTGTTGTTTAAGATAAATGAATAAAAAACAGAGTGACTACGATAAGTTGAAATGATGGAAAGCAATTCATAACAACATATTGACTATGATTTTTTATCAAACGAATTTCGAGAAGCCGACGAATACTAGTTCTCCCTTAAAGGATAATTTTTAACACTCGCCTCCACGTTACAGCTCGCAGAGTTTTTAGAAATAAATAGAGGAGGAATAAATATTTATTAGCGAACTGCAGATGCAGCATTTTTAGGTCAAGTGGAGGTTTTTTCTAAACAAATTCAAGTATTCAGATTTCTCTATTTTTTCTAAATTCCAGTTTTAAGTATTTGAAATTCAGAGTGTAGCAAAAACTAAAAATTGTATCTTTTCTCAAATAGAAGAAAAAAACTACAAAACTTATTATGACTAGAAGACAGCCAAAACGGAAGTTTTATTTCCAAAAAATATCAGTTTTCTTATAGAAACTATACACAGGATTAATTAATGAGTGTGAGTTCATTATGACCAACACACAAATCCACAAAACTTTAAATGGGTTAATGAACTTCTTGCAGAATTATCAACTATTATCAGCCTGCAGTTCATATCTCCTTGTTAGTCTATCTATACTGAATTCAATATAGAAAAGTGGTTAGTTTTTTGATGATTGTTTAATAATCCAAATCGATCAAGATATTAATTGAACTTAGTGAAACATACTTTTACTTTATTATTTTCTTAATCAACAATACAGTCTATCTCTGAACGAGACATTTAGTAGTTTGTATATGATATTTTTTTATTTGTACACATCACACAACGACTAGCGGAGAGAACCCAATGGATAACCATCGATTATGTTGACATAATTTTTTTTTTTTTTTTAATTTATTATATTTTATAAAACATTAGAATTCATTACAATTATAGTAAATTAATTAAAACTAAAATTCAAAACTTAAAAATAGAAAATAAACAAATATAATAATAGTACAAAATTAAAAGCATCTACAGAATTCAAAATATAAATAAAATAGTTAGGAAACATTCTATTGCAAAAGCAAGTTTCGAATGGTCCACCACAAGAAATAATCAATTGAAATTATTCAATATTTGTTATACTTTATTCTATTGCTAAGCCTTTACCCCATTGCTCCTACTGCAGAATGCTGTAGCGCGTAAGAAGACTCAAACCACTTGCAACTAACAAGCTGTTTGCTAGTCTGTTTGGATGTGCAAATAAGACTAGCTATTTGGTATTTGGTGAAACATACTTGGAGTTTCTAATTATTATTATAGTAAAGACCTTCTTAAAAATAAAAAAAAAAACTGTAAGACATTTTTTAGCATGATCCACGAGAGAAATCGCTTTACGAAATCGCTGAACAAATGTATGCTGTAACTAACAACAATTTGGTTTTCGATATAACTATGAAATTAGGTTCAGCTGTTCCAGCATTATTATAAACCTTAAAATATTCTGCTAATTTGATTAGAATTTTCTTGTAATTTTGAATAATTCCCACTTTGTTCATGATTGATTATTATGAATTTTTTGTATTTCATTTTAAAAAAAGCAAAATCAAAATTTGAAATAATAAAATCTGATTTTTATTTTTAGATTATTAAACTAGTCTAGTCAATACAAAAATTTACGAAAACAGCTATTTTATTATACATTTCATCAACATCTAAGCAAAATTTTTTGTTTTTATGTTAATTTTATGCACTATTTTTAATAATTTTTAATACTATTATAAAGACTTTGCAATAATTTATCTCTAAATTATAATCTTGAAAACGTAGGGATAAAAATATAATACTTTTTGTTAACAACTAATAAAAAAAAAAATTAAAAAGTTACCCTAATTCAATCAAAATGCTTAACCTAATTAAAAACAAAATATGGTGTTACATGTTTAGTGCATATTACAGTTTTCCAAACACCACAAATTTTATTTTATTAATTTATCCTTATCTGGTATGGCCATTTCGAATTTTAAATTTTCTCAGTTTATATTGCCCAAATTATATACAATGGTTTTAAATGGGACTTGATTACGGTTTTGAATAATAATTTGAATAACCACTTTTGCCCTGAAAGATAATAATGCTCAGGAGCTATAAAGCCCATGAGCAAGGTATTTTCGATGTGCTCCTCATTGTAGTAGAATATAAAGATATTGAAACATTTTCTGGAACGTTTCGTGCTTTATCATATCTGACTTAAAATAAAAAAAACTTAATTTAACGGCAAAATGCTGTGTACTATATACTTACATTATAAATTAAAGTAAAATTTGGCTTAAAACTTATTTCAAAATAAGAAATCATCCAATTAACAATGACAAAAGAACACAATAATAATATCGGGAACTATTTTTTAGTCCAAGTTATTATTACCAAATTATACTCTCTTTATTGGTTGAAAACTTGAATTTAGTGCAAAATGTAATACCGATAACTACGTCAATTAATAAATTTGATAAAATTAGAAAATACTTACATTTAAATGATAATTCTACAATGGCTTCGAAAACACATCCGTCACATGACCAACTTTATAATATCAGTACTTTTATTGAAATGTTACAAATTTTTTTTTTTAAATATCCCCTACGAAGAATACATGTGCGTTGATGAGCAAATATGTTCTACAAAAGCTCAAAGCTTGCCAGCAAAACCTCTATAAGTTGCTTATGCTATGTGGGATATCAGGCTTTGCATACAATTTTCAAATATATACTGGACAGGATAATGATGTACGTTTTAGATATTCAACTGAAAGAAAATTGGGAGCAAGCTTCAATGTAGGGATTCGTTTAAAAAGGCAGACTTTCAAACTTGAACTAGAAATATTATTTTATGACAATTATTATACTTCTGTTCCACTTTAGCAGAATTGTTCAAAGCTAGTAGATGATAATTTTTGGACATCACAACTTCGTCGAGCTTCTTATGAAACTGTAGTATCTGAAGATGGAATGGATATAACAACCGTGACAACATTTACTTCTTTTTTTATTACTTTAAATTTTACAATCTTATTTTTATATTTAAATAAATTATACTTTAAAATGAGCTTATAAGCATAACTTATCTTATAAATTTGTATTTCTGTTCCCTTATAGCTACATATTTTATTGTATTATACTATAGATCGTGTAATAGAAAATCAATAAAAAATAATGTAATATACAATATGCCTACAAATACCAAAGAATTACTATATAAAGACCCACATTCCGAAAGGGAAAGCGATCTCTAAGTTGGTCTGCAGATTTTTCTGTAGGATCAACTGTTAAAATAAATAAATAAATAGATTGTGTGGTTTTAGCCTTTTAAGCCTTCTTATATCGTAAGATCGGTCTAATAGCTCAATTGATTTAGGTTGCTATGTTGAGTCAATCGATTTCCGTGTTTAATGTCGATTATTTGAAACTGAAAAATTGGGACGACCATCAAGTGAAATGAATAATAAAAAGTGTGATATTACTCTTTGTTTTAACAAAGACAGGCAATGTTTTACAATATCAAAAATGATTGCAATTTTAAATTCAATATTTTATTTTTTTGTTATTTCTTATCATTACCTATACGAAACTGAAGTATTTTTTTATTTTTTTTATATTTATTGTACATGTTTTAATGTGAAAAGAAAAACTAAATAAAAGTCTGAAGTAAATAATTCTAAGAAAAAATGTCTGTTAGTGCATAATATATTATGATATATATGAAAAATCCCATTTTCCCAAAAATTTTCCTGATTTTTCAGAAAAATCGTCGAACATTTTTTTATTGTACACCAAGTCTGATCAAAAATAATTTTTTGGCTTTAAAAACAAATACATGCAATAAAAGGTTAACGATTGTTTTGAAATACGTCTTAATTATCATTTCAGGAAATTAACAAAACAAAAAACATAATATCCTAATATCAAATCCTTTAATACTTCATTAATGAGAACTATACTGTCTCGATTTTCAATTTGATGTCAATTCCTTTTAGTTTTATCGCTTTAATTTATTTTACAATATTAAACTTAATTGAGAAAAATTTGAGAATGACTGATTTAAATTTAATATGAATATTAATTCCTTTTTTTGTTAATGGCTTAGATTTTAATCTTCCAATAACATTATGCAATAATGTTAATTTGAACATAACCGCGAATAACATTTATAATTATCACAAATTTGCATTAAAAATTTATTATGTACCAGCTAATAAAATAGTGATGGAGAAGTGATAGGGTGTAGGTAACAAATACAAAAATTGAACAAAAATAAATCTTATTATAATAAAACATTGTGCTTGTCGTCCCTTCTACCAAAGATACAAACACATACAATAATGCAGAAAAAAAACATATTAATTATATTTCGAATTTTTCAAAATTACTAAAAATTTGGACTACCAAATCTAAGGTATTTTTGAAAATTGAAAAAAAAAAAATAAATTTAAATTCCATTATAATAATAAGGAGGTGGGGGTAAATTCAATTTTATATTTTTTATATTTTTAACAACTTGATAATGTACACCTTAATGACTCAGCAACCGACAAAATAACTAAATTGTTACTTTGGTTTTTGATTTTTCTGCATAACTAAAATGATTTTTCACATAATTGTTGTAAATCTACAAGACAATATTCGTCTCAAATTTAATCAAGTTATATTTTAAGAAAAACATGTTTTTCAATAACATAGAATAGGGGTTCTAATAGAGCTTAATATATTTTTATAGTACTGTATTAACACTCAACGGTAAAACCGATTTAATACGATTTATAATATTACTTAAGTAAAGTAAAATTAACCAGTTAATAAATCGTTTGGTCGTTGCTGATCTTAATAATGTAAATACAGGGTTTTCCAAAGCCAACGTCACCTTGCGATCTTGCTAAATAATAAGAATAATTCAGTACGTTACCGTCATCCAAAAATAAATAAACAACTTTCTTCAAGGGTTAGCGGAACCTTGCTTGTTTAGTTCGTCAGATTACTTATTTCTATTTGTATTACTGTGACCAGTAACTCAAAGTTCGGTGGAAAAAAACTAGGTACTTATATGCTTTCAAATTCGATTCGATATTATTATATCAGTTTAGAACAGGCAGGAAATTTGATAGAAAGCTATAAAAATTACTCTTTTTGATTCGATTCAAAAATTACCAGCTAGCGGAAAGTTTTTGATGCTAAAGCTAGTCTTGTATAAAAGAACATGTAAATCTATTTGTCAATTTTTCTTTTTTAATAAATGATGAAATATCATTAGAAAACTTTACTCAGGTTACATTCCGTCTGGATTCAAGAGTGTTATTTAGCAATATAACTAGTAGTAGTATAAATTTGTAAATTTACGGAGACAAAATCGAATCATATTCTTTTGGAGAGATGCGATTCTATTTATGTGATTAGCATTAGATGGGACCCAGATAGGCGATGCTTACTCAAGAATTGGACGAAAATATATAGACTTTTGAATGTGTATGCATGAGAGAATTGTTGTGAATTTCTCTTTATAAATCCAAGCATAGTAAAAGTTTCGGATATTATAAAATCAATAGCCATATTTTAATATAGTACCATAGATACCTAACGTTTCAAGTTTTTAAGGAAGCTTATAATGATTTTCTTTTTTCGAAGGCTTTCGAAATATCGGTAAATATTGTATCAACTTAAAACTACCTTGTTCAACTGAGTTAAAAACTGAATTTAAAAATGCGGATAAGTTGGCTTAGGGAAATATGTTCTTTGACCAAAAAGTAAATTTTCATTTCTGACGATAGCTTCAAAATTTTTAGATACACCAAATAATTTTGCAATGACTCCATAAATCTGAACAATAAGTTTCGACCCAGTTTTGAAAATAGAGAATTTATATGAGAATATTTCTAATCATCTAAAATAGAGTACCTTCATCTAAAGATCGATTGAAAATTATCAATAATGGCACATAAATACCATTAATATACATTTTTAATGAATCACATTTGTTGGTGTATAAAATAAATAGGTAAAATAACTGAAATATGTCATTTCAGATCAAGAAATATGTCATTTTAGATATATTTATTTCTTTATAAGTCAATTATAATGTATATCAAAAATAAAATTCGTTTACAAAAATATTTTTCTAGATAAATCAAAAATAGGAATATTATGAAATCAACTACAAAATATCATAAATTCTTTCTTCATTACAACAATAGAGAATATTAAATATTCAGGACAGAATATTGTGATGGCAACCCATGAACAAACCAAATAATACACTCTCTATATAATATTATAATCCCATTTTGTAATTTTTTTTTTTTATTCTTTTTCTATATTAAATATGGAAAATAACACCAAAATATGAGATTATCATAATAAACATATTCATCCATACGGACAATATCTAAAAATCCTTTTTTTAAATAACATAAGTTTATGACTTATTGTTAGTCTAAGCTAATATGTTCTACAAATTTGTATGTATGTATATATACATTCATTAAACTACATCTAGTACATTGGTACAATCTAATAACAATATAAAAATATTGTACCTATATAATATATTTTTAATATATTCTAAACATGTTCCTATATATATAAATATAGATCTAGCTGTAATATAGGATATTTTGAAATTCATTTTTTAATACATACACGTATATACATAAGGATGATGTTGAATTTTCTAAGGAAATGAGACAATCATAATGTTAAAAATAATTTTTGTTGTTATTAAAAAGACATTTTCACAATTCACAGAAAAAAGCATATATATATATAAATATTTTATATTTTGTTTATTCAAAAAACTTGTCCAATATACAAAATTAACGCCTTTCTCTATACTCTACATCATGCGACTTACTGCTCTTCATCAGAATAGTAGAATAATAATAAAATGCATTTAATGTGAGGATTCAATAGAGCCCACTCAATACACAATTACTATTTTTCTTTTGACTGAAAAATTCCAAATTAACCAACAGTGATTTTGACAAAATTAACTTTTACATAATTTTAGTAGTCAGTATTAGTATTCCCATATAAAATAGATACAATATAGCTAATGTATTTTGCTCGGAATATTATATACAAAAAAATGTAACGGGGTATATTTATGCATTGATGTATGAATCTCCTTAATAAAATAAAAGCTAGTCATGAACAAATTGCATAATTCATATATTAAGTGACTTCCAAAACTCTCTTTGTATTTGTGCATTTGAAAATGAGAACATCTTTTTCCGTATTCTGAATGTGCAAATAAAATTTAATAATGTTTATGAAGAGAATATGATAAATATATAATAATTATATGTATATGAATATTTAGGTAAATGTACAGGGTGCTTTGTTTATGCAATACACTTGTTTCTTTCAAATGGTAATAATTGAAGTGAAGAAGTTGTTTAGTAATACTTTTGATGTTGAAAATTCAATAGGAATAGTGGTTTCAAGCATTACGAACAACAAAAACGAAAAAAATCAACTTAATAATTTGCATTGTTTTAAACTTGGTTTAAATTAAAAAACTAGATCATTGTCCCTATCGACAAAACACAATTTTATTTTATTAGTTCTCTTATATAAAGTATAGAAAATTTACTTTATATTGTCCAGCTTTTTCTACCTCAAAAGTTTATAGAAATAAAATATATATGTTTGACTTGCCTTTTTCCGCTGATGAATACATACAAGAACGATATTCAAAATTAATATTCTTTGAATATTAATCACTAAATGTACCTAGGTAAATAGGTAGATAGAAGTAGCCATTCTAATTGGTTCTAATTGCTTCGAATAACTTATTTTTTGTTGGTTGTTTTGGCGGATCACTCTCCCATTTTCACTCTTCCAAGAAACTCAGTAATAGAGCAACCCTGTTCGATTGAAAAGGTTGATCAAATCGTCAATTTTATTTCCCGCCATAATACCTATATCGTTAGAGAAAGCCTCATCTAAGGTCCGGAGTCTCACTATAGCTAATGCTGGACAACTGGGCAACTTTACTGTTGAACAAAAGGGTTCAAGAGTTTTTATTTCGTTTTGATTTTTTCAGTTGAGATAATGGGGGTTGAACAGAATACTTAGTTTAGCATCGTGGCTGTACGGTGAACTGTACTATTCTTGATATATCGATACAGAATCTGGCTAAGGGGACTTACTGTACCTACTTATGTAAAATCATCTTTTTTTTAATAGTTTCAATCATCGTGATATGCAAGGACTCAGATGCTTAATTGCGTTGTTATGGATAATCACATAATAGCAATTCGAAGATAATCTAGTCAGGAAAATCTTCAAATTTCAAACCTTATATATTAACAAAAATTATATAAACCACAATTTCTTTTTTAAGACATAAATATCGTGCGAAGTTTTAGTCCCTCTATCACCACAGTCGCAAATGGTCTTATATGATTACCTTTATTAATGAATAAATAATTTGAGTCCTTAAGAATTCCTGATTTAATAATTATACTCCGGATATTCTTTAGTGCTATGTTGGGTAGCTCTCATTGCTTGGGGAAGTCTGTTACAAGATGGCCAAATCTGTTACAAGTGACCTCCGGATATTCCGGATATCCTTTAGTGCTATGTTGGGTAACTCTCATTGCTTGGGAAGGTCTGTTACAAGATGGTCAAATCTGTTACAAGTGACCTCCGTATATTCCGGATATTCTTTAGTGCTGTGTTGGGCAACTCTCAGTGCTTGGGGAAGTTTGTTACAAGATGGCGGAATCTGCTACAAGTGACCCCTTTACATTTATAGAACAAATTTTAAATAGATTTTTATTCTACTTCATATATTCTGAGCACGTTGATTTTCGTTAGAAAGGTTTTAGATGCTTCTTTACTAGGTAGTTGTAAATGTAGATTTTTCTTATCCCCGGTAGCTATTATCCCCGTATGTGTTATGTATATGTTTCTTATTCAAACTTGTATTTTGTATATTTGAGTTTTTTAGAGCGAGTGTTTTGGCATGAGCATTTTACCTTGATGACTGGCAAAGCCCAAAAATTCTCTAATTTTTTCTCCAACAAAATTTTTATTTTAATTTTGACTGTAATTAAGAGAATCTAATTTACTAACAAGAATATTGCAATTTAGCATTATCGTGGAAAAATCATCATTTCGGTTAAATGAATATGTCAAACGGGGATCTTAACTTATTTAAAGCCACTAACTAATACAAATTACTAACTAATTCAATAGACTGAGTTCATTCCGGACCCAAACAATATTTAACATAAGCTTGTTATGTATCTTTATCAATATTTCAAATTAAAGAGCTAGTGAAATTTGTCTTACCAACGAGTAATATAAAACTTTCTCGACTCTGCTAAATAAATTAAAAATTCAAAGTTTCAAAATCAAAATATTCCGATATTCAAAAATAAGAACAAAAAATTACTTTTAAATAAAATTTCACTTTCATAAATAAAATAAAATCCAAAAAATTATTTTCAATTTGTTTTCTTTTAATTACACACCATATATGTAAGTAATAATCAACTGGCAACACTATGTACATTTTCAAGTTTGATAAAGATTATAATATATGAACACCACAATATAATAATATAGACATCTTAAAATAATCCAACACAAATTATTAAATACGAGAAAATTTCAAAACAAAAGGGAACAACAATTTGATACCACCAGAGGATTTTAATGACTTCTAATAATCGCCATCAGACTATGTGTGTGGGTTGACGACAAACTTTTAAAATTCCCTGCCGTTTAATGTCTCGTTTATTAAGTCAATTTAATGTAGCTAAAAACCGCATATATGTAGTACTTATACACTCTCTCTTTCTCTTTCTATTACATGTTTATTTGTGTATGTAAGGTAATGTGAATAATATTTTTTTTTTTTTTATTTTCTGTTTTGGAATAAGCCGATATGTCTTCATTTTTTGTTTTTTTAAAATAATAGAAGAATTATTATGAGTGTGACTCTATCAAAAAATGTACATATATAATATATATATATATACATATAATTATTAAATGCAATAAAAAGCTATTTTATAAGAATTAAAATAAATTTTCACGGTGTTAGAGTTTTGCTCTTTGGTTTTTTTTTCAATCAAATATTTAAGCCTTTTGTTATACTTTATTGTATACTGCAATGTGTGATGTCCATTAATAGAGGTCTCAATAAAGATTTAAACAGTAAGATATCACATTTCGTTTTTGGAATTAAATTTAAAAAAAAATTATATTGAACATCAAATCACCCAATCAAATATGGAAAGGTAAAAATCTTTTTAAAACGAATCGACCTGATATTTATGTTAATTGAGTACTATGGTGAATTGAATTGAAATGGAAATACTGGTGCATTTTGGTGTGTGTTCAATTAGGATTAAGTGTAAAAAATTACGTGAAACCTCTTTGTATAGTAAAAGTAATTAGTTTAATATAATTTTTAGCTTTTTTTGTATATAAAATTAATTTATTATAAAAAAAATGTCAGTTAGTTTTGAAAATTATTTTGTCATTGTGATTCCTACAAGAAATCGTACCGGTATAAATTTATTGATTAGGTATTAATTTTCTTTGTTTCGAATTAATTATGTGGCTTATATTAAAAGGGAATTAAAATGCAGGAATATACATAGGTAATTAACTTAATATTGTTGTCAGTGAAAATTGACTTTGACTATAAAAGATGTGTTAACCCGGCTAATAAAATTCTTATTTTTAATATGGCAGGATTCATAATATAAACATTTTGTTGATTTTTATGTTGTGCTGTGCTGTGTAAAGGACCCACTTTTACTTTAATTACTTCTGTAAGCTATTTCAGTTAGGCTTATTAAGCATTAAAAAATAATTTTTCGCTATTTGTTCGTCAGATTCTGTTGAAAGATATATTTTTAGTAAAAATTTTATATTTTTCAGGTCTTTAATTTTTAGTGTCTTTCAGATGTTGTTGTTGTTGTTGAATAATTTCTATTTAATAATTAAAAATTGTCATGATTGAATCAAAAATTATTGATATTATTTTCTTAATCATTAGATTTATTTTATTTTGTAATTAACTTTAAGTATACTTTTTAACTTAAGTAGTATTAAGAAAAAAAATAAAATTGAAATCTGTAGAAGCCATAATGGCCTCAATCAGAGATGGCAATTTCAGATTATATTTTAAGGCATTATTTAGCGTAATTATTAATTAGATACAATGCATTAATTTCTTTTAAAACGCATTAAATTAATTATTTTGAATTATTTTTACAATTAAACATTCAATAAAATAATATATTACCAATCAAAAATAATGCTAAATAACAAATGTAATGTATTACCAAAAATAATTCAAATTATTTTAATTACTTTTGAATTAAAAGAATAATTATAATTCAAAAATCATTCAAGTAATTCAGTTACTTACTTTTTTAATTAAAAAATATTTCAAATACATTAATGAATTATTTATTTGATTCAGAAATATTTTTTACAAAGAAAGAAAAATAGTACGTATTATAGTTATTGTCAACCAAATCAACTGGTTAGAATACTGGATAAAACAAGTAAAAACAGTTAGTATCAAAGTACTTATCCACTTTGAAAAACGAAGCCAAAAAAAAATTTAAACTGCTTAGTAGACAGATTTTGTGAATATTTTAATCTATCATTAATTATAAATGATAATATTGTTGCATCAACATTGGATTTTGAAAATTTAATTATGTTGGTTGACAACTTTTGTTTATAAATTCAAAAGTATATGATTTAAATTTGAATTATTTTTGGTAATGCATTACAGTTAATACATTATTTTTTAATATAATATCTACATTTTTTTTTCTCTGTACTCCTCTTGGGAGCATAGGTATTCCACTTGACATTTCCATCGTACTCGATTACTAGCTGCTACTTTCACTTTATTTCGGAGGCAATGTCTAATTTCATTTTTAATCTGTTTGTACTGTTTAAGTAGGAGATTGGCCTACTGTAGAAGACAACTTTAATAACTTTATCGGCATCTACGTGGTAAGACGGCGCCATATTTTTCTGCAAGTTGTCGCTGCGATTTTTATCCATCTTTGACGTTAAGATGTCTCACGTTACTATGTTCACTAGGTACGTCATGTCACATACTTTTGTCAGTTGTTGACAATTGTGAAATTATTATTAGTGTTTGTCCAATATTATTTATTGTGCTGTATGATATATATGAGTATTGATATAGATATTGATATAGGTAATATTTTTAGTTATATAAAGTATTAATTATATTAATTATTTTAATGATTATTAATTTTATATATAATATTTTGCTATTTTTTTTTTTAGTTATATTTTATACTCCCCACGGGATTCGAACCCGTGACTACCACATCGTAGTTCAAACACATTTTTGTGATCTAACCGATTAGGCCACGGAAGGGATATATAATAATATCTACATATTTTGATGAATTCCTATCTAAAAACATAAATTTGAATCATTTTTGGTAATGAATTATATTTAATACATTACTTTTGAATATAACGTATTATTTCAATGAATTACAAAATAATTAATACAAAAAATTAATTTTAATGCATTATTTGAAAAATTAATTATTTTTTTTTAATTCATTACAAAATATTGTTTAGTGTAAATATAATTCATTAGTTCCATCTTTGGGTTCAATTGAGATGAATAAATGAATAAATTGCAATTAAATTAAATTAGTAACTTTTAAAGTATTCATAATCAGCTCACTTTCACTTTTGTTCATAGTAGACATAAAATATGTTTTTTACTACTCGGGTATGGTAAATCTACATGTTTCTTTAAAACTTAGGTGTTTACAATACCATATACCTATTTGGATTTAATTATATATGCGTTAAGAGCTAGTATATGACTAATATGCTGTCTATGAACATAGATCCTATACAATTATTTTTTCTGAAAATCCTTGACCTGCAATTCAACTTGGAATACTGTGTTTGTGAAATCCAGTCTTGATTGAATATTGAAATTAACTATTTTTCCATATCCACATGGTTCTACTCCATCCATCATTTTTGAGTCAACCCTGTACCATACTAATGCTACCATATCAAGGTAAGGTGGGCTAATCCCCCATGTCTATCTCTACTTGATAGGATTACTTTGAAAGGTTTTTCAAAATTATTTCTTGACAAGCAGTAGTCGGTTAATATTATAGACAGCGTTTTGTATTCATTAATCTTTTCTGGATGTTCACAACTTTTTTAGTGTATCGTGATTCATTTGTAAGTGTGAACAATTGCTTCTTTTTTTATAAAAAGGCTAAGGGTTTCTTTGTGAAGCAAATTCTGAAATTATACGGTTAATTGTCCGCATTTATAATTCTTTTTTCTTTCTTATACCTATACCTACTTATAAAGAGTACTTTATTTAAGCGATTGTCAATGTGTTGTGATACTTGTTCTTAGAGCACATTATTGGTAGTTCGAATTCAAATAATATTTTAAATTCATTTTTTCTTTGTTTATTTCATAGTAAATAAATTTAATAATTTAAAATGACCAGTTTTCGGCTAATTATTTCATAAGTAAGAACCCCATTGAAATTAACTATTATTAACGTGGACAATTTTTTATTGTAACTCACTGTTATACTATAACAGTACTATACTATACTACTATATCCTTAGTAGCATCTTTTTACATACATTATTTACAATTTATTTACTTTTTAAATATATCTAAAATTGATATGTTTAAAATAAAAAATAAAAAAAATATTTTATAAACACCTGTTTCTAAATTATATAATCTAAGACTGTCTAAGTATAGTATGTAGTGATAGTTGAATAATATAATGTTTTGTAAGTTCACTAACTGAATATTTTGTTAAATAATGCTATTTAATTATTACAGTTTGTATATATATCATAATATGGACAAAGTAAATAAAAAATTTTAAACGATGTTGTTTCATACCGATACAAAAGCCGCGATTAAATTTGAAAAAACATAAAAATTTGAACTCTATTTCATTATAGCTACTCTGAAGAAGTAAAAACCCGAATAAAAAAAAATGTTTTTGAAGAACATTTCGTTTTTTCGTTTTGTATTTTTATTTTGTCATGTTTTAGTAGCTGTAGCTTTTCAAAACCTACATTATATAATTTGTTCTATTACATTAAAATTAATAGCTACATCAGAGTATTTAAATGTCAGAATAAAGAAATCACTTTAGGCATTCACCAACTAACATTATGTACATATGTACATATGTACACATTTCAAAAAACAAAAACCTAATCAATTAATTTTCGTCTCTATTGTTGTTTTGTTTTCGTTTTTTACGAAAGATCATATAAGATACAAAAATAGCTAGTTATTTTAAATAGTTTCAATTTATTTAAAAAGTTATCAAAATCAGCTACAAAACTTTGTGACTGTCATTGACATTTTATTTATATTATTACAGCATTCACCACATATGAACGAGATTTAGTATTTTTTTACCAGATATTCAATAACCCCAGATGTATATGTAAAAAAAAAAAAAAACAAAACGAACATGAAAGTAAATCAAAAAAATTCAGCGGAGCATAAAAATCGTTATTTTTTTTTCTTTTTTGTTTTTACATTTTTTTATCCTATCAAAATAATCAAGAATCACACAAAAATTACTGACATTCCATTCAAGTAATTCGAATTGACTGGTTCTGTTCTCTTATGCTATGTATAGCTATATATTTTTTTCTTTAGGTCTTATTTAGATCTACTATTTTATACAATCTTAATTTAAAGGTTTTATTCCTAGTTATTGTTTTTTTTTTTTGTACCTACGCCACCTATAAAAAAACATTAAAAAATAACAACATAAACAACACACGATTTACACGGGCAATTAAAGCGTTAAAAGAACATAAAATGGAATTAAAAGAAGTAAAAAAAAAAAAAAAAGACAATAAGAAATTGAATAACAAAATAATAACAATAATAATAACAAATAATAAACAAAACAAAAAAATTGATATGCGCCTCGACCGCCAATAGATTTGTATCTTTAAGTCTTGACGGGGCTCCACACGTTCAATACATCGTGCATATATACAAAACTACACTAGATATATTAATACAGAATATTGTATGCAACAAAAATTAATTTTAAAAGAAGGGAGTTTTTCACTAGCTATTATATTTATGGCCAAATAGAATCGAAATGTTTTTTTATTTTTTAATATAAAATAATATAGAAAAAGACCGGTGGTAGTGCTTTTTTTATATTTGAAAACTGTTGAACCGTATTTTGTTATTATTGCATTCTTACAACAAAAGATAATATATTTTTATTTAATTAAAAAAAAAAAAAACAATTAAATTAAAACTAAGTCACAACATGGTATCTGGAATTGCGCATAATAATAATAATAATAACAATAATAATGGTAATAATAGTTAAATAAAAGGTGATAATGTGCCTATAAGTCGGTTAAAGAACATAACAAAAGAAAAATAGTAAAACAGTGTAAATGGAGAAATAATTAGATTGATCTGTGTGTGCTTTTGTACCCAATACCAATATACATATATAACGTAATGTATAAATAAATAAATTTAAAAAAAAAAAAAACAGTAGTCATAGAGTAGTGTATTGTTAAGAGTAATGAACATTATTTTATGATGCTATCTCAATTTAAAGTTTTAGTACTCTGTTTATTGATTTGGATTTGGATAGAATAATAATAATATAATAACAATATGTTATTTATGGGATATTATTAAAGGCGGCTGTTTAATAGTATATTTTCTTGTTATTAATTTACAATAATAAATTTATAGTTTTAACTAGGCATGATGATCAACCGACTAAGGATAGGAATTTCTAGTCATTTAACTACTTATACAAAAGTCATAAGCTTGAACCAATTTGGGGTATGAATTTTAATACAAGTGTTTTTTTTTATTATGTTTTTTAATTAAAAATATTCCTTAATTTCTTAACATGACCGAAAATGTAATTATGTTATGATGAAGTTGAATTAAATTTATAATATATGCAATTTTCCACATTTGAAATTACTTAATATAATTAAAATTCAAATGAAAATATATTGTGATTTGATTACTAACATGTTAAGACATGCTAAGCCACAAAATGGATATAGTCGGAATAGCTTCGTAATTTCGAAGAATTAAGTATAAAGTTTGTACTTGAAACAGCAAAAGTGCATCTAATTCAAAAAAATATTATTTAAAAAAAAAAAACTTGTTCTAGAAAGGTATTTGGTCATACTATTAAGTTCTGTAACCAGATGGATAACTTAAAAATTTTATCTGCCGCTCAGGTAGCAAGGAAAGTCAGTTATATGGTTTGTCGAAAAAAAAAACACAAAATGCGCAAAAAAATGTGTTTTTTTCATCAAAAACCTATTTTTTTAATTTTATATATTTTATTGTAAATATTATTTAATTTCTTCAAATTTAAAAAAAAGTGTTCAAAATACATTGAATTACACAAAAAGTGCAGATTTTTCATTAATTTTTTTTCGTGGAATTTACTAAAAAAAAATACAAAAAATAAAAAGTAGTAAGAAAAAATAGTTCGACACATTTTTATAGTATTTTAATATGCAGCCTTATGTACAGAACTATTATATATTTTGATGATAAGACATCTTTTGGGTACCCAAGTACCGTTAGGATTTTTATTTTTTTCCAGCAGATACCTACTGACGATAATGTACCTTTCAGGTCCAGAAAAATTTTATTTCATTTCTATAACAAAATTATCATTAGGTACCAACTATTCTTATTTTATATCTTGATGATAAGACATCTTCTGGGGACCCAAGTACCGTTAGAATTCTTATTTTTTTCCATGTACCTACTGACGATGGTAAATTTTTCAGGTCCAGAAAAATTTTACTTCATTTCTATAACAAAATTATCATTAGGAATACCGGACTATTCTTGTTTCATGTTTTGATGATAAACTGTCCTTTGGGAACCCAAGTACCGTTCTTTATTATATAAATTGTATGTAAATGAAAAATGTAAAATAATGTAAAAATTTTTGTTATAATAAATTATTTCTGTGATATAAAAAATAATATTTCTTATTTTAACACAAACATTCATGTAAAAGGCATTATGTACTTTTCCAGCTGACCACGAAGACAAAAAACCTACTCCTCAATTACTTTTTTTACTTCAAAAAAGGTTTAAGATATAAATTTTGATGAAAAATGAATTTTCACAAAGATTCAAGTCTCTAAGTCAATTTGCATCGAAAATATTCAAAAATTTAAATGCAGAAGGCACAGGTGTACCTTTCCAGATGAATAAATGTTAAACATTCATTAAAATAATGTAATTACATTCATATAATGTCTTACAAAAAATAATTCAAATTATTTTTTTAAACATTTATTAAAATTACGTATTATATTCAAAAAGAATGCATTAATGTAATGCATTTCCAAAAATAATTTTAATTACTTAAATTACTTTTAAATTTAAAAAATAATTCAAAAATAATCCAAGTTAGTGAATTACTTTTTTAATTCAAAAGTATTTCAAATAATTTAATGAATTATTTATTTGATTCGGAAATATTTTTTACAAAAAGATTATACGTTACGTATTACGGCTACTTGCTATCAGCACGGGTTGAAATATTGGCTAAAACAAAATAAATTAGAAAACAAAGGCAAAGAAATTAGAAAATGCTTAGTAGACAGATTTTCTGAATATAATATTAATCTATATCATCACCAAGTATAAAAGATGCTATTGTGGCTTCAACAATTATTCTGTAGTTAAATTGTGTTGGTTGAACCAAACAATTTGAATTATTTTTGGAATATGAATTTCATTTAATGCATTATTTTTAGCATATTTAAAAAAATAATTTGAATTATTTTTATTATGCATTATATTATATACGTAATACATTATTTTCGAATATATATAATGTATTATTTCAATATATTACTTTTAATAAATAAATAATTCAAAAAATTAATTTTAATACATTATATGAAAATGTAATGGATTTTTTTGAATTCATTACAAAATAATGTTTAATGTATTATGTATTGCATTATGCAGGTCTCTGGGTTCAATTGAGATGAATTAAAATTAAATTAAATTAGTAATGTTCAAATTATCCATAATTTTTCTTACATTTTTTGTTCATAGCAAACTACTCCGGCATATAGTATGCCTATATGTTTCCTTGAATCTTAGGTGTTTAGTACTATTATACATATACCTGTTTGGATGTAATTATATACACATTAAGAACTGTTATATGGCTTCTATGCGGTCTATGAACATAGATCCTACACAATTGTTTTTATTTAAATTAATTAATTATTTATAACTCTATAGATTTTTTCAAATTTTAAAGGATTTTATTTCCTTAATTATATTATATATAATTATAACTATATTGCATAACTATTTCCATAATACTGAATATGCTTGACAAACTGTATTTAAAATAGATTCAACACTAATCAACCTGTTCGAACAAAACCCATTTTACAATTACAATGTTGCTAAAAATACATAAAAATGTTATAAAACCAGTTAAATGAATTACAATCGTGGAAAGTAAATTTATAAAAGATGTGAGTGAAAGAAAAATAACAGCACAATAAAATTAATAATTAAATTTACTTCTATTTTTCTTTCATTGGCCCAAATCGAGCCTTTATCTCTTTTATAACTTCAGTGGTTCTCTATTCTCTAGACCTGGGCATCCATTCTCCAATTTCTGATGTTGAGTAATAAAAATGCATCATTTTAGTCTGTATCATCTAGCTAGCTGGTAAATTTCTATAAATTTTCCCATAAAGAACGTTTTGGGAAATTCGATTTTCAGGTAATGCATTCCAAATGTCATATAAAAGTGTACACTGGTATTTATTAAAAAGTAAAGCAAATAAATATCATGATTGTATTACTTAAATCGCTATAATATTTAAAAAAAGATTTAATTTATAATCAAAACTACAAAATTTAGTTTTCTAATAAAATTTTATTTGTTTCGCAAATTTTAAAGACGACACAAAACTCTCATCATACGCAAATTATTATTATGTAACCCTCAATGATAATTATTTATTCTGAAACAATAATGCTTACAAACATTTTCTTATAAATAATGTTCCTGATTATAGATTCTGTTGTTTTTTATTAAATGGCAACATGTTGTTAATATTGTATCCTTTTTATTATAATAAATTAATAGATAAATGTATCTAGACTTATCAGGATAAATTCCTTTAAAAAAAACTGGAAATTTTTATATCTATTCAAAATTGGGAAATTTATTTTTATATACAATGTACTAAGTATCAGAAATGAAAACAAAAATATTTCGCAATAAACTTCTACAAAAACGGGAAATTTATTTAAAGAACATTTCCTTATCCAAATTTGAAAAAAAGGGAAATTTATTTTAAAAGGTGTCAAAGAATTTTTAAAAAAAATAAAAATTGTGGACATTTTTTTAATAAACAAATTCTGTTCAACAATGTTCCTTTAAAATGTCCTTCATTTAAAATTAAAAACAATATTTTGTTTAGTTGTCAACTATGTTTCTATACAAATGTTTGTATACATTATAATGATGAAATTGAATATTTATTGTGTTTTTCTTCCCGTTTTGCAACAGAATTGCTTTCGAATTGTTTCTTCCAAAAAATTCCAATATGAATCATGTTGAAGTTGAAGGACTAAAGAATATTATAATAAGAATATTACTAAGTTTAGGAAAATACTTAGTTTGATTATCAATTATTTTATTAGGGAACTAATGAGCAATTTTTAGATTTTTTTTTTTTATCATTTAAGTTTTTTTATTTGATCTATAAACTAAAGTAGTCTTAATAATAAGGTAAATGTTATGAAGGATAAAAACATTGAAAAACACTTACAAGCATTGAATCCATTGTATTCAATTTTTAACTGTTAATTTTTTTGCTTATTTATTTATTTATTTATTTCAACGATTTATGCCTGAAGAGATAATTCTAATAAGAAGGCTATATAATATGTATACATAGAGAATTTGTATATATACAAATTAGAATGTTTTTAATAATTATTGTTGACAAAACAAAAATATTTAAAGTTAAGTAGCAAGTGAACGAAAAGTAAAAAAAAAATAAAAGTTTACAATCAAGAACAATAAAAAAAAGAACAAAAAAAATAAGAAAAAATTAAAAATAAAAAACTAATTTTAAATTGATTTAAAATTAAAGCAAATTAGATTGACTATTATTTCAAGGTTATGTTACATTTAGCCATCCTTCGTGGATCAATTTTCTTTAGATATTATTTAGTCGGCCACTTTTTGTTTTTTCTCAAGGATTCAAACAAAACAATATTATCACATAATGAAAGTTATCATCCTTGTTAATATATCAAACTTGTTTTTGACCCTTCCCATTCTACAATCCATCACATCATTCTGAATGATCCAGAAAACATTTCCACTGGTAAATAACCATGCTGAGAATTATTTTGCTTGTGTTCTGAAAATACGAACATTGGGTAAGGTATGAATCTTTCTTCTTTTGATTACTGGCCTACAGCGCTTTTGTTATTAAGCTCAGCTATGTTTATTATTTTAAATTCCAATTATCGTTTTACTGTCAGAAAATTACTCATATATATATTTGTATAAATATACGTATGTAGACCCTTTTCAGATACGTAACAATACTAATAAATATACGCAAATAATAATTAAATATGTTTTTTTATAATAATTATCAAAATGAAATCGTGTTTATAAAATTTAAAATGCATTTGAATATTTTCTAACCTTATATTATTATATATATTTTTTTTACCATTAATTTTTTTATTAAATATAGTTTTATTTTTATTTTCAGGTGAGTAACTCCAACTAATATGAAATATTAAATAAAATGTAAGTGAAAATAATTAAATAGAAAAAGTGAACTAAAATTATGGTTCAGTGCAAAGATTAATGAAATGGTTCAGCATGAATATTAATAATACCTAAACACAAAAAAAAATTTTTTTTTTAAAACAAATATTAAAGAAAGTTATAAGTAAAAATATAAAATTAGATATTAAAAATAAAATTAAACAAATAGTGTCAAAATAATATTTTAAATAAAAATAAATAAAATATAAAAAAACAATTGAAAAAAAAAAAAATAAATCAAAATATTTAAAAAATATTCAAAACTAAAATGAGTGTTAATTAAGAAATTTTGTTAATTATTATAAGCAAATACATGTTTCATATAATTTTTTTAATTTATTTGACATTATATTTTGTGTTTATTTTATTATAGTATAAAAATTTCTTAATATTTAATAGGACTTAAAAAACTTTATTTCTTATAAACAAAATATATAATATAAAATGTATCTCTTTTTAAATATAATTTTTTTTAAAAACTGCTGTTCAGGCCATTATTATATAATTAACAATAATTTGGAAATTCCCAAATTCATATTTTTATATATTTTTTACTTTGCATCAAATAAAAAATCTAATCCTATAATGACATAGTCAATCGAATCTAACTATTAACATTTCATATATCGTCTGATTGAAACTGCGTTAATGTGTGCGATTTCCACTAGATGGTTTAGGTGTTAACAAATAAAATTTAGTAAATGATAAATTATCAGAGGGCCAGAGGGCTCGAATTGTTTTGCATCGCAATCAAAAGAAGAGTAATTGATAATTATTTATTTATAGCTTATTATTAATAATTTATAATTTATCAGGCCTACATACCATGCCATCAAAATGATAGAAATTAATACTTGAAATGAAATTATTTTCAAATAAGATGATAAAAATCACTTTGAACCAAATTATGGATGCAAAATTCATGGATCGAAATGCTATCTCTGCAAAAAAGTTCATATTTTGTAGTAAAAACAAAAATGTTTAATAAATAATATTTCATCGTAATTAGCATTGTCCTGCAACCACATCTAAGGGGCATAGAAAGGGCATATTCTTATTTCGTAAATGCAAATTATATATTTTCATATTTTATGTATAAACTTATAAGTTTTATGATTTATCAAAAAATAATTTGCATTTACGAAATAAATATGTCCTTCCTATGCTCTAATGATGGGATTGCAGAACAATTCTAATGATGATGAAATAAGAACTGTTGACATTCTTTAAAAATAAATTAATTTTGAGAAAATTTACTTAGAAGCTCAACCTAGTTAATTTTATCGTGTAATAGAGACAGAATTCACCATCAACGTTGAGTTGATACTTCTGTTTCTACTTTCAAACCAGATTTCAAGTCAAACATAATGTCACTAAGATACAAGAGCAGATTCCTTTAACTGCATTTCACTTGACTAATATAAATACTGGATTTACAACAGTGATTTAATGATCATCACAGAACATTTGTATTGTATATTATTATAAATATTTATATCTATATTGTATATAATGTTAAGTATTAAAAATGATTATTTCCGACTACAAGCATTACTATTCCAAAAAATACTTGTACAAGCACGCAAGCAAACATAATTAGAATCGAAAATTTTCTAATAAAATTTATTCGAAAACATTATGATAGAGCACAAAAAACTCGAGAAAACTGGTGTAACATCGCATATATTCTACCACAACGAGGAGTATATTAAAAACACTATGCTCACAGGCTTTATAGCCTCTAAGCACTTTATCTTTTTGGATAAAAATGGTTATATTCAAAACTCAAATCATGTCCCTACACTAAATAACTATAGTAGGCTAGATGTAAAACTACAGAGCATAATCCGGGCAACATTAATGGAGAAAATTTGAGATATGATACGTCCATACCGGACAAAGATAAATTTATAAAAAGAGACTATTGGTTGTTGGAAAATACATATAATTACTACTAAGTATTACAAATATATATTATTGCTCGTTTTAACTAGGCTTAAGAAGTTTTAGTTGGATTTAGTTAAGTTAGTAGGTTTATTTAGGTTAAATTTTATTTTAAATAATACGATAATATATTGGTTTCTACACCCCAGGTTTTTTCTAATAAATTTATATAAGACCTCAAGAAGTAATTAAAAACTAAATAATAACAATAATAATAATAATTATATAACATAAATTAACATTAAAGGAAGCTATTACTTTACATGTTAATAATAATATCACAAAACCTATTTTTTGTAAACTCTATCTAAGCTAAGTAATTATAAGATTATACAACGTGTCAAATAAATTAAAAAAAAAAAAATTAAAATGATAATCTCTTAATAATTATAATATTAAATTTAAACTGCCTCTTAAAATCTTCAAAAAAACATTATCACTTAAAAGTTTTAAATCCAAATTTTTAATTTCTTTCTTTAAACAACAATCTTCATTAAGCAATTATTATTTATTAATTAATTCTCTTAAATTTCACAACCAATATAATTTATTTTCTCTTTATAAAGTCCTGAAAATAAATTTAATTCATTTTATAAAATTCATTCATCATTCGTTCATTCAAAATTACAGAAGTATAACATTTAACATTTCTATACTTTGAACTCATGTAGACAATTTGGCACTAGATTTTACAGTGTTTTCTTTAAAAGCAAAAGTTATGTACACTAACAATAGTATCAATTAATAATATTTTTTATTAGTGATGATAACTGATGAATATAACATATGCAGAATATTTCTTTTAAGATACATAATAAATGTCTTTATAACAGACAGACAGTTTATATTACATTTTATGATTCTGTAACCGCATAAAAATGTAGCATTTAAACACTATTTTTAACATTTTCAACAATATTTTACGAACAATAATTTAGTAATAAAATGAATATGTATGTACCTTAATGTTAACAACACGATTCAACAATATGTTAATGTTAATAACAAAATATTAACAACAACCTTTTAATGTTGAAGTTGTATCATTAAGTAATAGTTGAATGTAAGAGTGGTAGATATGTCATGTTTAAATTTTATAATATTAACAGATTTTACTGTACAATGTATGTACAATTTTATAAATAAATAATAACAAATTAAAATAATCAAATTCTAATATGTTATTAGAAAACATTATTATTCAAATTTATTTAAAAACATTTTCTGTAATGTTAAATTAAATTTTATCGATAAAGTTGCCTATATGAATTCAGTGTATCCTTTTTAGTCTTTTCACATGATTAAAATAAATTTTTGATTTGTTTTTTAAACATTAATTGAAAGTTATACCAAATTATATTGAACTATAAATGTTAAAATTAACAAATTAAATTTAAATATTAATAAAACAATATTGTCTTAGAAATAATAACGACAAATATCTATCCCTAATTAATATGAAAAACAATGTTCATATATGAATAATAATTATAAGAATTTAGCAAGCCTAACCTAATGTCAAATTTAATTAATAGTTTTAGACAGAAACAGAACAAAATCATACTTTTTGTAATTAGATTAGACATTTCAATATAAAAATTTTTTTTTTAATTTAATAATTAACTTTTGCAAAAGTTTTTCTATCCTTCCATCGCGTTATTAGTTTTTTCGAATGTTTACACATCATAAAACAACAATTTTACGATAATTACATCATTTTGTGCTTTATAAAATAAAATGTAATGTAATTCTTATGTTAATTTTAATAACATTAAGTTCCACAATTTATTTTGTCAACTGAACATTTGAATTTTAACATTTAATATAAATTTTGCTGAGAAATTATCTGTAACAAAATAAATGTTATTACAAACATAAGGGATAACATAAAATGTTATATTTAACATATTCAATTACATTTAACCAAAGACTATAATGTCATAATATGTTTGTATAGGCCTTTACTTAACATAACCAATAAATTTGAAAAATTTTATCACCAATTTTTTATATTTAGTAAATTGTAAATCTGTATGTGTTTAACATTACCAAATAATATTCCCTTATTTTTAACAGTTTTATAATATAAAAGTTAATTATAAATAACAGCTGTGATGTGATTAGCATTAAAAATGTTAAGAAAATATTTTTTCAAAGTATTCATTGTGCATCTGATAAACATCACAATTAAGTGACGACGACCTGAACCCCGGCTATATTGAAAACATGAAAAACATGCTTTTGTTTTCTATCTTACTCTTTTCAATGCACTCAAATAGAATATACTTAATAATTGTTATTAAACACTTGCATTTATTGTATAATATTGCATTATACAGTAATGATGATGACGTACATTGTAGTAGGCTTAAATTATTCACCAATATAAAATCACCAATTTAAATTCATAATAATGTTAGTATGTAGATGTTAAAAAAAAAATCAATGGCAAAAATAAAAGGTGATTATAAGAAAGCGAAAAGATGAATCTTTAAGATACATTTTTGTACTTTTTGTTTTTCACTTTTTTTGTTTTGTTCTTGTTAAAAATATTATTAAGATTGTTTTCTACAGCTATTGACGTTGATTTTTATTTTCTTTGTGGATTTGTATCTTTAGTTAACCGCCTTCAAATATAATGTATGTATATATGTATATATAAAAAAATGTATAAATATCAACAAACATTCATCGTGTATTTTTTACCTATATGTTTATCTTATTTTTGTATGACCATATTAATCTGGTAGATTTTGCATTTTTTTTTTTTGTATTATTTCTTTCTTTGTGAATAGATTGTGGTCAATGGATAAAAGTTTTTGTTGTGTTTTTTCATTTTGGTGATTTTTATTAAGATGGCACAAAAAAAAAAACAGAAGAAGAATAAAATGAATGAGATGATATTGGATCGTAAAACGAGTTACGCAAATTGATTTTTAATCGGAAATATAACGAAAAAATTGTATGTGGAAGCTCAATTTTAAATTTTAAAGATATTTATAATAATTTTGAAGAATTTAAAATTAAAAGAAAAATTTTAGAAAATCTTAGAAGTTTGTTGAGCTTCTCATTCAGATTTAGTGACCTTCATAGGCTAAAAATAATTGGTAGGTTATAATAATAACCCTAAAAAATGTTATATATTTCTAATACGTCTTAGATTATATAGTTCTATGGCTCTAAATAAATTTCCTAAGTTCTAAGATAATATTTTTTGATAATAATTAAAATATGGAATTACAATGAGTCTGATTTGGTCTAACTGTGTCTTTGAGGTAAATTTACCGTTAGTTCAACTTAGATTTATTTTAATATTATTATAGAATATTATTATATCTAAGAGAAACATATAAAAATTAGTTTAGATTTTAACTAAATTTACGAACTGAATGATTTGAATTTGTTGATATACGATGGGTGGCGCAAAAGTCCTTTCAGTTGAAATGTCTCGTGTTAAATTTCCCACGAAGTCAAAAAATGATTTATGAATCTTACAACCTATGGTTCACTACCATTTGTGATTGGGATAAAATAAATGACAAAAAATAATTTTAAGTATAATTTGATTATAAAAAATGGAGTTATGTTATTTAAGAAGTCTTAGTCCTTTATAACAGCAATGGTTTTCCACACTTTCACCCACAGAGTTTTTATGCCAGAAATTTGATAAATAAATACTTTAAAAACATTTTTAATAAAATATAAAATATGTAATAAAAATTGCATTATATTTATTGTATAACTAATGACCCAAAAGGTAGTTCTTAATTCAATTCTAGTATTTTAACATAAAAAAAACACAACAAATCCTGCATGACTTATTTAATTACCCAACTCTAATATTGTGACTACGTAACGTCCCATTGTTGATGTATCATTATTTTTGAGTTTGGGCAGCTCATTAAAAAATTTTAAATCAGACAGTTTTTTATGTTTGAAACAATCTCGATATATTATAATATTAAGTATAATTTGATTTTGTATCTTGGCTCTGAATTCAAAGCATTTCGACTATATTCATGAAAATGAAAACTCCATTGTCGTTTTTAGAATCATCATTTCAACATTGTTAGCATCTGTACCATTAAATATTGGCTCTGATAGATAGACTTAAAAATAAATTAATAATCTTTTGAAAGGTTCTATACAAAAAAATTACAGGGTCAATTGCGGAAGTCGATTGGAACTGTTTTTCTTTACTTTAGATCGCAGTAAATCATCGAAAGAGTCTTGAATGACTGCTTATAACTGGGAAGAGCAATTTAAAAGACTGATGTAGGACTATTAGGATATCACTTTTTCTATCTTCCACGATAAAAAAAATCTACTGAATTTAAAGCTCAAGTCTATTTGATATAAAATCATTCTATTAATAGACTTTTAAAGCCGCCGACATGTTTTTGACTTTAAAACGGACATTTTAAAAAATAAGCAATTTTTAATTTAATTTTAATTTTTTATGTTTTATAAAATTTATTTATTTTTTATTTTAAGGAAAAAATTTTGTACCAAAAGACAATCAGATCAGAAATTGTTAATTTAATGGGAAACAATGTAGAAAAGGTGCCTCAAAAAAAAAAAGTGAAATGGGAATAAACTTTATTGACAAGTCTATAATTTTAAATAAACTTTTGCGATATCACAATAATTTTCAATAGACTTTTATAAAGTCGGTTCTATTGAATGTCAATACAGATCAATAGAATATCAATTCTGGGATTCACCTGTAAATCCCATCAATTTTAAAGAACATATAAAATACAATTTGAAAAAAGGTCAAAATTAGGAAAATGAAAAGTATGAAAAATTTCCTTGAAAAAAAAACTACAACAACATAATTTTAAAATTATTATTATTATACTTATTATTATACTGATTGCTCAGGTGTGGAGTTTTATAAGGTGATAATGATAGTGACTGTGACAAATGGAACATCTAAAAATGTTTATTAATATCCATACAAAACATATTATAATTATGGCAAAACAAAAAATAAAGAATAACAAAACACAAATAATTTTGTTGACAGTTTACAGTTTACATAGTTTTAGAAGAAGTGAAAAAATAATATTTAGTATGACGGTGACAACGATTTGTTGTCACTGCCAATCTCACTCACTATCACAGTGACAATGAAAACCTTATAAAATGCCTAAAATGAATTTGTAATTTTTTTTTATCACTATAACCATAAAAAATACAACTCCTATTCTGTGAATAATAAAAAAAATGTCTTTTAAAAGGCGAAACACGCTTCTATTGAGAGCTTTCAATGCTTTTCGATAAATTCATGACTCCAGTAATATATTTTTGGCTATTTTTATGTCATCTGATTCAGACTAGGCTCATTTCATCTAATTATTGTCAAGCGAATCGCAAGTATAAACTAAAGCGTATTTACTAAAACTTGTTAACCCTCAGTGTTGGCATTTCATGCGTAAGTTAACGTGTTTTATGATTATTTACATATTTGATGTAAAGAAGTGTAAAATACAAGTAACAACTTTAATCAGCTGTAAACAACTGTAAACAATTGTAAATAAACTGTGAACAACAATAAAAAACGGTAAATAACTGTATATTACTGTAAAATTATTTGTTTTTGACCATTCGACAAAAATTATGAAATTGTTTGGTTGTAATCTATTATAAAAAGTTCTAATGTATTATAAAAAGAAAAGGGAGCTCAACGGTGGAGCAGGTGGGACACCCATGAGCAATAATTATGAGAGAAACGGATACAAATTATTAAATTCAGAAAACGGAAAACATATGTACATATATCTATAAATTATTGTGATTATTTGGATTTATTCACACCACCTACATATTTAGAAATGTCTGCAATATAATTGTTTTGGCTGATTATTAGAGAGAAAGAGAATGCGATACCAAGCTGCCATTCTATATTATTTTATCTATTGCACCATACCAAAAAATGCTATAAAAGTTTTGGCAATGATTGGTGTATATAGAATATAGATTGTAATTTGTAAGATTAGATATCTTAATAAATTGTAAGGTAGGTTCTTAGCAAATTAGGACTTTAATTATTTTTTGAACAAAATCACTTTAAAATTCGTAAGTTTTCATTTATTAATATACAAATAATGCAGCTAAATGATCTATTTTGTGTTGTTTACGTTATTTACATTATTTACAAAATAACACCCTAGTAAGTTACTAAGTTCTTTACATGTAAACAACTGTGTAAAAAACTAGACGTAATTTACTTTGCCAACACTGTTAATCCTTTAGGACAAAACGCTGGAAACTGAAAAATAAATAATAAACAACTGAACGGACATTTACTATTCAAATTTTGAATGATTTTTCAATTATTCTAATTTATCATACAAAAAATATCAAAAATAATATTCTTTAATAAAATGCTAATTTTTATACAAAAAAAAAAAAAAAAACAAAAACAAGCAGAAATCATTTTTTTGTTGTCTTTATTTTCATAACACTGTTTTACACTAAATTTGAATAACTTTTTGAAAAAATTATTATTTTTTTCTCTCTTATTTTTAAATCGGATTTAAAATTGTGGAAAATTAATATATTTCTCAATAACAGAGAATAGATTTGTTTATTTTTTTTTTTCATAATTTCAATTTGTATATATATATATTTGTGTGCTAGCAAATAATCAAAAGTATAAAAATAACAAAAAGACAGAATATTTTGTTAAGGATTAAAACGTCAGGAAAAAACAAAATAAAAATAACAATAAAAAAAAAAAATTTGCGGCCAGACAGAGTACAATACTTTGTTGTGAATTTTGAATTATATACAATAGAAAACACCCAATATACACAATATATAAATGACAAACGCACATTTAAAGAGGGGACAACAAAACTTTGAACATTTTTTATTTCCTATTTTTATTTTTTTATTTTTATTTCTTCTGTTCAAGTTGATTCTCTACACATTTTGTAGTGTTAAACGATGCCCTGATGTTTTTGAATATGGATGACAATTTTTAATACATTTTTTTTTTTTTTTTATTCTTGTCTTCTTCTGTATATTGTCTTTCTTTTGCTTTTCTTAATAAAATTAAAAAGTTTTCCATTTAATTCTAGTTATAAAGATAATATAAGTAATATAAATCAGACCACAAACATTTCTCTATTTTTTGAATAACTTTTTCGAATAAAGTTTTTCAAAGGACTAAAACTAAATTAAAGGAAGTGATGAAAGCTTATGAAGTTATGAAAATTAGTTTTTTATTTTTACTTTACATTACATTAGAAGGGAAGGATTAGAAGAAGATTGTTGAATGTATATAATATGATGTTGTATATATATATGGATTTAATGAAATTACTACAAAAACTGTGATCCATAATTAAATTGAAAAAAATATTTTTTAAAAAATATTACTATCTCGAATTTTAGATTTTAAAATTTTTTAATTTTTATGATGTTTTTAAGGGGACAGCTATACTTTTTGTATATACATTAGAAATTTTTTTTTAATATTTATTCAATAAAATGTTGTTAGAACTCATTTAGCAATGTTGCAATGTTGTTATGCAATGTTGTTAGCACTAATAAGAAAATAGGAAATTTTTTGATATTTTATATTAATTAAAAAAATGTATATTCAGAAAAGCAATGGCAGAAATGTGAAAGCTGGTGTTTTATCTATTTTGAAACGAGTTGTAGAAGCCTATAATATAAAACCAAATAATATTCGGTCTTCAAAACATTTATTGGTAGCAGTAAGTAAAACGAAACCTGTTGAAATTATTATTGATGTTTATTCCGTTGGTCAAAGATATTTTCGAGAACTAGTTAAGAAGGGAATAAATAAAGACATTTATTATTAGAAAAATGTTCTGACATCAAATGATATTTTATAGGACATTCATTAATAAGGTAAAAACTTCCAATATTTGTATGCTTAAAACACTTGATACTTGTTTTTGATAATCACATTTATTTTTAGTGATATTTTAAATTATGGAATAAAAGTCGAGTTTCCTTTCACTAATCATTTATATTTATTTTGCAATATAATTTATATAATATTCAATTATTTTAATTAGTCGCAAGCACTGATGAAGGAAGCAAGTTGCTTCCGAAATATCGATATTTGCAAAATAAATATTAATGACAGTTGATACTGAAAAAATTAGCAAATTCATTAGATACAGCTTGGTCAAAATTTGATATACCTAATAAGGAACCATTTACGAATATCGATTCAAATAAAAACAAGCGGGGAACAAGAAAAAAGTGGCAGTATACTCACGTAAAAGATAATTTAAAAAAAAATGTTAATGTAACTGGTATTATGACTATTGGTGCATTTAGTCATGATTAAGTATATTCTACAGGATCAAATCCACATTTTGTTTTTTTAATGCAAGTACATAAAAATATAACTAATGTGAAAAATGTAATTTGAAACTACATCAAGTTTCAATTTAAAATATCAGATGATTTTGAACAGGCTATTGCAGTTGGTAGCACAGTTTTTGTTCGTGTTGATTCTTTTATCTTTTGACAACGTGAAAAAAAAAAATGTTACAGAAAAAAAAATTAGTAAGATTAGTATTACTATTTATCTTGAGTATAGAAGACAGATTCTCTCCCGAAATTACACAATCTACAATCTAAGCCTAATTTATAAAAGCAATGTTTGATTTGTTTCAGCAAAATGTTAAATCGTAAATATTTTCTTGATCCCTTACACTCAAATTGTTACACTATATGTTTATATATAATATTGAATAATACATAACTATGTTAATCAAATTTGGGATGAACAATTTTGTTATGCAATGTACACATAATATTAAAATTTAAATATTACATTCTTGCCAAAATCTTTAATAAAAATTAATTTAGTATAATAAATAAATATAATAATATAATAAATAAATATTCACTCATACTAGCATTACATCTAACAAGAGCTACTGAAATTCTTGAACATGACAGGCTTTAATGTTATATCAGTATTGTATGCAGTTAAATAAATTCTATAGTATAGCCGTATAGCTAATATACAAAAAAAATTGTTTATTTGGTTACTGACAATTATAGTGTACAAATGTAATGTATAAGTTCTTTAACATTTCATAAATAAAAAATGTAAATGGCTTAAAACTGGCAGGCTTGCTAATCTATAATCAGAATGCTTGAAATTCGAATTTAGCTCAAAGGAAGCTGGATTTTTGATTATTAAGTTGGTTTTTTACTTTCATTATTCCTATGTCTTTTTCTCATAATTACGGGATGTTGAATCGGTATACTACATAACAACAGGACGGTTTCCGTGATAAACCTTACTGGGCTAAGCGTGTCGGCGTACGGTAGACAGCCATTACTACCTACACCTACCTACCTTCGTCATTCTTAAAATAATAAAAATTTGTTTAGTATATAATTGAAATAATGAATTTCAAATGGAAAGTAATTGAATAAATAAATGAAACTATATACTAAATTAGTTGATGTACAACAAAATTCATGTATAGAAAACTATAAAAAATTCCGTAAATCAACTAATTTAGTATATAGTTTGATTTATTTATTCAATTACTTTATTATTAATACTAATTTAATTAGCGATATTAACTAACTTTTTTTATGAATTTTAACATGTGAGAAGTAGATCCATTCATTCATCTTCTTCTATTGTCTTGAACCACTTTTTGTATAAATACAAATTAACAATTATTCATTTTGAAATCTATCTATTAACTATTGTTTTAGATAAATTTAATTTATTCCGAGAGGGATTCAGTTCCTACATCACCGCAGCCGCAAATGGTTTTATTGTAATAACCTGGTTTTTTTATTAAGTCTCTAAGTTCTTAAGGATACCTGATTTTGTGATTACACTCAGGATATTCTTCAATGGTATGTTGGATAGCTCCCCATATTAAGTATGAAGGCTTATACCTTTTCAACCTGCCGATTTCTTCATTTGTGTCTAGTGGTTTTCATACCAGTTCGTTTGGGTGATATTGTAGTCTTTCAAAATAGCTTGTGCTCTTTGTTGTTATTGTCTCTCTGACAGACATAATATTTAGGTCTGCTCTTATTTGACCGTTTTGCATGTATCATGGTGCATTTACAAGTGATTTTAAAACTTTAAATTGATATATTTCTATTATATCTATGTTTGTATTGGAATTTTACCTTCATAACTCCAAGCCGTATGTCCATATGGGTTTTAGTACAGCCTTATAAAACCTTATTTTGTTTGTCAGTGCTAGCTCTGAAGTACGTACTATTAGCCAATATATAATATGTTGAATTTTATTTGCAGATGTTCATTTTTATTCACGACATGGGTTCCCCAAAGTAAACGTCTATTAAGATGCATTACTAGATCATTTGCTAATTCAACGTTAATGTCAGATTGTTAAGGCTTACAGCGGGATAGTTCACTTTCCTAGTACTAAGAGTCAAGGGTATCGACTACATTGGCCTTAGTTCGTCTTATCTTGATTCTATGGAAGGTGGGATGCCAGTATAGCTGTATCATTTGCAAATGTAGCGATGTTCTATTGTTGGTAGGTCAGAAATTAATAATATGAAATTTCTGGGTATGTCTACCCTTATTTAGGTGAATAATGAGTCTGTTCATATCAAGAATAATAATTGTTGTAAAAATGTTTTGCAGTAAAACTAAATAGAACTTATATTAAACTGAAAAATTTAGATATTTAAAAAGTTTTAAAAAAATTACAAAAATTAAAATTTTAAGTTAGTGAACCGCAATATAATTTTCATTACTATATACATTATACATATGTATTATATAATACAAATTACTTGAGCTGATATTGAAAACATAAATAATAACTCTATCTTTGTTGATACAAGATGTACCTACATTATTATGACTATACTGAAAGATTCATTTACTCTTAGATAAATTAAAAAAAAAAAACAAAAAAAAATACAATTTCTTTTTTCTTGGAAATGTTCCAAAATACGATAAGCCATGGAATTTCCAAAATTTTCATAAAATATGGAAAACATTATTCAGGTAATTGAATAATGAATATTTTAAAATGAGATTATTAGTAAAAGTATTTTGAAAATATATGTATAGTATGTCTGATTGTAAGCTATCTACGATGTTATCTGTATTATTAACATATTTGATTATTAGACTACAGTGCTTGAAGAACACAGTGGTATTTATAAAATAAAGTTAAAAAAAAAAATAGAAATATTAATATGTAAATTTTATCTAATCAATCCATTTTATGTAGTTTAGCTTCTGAAAGAAATACAATTTGATGGGGATGAAATTTGAAATTTGAAATTTTTAACCGGGCTTAGTCTCCAGAATTAGCTAGTACTATAATACCTTTATTTATAATACGTATGTTATTTTATCCATTGTTTTCCACTATAGAATTGTACGACCTATTTTAGTGCAGTACCTGACATTTTTATGTTAATGAATCAGAATGTGCCGGTTTGTTACTCAGTGTATTGATGCTGTTATTGATCCTTTAACAATTCAAAAATTAAAGTGAAAGTAAAATCTTTGTGCATCACATTCAAGTTAAATAGGGAAATATATACACCAATATTCCTCCTAATGGCATCGAAATACATCAGGAAGAAGAAATAAACTATTTATTTATCTATTTTAATAAAAGACTGGTTTGTAAAAATAAAAAATAAAAGTATCTTAAGCTGAAATTAAATAGTATTTATTAGCTGTTTATAAAGTTCTTATAAGCAAATCACCGCTAAGCTTATTTTTTTTTATTCATTTATTTACTCAAATGAGCTCAATTGGTCGTAATTTTTATTGCTCTTATAATAAAAAAAATGTTCGTTGCAAAAGTAATCTTAAAACTTTACGCAAGCAAAATTTGGTATGATTTTGTGAATACCGAAATTAAAAATTTATATATATATATCCAAAACTTAAATATACTTGTATTATCACAAGTATAAATCAATGAAATCAAAATTATGCGTCATATTTAATTGATTGATATAATATTTTTGATAAAAAAAATTGTCCTAACTCCCAATTGTACCAGCAAATAATTAACTAAAAAAATACATTTTAATTAAATTTACATAAGGTATAGGTATATCTCATTGTTGAAACCGACAGCTTATTTTTAAATCTTATAATCAATAGCATTTCAATACGAAAAAACTAATTGTAAAAAAAAAGTGCTCGAAAAAACAAATTAAATCAACTTTTTAGATAAGTCTATAAGTTTTTATAGACTTCTGCGATACTAAAACAATTTTTAATAGACTTTTATAAAGTTAGTTCTATTGAATATCAATACAGATCAATAGAATATCAATTCTGCGATTGACCTGTACATTCCATCAGTTTTAGTATTTTAATTAAGAAAGTCAAATAAAAATTTATAACACTATGGAAACAATAAATTTCTTGATTCTGAGAATGTCCCATAAAACACAATATCCAGTTTTAGTTGCATCATACACAGAGAGAAGCAGTTAAATTGTATTAAATGACTTTTCTTGTATAATTAAGGGTAGAAGCAAATCCATTTGGTAAACAAAATACTGATTGCAGACCAAGGGCATAAATATATGGCTTGGATCAATATTGTTACGGTCTATGTCTCTATCAGCTTTTAACACTTTTGTATCATTTGTTTTTTATTCAAAGAACACTTATTTATATACCTAATAACCATATAGGTATATTATAATCATAGATTTTGACAGAATGTTAACAAGCCGCATACACAAACGGTAAAACAATTCTAAACAAGATTGTCGTAATTACACATTCGGCAAACCAACGATTTTTTTTTTGTTTATTTTTTTTTGTTTATTTGACTAATTTTTTTTTTGTTTATTTTATATAAGATTTTTGCCATGTGCTTCAGTTTTTTCTATTTGATAGATGGTACGCAAACCCGTTCTAACTATGTATTAAATAGGTGAAGTATACGGCAAAGTTGACACTAAATATCTTAAAACCTATAAATGATACAATAAAACTGATAAGTACATTAGATTCCTCATATCCTACCTAAGAATTAACTCTAAAATTAAAATTGTCAATATGGCATATACGGCAAATCAATTGTCGTGCGACGACCTACTAATCGATTGAGCAAAAATTTAAATTCAACAAATAGCGTTGTATTTTCATTGAATAAGCAATTTTCTACATAAACTTATTCTGTTATTGTCTGTATTATTTCAAGTCCAAATCCTAAGCGGAATAGAGTATCACTCTACTCCGAATAACCATTATTATATTATGTACTTATTTTGAAAAAAAAAAAAAATAATAATACAAAAAATTAAAAATTAAACTCACGTTTTGTAAATTTCAGTTTTTAATTAGTTCTAAAATTGACTATTCTCAAAACTCTATTAATCTTATAAAAATTAATTTAATTATTTGAAAATAGAAAACACGATTGTTACAATAAGATTTCTAGACTCTGTACATTTATATTGTTTTGCTGTAAAATAAAATGTATTCAAGAAGTCCTTATAATAATAATTAAATTCTGAATAATATTTCAAATTTTTCATATCAATTTTATTAAATTCAAATTTCAATACCAAAACATCTATGCACAGTAATTTTCTATTCCAAGAAAACCAAATTGTTTCACAACAAAAAATATAAAAAAAAAAAAATTAAATCTAATTTTCAAAGATTTTTCTTTGAGATATAAAAAAATATAGGTATATTATTTAAATAAAATCCAAATTCCATTAAAAGTAAAAACTCTATACAGATAAAATAAAATAGAAAATAAAAAAAATTATTTGGCACTTCTTCGAAAACAACATTGTGTGCATATATAGCCTTCAAGTGAAAATATTTCAACTTATATTTCAGGAATTTTATCATAATTTAAAATATCTAATTATTTGTGTCCTCTTCTCTTAGTTCTTTCTATACCAATTATGTACTTACATTACATTACCATGTTTTAATATTTTCCATTTCTTTGCATGTGTAATAATATAGGTATTCATTTAGTATATAACAAAATCGAATAGTATAAAATAAAATACAGTAGTAAATAAATAGTATCCAAAATCATTTAAAAGAAAAAAAATCCAATAACAAATTCGAGTCAGTTTTTTAATTTCCATGTAACAACAACAACAACTGGAGGTTACAAAATAAATTTTTGTTCAAAAATTCAATACAGACAAAAACAATAAAAATAATGAAAATTCAGTGAATATTAACTTATCTTATACTGTGATTATACAAAATAGTATAATAGTCAAAATATTTAAAGGGTTGCCATCTTTTTCAATTATTTTAATTTAAAAAATATTTCAGTTAATTAGTTATGAAATTAATTAAGTTTTAGAAAGAGGTAATTAGAACCGAGTTAATGAGCACAGCTTTTCAATTTATACCCTGTTATAGGAAATTATGGGTAAATTTTGCCCAAAAAAGAAAATTTGAAGTTTCATATTCAAAATTTGAATTTTTTCATCTATTTAAAAATTTTAACGTTACAAAAATCTGTACTAGAAAGAGTACAAAATTTGCATAGATTTTAAACCAAGGCATATAAGAACCACGCTTAAGCCAGCAAAATATGTTTTTTTTTTGTTTTTTATTCACAATCGGTATGTTAATTGAAAATAATACATTAAGTGAATATATTTTTGACTGACTTAATAATAGACATGTGAAATTACAATCACATAAAATCAAAGTAATAAAAGTAATTTCTTAATTTATAATAAAAAATCTATATAACACACAAGATTAACGACGTGGTGAGTAAAAAAGTAAGAATAATTGAATAGTAAATTAATTACACCACAAAAATATTAAAATTTTAACAAGTTCTTGGTGTTGAATACTTAAAACATTTAAAATAAATACACCAAATAAAGGACAGTTATTTCTAAGTTGAGCGACATCTATACTCTAAAATAAATTTTAATCATGAACAATTTTTAAAAAGGCTTCATAAAAATTCTGTCATTTTAAATAAACACACAAACTTATAGAAAAAAGTACAAAAACAAAACCACAAACAAAAATTGAAAACAAAACAGAAAAACAAAAATCAGATCAGATCATACTCTTCAAAAATCAGATCATAAATTATAGTTCATTTGCTTCTGCTATTATTAAAAAAAATATATACCTACAGTAAAACACGGTTATAGTCATTCGCTAAATTTCAGTAATATTTCTGACTATAACCGGTTTGTGAAGGTGTAGTCAAAAAAAAAATTGGGTCTTTATAAATAAAATCAAATATAATAAAATATCTTTCGTATAACAATTTTAAATTTAATTTACATAAGATACATATTTGTAATAAAGAACAAAAAAAAGACAATATAAAAATCAGTTTTTTAATAAAATAATTATTCATTTTTGACTTATTTTTTTGTTTTATTGAAAAAATTGGCGTTATATTTTAATGTGACTTATAAACAACATCGATTGTATGAATTTATGAAGTTTATTACTTTTTTCAAACAAATTGTTAACTATTGTTATAACAGAATTGTGACTACAAACGTTTTTGACTATAAACTGATTAAAATACATCGATCTACTACGTTGAGAGGAATATGAGATTTTAATGTGTTAAGCTATATTTAAATTAGTATTAACTTCCTCATAAAGTACTAGGTATTATACTTTAATTTCATTATGAATATTCAGAAAAAAACTACAATTATACCAAAACAAATATTTCTTTTTATATAAAATCGTAGCTGAAAGAACTGCTTCTGTGCAATTGCACAGGGGATTCACTAGGATATTAATAATAATGTAAAGAAATTTCTACAGATCTCCTGGTGTATTTCGTTGTAATCTTGTATGTCGTGAATTATTAAGTGTAGTTGCTATTACATTGGTATGACTATTTAATGTATCACGATATTTCTAGCTGTGTCGGTGAATTTCGTCTTGTACCGTCTGTGGATTATGTAATTTGACACATAAACTAAAGCTTGTAGTACCTACTTAATTTTGGAAGCGTTGTAATATTTGAATATTTGTTTTTTTGGCTGTTGCCCATAATTGTATATCATAAGTCCATATTGGTTGGAGTATCACCCTTTATATCAGCAATTTCTTTTCTAGTGTCATTTGAGATCTTCTACCGACAAGCCAATACAATTTTCTCAAATTTGTGCTTATAGTTGGATTCTTTTTGTTTAGATGTGCTTTTTCCAAGTCAGACGGCGATCCAAATGCATTCCGGGATACATGACACTTTCTGTTTGAGAAACAGCATTACTATTTAAAAATACTGTAGGACATGGTATCCCTCCTTAATGTGAACGTAACGTGAGATTTAGTGACTTTAATTTTCCATTTGTTCAACCTTAATTCGATGTTGTTTAAGCTCTTTTGCATGAGCCTAGAAGCCACATTCTTATCCTTGTGAGATGCAAGTATGCCTGTATCATTGGCAAAAGTAGCTATCATTGTGTTATATGTTTGGGGTAAATCGGCAGTATATAGCAAGTAAAACGCTACATTGTAGAACTCCCCAATGAACTTCTTTGAGTCTGGAAAATATATTAGTAAAAAATATATTTATTGGGAAACCAAATTAATAACAATTGTGAAATTGCATGGCATTCTAGTATGAATATAGTTCACCAATATTGTGCAACCTAAAACCGATAAAGTTATTTTTCTGAGATTATGTTAATTCACTTGGTTATTCCATTAAGTCTATATATAACATTAAAATTATTAAAACATAAACCAATATTTTATTTTATTGTCTATCAATCAGAGTAAAAAAACAGCAGCTTAGTTGGCATTTTATTTATTACCACTACTGTATTAATACACTATAATACCTATTGATGACTTCAAGCAATAGTGGTAGATAAATAAAATACTCATTTAATAATTACTGAACATTTATCGTGTTACTGCATACTTTTAAATAGCTTTTTTGAAAAAAGTAACTCAAAATTAGCTCCGGTTTCACAAATCGAATTTTACAAAATTTAAGTAACAGTAATGGTTATGTTTTTATTTTAATTGAACTATTAAATTTCAGGAATTAATACAAATTTTTTTATTTCTTAGTATTTAATTAAGTTAATTAAAACACTTGTTGTTGTTTCACTAACTAAGAAATTATTAAAATTTTCTTATATATTTTATTTTAACATTTTAATCAAAAAAACAAAAATAAAATTCCTTCTTAAATTTTGAACGAGAAAATTTTCGATAAAAAATATTCGATTTTTTTTTTCAATCGAATGCGCCGATTGAAAATTTACGAACAAGTACTCGATTTTTATTCGATCGAATTCAACGGCACGGCTGAATCAGACTAAAGTAATACGATAAAATTTAAATTTAAAAGATGAACTATTAAAATGTAACTATGAAAAATACATATCCAATTTAACGTTAATATTCTATTTTATAATAGTAGGTAAACAATAATCTATTTATATTTTTTATTTTTAGAGAACAATTATATATACCAGATATATAAAAAATAGTAACTGGTAAATTACTATTAAAATTATTATACATTTATTAAAAAAACCCACATATGATTTTTATATTGACAAAGATTGACATGTTGTATTTACAAAATACAGAATTTAATTTAAGATTTAAAAAATTTACTATTAAGTAGCGGACTCTCATTAGTTAAGCTTAACTGGTTATTTAATAAGTTGGATTTTTTTGGTTTTAATTTATTAATATGAAAAATTTCATATTTATTCAAAACTATCTGCTACCTGTTAATTCCTTTACCAATTCTAGTTTGTCTATATCGGTAAAGTGGTCTGAAGATTTTAAATTATGAGCGAAGCCTGATGACTGATAAGGAGAAGATACCGATTTTATATGTTCGGTAAATCTAGTTTGGAGGGTTCGTTTTATTTTGCCAACATATACTACATCACATCCTCCACATTGAATTTTATAAGCTCCACCTTTTGTTAAAATATTTTTTGGCTGCGGAATTGTCTTATTTTATTATTAACAAAAATATTTTTTAAAGTGTAGTTATTAAAAAATACTGGTTGTATATTAGCAGCCCTAAGTGGTTTTTTTAAATATTCGGAAATGTTTTTGATATACGGTATTTTTCTATAATTAATTATTTCCTTATCATCGTTAGTTTTAAGATTAAATTTCGTACAATTATTTGGTTATGTACCTAATTACCGTAATATTCATATTTCAAGTCGAAGTAAGTAACGGAATATTATCGACCTTATCAATTAATTGAATTCAAATAAAATTATTTATTATTACTTTTCTTCAATTTTATTAAAAACATAATTGTAGATTATTTTTATAAAATTCTAAAAACAACAATTTGTTTTTAAATTACATAATCAAATTCTAAACAAATTCGAAGTTAGTAAAAATAAACAAGAAATTTTAATAATATTTATACGGCATTCACTATAAGTTAATTATTTGAATTACAAAACTAAAAATAATAATTTTTTAAATACACAAATTTAAATAAATTGGCAACTCTGTTAAACGACAACAAAAAAAATAATTTGTTTACTAATAATAATAATAATAAATACGAAATTTTCTTTAAATTTTATAAAATTTAAATTTAACTTTGAACTTATAGTATGCATATACATAATGATTATCATGCCGTACTTACCATATTCGTCGTATTTTATATACATTTATACCGTACCTACAATCTAAAATACATTCATACACCTATATCCTATATCCAGCAATGTAAAATAAAAAAAAATAAAAAAACTATATTTGTTTATTTGCTTGCACTCCGCGATTTCATTCACCTTCAATAATACATTTTACTTACTAGAATAAAATAAAAAAACGAAAAATATATATTATATTGTATGTGAAATAATATTTAATAAAAAGAACAACAACAACAGCAGCAACTAAACCAAATATACAGCAAAATTTATACAATTTTTATCTTTTTTCCTTTTGGCAATAAAACAAAAGATATATAATATACTGACATATATGTATAATATTATGTACTTATAAGCAAAAATACATTTGTACATTGCCATGTATGAATTATAAAAAAAATATATCAACTTATAGCTAAATGCATGCATTGTCATATATGTATGACTTTTAAATATTCTATAAAATATGACTAAGTATTCTTGAATGGTCTTTGCATTAACTTTGATGCTTAAATGGTTCTCATAAATCATTAAATTTTTTCTACTTGCAAATAATTCCAATTTTTTATTTTTATCCTTTAATTTTTATTTTTACTATTCTTCTTTTTTTTATTATTATATATTATTATTATTATGATTATTATTGTTGAGTTTCATCAATAACAAAAGTAGAGAAGTACCCAACACATCATCTATTTTTCAACGTAGGTTGCCATTACCACCTTGACAAATGTAATGAATGAAGAAGAAAAATGTTATTCGTACTCAAATTAATTAAAAGTCTATTTTTACAGTTTCTCTCAATATTCTCTTTTAAAATTATAATTTTTATAACAATTTCAATTCATTGATACGCAAACAAACAATGAAACCACTAGAAAATTATAATAATTTTTTGATTTTGAATTTCAAAATCTCTCCAACTCACAAACAACACAACATTAATTTAAAGCTAACAGTTAATTCTGTTAAAAATAAATTTTGCAATAAATTTTTTTTTTGCAAATTATTTTGCACATTAATTTAAAGATTACAGTAAATTCTGTTAAACATAATTTTGCAATCAATTTTTTTGTTTTCGTGAAGGGAACGTGACGTGCTGTAGATACAATTTTTTTTTAATAGTACGTAGACAGGTAAGATACTATGTATATGATAAACGCAAACTATGTAATACACTACTATTAATTTAAAGAATGTGTGTATGTACAAAAATGGCATATAATTGTATGAATGTATATACAGATTACAGATTGTTGTTAATAGGAAATTCATCAACAAAATAATAATACATTGCCTTACTTACATACACTGCAAAACTGTATTTACTTTATTGTATTCTTTGGTGTTGAATTAAAATATATCGAATTAAAGAAAAAAATGGACTCTAATGCTATCAATTTACTCTATTTTCCTATTATTTTATTTAAAAAAAGAAATATCATAGTTTTTTTTATACGTGTTTCAAAAAATTTACTCTCTTCCATTTATAAATATTGTAAAAGTTCAGTTCATTTTCAAATAAATGAAAAAAAAAATGTTTCTATAACATATCAGCAGCATAGGTAAATTCATAACACACAATAAACAAAAAAAAAACCAGTTCAGAGTAGCTACACGACTCTGCTGATTGCTATTTCAATAAGAAAAACAAAAAAATAATATTCAACGAAATTTTTTGTTATTTTTGTGTTGTTATTTTTACTAAACGAAATATTCACCAATGTGTTGTTCAAAAAGAAAAACATAAATAAACAACATAAAAAATGTTGTTGATATTTTCATATAATATGAGTTTGAGTAGTGTGCAGTACGAATTTTCTAAAATGTGATGTTTACTATGTAAAAGTAAAACTCTTCGTCAATCTAAAAAACAGATACAAAACAATTTTAACAAAACAAAAAACACCAACATAAAAAATGTATTTATTATTGTTGTATTTATGTATGTATCTAGAGATTTTTAAGATACACACATGATATTATTTTTGTTTTGTTTTGTAATTTTGTGATGAAAGAAAAACCGATTTTCTGTATTTCTCAGTGTTCTCATATTTTTTTTAAACGAAGATTTTATTTTTATATTTTGTTGTTTTTTGTTGCTTTTTTTCAGATTTTTGGTTAGTAGCAAGCAGAGAATTTGTTTATTAAGAAAGGAACAAAAAAAAAAAAAAAAAAAGAAATTTTCACCAACCATCCAACTAAAAACTAGTCTTTAACGTTTCGTCGGTTTGCAAGGACGTGATCGGATAACTGTAAAAACAGGATCGCGTTTCGGTTTTTAATCATTTACTTTTTTTTTACTTTGATTTTCAAATCTAAAGTAATAATAATAATAAAAAGAAAAAAACATCAAATTAAAATGTTATGTTTTATGAAAAAAATATATTAAAAATTATTTTTATCAATACTACTACAAAATTTTTACAACATCAAGAGTAAAATTAAATTTATAATAAGTAAATAGTAATAAAATTAATATTAAAGTGTTATCCTTATTAAAAAAAAAAAATCTTTCTGTTTTCAATTTATATTCAATCATCATAGAATTCAATATTATACATAAATATACATACATATTCAGTTAAAAATACATATACATAATTTATAAAATAAATTAAATAAAAATGAAAATATTATAATTTTTTATTTTCTGATAAGTTATCGAAAAAGGAAATTTTTTGTAAAAAATTTTCCTCATCACATTAAAGTAGAATACAAAAAATAAGTATATTAAAGTAAATAATTTTTTTTTTTTTTATATATACATAATACCAACACAATTTTAATATTATTAAAGTGTAAAATTAATTAATTTAATAATTAAAAAAAAAAAAAAGAAAAAAAAATAAATGTGTTAAGTTAAAAAAAAAAAATTAATTAATTTTCAATAAATGAAAATTTTTATAATGAAAATTTAAATAAATAATAATTTACAGTTACAGCAAATAAATATTTACAAAAGTAAATATTTATTAAATTAAAAAATAAAACAAAACAACAAAAAAAAAGAAATAGTTATAAAAATTTTTGCAATTATACACAAGTATAAAAACAACAACAACAACAACTACAAGAAAAATACAAGTTAAAAAAATTAAAATTTATACAATAATATTAGGTATCAAAAATTTTTATTGAATAACTTAATTTTTATGGATATTAGCCCAAGGATATAAAATAAATAAAATTTTATATACATACATATTGTATATACATATTTATTAATATTTTTGAAATAAAAATCAATAGAAATATTATATTATAAACAAGAAGAGAAAAAAAAAATTTTAAACAACAAAAATTTAAAAAAAATATCATTATTCTAGGAATAAAAAAATTATCTACTTTTGATATCCTTGAATACAGCTAGGATAATATTTTCAAAATTTTGGAATTTTGGAACTACATGCAATAACAACAAAAATTATACTTGTAATAAATCTGAAATTTTGAATTCATTTTTTATCCTAACGCTTAATGCCTCATGGTATATGGAAATTATTTCCGTGTTGAAAAAAAGTAAAAAGTAAGGATAATATTTCTAATATATATTTTACTTTTTTTTTTATTATATAAATTTCTCTATACATTATATACGTACATATACATTAAATAATGATAACAGAGATATTTCAATGGCTGGAATGAATGAATAGAATTTAATGAAATTTGAAAATCAAACTACCTTAATGGATATTTATTATTTATTAAATACGGATTTGTTAATGAATGTAAGTGTTAGTGTTACTTAATTAAACTTATACTTACTATGTTTATATTTAAGAAAATAAGAAAATTATAATTTTAAAACTGATAATTTTGATTTCAAGTATAATGAATAATAATAGTTAGTTATCAGAATTATAATGAAAATCTGAAATTTTGAATATGCTAATATCCTTTAGTAAAGGACATTAAATATACCTAATATTAAATAAAACATATACAGACTTATTTATGATATTAGTCAATTAATGATAAATAAATAAAATTTATTTAATTAATTTTAATGGATTTTGATGATTTACGTTTGATAGATTGACAACCGAATCTTTGTTTTACTCACTTAGTTATAGTACTTCGAAAGCAAAAACAAAACTATTTTTATTTAACTAAAAGAAAACAATATTTCTATGTATTGAAAAGTTTTTTAACGAGCATTTAGGATAAAAATTAAAGAAAAAGGAATAACTACACTTAACTGTTAACATTATTTGTCTTTTTAATTTACTTATTTTCTCTATAAAAGACATTGATATAACATTTTAGGCTCTGCAATAGTTACAAATACAAAATTAGTGATTAAGTATTTAAAAACAAATATTATTTAAAATCAAGTTTACTGTCACGATATTTCTATTTGTTTTCCACATAAAAGATATTGTAGGTTCCGTACTATGTATATATATATAGGTAGGTAGAAGTCGTTGATAAAAACATTGATGATACACTTAGATTAATAAGGTCCATTACTAAGTATTAATACAATGTTAATTATTATATCAAAAAAAAATTTAAAACCAAGTATAAGACTGTCGTGATTTTTTATAGTGTTACATATAGTGCTATATATAGAAAATAGATGTGTTCTTATCAGAAATTCACGAATTTTACTATGCTTAATGTTGTAATGATATCAATAACATTTTGTTTTCTCTATGAATCGGTTTTAAGAAAAAAAAAAAAAAATTAAAACATGATTACCAATTTAAAATTTAATTAAGAACTTGTAATTGTTAAAAAGACAAAAATTAAGTTTATTAAATGGAGAACAATATTGATAATATTTATCATGACTATTGTGCATAAGAAAAACTCTTAATATGGCTTAATATGTTAAAATGTAACTATTTTTCAAATACTTAAATATAAAAAAAATTAAAAAGACAAAACTAAGTAAAATATAATGGAATAAATTTGATATTCCATGCATTTCGGATCTCTTAACATAATATGTGTTACACTTTGCACAACAAAAAATATATTATATTGAAAGAAAATTCAATTTTATTTAAATAAATTTTGTACAACATTAAAATAAGTTTATTTCATTACTTCCTCAGTCGAGTACAAAACACTGAAGAAGTTTGCAAAGTAAAAAATTAAATACGAATATCTGTATAGTACATATAAGCATATTTAGTAAAACTAAAAGGATAATGTTCCAACAATTTCATCAATTATACAAATTTTACTATAACACGTTATGGAATACGTTTTTTTAAAGATTAATATTCGAACTTAAAATGCGATTATCAATAATTATTAGCTAATATGTAGTTTAGTTTAATAGTGTATAATATTACGTTACTCTATTTCATAAATTTATAGTTTTCAATCTTAACTAACTAACCTAAAAGTGAATTTTAGTCATAGCATTAATTCAAAATTACCGATATAAGTAGAGCTACTAATTACCTATTAATATTTATTCAAAATTAAATAAATATAAATAGGTACCATTATTAATTATTGGGTCATGCAGTCTTGATTTTATCATTGGATTTTACATCAGTTTTTGGTCTCCAAATTTAAGTTTAAAATATTTTATACAAGTGGCCAATACTTGATTTTTCGAATATGTCGCTAAAATACGTTCAGTAATTGACTTGAAAGTTCATTATTGCAAATGTTTTAATATCTGTAATAATATAAGATAGATTTAGGATTATAATTATATAGTTATATATTAATCATAATAGAAAAGTTAAATAATTGTTTCAAATTTGTAAGGACAATAATAAAATCGCAAGTCTTAAAATACTAATTTAGGTGTTATCATGCAATTAGGTGGGTTTTATAATTTATATAGTTAATAAGTAAAAAAAAAAGTATGCAGTATGAAAAGTCAGATATTGAGGGAAACTTCAGAAATCTAAAACATAAGGACTTACGCAGTCTAAATCCTTTTTCAAATATCCAAAGATTGAATAAAATAATCAGGGAGACTAGGAAGAGGAAGAAACCTCCACACACATTGTAGGAGAGTGTTTAGCTCTTTCAAGGCTGAGACTCAGGCTGCTGGAAACGCACTACATAACCTCAGAAAACTTCTGAAGGATAAACCCCCCAAACCTATTGGCTTTTATCAAAAGAGTCGACTAAGTTGAGGGGCGGAGGACGGCATAAAGGGCTAAAAAGCCTACATGCCGGCTCTGATATATTAGGGTCAACTCCGTAGAATGAAAAAAAAAAAAGATCCAATGTCAGAATGCTGACATGGTTTATCACTGGTCATGGCCCATTTAACAAAAATTTGTTCAAAATTGGTAGACGGAGCACAGACAGATGCAAATTTTCTATTTATTTGCGACTCTATAGCTCACAAAATATATAAATATTTCCAGGAATACAAATCTCCTGATTCTGAAATTAATATCAAATCAATAATAGCGTTTTCTTAAATTAAGAACATAAACCTACAATTCTGAGATAAAAGGGGAAGTACAATAGATCGTAAAACGTCGCAGTTACCTATACTCCCCGTTAACAAAAAAAAAGTATAAAATAAAAAATAGTAAATATATTTTATAAAAAACACCCGGCCGGTAAATTTATAATGTTCACATAATATTATATAAAATAATAAAGCTGAAAAAAAACGAACTAGGTACAATATTAAATTTACTAACTAAATATATTTTATTTATTTATTTACTAATAGTTTATTAGTAGACTTAATTGTTACTATTTAACCAAATGGTTACAAATTTACTAAATACTAACTAACTACAGATATCTATTCAATAAATTTACTTTACTCAGTTAATATTTGAAGCCGTATTTATTTTACGGTATTAAGCGGTATTAATAAATTGTAATTCGGTATTTATTCAATGTGTTAATACGAAATTAATTTTACGTTTAAAGTTAGATATTGTAGACACATTTAAATTACAGATAACTTCGTAAGTATATTATAGGAAGAAACTGTATTTAATATATTTAAAGCTATTTGGTATAAAATTGTGATAATTTTTAATAAAAAATAATTGTTTCAAAATTAACCTATATGAGAGCCTGTTTTCAGATATAAATTTAAATATAATATTGTTTTTGTTTAGCTTAGAATATAATAAGGAGTTAGTACTACTAGTCAGAAAGAAGATAAAATAATGTATGGAAATAAGTACGCGGCATTTTAATATTATTACTATGTAGTTACCATTAATTAACTGAAATTATTGATAGTAGTAATAAATAAAATAATAAAATTGCTTATATTATGTAATTCGAAATTTCAGATTTTTTATAATTTCATGAATATTGTAAATTAAAATTCAGAATTTATTAAAATCAAATAAAAATTATAAAAACTACTTAAGGTATACTTAAAATACGTAGTTACTAAATAATTAATTTATTTTGTTGCTTTTATAAAATATTAACAGTGTTCATTCCAGTCATTAAACTCTGAAAAATTCTCAAAAATTAAATGCTAATTTTTTTGACGTTTCATTTCTCAAAAAAGTTTTTTTTTTTTTTTTTACATCTCTTTTGATATTGTAAAATTTTAAAATTTGTAAAAAGGATTTTGTGAAAAAAAATTAATTAACGTAAAATACTTATAAACTTTTAATCGCTACATAATGTCTAAATGGAGGCCTAGTAGTGCTGTGTTGTTGTGTCGATGGTATTATTTGGATTCCACCACCATTGAAAAATACATAATTATTTTAGTAGTTATAATTATTATTTTATTTAATAAAACATAAATTATTTTGTCTTGTGGTGTAAAGAGGTCAAGCTTGAATGAAAATATTAATAGTCAAATGATGGAATTATTTCATCATGTAAATAATTACATATTCTAAAGTTCTGTTATTAAACACAAAGTGAATAATGGTAGTAGACCTAATGCTTTGAATTTGGTCAAAAAAATCTGAAGGATAACACATTTTTTAAATTTAAATAAAATTAGTTACTATACAAATTCATATTTTGTTTTTTAAATTTAACTAAAATAAATAAATAAATCAATAACAATGCAAGCTAAAGAAAAGCAAGTAAAAATGAAAATCAATTACTGTTTGGTTTATAGCTCTACATAGCATATACCTATGCTATGCAGAGCTTGGTATATGCTATGTAGAGCTTGATATATGCTAGGTAGAGTTTGGTTGGTTTAGCTCTACATAACATAGGCATAGCCCATATAGCATAGGTATAGATATATCTGGTCAGTGTAATTTGATTAAAGTGAACAATTTTCAATCAAATTAATTCTAGAATATTAATATAACAGTCATATTTAACACCACTTGAACTTCTCATAATAACGCTGAAATTGCATTGCAAAAAAATAAAGTAACTCACTAGTTCTGATATCAAATTAAAACACAAATCAGAACTTTTGCCGGTTTGTATAGACAAAAAATTGCAAATACAAATTAACTAGTTAAGAGAGGTGCAAATCACTTCTTCATTCAAATTACAGTTGTTTGATACTAGTTAGTTGTTTTTGATATTATTTAGAATCAGTTGCTGGTGGTAAATTAAGAAAAAAAGAGTTACGTATTCCTGCTTTGTTAATGGTTTTAAATGCTGCACTGATGATTCTATTTAGTTTTAATTAGATTAAAATGTTTATTTATTTTTGTCTCTCATTTGTGAAAACAAATATAATTTCTTTGAATTCAATAAAATAACATAAATTTATCTAATTAAATTTTACAACTCTTATCTGGTGTATTTAAATCATTTTAGGCTCATTTTATTACTAAATTTTATATACATATAAATTATCTATTGTGTTTTATGTACTTTATTTATAAAATTATTCAAAGTGAATTTTGTTTAGCTTATAAAATAATATGGAGTTATATAGTACTAAGTACTAGTTAGAAATACGATAAAAATTGTGTTATACGATTATTACTACCATTAATTGACTAAACCTATTGGTATAGTAATAATCTAATTACTTTTAATTGATAGCATTAATTCAATTGATTTTAAAAATTTTAATTATTGTCTAGCTATTAATTTATAGTTATTAATTTATAATCTAGCTTTATAAATTTTAAGTTTTTATTTGCACCTAGGAAAAATAGGAAATATGTGGTTATTAGTTGGTTGTATGCAATTTATATTAAATCAAAAATAAATTTATTTCTTTAAAATTTAACAAAGAAATCTGTTTTAACTTAGTTATGAAATATTTTTAAATTAGACTAGTAGGCCCCTCTATAAGAATTATTGTACTTACAGAATTAGCTCACCCAGTATCCTTGATTAGAGGTGACCAAATTTATAATATAACTACTATAGTAACAGCCACGATGTTATTATACTTTTTTTTATAGCTGTACCCATTAAATATAATTGAAGGGTTTGGAACTGATTGAACTTATTGGTGCGTCTATGATACTAGGAGCGGCTGATATAGGATTCCCTGGAATAAATAATATTCTGAATATAAAATAGAATTTTAGAAAATTGCTTTAGTGAACTTCATTTTACATATATCTACCTATATTGATTATTGGTCTGGATGTATTTCTTGCAAGCTCAAAATTATAACGTCTAACGAAACTGTTAAATTTGAAGTGTTTAAACATTCTCCAAACATAATGTTATAATAAATTAAATAGTATAATTGTAGTATAATCGACAATGACTAAATGACAAACAAAATTAGGAAAGTTTCATAAAATTAAAACATAGCCCTGATAAATAATTTATAAAAGTTTGTAATGTTTTAAATATTAGATGGATGAGCCTATCTATATGGCTTTTGTTCTATTATTTTTTTTTAAATTCTATTGAAAAATGATTAGACACAATCCTTGTATATTAATTAAAAAAAATTGAAGGTCTTTTACAGACTCCGTTGTACCATACGAAAAATTGAAAATTCAGTTTGACAATTTCCTACACTTAATATTCTTTTTGCAGTTAATTTTTGATTAATAACATTAAATTTATTCGAAATTTTATAACTTTAAAAATTTTTCCATACATATACATACACATATTACATACTTACATCTATTTATAAATAATATATTCAAGAATATTAAAAATATAAGGATAATAGAATAATATTCTTATTAGTTGATAAATTTTGCAATGTCATAGAGAATTTAATTTTTTTATGTTTATTTTTTTTTTTTTTGTATTTTTATTTATAAATTTCCTTATAAAATTCTTGTTAAAGAAATATTTTATGTATATTTATGTAATAAAGGATCTTAAAAAGGATATTATAAAAGCAAACTTGAAATGGTTGTAATTTAATAAAAGTTGAAGAAGATTCTTTTGTTTTAAATTTTTTTTATTATTTCTCTTTTCTTTCTATTTAATTTTCTTTTCTTATTCTTAGTAAACAGAGTATTTAATATGACATTTGAAATGTTCTAGTTAATAAAAAAAAAAAATCAAATAAAATAAATAAACAAAAAACAAATCCTTAAGGAATTTTCTTTTTCTCTTTAAGTATTGTATAGGCTCTAAATTATGGAATGAATAATAAGAAAGAAAGAGAAAGAAAAATTTTATTTAAATAAATAATTTAATAAGTTTATATTTTTATTTTTCTTTATTTCATAATATTATTTGTATATATCCCTACACCGATAGATGCTATTGTTATATATGTGTGCATATTTTATATCAAAAACATTATATTTTTTGCAAATTGAATAATTTTCTAAATTATTAGTAAAGGTATACCTAATGTTATATTATATATATAAGTACCTAAAGATGAAATAATATTGCTCTGTAATAAATTTAAAATTGAAATATTAAAAAAAAAATGTACGCTTAATATCTATTAGTGTATATATATAACATAGTAATTGATATGAATAGCAGTAGTGATGGTTGATACTGGTCATGTATTAATTTGATAGCAAAAGGTACGGCCATACGTTGAAATCTTAATTAAAAAACTATATATTTTTATCTTAGACAAAGATGATTATTATTTATTTAATATGACTTAATTTAACTATACAATTTCTATTATTTCTAATTTCAATTAAGAGGTTATGTACTACCGCATTTACATCTATGACTTATAATTTACTTAGACTAACCTGAAAATAATATTTTTATACAACAGAAGTGTTTTTAAAATGTTTTTATGTCGAAAATACATTTTAGATACGAAAACATAATGTTTAATAATTTGATTTCAAAACTAATACATAGTTACAAATTTATGTTGTTTAATAGCTATTTTAATTTAATTTAAATTACAATGCAATCAATGTAATGCACAAAAATAATTAAAATTATTGTTAAAAATACTACATTGGTATAAAAAAATTTCTTCTTATCAATTAAGTACTTACTTAAAATATAATTTTTTATTTTGAAAATTGTTACAAGGACATTCAATTTATTTTCTAGATCCATTTTCACCTACTTTAAAGTCTCCCTCCAACATAAAAACTAAGTAATTGTCTTTATTTATTTTTATTAAAATTTCGTCATCTGATTGTGTTGTAGCTTCCGCAACTTTTCTAACATTTAATTATTCCACATACTAATATTAGACCGATGAGCAATATTCAAAAATAGTCTTATCATCACGTTATATACAACTTTATTGCATGTTTAGAACAGATGATAATCTATCTCTAATACTGATTATTAGAAAAAAAAATTTGTTTCTTAACTTCTGGCAAACATAACCGTTATAATTTTTGAATTTTGATATTTTTTTTCGTTAATATGAAATAAAGGGCTTCCCCTTGGCATTTCCACTGTACTTACGCGGGTTCTAAAAGTTTTCTAACAAATTTTTTGTATTGATAAAACTTGTTCCAAAATCTGTAGAACCTACATTAATGTACATTAATCCAATTAATCTATAGTTAATGGTTCTTATTCGTAAAGCAGGTATTTATTTTTTTGTTATGTATTCCGCAATCGTTTCGTTTACCTAATTTATGCAATTTTTTGTCGAAAAATAAATAGGTATTTATATACAGTGTTTTAAAACTAATTTTAAAGTTGACTTCTATTTCCTTTGTAAGACTTTTACAGTTATTTTTTGAGAAGGAAATAACTATAGGTAGTTAAAATTATTATTATGAGTGAAAAAAAACCTGACAAATTCAATTGGTTAATTTAAATGATCACTAAAAATAAAAAATCCGATTAATAAATTTAAAAATAGTTAGGGTATTTAAAAATTAATTTTAAATTTAATTTTTTGTTGCTTGTCAGATTTCTACAGTTATTGTATCTGAGTAATAAAATATTAACAGTTAGTTATATTTCTAAAAAATTCGATCACTTCGAGTGTATAAGTACAACGTTCTTGCTTGAATTAATCTCTAAAATATTTTTTATTTATTTAATTATTTAATTATTGTTTAGTTATAACCTCAATATTTTACATAATTGTTTTTGACAGAGTTTAGAATATATTTTACATGCATTTTCCATTTCTATTTACTTATCTTTACAACTGAAACATAGTAATTTTGTACATAAGTAATAGTTTATTTGAGTTAATTCTAAATTTGCAAGGAAAATGTTAAAAACTTTACATAAACACTTTAATTACTTTAAACTTGAATATCACTTAGCACTACGCTATATATGCCTCTACGATTAATATAGATTTTTTATGGCAGGATTTCAGAAAATTGCATATGGTTAAATTTATTATTCATTTGTGAGAGTTTGTAATCAATGGTATTAGTTTTTGACATCTGACGAAGTTATCTTGTTAAAAAATATATTGGCAAATTGAGCATCATTTTTAAAATTTTATTTTCTTTTATTTAAAGTTTGACAATATGAAAATTGGCACAGTCCCCCTAAATTTCAGAGCCATAAAACAAATCTTAAAAATGAAAAACATAACTGAGATCTTCTAAGGAAAAATAATGTTATTTTTTCATTTATTAATCGATTTTTTTTATAGTAATAATTTAAATTAAATTATTTGAAGAATGTTATGCTAATTTTGTAATATCGCCGGCGATCTGAAAAAACTTCTTATATGACAAATTTTTCCAAATTTTCTATTAGTAAGCTACAATTAGTTCGTTAGTTATTTTTTTTATTATTATATTATTTAAATACATGCAAACAGTAAAACTTTATATTTTATATATATACCGCTCTATATACGGCTTTTACATCCCTTTAAATCTACACTTAAATTGTCCCATAATTTTCCAGAAAGGATATTTTTCCAGATTACTAGCGATTTGTTATGTATTAATTAGATTAGTTGCTATATTATATATGAATATTTTTCCATAATCAAATTTTTTCTTAATTTTATATAATTTATATAATATTAAAACATTTTTCTTTTATAATTACAAACATATTATAATATAGTTTTAATCTTTAATTTAAAAGTTAATAATGTTAGTTAATAAAACAAGAGAAAAAAAAATGTATTTTTTTATGCATTTTTTTTTGTAAAAATCATTTCCTATTATTTAAATGGTTCTAACTAAATAGATTTAAAAATAGATGCAACAATTTAATTCGATTATTAGCTATATTTCCTATCAATGGTAATAATTTACAAAATCAGTTTTGTTTTTTTTTTGTTAATTTTAATTCCACAAAAAATCAAATATATTTATAATAATTAAATTATTTTATTTTTTTGTTATTTTAAGTATTGTTTCTTTTTTTTTTATTTAATTTTATTGATGTTTTCATATTTAAATTAACCACATTAATTAATAGTTTTAGTTAAATAAAAAGTTTAATTAAAATTGTATATACAATATTTTGTTATGATAAAATTTATTAACTTTATTTATTATACAATAATATTAATGTAATAATTATTATAAAATATATAATTAGTGGTTATCAGAGACTAAACTAATTAAATGAGAAAAAAAAACATATTTTTTTTGTTTTAATTTAAACTAAAAAAAAAAAACTCTATTTTTTAATAATTTAATTAAGTACTGATAAATTAAAAAAATTATTTGAAAATTGTAAAAGCATAAAAAGAGATTTACAAATCACAAATTAAATGTGTTTTGTTTTTTTTTTTTTTTTAATTTTCAATTAATAATAATTAAAAAAGTGTTGATTCATCATCATCTGTTCTACTTCGTTTACAACTGTCCTCCATTCTGCTCTATCTTATGCAATTTTCCTCCATTCACTAACTCCAATCTGTCGACAATGTTGTTCTTGATTTCTTATACCCATTTTGATCTTGATCTATCTCTTGCTCTGGTATTGTACGGTATACCTGCTTTTAATGTTTTGTTTGCATTCTTTGATCATTCATCCTCACTGCAAAATTGTTTGTTATAAGATAAAAAAATATTCTCTGAGTATATATATTAACTAAATAATCTAACAACTGCAGTTCTATTGTAACACTTAAATCCTAATATACGGTACCTATATATAAGTTTAATATATGTATATAGAAAATAACTTTTACGGGAACTATTATTCTATTAATATGATCAGTATTTACAAATCAAATTAATTTAGTCATGATTAACCAGTCATTTAATTTAAATTTTCACATTGTTATGATTTTCACATTCTATGAGTGTATCGCATTTTGGCTATGTTTATAACGAAGATTTATACACTCAATAATTGTATAGTATATAGGTATCTTAAAAATTATTCCAAATCGATATTGTTAGAAAATAGTTTTTTTTTATTAAAACATTCTCTAAAAAATATGGTTGGCTTATCTTGAAATTTTCTTGGTAAATAACCATGACCGGCTAATTATATATTTCGTATTTTTTAAGTAACTACAACTATGTTTTATAAGTATCTTATACATGTAATATTATACATGTTGACTAGAATATCATAATTCTACGGTATAGGTTAGTTTTAGATTAAAGATAAAGAACAAAATATATATATATATATATATATATATATATATGTATAAATATAAATCTTTAGTATATAATGTAGTTATATAATATTATACAAGTAGTAGTAGTACAAAAATTTTTTGTTAATTTTGATTGTTTTTAACTGTTATACCAAATTTTTCTTTAGGATCATAATATAGTTATAATACGTTAGCTGGTGCAGTAGGTAGAATGCCTGCTCAGCTTTGATTTGATGACGAACTTTTGTCATTGGAATAAGGTAAATGACAAAAAATATTGAAAATATAATCTGCTAACAGCTTAAATAATATTGAACTACCCTTTTTAAGAGGCCTTAGTTCCTGAGAATAGAAGTAGTTTCCCACATTTAATGAGTTGATAAGCCAGTAATTTGTTAAATAAATTAACACAAAAAATGTTGTAGAACAAAATAAAATAAAATATCTAAGTAGTAATTCTACCTCAGTTACTGTCGTAACATAAAAAAAACAAAACATAAATAACATTAAAAAAAAAAAAAAAAGCACGGGTTCAAACCCCGTGAGAACCGAAAAATTCAAATATAATTTAATAATTAATAAAGATATACTATAACTAATAAAAAAATAATATAAATATATAATATACAAAATATATACCAAATAATTAATATAGTTTAATTAAAAAGGCCCACATTTCGAAAGGGAAAAGGACCTATAAAGTTGACCTACAGATTTATCTGTAGGATCAACTGTTAAAATAAATAAATAAATAAATAAAAAGCTGTGATTGGTATAAAAAAGTAAATTAATTTTGTGTGTATTATTTCAAATTAAAGTAGCCAGTTAGAAATATCAAACTTGACTGACTAACATAAAATTTGAAACTTAATCATTACTTAAAGAATTTTACTGTCGTCAGAAATATAAATTAGGTTGAAAACATGATAATAATAAACACTTATAAAATATAATTTAATAAAAATGTACCATTAAATCATACCACTTTAAGAATAAATATAACACAGTCAACTAAATCCTTGATAAGTCCTAAATAAGATTTTTATATTCTGTTATACTGCAAATTCTATCAATTTTTTAGCCTCAAATAACCGATTAGACTGCACATGTATTTAATTTTACTTTGACATTCCCAATTACATGTTATTACTGTAATAGCAAGTAACCACACATTACTCTATTTTCATATATTATTAGTACTATACTTTTAAGTAAATTGGTTTAAAATAATTAACAACCCTTAGTATGCTCCCTCCACTCGTTACTAGAATTAAAAAATCATTTTAATTAATTTTTAAATAATTTTTGTTAGTTAAGTAACATCAAAAACATATATACATTAATAATAATTTTATTAATAAATTATAATAAATAATTGATTAACTAAAAACAATTAGAAATAATTAATTAAAAAAATAAATAAATAAAAAAACTAAATATCAAAAAAAGGGCAACGAAACAAAAATGGAATTGAAAAATTAAATTTGGTTTGTTTTCTATACGACAATAGATACCCTACAATAAAAGTTTTTTTGTATAGGTACAACAACTGACCGGCAAAATGACAATTATAATATTACAATACACAACACAGCACAGGATGATAATATAAACAAGAAATTGCAATTATTTTAATTAGAATATAAAATATATAAAAAAATAAAAAAAAAAAATAAATAAAAATTAAAAATATATGTATGCATAGGTATGCTACTAAAACTTAATAATCAGTATTGCCAGATATACTGTATGTACTGTTTGTTGCGGCATTATTCATCTTAATGAATACATTGCATTGGTATTCGTTTAATTATAAAGAAATTTTCTTTGCACCACGTATGCATGATAGCTTGAGTACTTTTTGATATATTCGATTGGCCAGCTTGAGTGGCTGTCGGCTTGAAAATTGTTTGAGTTTGAAATTTTGTATTCTGGTGATTGATTTGAGTGAAACTGATTTAAAAAAAGCTAGCGTATACATGATGTTGAAGCTTTCTTGAAGCTTAGTTTAAACTATCATGGTATACAACGGGTATATGATTCTAGATATTTTTGATTTCTTAAAATATTTTGTGTGATATTGGGTGGGATCGTGTTAACTTAATTCAGTTCTATTTTCTTTCTTACATTAATTTATTTATTTATCAGTTGACCTGCAAATAAATCTGTCTGTAAATAAATGAATTCGTGGAATATATTCCCAAAAATATTATCAAATAATCAGAAATGTTTTACTAAAATACGTAAATTAATTATTTTTTTTTAAATCGAATTTAAGTACAATTAATTATTAAGTATACAAGCATGTGTACATTAAATAATATAGTTCACATGTTAGTACTTACTTTGGCTATTTGAAAAAAAATTAGCTACTTATATATTATCTTCTTTTCGTATATATTTGTTAAGAAATCAAATAAATTAATATATTTAAAATCCTCACAATTTTTATAACATTATAAATTTGATGCTTTGTTTCTGTATAACTAAAAAAAAATTAGTTTTTGATATCTGAAAGGATAATAATAACGATAAAAATATTTCAAAGTAAGTCTATTCATTACTGTTCTTATTAACAAATTAATGATGTTATTGCACTAACAATATAGTTACTAACTCATTTTGATTAAATATAAAATGCTAAATATTTAGTCAAAAATATGTCCAAATTAACTGTTAACAATTAAAGACAGTATTACAACGTAAGCGTATTACAACTCAAAACACCCAACAACAATGTAAAGTAACTAATATTATTATATATCATCTCTCATCATAATGCATTAATAATATTTTCTCACTACATTTTACTTTTACTTCTACCTACACCTACTTTCATAATACATTAAAAAAATTAATTTTATAATGAACTGTTTTTTTTAATATTATTGTTGTTATAAAATGCTTCAAAGTTATCATAAGATATATATTATTTAATTTAATAACCAACTACATTTATTTTATTTATTTTACATACTTTCACAAAGCCATACAAATAACCTACGAATAAAATATATTAGTCAATTTATTTCAAAGTTGTTTCTAACCTAATATTCTACTAGAAAACAAATTAATAATAATATTTTTATCATAACAATAAATGTAGTATGGTAACACTGTCTTTGAAATATCCTTTTTTTCTATTTTTGCCCTTGTTCCGATTTCACATTTCCTTTCTAATTTGTTCAATTTTACTCTCTCTTTCTTTCTATATTTATCTTCTCCCTGTCAGTATTTCGATATCATTGAGAGCTATTATGTTTTCTGTTTTTGTTTTTTTTTTTTTTTTTTTTTATAGAAAACCAATTAACGAAATTCAATTTTTTTATTTGGTGTATTTTTTCTGTTTTTTTTTTATTATATTCTAGTCTGTTACCAATTTTATAACGACGACAATTTTTATTTATTTTTTTGTTTTATTGAATTTTCGATAGAACTTTTTTTTTTTTTAATTTTTCCATACATTGAAACCGATATTATACTAGATATACCTACTTATTAAGTACATATATAATATTATATAAAAAGAAAATTGAAAATCTCGTAAATTACAGAATGTGTTAAATTTAAATTGAGTTTAGAAAATATTTCATCAAATGAAAGGAGTGTGAAAGAGATAGTAAATAAGTAATAAAAAAAAAAAAAAATTTAAATTGAAATTAGAATTTTTTTTAAATTTTTTTCCTTATTGTTTTTTTTTCTCATTTTTATTATTTACATTTTGTTTTGAATAATCAATATTTAATTTTCATATAAATAACTATGTGTGTTTGTGTATTTGTCGATACATGTAAGGATGCTTGTATTGATAAGTATTGATTTTGAGTTTAATTATTTAAATAAATTCATTTAAATGCATATAGATTTAAATTTTATTTGTTCTTGTTAGCATAAAATTTTTATGTAATATTTAAAAAATTTAAATCGTATTTAGATTACTAGAGATTTAAAATTTAAATATTGAAAGAAAATATTAAATATACTTTTTGTAAGTACATATCATTTTTTTACTTTGATAAACTAAGATAAATGGAATTTTTGTCTGTAGGATATGGTTTTGATACAATTTTTTTAGAACATCAGAAAGCAAAAAACTTAAGATTTTACGACTACAACTAGTTGACTAAGTACACTTAATTATTATAATATACCTTATATATACTTAGTTAACTATTATTTCCAATAATTTGCACAATTTCAATTCACTGATGTGTTGTAATTATATTTAACTAAGTAAATGTTTACTTCGATTGGCACAAGTTAGCGTTTCCGTCTCTAGTATATATTTTTTTAAATGTATTAAGTAGTAAAACAAAAAAACATTAAGATTTTACGATTGGCTAAGTACATTACATATTACACCAAATTTAATTATCTCACAATTTCTATTCACAATTAATTGTAATTATTAACTAAATAATTATTGTCTATACTTAGTAAGGGAATTTTTCTTTTAAAATGAAATTTTGAAATTAGTCAATTCCATTACAAAGAACTGAATTTTTCATTTGCTTTTATTTGAAATAAAATTTGATTTTATAAATTTTTTAAATTAAGTAATTCAAAATAAATTTAAGAATTTATTTCCAACTGGAGTTCCAAAAAACGTAATGATTTATATTAATTTGATATTCGAATAATTGAATTTCTGGGGTAATTATTTTTAATTGATGGATTGATTGATTCTAATTTTAACAATTTTAATTTATATAATTTCCTATCTTTTATTTTCTAGTATAATTTAACTATATATTTATAGCAATACTAAAATAGAACTTAAAATTAATTAATTTTTCAGTAACAAAGTAGTTAGTAAACTTTATTTATTTGAATGAAAACAAAAATAAAAAATTAAAGCAAACAAATTAACTTTAATTGTGTTGAAAATAATTAAGGTAATTCACACAAATGCGTAAAACGAATTTGAAGAAAAATTTATGTAGAAAAGAGTATAGACAATAATAATCATTCTATCCAAATTTACTTAATTAAGTTAAATTAAATAAATATTTCTAAATAAATATTTTATCTAAGGCAAATTTATGTATAAATAACGTTATTGTTTTAATGTTTTAATTTAATTAATTTATTTTATTATATGAATGTATTTACAAACTCTAATATAAATTTTAAAAACTAAAATAATAATATTAAATTATTTGAATTATAGAATTAATTTTACAATATGTGTGGTATTTTAAGGATAAAAGTCTCGGAAGATTTTTATTTTGTCAATTTATTTAAAACCGATATCACACGACTTATGTGTTTAAATAAAACAACTTTTTCTGTTTGTATTGGTCTTAAAACTGAATTTTTTAATTTCAACTTATTCTAAAAAATTATAAAATTACTTAAATGCTAAAATAAGCATAATAAAGTACAATAATATATATATACTTAAGTATTACTAATTGTGAAGTTCTTATCCATACATTTGTAATTTGTTTTTGAAACATTTCATTTAACCATTATTAATCAATTCTAATATAAACTAGAAGCCCCTATTTATTAATTATAATTCAAGCTAAAAGCAAATTTAACGTTTTTAATAGAACAGGGATTTAAATAACTGATATAAACTTTGCACTTGACACTTATTTAATGTTTCACGTTCTTTGTTTTTTTTTTTTTTAATTATTGAACATTTTTATAACTAACAATTAAAAAGAATCAATACCTATTTTATTGTGGTATATAAAAAATTGCATTAGATATAAAATAGGAAGGTGGGTGGGGTAGTTTATTTTTTTTTAATCTTTTTATTTTCTCTCAATTTTGGTGCATATAGTTTTTATTGCATAATCGTATAATTTTGAGGTGAATTGTTGACAACTAACTCTATTATAATATATGATTCATTGAACTCGAAATGAATGAATTAAACAATAAAAAATGAAATGCAGTTTAGCATTTATGTAAATTTAGTTGTCCTATTAATTAAATTTAAATGATATGTAACACACGAGGAATTATATTCGTAATTCCAACCTATCTTGGTAATGAATTAAAGTATAGTTACGTTCATTTTGATAAATACTAACTATGTACAGCAAATATAATTGATAAATAATTTTCAGTCTTAACAATTTGGCCTATATAGTTTTTACTACAGACTGGAATACTATTTGAATCAAATTTTACCTAACATGGACTAAATTTTGCTATCATCATTATTCGATCTAATTTTCTAAAACCATTTCAGCCTCCAATTTTTATTAGCTTCCCATAATCACATATTTTTTATCAATATAGTTTAAAGAAAAAACGATTCTAATCCTTATAGAATGAAAAATACCTAAAAATTAAAATGATAATTACCTTAAAATTTATTGTAAATTATTTGTAGAAATGTACTAAGCAACTAACAAACTAAATTATAAATATAAATAATTATTGTTACATTAATTTAATATGCATACATACATATATATATATAATAAAAATAATTAAGCCAGTTTGCTAACGCTAAGGTTTTAAAATAAATAAAAAAATATAAAGAAAAAAATAAAATAAAATCAAATTAATATTTTCAAAAAAAATAAAGTCAACTCATAATATATAATTATGTAATAATTTAATATTTTAAAATAAGTCACAAATTTGCCATTTTAATTTTTTAACATTGTAGATACTGTGTATTTTTAATGATTGGTTGAAAAAAAATTAGATTGAATTTTCATAAACAAAAATATGTTTTAAAAACTAATTTTTAAAAATTATTTTATTTCATATTCATTATTTTAAAAATGCGATATAACTATATATATATATATATAAATTAACAATACACATATTTAAAAGTACAAAACATACTTATATATACAAATTAATTACTTCAGTTTCTTTAAAAATGTGAAAATTCTTTGGTTTTAATTAAATTTAATATAATTTTAAGCATATATTTTGAACAATTTACATTAATTAGTTATGTATTTATGTTTTATTTACATTTAAAAATTAATGAACAACATTATTTACAAAAAAATATTCTGAATTCAGTATGAATTATGAAATATGAATTCAAAATGAAAATAAATAAAATTGAATAATTTTTAAAATTTTCAATTTTCTTTTAAAAACAAAAACAAAAAGAAAAAAAATGTTTGATAAATTTTTTTAACTTATGAATAAGCAATTTCACCCATTTTTTTTTTGTTTTATTGGATTTTATTGGAAAATAAGTATTTAAGAAAATTTTATAATTTCTAGAAAAACAAAAAAATATTGAATTTTTAAAAACATTTAAGAATGGTACAAAATTTTTTTTTCCTATCCATTATTGGACGTTAGCTGTTGATATTGGAAACGATGTCCTGAAAGATGCTTCGATCCGTTGCTGAATGGAGTAAATCGCCAATGTTTCTCATGCCTGTCCAGTTTATAATGTTGCGCAACTATGTTAATTGTTTTCTTCCTATATTTTGTTGAACTATTTACTGAAGTAGCATATCCTTTTCAAAACTGCAATACTCGTGTAACCACCATCCGAGATATTTGTATGTGGAGACTCACTAAATTGACCGGTTATTTATTTTAATCAAAAATATAAAATCAAATAATCAAAAATATTAATTATAAAAACATGAAAACATGTAGTTTGGGTTCTCTTATTATCATACAAGTTCTTCAAACATGTAGTGTGTTTTGAATATGTTTTTTGAAGCCCAAGAGTACAGATTCCAGAAGACATTATTTAGTTAATTAATTTTTTATTATGTACATAACTATATAATAATAATCATTTATTTATAAAATTTTTTAAAAATCGCCACAATCAACTAACTGCAATAATTAAAGCACTAACTGCAATAACATAAACTTGATTTGTGTTTTTAATTATTAAATTCTTTTTTAATTATTAATTAATGTATTTAGTACGTTTCATTGTATTCGAATTACTCATGGTACTTGTGGAAACAACATTTGTACACTATGAATTTGGTGTGCAATGAGAATTATATAATCTTCTAGAGCAATACAAATATAAGTAATAAGTTGTCAGTCAGCCCAGTTCAATTCAATTAAATCGCGGTTTTTTGTTCGTGTGACTGAGGAGAAGTAAAAGTCTGAGAATTGAAGTTGAAAATTTATTAATTTATATTTAAATTAAATAAAAATACAATCATTTGATCAACCTAAAGCTTATTTGCTTCCAGTTAATTATATTCAAGTGTAAGAACGTAAAAATAACAGTTGCTGTAAGTGTTATTTAACAACTTTTTTAATTTTGGCCATCCTCATTGGAGTTACGTTATATTATGTTCTAAAGTTACATCATATTATGCCCTGACTCGATTCGTGAAGTAAAATACAATTTGAATGATCAGCACTCTGTTGATGATGAAGTGCATCATCATGCTTATCAACCAAAGGATGATTGATCTTATTGAATATAAAATGATATAATCTTATTGATAATGAAATTATCATTAATTAAACTTTATATGTATTACTACTATGTCCATACATTATTTTATCTCTTAAAATTTTATAAATAAAAATAAAATTACTTTGTCCTATAATACCAATTCAATCATTGTTGCAGACGGTTTTACTTCATTATTTCATTCTGAAATGTTAATCTTCGTTGCAAATATGGTAAGCCCCATATACTTAACAAAATTCACTTTCTGTTATTATATTAAGTTTGAATGATAGACAAATTTATATTCTAGTAGTGAAAAACTTCTATTCTAGAAGTAACAGGATGTAAGATTCATATATTACTCTATCTTTACTAAGCATTCGCCTTTTCTTTATATTAGTTAACACTTGGATCAGAGAAATCTTTTTACTTTCATAAAATATATTAATAAAATCCATTAAAAGCTATAAGTATACATATATACATAACTATATACATATATATTTTTTAATTAATTTTCATTTCGTAAAAAATGTAGATTAAAAATTAATAAATCATTTTTCTTTTAAGTAAATCAATAAAAATTTTATTTCGATAGAAAATCCAATTTTCACTAAAATGTTGTTAAATCTTTCATATAATGAAAAAAAAAAATAAATAATGAATATATAAAGATCGAAAAAGAATCCTGTTATAATATAAATCCAATAACGAAGAATCTTTAGCCTATCAAAACTAAATTCTTATTTTCCTTTAATTTAATTTTATTATTATTTTTTTTTTTTTTTTTTAATAAATATTATATTACGAAAGTAAATTAAATTTTCATTTCTTCATCAAATCATTCATCAAATTTTCTCTCTTTTTTTTCCTTTTTTTCACTCTCTTTTTTTCGCTCTTTGTCTCATTCATATACTATATATTATTGTACACATCATCATATATATATACAAAAATACAATATCTTATTTCTTTACATCCAATAAATTTAATTTAAATTCAATTATTGATTCAATATTGTACTTAAATAATATATTTTCTCTTCATTTTCATTTCTTTTTTTCTTCATCTTCTTCTTAATCCCATCTGTTTTGCTGCTATTGAAGTGAAGGCAATATGGAATAACCCTTCTTTGTGTATTTGTTATATTGAAACCCCTCAAAAAAAAAAAAAAACTTTCACCTTTTATTTTAATATTATGTTTGTTGAATATAATCTATATTACAACACACGCATCAAATTTTTCTGTACTTTGGTATTGAAAAAAAAACAAACTGTTTAAAAAAACAAAAATTAAAAAAAAAAAACATAGAAAGAGAGGTAAATAAATTTCGATATAACATTTACAAATTAAATGTCATGATGAAAAAGGATATTTAAACTTAATTTACCTTGAAAAATTGCAAAAAACATGAAAAACAAAAAAAAAAAGCAAAAACTTAGAATCAAGGAAGAAAAACTGAGAGAATAAAAAATAATAAACGCTTTATTTTCTTCAATTTCCTTCTATATATATAAATATATATATATATACTGTTTCTATCTCTTCATATGATTATCTTTAGTTATTTTTTTTCTTCGTATTTTTTGTTTCATTTTAACACCCTTTTTTTTGTGATAAAATAATGCTGGTCGATTTTTTTCTTGTTTAAATATTTCTTTCTTCCTTTTTTGTTATATTCGTTCTCTGTTCTTATTTTTCTTGTTGATTCCGCTTGTCTTTTCTCGAAGTCTCCATACTTTATCTTTAAAAAGCAGTTACCATCATTCAAAAAATATTTCATATTTTTTTTTTTGAGTGTTTTCTATCGCATTTTTCTTCTCCAAGAAATTTAACACAATTTCTTTATAGATGTGTTTTTATAATTTTGTGTACTTTTTGTACTTCAGATTATTTAAAAAAAAAAAAAAAAACAATAAACATTAAATAATATTTCGTGTTGGGAGTTATTTTATTAAATTTCACAATTTTTTTTTTATTTTTCATTCATCTCCCATTTATTTAAGACCAATTCTTCTTACCGAATCCCATAAATCAAAATTAAAACTAAAATACTTAAATTTTGATTAGGTCTGACTTAAACGTAGGTTTGTGTATGTGAATGTATTCGCAGAACGTCTAATTCCGTTTTACAAAAATATTTAAGAACTCTACTTACTTACTTACTTAGGTGGCCAACAGACCATGTAGGTCTTGGGCCTTACTTATAATGACTAGGTCCACCCCATTGTACAGCTCATAGAGTTCGACATTATATCTTCTCCACCAGACCCCATCGTCGTTTTCAGGAATCCAACAAAGAATTTTCTTCTCGAAGACACCAAGTGCATGCTCACTTGCATTATAGGCAGTGTCCATGATTCTGATCCGTAAAGCAAAACCGGAAGTATGAGCGTTTTGTAGCACTCTACAGTCTCATTATATTAGAAGTTTATATTCATTTATATGCGATTTCCAGTTTTGAAGTCAGATTTGACAAAGCGAAACTTAACTTAAAATATTAACTTACATGAAGTATTGTAAATGATGTGAATAATTATAAATGATAACTCATCCGGAACACCTTCCTTTTTTTATTCCTTTTTCTGACACATAATATGTTGCCATTGCTCATTTTGAGAAAATTAAAAATAAAGAAAACGTCAAATGAATGAATGAAAAATTTAAATCCAAAAATATGACATGAAAACTTGTTTGACAAAAATAATATACTTAATGTAATACAATAATGTCAAAAAAGTTGGATGTAAGTTTTCAGGTCATATTATTGTGATATTTTTTATGCTCAATTGAGCTAAAATGATGCTCAATACTTATGGTCAATACAGCAAACGTCAATTCTGAGAACTTTCTTACAACTGACATTTTAACTTTTCATTCACTTTTTTTACTGTTTGCAGGTTTAAATTGTATAATAAATTTCTGATTGAATTAAAATATACATAGAAAACAATTTAAAATTACCTACACACTGTGATTATTGAGCGAATCAATTATATTTAACTATTATTAAATATTAAATTTAAATAATATCTGTCAAAATTGTTGATAGAAAAATTGAAGGAATGTGGCAAAAATCTGAATTGAATTAAAAATTCAATCTATAGGATGAGTTCAAATGAAAATGTTGTCAAGAAAGTTAAAGGAATAGCACCAACCAAATCTTGATGTATCTACCTACTTAAAAATTTAAGCTTGTATCCTACGAAGCGTTAGTCATACAAAAATTCAATGAATTATATGATCACTATCAAAATCGTATGATACTTTTATTTTAATCAATTGGAAATAGATTTATTAAGAATAAGCTACATATTATTTAAGTGTTATGCTACTAGTTTTATAAGTAGTATTACCATTCTTTAAATATTCACTATAATTAGTAGATATAGTTTTACATATTTAAATTAGTAGATATACCATAAAAATCCTACAGAAAAAGTTATTGTATGTGATTGTGTATTCGAAGTCTCTGTGTAAAAGCAGTTTAGGATGTTTATCGCATAGACTTGGAATCATATAAAAAAAAAATCAAATAATCTTACCTAATTTTTCAATCGAATTCAATAGATATTCAATAATTCAATAGAATATTCAAGATTATTAGAATAGTATGAGACCAATTTGCGTCTTTTGATATTTTATCAGTTATTTTTTTATATAAAAATAAAATATCTTTTTTATTAGAGAAAAATATCGCCGCGAACAAACAAAATATTCTAAAAAATCTCAATCTTGGATTGAAATATTTCAAAAATACAGTTCTTAAATTTTAAAGTAAAATTATGTCATATAAAATTTAATTCTGATTAAATAGTGTACTTCTATGTTAAATCTAAAGCACTACTCTGATTGTAGAAAAACTAATATTAAGCTCATAATAATAATATTATGTCAGTTTCACTCTCACTGTCAGTATGAACATTAGATAACTAAAAAATATTAACTATACATTTTTTTATAACCCAACCACTAAAAAAAGGATATTTTTATTAAATATCAACATTTCTAAGTGCGGAATTAGGTTTGTAATTGAGCGCATACTAGATGAATGATAATGACATGAAATTGTTATGTTCCTCTTACTTTCATTAACTTAATTCAAAAAAAAACGCAAAATAATAATTTATTTTTGTCTCCAATTTCCATTTTCAGTTTTCGCGAAAAATTTAGAATGGAAAATAAAAAATTACACTTCCAAGAACAACAAAAAAAAAAAAATTGAAATTTTAATCTTGGTTCCAATTTTTCTTCTCTTAATTTATTTATTTAATAGAGATGTTTTTTCTTTTTTTTTAAATAAATATAAACAGTGGCGACATTTATTTATTTTTTTATTTATACTGTATGTGTTCGATATACAATGAGACGATTAAGGTGAAAACTCAATGTACGAGTTTTACACTTTGTTAAAAATATTTCTTGTTAAAAAGAACAATATTTGAAGTTTTTTACTCTAGAAAACAAGTTTTTATAAAAACTATTTAAAATGGATATTAAACTCATATTTCTTTTTCGTTTTTTTTTCAATTTTCAGAATATTTTTTTATAGTTTCTTTTTTTATATTTTAAATAATTTTAATATTTGAAATATACCTTCGAAGTTTTAAATAATAAGTTTTAAATTTTAAATAGCTACCTTCATAAAAACTGCCAATGCAATTTTTGTTTGAAAAATTACCAATACAAACAAAAACAAAATCTGTCAAAAGCATATAAAGCATGAAAAAAGTTGAAATTGACCAACTTTGTGCTTGGAGCGCGTAACGCGTTTTGTCATTGAGTTTACTTTAATTTAAACAAATATATTCAACTTGAAATGTCAAAAGCGTAAACCGTTGTCAAAGCTTTCAAAGCGCAAAACGCGTACATTGAGTTTTCAGCTTTAGTCTCTACAATTTGTGTAATTTAAGTAAGTGTATAGAATATGACAACAATACTAAAACTAATAAAATTCAAAAATAAAAGTAAAGTAAACTAAATTTACAAATTATAATAAAACTAGAACTAAAATAAAATACTAAATACTCAACTATGAGGATAAAATTCAATATGTTAAAACAAATTATGGATGGCTTCAATATCTACAAACTCTTAAAATACTCGAAGCATAGTCTAGACTAAATATTTCTTAATTAATTAAAATTTAAGAAAACCGATAAAAAGACGAAAGGATTGATCTAAGGAGTGATTGGTTGAATCTTGAGGAGTTACCGTTAGTAAATTATTGGCTTAATTAGTTTAATTTAAATTATTTATTTAATTAATTTAAATTATTATATGGATGATTTAATATTTATTGATTTTTTTGATATTGTCAAAGGATGTGCTTATGCAGTTGGGATTCCGGCAACAGCATGTATAATAATAAAATTAAGGTGGTCCATTTACCATTTTCCATTACCATTTAATCCATAATCCATTCGGATTCACTTAATCCATTACAATAAAGGTCCACTATCATTTTACTATCGAATTACAGTTAAAATTTTACTACACAAATATTATACTTATATAGTTTATAACAGTAACTATTAGTGTGAAATACCTTATTTATAAAATTTACATTATTATTAAAACGATATGATTTTCTATACTATTATTTATAAATTGTATATTCTTTCCTCTTCTTTTACTTCGAGCTTCAGACATCAGTAAAAAAATATTTAATTTAAAAATGGGGTGAACTAAAATATTTGAACAATTTTACTGGTATTGCTGTTGGTGTGTTCCGAACGCTCGAAGGTGACGGAAAAAATAACTTGAAAGTTTGACTACTAAGTTACAATGAGACATTTTCATTAACCGTTATTTTCGTTGCACTTTTATATTATGATAGGATATGCATATAGTTACATATATTTACCACGTTTACCGGTCAGGGCATGGATATCATAATAATATTGTCTAATTATTTCTGGAGTACAATATTTGGTTTTCATTTAAAAATAAATGAAACCATGATATTTTGAATATGAAGCTTCTCTATACACCGAATAAAAGGATGTAGTTTTTCACTTTTAAATTACTTTGATATATCAAAATTTCAAAAATAAAAACCTATTGTTTGTGATTAGGTATGCCAAGTCTCTGCGTAAAAACCAATTAAAATTCATCATAGTCTTAGAACTGCAATAACAAACAAAAAATAACGGAAAATCTTAATTAAATTTGTTTTTATTTTTTAAATTTTAAAACAACTATCTACAAAACGAAAATTGTCCATTACACACACAAGAGCCGTAAAAATAATCACAGTTATAAAGTTCATACCCAGCTTTAATTACTCTTATACAAAATAACAGTGTATTTAATTCTTCTTATGCTATTTTATTAAAATGGTCAATGCACTAGAACCATAAATGATGTGATGTAAAACCCATCCATAAACATTATTGTTCCTAGGCAACAATAAAACCTTTCTTTTATTTTTATACTCTTAGTGACTTTTTGAATGGTACTTGTTGGACTATTTTTTTTTTTTTTTGTTTTTCATACATTTTTTCATTTCTAATTGTTTTATACTATTCTCATATATGAATGTATCTTTACATAACAATTTGTATTTTATACTGAACAGGAGCCGTCTCGTCTCTGATGTGTTTATGTTATGTTGATTCATCATCATCATTCTAATCATCATCACTTTTTAGTCTATTCAATGTATGCGTATGTTGTATGTTTAAATGTGTTCTATATTCAATTTTTTTTTTTTTGTTTTGTTATTTTAATGTGTCATGATGTTGCTGTATTTTTAGAAATAAAATAAAATAATAAAATAAAAGAAGTAAAAAAAAAAAATGTAAAAACAAAGAAAAAAAAAAACAATATAATAAAACAAAAAACAAAAAGGACATTGACAGATTCGCACCTATCTAAGTGATTTATGATTTTTACCTCTTGAGTCTTGAGAAGGGTTTCCTGGGTCATGTTTGTACAAAACATACATACAAATGATATACCCTTATTGGGTACCTTTACCATAACCAAGTGAATGTGAGGCTGGCTTTTGTTTTTTTCTTATTTTGATTCTTCTATATTTGTGAAACTATGTCACAGTGTATATATATACATATATATATATATATATATATATATATAGAAAAGAAAGAAAGAAAAGAGAAAGAAACAAAACAGACAAATAAAATTAAAACAAAAGAACAAGGTGTACAAAAATAAATAAATAAATAACAAACAAAAAAAAAACAGAAATAATAAAAACAACAATAAAAAGTGAGAAATTATTCAACTTCAATGTTCTTTATTTTCACACTTTAACCTCTCTTATAACTTCGTCCTTTACCACTTCTACTACAATTTCTTTAAAGATTTCTGCACTTTTTTCTTTTTTTTTGGTTCTGTATAAAAAAATAAATGATAAAAGAAAAAAAAACAATAATAATAATAATAACAACAAAAACAAAAAAATAAGAAAAAGTTCAACTAAAAAAACATGAAACGGAAAGTTAGTCTTGTCAAGAGATTTTACGGATATGTATATGTTGTAAAATTGTTATTTTTCTTTCTTTATATTAAGGTAAAAAACACAACCGAAAAAAAGTCCTTAATAAGAAGAAGAAGAACAACAACAACACAAAACAACAACAGAAGAATTATTTTTGCTTAGATGTTTTTGCTGTTATTTTTGTTAGGATTAAATGAGTGTTAGAATAAAAGAAAAATTTGCTTCCTTAATACATAAATACATACAGTAAAGTGCCACACACGTTAGTGTGTGTATATTATATAAAAAAAATACAATTATTCCTAAAGAAAGTTTTTTTTTGTGCTTTTTTTATGATTTTATTGAAGGTTAATTTTTGGAGTTTAAAAAATTTTTTTAGATCCCCCACTTTTTTTGACAAATCAGTTGTTTGTTATTTGGGAGAAATGCTTTTAGTCTAAATGTATTTATTTATTTTTATTATTTGTATTTTATATAAATGATCTATATGTATATGGAGTTATAAAGGTATACTTACTAACTATATACTCTTTTATTTATTTTGATGGGTTTTTGTTTTGTTTTGGGGTAAGAGTAGATTTTGGGAATAGGTACGCAATGCAGAATGGAGTCTGTTATTTTTTTTTCACACTTTTTGTTGTTTTGTTATTGTTTTTTCTAAAGTAAATATACATATTATATGTAAAGAAAATAAGTTAGTTTTATACTTTAATTTTAATAACTGAATAAAAATGACATGGATTAAAGTAAAAAAAAAAGAGTTTAAAACTACAAAAAAAAAAATATATAAAAAAATATATTTCTATAAAGTTTAGCTCAGTTATTACTGATTTAGATATTATTAATGTTTTGATTATTTATTCTTTTTATTGTTATATACTACTAGATTTGATTAAAGTACCACTTTTAAGAAAATTGAACATACAAGTACATAGAAATATGGCATAAATAGTTAATCATTCCGTCTCAATATGGCGTCTACAGATTTTTTTCACCGTCCCTTTCTGGCTGATAATCTTAGTTATTATTAATGTGGACCATCTGATTTTGAAGTCAGTTCGGAGTTTAACAGACTTTGTAGTGATGAAAAGTATAACGTTGAATTCATGTTGATTATAGTTTTATTGTATTTTGAAATATCATTTTGGACAGCATTTTTGCAATCTGTATGTTTTAAATTATTTATACAATAAGCGAATATTTTTTATAATATTCATATATTTCTATATTTGTATGTATTTTAACAAATTAGCCTAATATGATATCATATGGAAAATAATTGCCAGTGTTCTAAATTTCCCTACTAATGTCCATTGCGATATACGCTGCATGTGTGCTATGCAATTTGTAATATTCGGATGTTTCTCTAAACTGCTACAATTAATCCTCATAATATGTAGCACTAGATTTCTAATAAATTGGTCTATCACAATTAAGTATGCCTATATTAATAAAATTGTTTTCCACAAACTATATATTATGGCGCATTAACTGTTGCTATCATTGAAAACGCGGTATATTTAATTTAAATATTGCATTTCCTTTGCTCTTCTCCAATGTAATAAATCCAAACAGGCTCAAATATAGCGTTATAAATTAATACTTTGATTTTCAATCCATCAAGCATTTCCTGCCAGTAGTACATTTTTGTAAACCTGGCATATTTCAATGCAACCGCTTTTGTAAAATTGTATTTTTTCCAGGTTAAAAAACGATTCAGCTGCGCACTCGTTATTTAACGACCTTTTTTGTGAGGTAAACGTTATAGATGTTTAGATTTTTAACTTGGTTAGCCAACTAGAAATTGCATTTAAGTTATTTTTTTAAATTTAAATCTGACCCAACATTTTCGAGTGTGACACACAATAATAGTGACATTTGCAAAATTAGTAACTAATATTACTATTTGTAGTTTGATGCAAGTTAGAAGTATACAAATTTTTCGGTATTTCATATTTAATGAATATGTATTTAAATTATAATGTTTTTAAAAGTAATTGTTTCTCATTAGCGCTATTTTGGTACTCGAATAATGGTTGGAAGTTTTAATTTGTATGATTATAGGTTTGTTTTCGTTGGGACATATGTACAAATGTGTTTTATAGTTAGAATTTCATCTTTCATCACAATATAAAAGGTTATTATAGGTAACTAGGGATAGTTAATAAATAAAAGTGTATATTTAATTATAAATTCAGACAGTTTGAGCATACTCCTGAAGTCTTAAGCCGAAAAACTGAATTACAAATATATGAGTATATCTCCAAATATATGTTCTGGGATATCAACATTTTTAATATTACGTAAAATTAATTGCCATTGACCTGCACCCACATTTAAATAAACTTGTATTTTTGGAAAACTTGTGGAAAATTTAGTTATGTTGGTAGCCAACAATAAAAATAATAAAAAAAAAATATAGACTATAATAATCGACTATTGTGGTACTAAATGCGCTCTGAGATCATCATCGACATTTTCTAAGTCTCTGATACAACATAATGAAATTTTTCATAAGTCTCAGCAATACAAATTTATTTAGAAGTGGACGTGTGTCAATTTTTCATCGCGTGAGTGATGAGTTTCCGATGTAAAACATTTACATCCACTCATAAATGTTTTATCAATATCGACTTCATATTGTCATTGTTTGGTTGTTTCATTTTTATTTTATTCTATTTGATAAACAAAGGCTAGTTATGGAAATTTGTTTAAAATCAGATCATTTTAAATTGATAATGACATTCTATTTACATTCTATCCAGTTATCCGATTAATTTCAATTCTTTAATTATTTAAGTGCATCAGAAATCAATTTCATAATTTTGAAAACGTTTTAAAACATTTTAAGCTATAATGTAGTAAATTAGGAAGACTTAAAGTTAAATTGTAGGCCTATCATTATAATTACAATACCTATATTTTGAGCAAAATCCAAAAATAGCAATTGAGCTTAAAGTCAAATACGAACTTAAGTTGAATACGCATCCAATCCAATCGAACACACATCCATCATTTTAGACTACAAAAATCACCAGGACAACATATTACATTTTTAACTCACATACACAAATAATTAAGTAGGTATTTGTAAATAACAAAAATAAAAAATAATATTTCTTTGATTTAAAGATGAAAAAATATACCGCTATAAATTAAAAATAAATTGTGAAATACTTTATTCTACACCACAAATATTAAAAATAAGCAATAAAAAATGTAATTTAATTGCAAAAAACAAAAAATAAAATAAAACTAGAAACATAACATCACTTAAGCCGAATCGATTCAATAGAAATAATATAAATTGTAGAAAAGTCCAATTTTTTTTTGTTCTTTTTTATCATTATAATACACTGATAGTTACCATAGTAATTTTCTTTTAATTTTTAAAGAACTTCTATTAAAAATATAGCTGCTACTCTTAACAATTATTTATTATCCATATATATATATAAATAAACAAATGAAAATTTCAAGTGATGAGATCTTCTCTTAGATTTCAGAAAAAAAATACGACTGTGATGCATACCGATCCATTAATGAAATACAGAAAACTTCGAACCAGATCACTGTAAAAAAAAAAACAACAACAACAACAAAACAAAATACGATACATTGAATAGATACTTAGATTAAATAATTTTTGCTGTTGCAATTGAACTCAATTGAACTTCATTTGATGAAGAAAATATCACCAGAACCCTATTTTATGAATATATCTACATACTCTATTTTTTAGATATATTATATTATCTACATATACTATAATGTACTCGTATAAATAACGATGTAAAAAAAAAAAATTTCACCAAATGGACTTGGATTTATTTATAATGAATGGGTATATTCGAATTTCTTTATGTTCCATTCGTAAAGTACTCGTAACTATGGTTGTTGCGTAAAAAAAAAAAAAAAAAACAAATAAAAAATTTTTGTTTTCAACAATAATAGTCAAACTTTTTATTTTTGTTATCTCTTCACAAAATTGGATCTCTGTAATTTATTCGAATTAGATTGGGATTGTACATACATGTACATATTATACGATATGTAGTGATTTTATTGAATGACATAGAAGAAAATATAGCATAAATTTTCCAATTCTATTGTTCATAAATCAAATCAAAATCGAAGTGAAATTAAAACAAATCGTTGAATTCATAACCTTTTAATGCTCTTTGATGCTCGTATATATATACGGTATAAAGTTACTTAGAGGCTTGCTTTTACATATTACATAAATACAGACGTATATTCGACGTATATGGGTTGATTTGAATATAACATTTAAAGCTATTACTTGAAATTTTAAAATTTTATGATGGTACAATGAACAATGATGAAAATATATATAATATGTATATACTGTAATATGTATATATATATATATACAAATATTTTTGGTTAAATTTAAGACGATTATAATATTATCATTGGTCCTTTATTTTTTTATTGACCTTTTCAAAATCAAACTGTAAGTCCGGGATTTTAATTTTTTTTTTAATTCAATTTTTATTTGTTTTTGTTATATTTAGAAATTTTTTTTATTTTTTTTTATTGAATTTATTAGAAAATTTAATCAAGTTAATTGGAGTGAATTAATGCTGAATGACAATTTTTGGTATAGGCTATTGTGCTAAATGATGAAGTATATTTAAATGAATAAATAAATTGTGGGATTTCTTTTACTTTAACACAAGAAAATATAAATTATAGCTATTTATGAATATCATTTTTTATTAAAATTTAAATAAAGTTAATTTGAATTTGAATTGGGATAATTTTTATTTTAATAGTTTCCGATAAGGAGTGTGTGTTGCTTTGCAAAATTGTATAGATTGGTTTTTGCCAATTTTTTTCAAACACATTAATTTTTACAATTTTAATATTGAAAAGTGGTATTTAATTTGGTCTCAGATTTTATATAAAAATATATATCTGAAAGTATGTACCTAGTATCAAAATTAATTCACGATAAATTATTATTTAGCTTCTTTACAAAAAAGAAAATGTTTTCAATGCAATTATCAATAATTTAAAAGTGATTTAGGGGAATTTTATTTTGTTAAGTGAATTTATTACTTTATGGTAATACAATTTTATTATAGAATTTGTTAAATCAATTTGTGTACATGTTTGTATGTATAGATTGTTAAGTTCAATGTTGTATAAAAATGTGTGAAGATAATGCAAACACTCGTTCTGGTTTTTTTTTGTGTAAATAAAATGCATTGCTTATACTATAGTTACTGGAAATTAATCAATTTGGAATCGAACGTAATATTGAACTTAAATTTAAATCTCAAACCTAAGAACTGTTTACAGAGAGTTACTGATGCTGTTAAGCTTACTACAATATTTGTCAATCAGTTCATTTTTAGTTTGAACTGAATGGCACAATGTGTGTTTTACTAAGAATATAATATTTTTTGTACGTCTAACAACACCATTAAATACAATTTTAATATAAATAAAATAAATCGTTTATATTTCAAAAAGATGTTTAGTAGATAAGTATAACTAAGATGGCACAGATTTGTACAAAATTAAAAGCTAAGTTTGTAGGACATTCAAATAAACAAAAGCTCAAATGGAAAAAATAGATAGTGGAATAAATAGCTGATGATAATTTCTTAACTAATGTTTATAGTATGCTACCCTTCCCTTATGAACTATATGATGTGGTCAAGCACATATCAATTTTTCACATTTATCAATTTTGTACACTACTATTATCACCTCTACAAATTTTAATTTTTTGTTGTATTATGTTGTGCATCAACACAAGCTCTACTTGAACATCGTTGTATTGTTGGCGCACTAGTTTTATAATTGTTGTCACATTGTTGGAATCGATGTTCAGAAGAATTGAAATCTATACTTTAATCCCTTAAATAATTGCGCTGAAACATGCAAGAAGCTGCAAATTACTATTCCTATCCTACATTGGGGAAACATCAGGATGGCTTCAAAAATGATTATTGAAATTCATTCATAATCAGAACATCGCACTGGTATCTGTAATCGCACCCTACTGTAAACATTGCGAAAAAAAAACAAAAAATAGAAAGAGGGATCTAAAAAGCGGGATTTTAAAAAACCGGGATCTGAAAAAGTCGGTATTCGGGGCAGACCACACTGCAAACGTTCCCGAAAATTAACTGTTTTGTTTGTTTTATCCTCACCATCTTACAGAGCTACAGCTCTCTGGGTCAGCATTGTTCTTCATCACATACTCCTCCAAATTAGTTGGTCTTGCACCGCTTGTCTCGAATTTAAGATTTGCAGGGCTTGGGCATCATTTTGAACATTGTCTTCCCATCTTCTCCTTTGGGTCTTCGCCTACCACGATTACTCTCGGATTTATATTATTAATATTGCTGTGTTTTTTAATTATACATTCTCCTTTCTCCAGTATTTTTGGGCCGAGTATTTTTCGGGGAATTCTTCTTTCAAATATACTACCGATTAGTATATTACCGAGCATGCTTAAAGCCTCAATATACATCTGCAGCGCAGGCAAGGCATACAAATGTGTAATACCAATATGTGTGTGACCATCACTTGAAAACACACTTCTGGTCGATCAGAAAAATAAGTTCTTATGCGTATGTCACGAATGTCTCTCAGTCTTGTAATTATAAATTCGATTCTCCGGTTTACATATAATCCGATTCTCTGACTCCTGGTTGATCGTTTAATTTATATTAACCTGCTGTTCCCAAATTTACTGTTCCATATCGTCTCATACAAGTGTGAATCATTTTGTTTTTCATCAATTCTCTTTTTTCTTAACTTACCATAAGCTGCTGCGCATTAGCATGCATGTTTGTGGTATTTTTTGTAAGGAATCTACTTGTTTATTTCCCTTGATTCCAGTTGTGCCTTGGTAGCCAGAATAGAACATATGAGATTTATATTTTATGAATTAGCTCTTCAGACCTTAATATTTTAGGGTATGTTGGACTTAGACATTATATACCTGCTTATATAAGCATATGTGTCAATCAGAAAATCATTACAGATTTTGTACCTACCCTTGTTTTCAATTGGTGATGGTTAATTAGTTAACGTAATTGAACCCTTGATGATCAATTGTACGAAATATATTAGCAACATCTCGTGCTATAATATAATGACATTCAGATGAACTTCTTTGTGAACCAACACTAATAAAATATTCTCAACTACTGTTTGATGTTGAGGGCTTAAGGAATGCACGACATATTTGATTGTTTTCATAATTGTTTAATCTGTGTTGGGATTCAAATTGCTTATATTTAAGAGCACCAAACACATTGATAATAATTATTACTCGAGCAGAGTATTCTAAATCATAGTAGAAGAAACTGCTTTTGGTAATAAATTATTATTATTTGTTATCAATCACAATGTAAAACGAAATAAAAGAAAATTAAAATGATAACACAAAAACAATTTCCTTTTTTCGTTTTTTAATAGTTAATTTTATTTAATTAATATTGGTTTTATTTATAACCGCAAATTTGTCAAAAAAAAAAAAAATAAACATTCCATACCTACATAATTATTATCCCAAATTTTATACATAACTTAAATTTATTAAGAATCAAAATTTTTCATTAATTCGTTTTCCACCCACTAACATAAAAAAACAAAAAAACAAAAAAAAAACAAGAAATATAAATTTTTATAAGAAATGGAAACGTTGCAGACATTTTACTTTTTGTCTCTTGATTCAAAATCATTTAAAAAAAAATTAAAATATCAACAAAAGAAATAACAAAAAAAAATATATTTCATATTAAATTAAAAAACAAATTAATTTAAATTTCACAGACGAACCATCATCAACATCATCATCATCATCATCATCATTATAATGATCAACAATTCAATAGAAATTTAGTGATTTGTTTTGTTTTGCTTTTCTTTTTCTTTTAATTTCTTATAATTTTTTCTTTTAATTTTTTATTTTTTAATTTTTGAATTCTGAAGAATTTAATTTTAAAATAATTTTTATTGTTGTTTTATTTTTGTTCGTTTTTTGTATTCAGTAATTTTTTATGAATGAATATAAATTAATTAAAACGATTAATCTGGGAATTTTAACTATAAAAAATCCACCAATTGTCTTTTTTTATGTCAGTGTACAGTCAATGGTGTTCTTAAGTATATTTTGTTTGTGCAAGTATCTACTTTAGTTTTTTTTTTTTCTTTTTTTTATTCTAACTAATCTTATTTATCTGTTTTTATTTAAACTTTTGCTTGCTTTTTTGTACTTATATAAAAAGTAAAAATACATTCAATAAAAATTCAAAATCCATTTAATCTTTAATTTAAGAAATAATAAAGAAATTGAAACAAACAAATAAACTAACAAAAAACAAAACAAAAAAAAACCAAAAATAAAAATAAATCTACATAAATGAAAAATTACATTTTGATACCAGCATAATTCAAAATAAAAAACAAAATTGTATAACGGAAAAATTGCTGGAAGAAAATTATGAGATTCACTTGAAAAAAAAAAAAAATAAAAATATAGAGACATAATGATAATATGTATATCTATATCTACTCTACGTCTTGACAAATTCTATTATAGAAGTTGAGCAAGAGGATGAAAGAGATAAAACAATAAAAAAGTGCAAGACAAGTTAGTATTAAGAAGAGCGTGACAGCTTTTAGTGAAGAAATTAAATTGTAATAAAAATTCACGAAATTTTATTTAAATTGCATTCCAAATTACCCTAATTTTGAAGTTTTTGTTTTCTTGAACAAAATGAAATTTGATTAGGTGAACGAAGAAGTGACAAGATAAAATTTTTATAATATTATTGATAAAAGTTTTTATATAGAACGTAGTGAATTTTTAAACAAATCATGAAGTGCTTTATGAATTGAAAACTAAAATACCGGGTTTCTGTTTTACCTCTCTCCATCTCTATTCTTTGTGTAACTAATGTGCTGTAGGTCTTATCTTATTACATTTTTGTACACGCCAGGTTCCATTAAATGTTTTTCGATTAACTGAAGTAGAAATTTTTTACTTCATTTTCAGTTTTTTTTTTTATGATCTTGACAGTAACTTAGGTAGAATCACTTGTCCTAGTCCCTAATTAAGTACGACAATTGCATTTATTTATTAAATTACTGGGTTATCAATTTATTAAATGTAGAAAACAACTATTGGCAGGGGATAAGCCTTCTTCAAAAAAATAGCTCTACTTTATCAAACTTGTTACCAGATTATACTCTCAATTAGTTTTTGAATTTTTTTACTCTAATAACAAAGGGTATAGGACCAGGTCAAGAACCCATAAAGCATTTTTTTGCTTCATCGAAAACGAACTTGGGACATTTCGGTTGAAAGACAGCGGTCTACCGACTACGCCATCCACCGTGTGGCTAGACTTATCCACTATAATAGTAATCTAGAAAACCTGACATAAAATAGGTGAAATATATAATCGCCTTTAGATGCTTGAATGGCAATATTTTCTGGAAAAGTCAGCATTCTCCATTTTATGTTTTAACCTAAAAGCTTTCCCGAATAAACAAAAAAAAAATATTGTGCGATTAAACAGCAACACAACAGTAAATTACACTACTGTCCTTTTATAAGAACAATAAATTATTTGAATACCAGTGTTATTGTAACAACAAACAAAAGTTATATTAGAAATAATTTTTGTTATACTTATAGGTAGGTAGGTAGGTAGAAGTGGCCATTTCAGTTACTTCTAGAAAACCAATTAGCTCCTAATTGTGCCTTTTTGATACCACGACTCGAGTGACCTGTTTCTTGTTGTTGATTGTTATAGGGGTACTTCTTTCATCTTCACTCTCCCCAGGGACTCAGTAATAGAGCCACCCTGTGTGATTAAGAAGGTTGATCAGATCTCCTATTTTGCCTTCCCCGATAAAACCTATAGTTATACTTATAAGTGACAACATTCTTTTTGGTTGATTAATAGGATGCAACTTTGTATTTGCTCTGCTTCCAATAACTGACTATAAAATTGATATAAAATGAAAACAGCAGACTTTTTTCACTAATTTGATAGATCTTATCAATTTAACTATTAAACTTTTAAACTAAACACTACAAATTATCGTTTGGATCTACAACTATCTAAAATTAGTTATAATAAATTTTACGTTTAAATTTTGATCGATGTTTATAACTCACAGATGTATTAATAATACCCTTTAACATGTTATTAAATCAATAAAATTTATTTTTATATTATAATAATAATATATTTTATAAATTATTAATTTATATAAATTAATAATTATTTATTATATGTAAATTAATTTATTATAAATTAGTAGTTAAAAATATTTTTATATTATAATCAGTAGTTCTATAGAGGTAATCTCTACCACTATAAATACCTACTGATGAGTTCAAGTAGTGTTATGATGATAGCAAGCGTTAGCTTAATAATTTGGTATTAAATCTACAATGTAAAGCTAAAACATAGTACCGGATAGTATATAGATAGTATATAGATAATATATAGTACACTAGATCGTAGTATAGTTTCGGTTAATTTTCTAATTTTTAAACCAACATTTTTTCCTACTAACTACTGTGTATTAAAAAACTTAAATTCCGCACAAGTAAAAAAAAAACTTTGTACGAGAAAAAACTTTGTACTTTGTACTAAACTACGTAAATTTTGGATCAATTTGTTTTTTTTTTTTTGTAAATAACAAATAATAAAAATTAAAAAAGTCGGATTTACTTTCAGTAAATATTTTATTTGATTGCAAATATCAATATTTCGGCAATATAATTCTTTCATCAGTGGAATCGGTGATCGTATTTAAATTAAAATATAACTAACTGTGATCCATATCAAATAATAATAAGTATAATACTCAGTTTTACTCAGTTTAAATGGCAACTACAGTATGGTTTAGTGTGGTTAAGTTACTAAGCGTGGGTAATTTTAATAAGAATTTGTTATAGGTATATTATCCCGCTTCTTTATTATTATTATTATTTTTATTTTAAATGTACTCTCTTATCTATTTACAATAGAAATATGTTGTATGATCAGCCCTATTTCAAAAGGGATTTTGATAAATGACAATATGTGAATTGAAAATTATGTTCATTAGTAATGTTCATGGCAGATAATATCGAATTCGTCGAAGTATTATAATAATACATCATAATTTTCTATATATAATATGTTAACAATAAATAGTAAAAGACCACCCACCGTCTGGTCGTTCAGTAACGTTCTGTAATCTAACCGTTCAATAACTGGAAATAAAAAAAAAAGCTTTATTACTACAGTTTTATTTCTATTTAGTTAATAACTACTTAAAATATGGTACAAAAAACATTCTGCCATATTGCGCTATAGGTCTTGAGATCAACATACCTTATAACCCGTTGTCATTGCAAATTTATATAGTTTTCCTTCTTTCTTTTGTAAATTTATTTATTTATTTATTGATCAGCCAACTTTTTTATTATAAATATATATATATATTATATTTTGCGAGCGGATTTACATATTACAGTTCTTATTTATTTTTCATTTTCATTTTATTTGTTCTTATTTATTGACCAACGGCAGAAAAACCTGTAGGCTACCTTAATTTTGTAAATTGTTGAGTATTTAGCATAATTTTGCTGAAATTATTAATTACTTAACACAAGAAATAAATAAATAATATCATAAGCAGTATTATAGTGAATAACAAAAAAATGTACAACTTTTGGATTGAGCAACTCTTTAATTATGTCTATCTAATATCTAATATATAGCTTTAGTATATATTTTAGTATTACAATATATTGATGCATGTTACGATTACTTCTACGTATTTTATTAATTAATAAATTAATATTATTAATATTATATAGAATCAAAATTGATGCACATGAAGTCCAAAAATACACGAAATTTGTGCAAAATATATGAAACACACCTTCGACTGACAGGTGTAGCAAACATTTTTTCTATATCTATTGTTGAGTTAGTAGAATGTAATAGGTACTAGGTGTAGGTACTAATTAATTCTTTTATTTCACTAAAATGATTAAATTTTTATTATTATTGTAATGAATAATGCATTACTGTGCACCACAATTACCAACAAATGAACAAAATAAACTTAATTAAGCTTCCAAAAAAACATCGTACTATACTTTTGAAATTATATACAGATACATATCAGAAGTTACATATAGCTTTAAAATTTTTAAAAATTCGAGTATTTTTAACCAAATCTTTCATTTAACATTGATAATGAGAATTAATATAGAAATTTCAAATATTTATCAAAATGTCTTCAAATAAAACAATGTTAATTACTTATTAAAATTTTAAACTATTAAATTTTACCATTTCACTTTTTTCCATACTTGAAATAATATTTTTTTAACCTTTTATTCATATAATTGACAGTGACAACTATAATCAGGCATTTTACAATGTTTTTGTACAAATTTACAACCAATTCATAAAAATTATAATTTTCTATATTATTCAAAAACAAAAACAAAAACAAAAAATTCCATCATAATGATCTACTTAAATTTTTTTTTATTTATTTTTACTTTTGTATTTTCTAATATTTCCACTTCGTATTCAAAAAAACACAATTTTCTATTTTACATTTTTCCCTTCTTTGGCTCACTTAAATAATCATTTTGTCACAATAAATTTACAACACAATAAAAAAAGGAAAGAAAGAATGAAAAAAAAACAAAAGTAAAAAATGGCGAGTACATGTAATTTTACAATGAAACTTCGAAAAGTAGAACTCATTCTAAAAATAAAGTTCCAATAAAAAAGTGTAAAATTAAAATTTACAAAGAAAGCTAGCTGATGTTAAAAAAAAATAGAGTGAAAAAAAGTGAATTGAGAAAAAATAAGAATAATAATAGTGAGAGTTAAGTGTTCATTTGACACGATGACAAAAACATCATCAAAATCAGTGATTAAGTGACATTTTATTGTTAAATATGTATAATATATAAGTATGTGTATGTACCAACATAATAATATAAATAATGTGTTATCGTCTCATCAAGTCTGTTAAATAAAATGAACGCACAAAATGAATAATGAATAACTAAATGCATTTTTAAATAAGTATAAATGCAATATTTTTATGTGAAGAGAATTTATTACCGCATTTCATCAACTTTTAAAAATTTCCATTAATTTATTGAATAGTCAGGTTTCTGTAATGTTTTTTTCATTTTGTGACAGACTTGTTGTTCCTTACACATTATTTTTTTCTACAACATTTTTTTTTTGGTACAAGAGTATTGTTTTTTTTTCTTGTTAAAGAAAAATAATATGGGGAAAAATTTTTTGTTCGACTTTGATCTTAAAACTTCAATCTACTGACGTCTCTTGTGGCCGACTGTTGCTACAAAAATAAATGTGAATATTTCTGTTAATATTTTTTTTTTATATCGTTATTATTTTGAATCAATTATTTTATTAAAATTTGAACATAGAAATTAGGTTTCGGAAATAATTTGTTTTAAATGTTCATCACCTTCGTTAGAACAAACCCTATATCTGAGAAAAAACGTTGTTTATTACCGTTATTAATGTTGTCCATGTTCAAATCAGACCTAATTTCAATGATTAGATATTTTTAGCATCTTCATTGGCACATATACGACAATATTGCTTGTTTAAATTCCTTTTAAATTTAAGTGAAAGTATGCCCCGACAGACATTAATAATCAATTTATCAATTTTATATTGCCACAAACAAAACGCAACTACTTTTGTACGAACTCTAATCGAATTTGTTAATCTTCTAAGGTAACGTAGTTTGTAATTTGAATTTAATATGGAAAGAAATTTAAAACAAATTAAAATTTTCGTGGAGAATACGCAAGCACTGCTTCGACTGACAGCTGTAGCAATTATTCGTACTTCAACCTGAATAATATACTTACTTAAATTTCAGTAATATTTTTTTTTATTTTATGGTTTTATACTCTTTTTAAGTATACTGATTAGAAAAGGTTGGCACAAATTGTCTCTTCGGATTGTGTTTCGGTAGTGACAGAGTCTTCTAGTTAGTATATATTCTATATTCGAATATTACAGAATATTAATAATACCTTCTTATTATATATATTTTGATGGTGTAAGCCGTAAATGTTATTCACTTATAATAATTATGTAAATTGATGTGTTAAGGCATTTAAAATAAAGTTCTAAGTTCAATACTTTGAAGTTTTGTACAGTGTAACAATTAAAAAAATCGAGCGGGGTAATTTTTTAAATTTTTTGTTTTTATTTTCAACGTCTCTAAAAGAGCTATTAACTCATACAGAGTGTGTTTTGTGTATGTGTGGAATTGGCTTTTTAATGCTGTTTACTTACTTCGAAAGAAAATACTAATTTAATAAAATCTTCAACTTTAAATTGCTTGAAAGGATATATTTCATCATTTGTTGGGCAGTTTACAGTTTTGTTTCTTTTCACTTATTGATTGGGCCCCGAATTTTCGAATGTATTCTGTTGAAAATGATAATTAATATTTGCAATTTTTATAAATATTTAACAAATCAAGTAATTTGAAACGATTTGCGCAAATTACTTACTTAGGTTGGCAACAGACCATGTAGGTCCTAGGCCGTTTTGCCCAAATTAGGTTATTATTTTATTTGTCTTAAGCCATTTCCCTCTGAATGTCATATGATTGCGATTTCACTCAGTTTTTGAGTCTCTAACATAACAAATAACACAAACAGAAATAACATTCTTTATACCTAATTTTGCTTTTGTGTGACATCAAATTTACATCGATGGTACTATCAGAGTGTCACAGTATTAAACTTATTCTGAACAATTAAGGTATCGAAAATCTTTTCATTTCCATTTAAATAAACAAAAAAAAAACTAATATTACTTATTGTATTGTTCTACTTTATTCGTATACATAATTTTTACCCTATTTACAATCACAGGGTTTTAATACACGGCATAGAACAGTGCTTGTAATACAAAAAACAAAAAACAAATGCAAAACAAAAATCGTTTCAAAGGTCAAATAAAAAATTGTCAGTAATTTTTTGTTGTTGTTTTCTTTTAATTTTCTTTACGATTTTGATTTTATTTTGATGAAGGGCTGTTTCATCTTAAGTATGTCTTAAGTTGAATGAATTTACGATGAAATGAAAAGAGACCCGCATTTACGAGGTAACTTTATATAAGTATGAAAGTATATTTGTTGTACTAAATCTATCTTTGATTGTCTGTGGAGCTCTGAACAATATTTTGAATTCAGAAAGGGACAAAAAATGCTTTTTTTGTCGTTGTTTTTTTTTCTGTTTATTATTGTTACTGCAAAATGATTGACGGAGATGTACAATACAAAAAAAATAAAATAATAACAACAAAAAATAAAATAAAAATAAAAAAAAGTGTGTTGAGAAGTAGAGAGACAACCAAAATGGAGAAGAAATGAAGACAAATAATTTTTTTTTTATTTATTTTTAATTAGAAAATTAAGATTTATGTTTTTACATAATATAAAAAAATATTTATATTAAAGTTTTGTTTATTTGTATATACTTTTTATCAAATTCAATATTATGACATTATTGTGTATTTGTTTCAAAAGTTATGTATGCACTGGAAAATATTTACAATCTTAAGAATTTGTTAAAAAAATAAACATAACTATTTACAAAGTAAATAATATTTATTTGAAAACAAATTTAAACATTTAAATTTCAGTTTCGGTCCTAGACGTAGGTTATCAGTTATCACATCATTCGTGTTATACAACAACTACTCCACTGAAAATTTGTTTGTCCCCTAGGCGTAGGTATTGATTATTATTTCGAGGTTTGCTGTTAAAATCTGAAATGTTTACATTTTTAAATATGACAATTATTTTTACAGTTACATTTATTTAAGCATTTGAAGTTTTAGTGTAAATAGTTATGGTAGACCAAATTCAAAATGTGGTTGATACATTGATGTCTTAGAAAATATCTGCAAGATATAAATTTTAGAAATCTACTTATATGGATTTCAGGTATCAAGCTAGGATTAACTTAAGATAATGCTATTTAATTAATTACTAATATTAGTGACTTATCAATTGAAATTGATACAATAGTATTAAACAATAGTATTAAACAATAGTATTAAAAAAAAAATATTAATTTTGTTTTAGTTTAATTTTTTGTTTAATTTTGTTCACTATGAAATTGCATATAATAATATATAATGTGTAGCTGTATGTCTGTCTGTGTTTATAAAAAATATAAATTATAAATTTTTGTTTTTGTCTCCAGTTTTTAATAATTCTATATGATTATTAATATTATTACTATTATTATTATTATTATTATTATTATTATTATTATTGTTATTATTATTATTATTACTTGTATTATTATTATTTGTATTATTATTATTACTATTATTATTATTATCCGCTTTTATCGCCATGATAATAATAATATGTTCGAGACACAAAAAATCGTAAATTTTCTCTTGAGGTTATTTTTAATTTTTTTTTTCGTCCTTTTATTATTTTTCTTCTATTTATAACCATAATCATAAATATTGCAAAATGAAAATATAAAATAATAATAACAAAAAACATGCTGCCAACAAACAGTAAGCCAGGACATCAACATATTATTTTCTGTAAATATTTACTACTTATATAATATGAATGCAAACAAATTTTTCAATATATTCATTTATATATATATATATATATTCATATATAATATGCACATATGCATATATAAGTCAAAAGTTGTGTTAATTTTAAAAGAGACCATAAAATGCATTCGCTACCTATAAAAGCCAAAAGTGTATGTAGCTATGTGTAAAATTCAACTACAAAAAATCATCCTTTTGTTTTTCTTGTTTTTTTTTTTAAATATTATATGATATGGGTATAAAAAACATAAAATATGAAAAAAGTGATGTCAGGACTCAGAATAAAACCAAAATAGAATAAACCAAGCACGTATATTTTCTTATTTATATAGTTATATAAATTTTTAAATTCATATGTGTGTGTATTGGTGGACAATGGAACAACTGTATTTAATATAAAATAATAATAATAACAATAATGGCGAAAGCATCTGCCAACTTATAGATAAATTTATTGTTATGCAATACATTTGAAATTGCATCTAAAGATACAGTAAGATTAAAACAGTATGCAATGTGTAAATATCTGTATGTAATGAAAAAAAAATAATAATAATAAAATAAATAAATAAATCTATATAAATCAGAGGCTGACTTCTACATTATTAATAAAAAAAATTTTGATATAGGATTCAATTGCCAATAAAATATTTGTAAACTATTAGATACAATAAAAACAACAAAATTTTTATAAACCACAGAACACAACAACAAAATTTAGTAATGTTGAATATTGTTTATTTTTTTTTTTTTATAATTATACCATAAGTAGTTATGTAAAGTCAAGGCAAAATCAACTAATTTAAAAATAACTAAATTAATATTTTTACTGTATTTTTATTATATTTTTACCCACCATAAATCTTGTGTTATTTTTTTTTAAAGAAATCTTTAATTAAAATAACAATTTTAAAATTAGGTCCTTCTAGGACTATTATTAAAACTTTATTCTTTCATTAAAATTATATTTTTAAAATATTTTTAATTTTGTTTTTGAATTGAAATCAAAAACAATTTTTCTCTTATTGTTATTTTTATTTTTTTTTATTTTCAACATTCAAGATATCTATTTTAATGTTTAGAATAGTTTTGCTATTTATTTTTTCTTCATTGTTATTTATTATATTAAAATAAAATATAATTTTAATAGTATTTAAAATATTTTCATATGATTATGTGGTTTTTATAATCACCTTGATAATCTTTTGGATAAATTCCAATTTGGAAATTGAATAAAAAATTGTTGGTTGAGTCTTACCAAAATATTCATAGGGAATCCTTGAGCACAACTAAATAAATTGAATTTGAAAGAATAAACAAACAAATTTAACCATGTAGGTATATCTCATGAAATATTATTTATAATATTATAAAGTATTAGGTACTTACTATATATTTATAAATAACAAAACAATTGTTTTGTATTCAGCAATGGTGTCCCAATGGAGCAACAATTACATTTTTTAACAGAAATATTTAATATTAAGCTAAGCCTATGTGTTTTAATGGAAATTGAAGTACATAAAATAAAAGTTGAAGTAAGATGAAAAGGAGTTTTATGTGTTTGATTTTAGAAAACTGATCACTCTAAAAAAATAATCATACGATTAAAATACTTGTATGCTGACATTTAGGTTAGAAATATTATTACAATATCATCATTATCATCATGTGTCATTATCATCATCATGTAAAAAAAATTCTGTGAAGTCTTTTAATTCTACCAAGAAAAATTATTCTATCACAAAAAATGTATCCTGTCAAAAAATAAAGCCCTTAACAAGGTACGAAAATAATTCAAAACTATGTATTTATTTATTTTCATTATATTATAAATCTGTATTGGAACTAGATTTTTTTAAAATCTGTTTTAAAAGGTGTTTTTTACTCTGCAGCTTCTTATGATTGAAATCTCTACCATTTTCCAGCTGTTCTGTGGCCATCCTCATATTAAACACAAACTTACTTTTGACAGATGTTGTGCTGGATAACGTTTGCTTATTGTAAATTAAACAAGCTACATCAGTTTTTATTAATATTTTGAATAATATATGGGTGTAATCCTGGGTTGATGTGTGGTATTATCTCGTTCTGATTGTAGATGGCGGAATAGGTTAAAAGGAAATTAATCTATTATATTAATTTTGGCGTTTGTCTGGTATATTATGCCTAAAGTGTGTGTGGTCAATATCTATGTGGCTAAATTGTAAATTATAGTTGGAAAATATACCAGGCATTTAAGACAGCATTGTATATTGGTACAAGTAGCAGTAGATAAAAGGTGTGTTCCTAGTCATCACGCATGCGCAACAAAATAAATCTGCGCAATTGAAAAAAAGGCTCTGGTGTTCATAGTTGTCGGTGTTGCATCAGCGTTGTGCAGATTAAGCAGGTATTTTACTGCGGCTGCATTAATAGTTATTATAGTATACGCTTAATTCGAAATAGAAAACGGCTTTTAAAAACATATGAGAGAATATTAAAGTTTAAACTAAATTGATAGAAAAAATAAATATGATTATTTATTTTAAAAAATGTATAAATCTTTAGAAATGTAAACTTTTTTAAGAAATTATTTTATGTATCAAGATCAAAAGAAATGAATATATGGCTAGATAGCTGATGTGATACTGTAATAAAATTCGCAAACCAGAATTCATTTTTGTCTTTTATGATTGAAATTAATCAATCTTTTTTTCACTTCAAATCGTGTGGATGCTAAAATTGTTAATTTGATGAACAAAAATTACTGCTCATTTGCGCAAGTTTTTTTTTTCATAGTTGTCAGGTAAAAACATATGCACGCGTCTCAAGCAGTTTTTTCTGCAACTATGAACACACGAAAAATTATGAAGAGCAAATGATGTAACTTGTTCAAATCTGAGAAACAATTTTAAATTACTTTCCAAATATATCAATAGACAACAAATTAGTTCTATCAAATTAATATTTTCAAGACGAAATAAATAATTAAATAAATAATAAATTTAGTTAACTGAAGAGAATACCATTTTCTCTATCATATTGAAATTTCATTTTCCCACGAAATTTTCAATGCTTCAAAAATTAATTTAAAAATAAAAAAAAAATTTTCTACCTATTTAGCAAAAACAAAATATAAGTATATTTAAATTTACAAAAATTTTAAATAAATATTTATTAATTAGCAGAAAATTAATAAATCTTAACTTGAAGAAAAAAAAAAATAATAATTTAAAATGAGACCTTTACCCAGAAAATTATACCAAAATACTCGTATATATTTAATTAAAACGAACTTATAGATAAAATATTCTTTTACCTGTTTGAATTTGATTTCATAAACATTTCTAGGGGCAAGGTCATCAAATAATCATCATTATTTTTATAAAAAAAAAAATTATTAACTATATATAGGTACAATTTTCTATAATAACAATAACAACAACAAAAAAAAACAATACAAAATAATTCAATATTTTGATTCCCATAATTATTAATATAATCCCTCCTCAAAATCCTAAATTAAAAAAAAAAAAATTATGATCATCTCACTTTCAGTTCAACTCAAATCAGATCAGATAATAACAATACTATACTTTCAATGAACATTAATCAGAATCATGAGTATTCAACAATAAAATAAGCATGGTTCTAAAAATTTATTAGATATAGAAATTTGGCTCAATTTAAGGTTATAACTCTTCCTCACTCTTTTACTTAACCAATAATGTGATATGATATCCTACATCAAATAAAAATAATAGGTAGATAGATGTAAAAAGAAAATAATTTAATTTTTATAGTTGCTCACATTAGTTACGTGTATTGAATAGCATAGCTGTGTACGTTAGACTCTGGTACAGCATACATGACTACATCACACGGTGAATTATACATATTATGTACCATGTACAATAATTGTATAACATAAAGTTATAGAAATGTTCTATGTCTTATTTTAGTCTCATCAAGTGAGTATCTAATTTCTACGAATTTCATAGTAAAAAAAAAAATAATAAAAACTCATAAAGAAGGAGTCAAGTTGAACTTGAAATAATTTATCAAAATCAAAATATAAATTTGAATTTTTTGTTGTTTTACTTTTTTTGTTACTAAAAAAAAAAATCAAATTTTCTTTCCTCTCGCACCTAGACTAGGTATCTATCATGGGTAGGTATGACGATTTACATTTTTAATCTAATATTTTTTTGTTTTTTATCATCATAGTTCTCATCTTACATCTGAAGTTCTTTTTCTGACAGTCATTTGTTTAAAATAATATTTTTTTTTTCGTTTTTTAAACGAATTTACTCACATCTATTTTTTGTTGGAAAGAGAATAAAAAAATATATTTTTTTTTATTACTTGTATTCATGTCTATTATTATCGCAATTTATAAACGAAGAAGAAACAAAGTAAAGTTAAAACTGTGAATAAACGCATCCAATTCGTTCCAGGAATGAAATTGAAATATTTTTTTTAACTATCCTTAAAAAAAAAGGAAAAACAAAACAGAAATAAAAAATAAATTAGAACAGAATCAGAAAATTTTGAAGTCAAATATTGGTTTGAATCGTTTATATGTAGGTAGATAGACTAACGTCAATAAATTATTTGAATTTTACTGAATGTTGGTATTGGTACCAACAAACAGAACTGCTTGATAATGAAAATTATAAAAATAACAGAACAGCTCATTTTGTCAAACTTTTCAGGCTAATTTTAGATTTGAGATTAAATGCCCGAGTTAAAAACTGGTACAAAAGGTTCTCCTAAACTCTAATCTATAAAAGTAATCTGTAATAAAAAAAATATTTAATTTGTAAATTGAAGAAGTACATTAAAAATATCTCAAACATTTTACAATCGATGTGAATGACTGCAGATAGCTATTAGCTGCCTGTTATTTCACTGCCACTCGACTGTACATTAGTAGTTTTAATAGCAGTCCAAGCTTAAGATATCAAATTATTTTTAGGAGTTATTTATAGTGTTAGACTACCTATATATACAACTCCTGATTTTTATTTTTATTGAGAAATTTCAAAAGCTTAAAATATTTGAATGTGTGCGTAAGAATTTAATTTTAAATTTATTATCAAGAAATAAAAATCATAAACCACAATATACAATAAAAATATTTGTATTGCTTTTTTGTATGTATTAGTAAAATACAATTAAGACCCCCAGAACACCAAATATTATGTGAATTTTTTAAAGTAGCACATAAGCTCTTATTTTCAAAAAAGCTCTTTTATGTTTGTAGATCGAAATGTGTGTAAGGGGAAAAAACAACAAATGGTAAGAGGCAGTGAAAATACCATACCAATGTACAGACGGCTGATTGTCATTATTATTCCTTTAGATGGTAGATATTTGAAAGGAGACGTCGTGGAACTAAATACTTTTTTCAAAAGTTTTTAATTTTCAATTCAAAATTTTACCTAAAGTGAAGTACACACATTTTTACTTATAAAATTGCCGCAACAACACCCTCGTTTTAAATTACAATTTTTAATAAATTATTACGAATAAGGTTGTTGTTTAAAATAAATCAATAAGCAGTTATATAGTGTTTATAATAAATTGAAATTATGGAATACAATTCATAGTCAAACTGATTTTCTGAAACCGCTTCATATCAAATCTAAGGCCTAAAATATACTATCCTCATCATCATTATAATTAATAATCTTTGCATCAGTCAAATTACGGTACAAATATCTAAACCATTTAAAAACCGATTTTCATTATTATTTTTTAAATGATATATATTTTAAAGGAGATGTAGCGAAGCTAAATATTTTTTTCACACATTTTTAATTTTCAATAAAAATGTTCAATTTAAAATTTAACACCAAGTATACACAAACATTTTAACATGGTTCTTGTCTAAGATACATCAATAAAAAAAAATTATATTATGTAGTGCCAAGAATAAATTGAAATGATGGAAAGTAATTCATAATAAAATTGAATACGATTTTTTATCAAACTTCATCGAATTTCGAGAAGCCGGCGAATACTAGTACTCTATACAACTACGCTTATCGATGATTCTTGATGTGAAAAAGACATAACTAATATAAAATTTGGAATTTATATAAGCCACTACTACATATATATAACGTACCATTTTAAAGCATTGAAATTAATTATTAGATATAGCAGTAATTATATATGAATTCTAATAATGTTTCAATGTTTCTAAAAATATTAACTTGTAAATAATAACACTATAAAATTCACTACAAAAAATGGTGAAATCGATCTTGTAGATGATTCCAAGGATGATTTAGTTAACATTTAGAAGTTAATTAGGTACAGATGAATCATCAATTTTGATCAATTGAATTTTTAGTATACAAAACTCCAGCGGTCTGTCATCTCTTTGAATGACTTTAAAAATGCATTAATAGAATTTTAACTGCAATGTACAGTATATGTTCCATAAAGTACTATATACAACATTTATTCTAAAATTTGTATATTCTATTTCTTTCTGTTTGGTTAAAGTAGTATGCAAGCATTTTGATACTATTTACATTGTGTATAAACTCTAATACTGTATTTGCGATGTTACCCCTATAACCACCTATTCACGACAAAAAATAGTGAAATTGATCTTGTAGTACAGAAGTTAAAAGTTATTATTAATGCTAATGATTAAAAGCAACATGTTTTATAACCAATTTTCAAAACATTTTCAACTTTAGCAAGCCAATTCCTTCCGTTTATGTCCTTTATCGAATATATGTACTTAATCGAAGGGTCCTTAAATAATATTTTTATTATACACACAACATTCGAAAGGATAATTTGTTTAGAACTCAATAAATGACTTGATAACTCTTAAAACCAATAATAATTATTGTACTCCTGAACCATTTACTGTTAACCAAAAAAGTAACTGTAGAAGACCCAATATGTGTACAATATTAATAAAAGAAAATATAAAACGAGTTTTGAATTGTTTTAAATTTTTTAGGGATATTTGAGTCTCCAACTGTGCATGTGATTTGTAATATAAAAAAAAAAAAAATTAAAACAAGAACCAAAAAAAAAAAAAACAATTCGAAAGGAAGAAATGTGTGAAATTAAGACCGTAAATTAAAAATGAAAAAAAAAGAAGTAAAAAAAAAATAAAAATGAAAATAATAATTTATTTTGTAAATTATGAAAGCAAAGAATAAAAAAAAAATAAAAAAAATTATTTAAAACAATAACAATAAAAAAAAAATTGTAAGAATTACAATACAAGAGAAAATAATGATAAGAGAATACACACACATTTTGTATTACATTCGTACATAATGAATAAGAACGGGGTGAGAATTTTTTTTTTTTATTTTTATTCTTATTGTTATTGTCTTTTATTGAAGAAAATACAAAAAGTGATACGGAAGCCAATTTAATAGTCTTGAGGGTGGGGTTCACTTTATTTTTTTTTTATTTATTATTGTTTTATTGTCTGTTGCTGATGCACTCATTCGATTGCGGTGAAAATTTCGTTTTCGTTTTCATTTTAATCTTTTTTTTTTTTTAAATAGTCGAAAGTAAAATAAATTTTTCAAGTTTATAAATCATAATATTTAGACTTGGTATAGTCTGACAGCTTGTATTTATCTTTTTTTTTCATTGTTTTTTTTTTTTTTTTAGAAATGTTTCTTCTTTTCTCTATTTGTACTTTTATTATACTTTTTTTTTTGTTTTTTAAATATTTTTATTAATTTAGAAAATTCCATATACGCAAGCAAGCAAGTTCATTCATATGTACGTCATGCAGTTTTAATGAGTCTAGATAACAAATCTCACACAAATAAAATTGGTTGGTAACCATACTGAGAACGGGCGGAGAGCAAAATACATACAATGTCTAACTTAAGTTCCATAACTTAATTGAATTTTATTTTACTTTTTAGAATAAGTATTCTAATAAATTATTAAAATTGTGTAATTTACTTAATAGTTAAAAATATTGTTTTAGGAAAGAGTTGTATAGCTAAGATGAAATTATTTTTTAAATTTTGAAATTTTATATGGTGATAATTAAATGAAATTAGGGGAAGTTAATTTGAAAACAAAAAAAAAAAATGTGATGTTAATTAAAACCCTTTTTTGAAATGTTTTTCGAGTTATTTAAATGTGAACTTAATACATTATTATTTAGATAATTCCAAGAATAATTAAGTTAACATTTAGAAGTTAAGTATAGGGTAACAGAGGAATCATCTTTTTTGATTAAATTAAATTTTTAGTAGGTATAAAAAACAATTTAATGAAAACTCCTCCAATTGACATCTCTTGCAATGCAAAGCAGCTACGAATCGAAAACGGTTTGATCAAACTATATAATTTGGTACTTCAGGTGATTTAACTATTTCTAATATTAAGTTAGTATTTTACAAATTTTTGTTACAATCATACACAATAAATCAACTCACATTGTATTAAGGCTTGATAGGATACTATGTATAGCAAAAATAATTGGTATGAGCAGAAATGTATTTATGTATATTTATTTTGGTCAGAATATTTTTGAATAGAATACTGTTTGTATTTCTCCAAATTCTAAAAATACAATTTTTAATAATTTCGACTATATAGGACGAAGCAAAGCCAAATAGATCACTTATGTAGTTGTTGTTGTGTTCAACATAGATAATATATCTGTTTCTGCTACATCTCAGAAGCATATGTAAGTTCATATACCACAGAATCATGTCTGTAACTAATACAAAATAATTAAGTATTTGGAAAAATTCCCTACCACTGAATTTTCAAATATTTCTAGGGAGTGTTAATGGATGTATTCAGTATCTTGTTCACCCCTTAGTTTGAATACTAGTTAAAGAAAAACTACACTTGTAGATCGAGCAAAGACAAATGCAGATTTTGCTTAGAAAAGGAGCAACCCCCCTCCCATATTCTATTTGTTTGCGACGCTATAGCTCGCAAAATATATAAATATTTCGAGGAATACAAACCGCCTGATTCTGAAATTGATATAAAATTAATAAAAGCCGTTCATCAAGGACATAGATCTAAAATTTTGAGATAAACGGGGAAATACAATAGATCCTAAGAAGTTGCGATTACATAAAACTCCCCATTGAAAAAAAAAAATTATGTCTTCGGAATAACTGAATAAAATATACTTTAATAGCTTTCATTTTTTTTATCTTTATATAGACAGAATGTAATACCAATCCAAATTTTTTTTTAAATAATCAAAAAACTGAAATGGCATCATGGAGTGAAGCACGATGAATGTTGTTGAATTTACTACAGGCCAAATGAGAAAGAACTGTGCCTAAATGCCCAAAAGACAAATTATTTAATAACTAAAACTTCACAAAAAGCTACCGTGAAATTGATATCAATTCAGACTATAAGACTATAAAGTATCTTGGAATCATCGTTGATGAAAAACTAAAATCGAATAACCACATAAACCATACAAAAAAATGTACTATTCCAATATCCATCATGGTAATAAATAATGACTAACGGTACTTCAGAAAAAGTGGCTAAACAATGTAAAATGGCCATATCTTGTCCAGATTTAGATATAATATTTGTAGCTAGAGTCATTGCTCTCAATTGCATATAAAACAAATTGGAACAGTGATGAATAAAATACTAAAATCGTTATACAAGCTTGAATAAGAATTGTGGAAATATACAAAACAGCTAACTATGGACATAAATCAATTGTTTTATTTTGAGAAGTGTAAATATATTTACAAAACAAGAAATAATAATCTTAAGTCAAATCTACAAGACAGAATAAAATATATAGATACAGCACCAGAAATTGAGCAAATATCGTTGTACCAAAACCAAACACTACGATTAAACTTAAAAGTATAAAATGCGTTTCTTTTCGTTTTATTAACCAGTAATGTTAAATTTCAGCAGCCATGATTAGAAAACTAATTTAATTTTATTTTATTTTATTATTTCAACTACATATAAATGAATAGCCAAAATGTAGGACCCTTTTCTGGGTAGGATGTGGGGCATCTTTTTATCAAAAATCTTATATCAACTTATTTTATAATTTAATATGAACACCTATATTCTCTTAAACGCATCACTGACGCGATGAAAAATCAGTCTATCTGGATATGAATTCGCGCAAGATCCTGCAAGAAATTTAACTATTTTGGTAGTACTAACAAATTTTTTTTATCATCATGTCAATTTAAAAGCTTCAGGTCTGCGCTCAACAGAATAGGAAAATATTACTTAAGGTATATTTGCATACGATAGTCTAAGAGAATATGGGTGGAATAGAAATTAAATACAAGCAATTCCAACCTAAATTTCATCTAATCTAAATCTAGTAGCTACAATTGAAAAAAACAAAAAAAATCATTATCTTGTTATGACCACATTGGCGTCTGTTTGTTCAAAATAAATTATTGATACTCAACACTTTACATCTAAATCTACAATAAAATTATATTTCAACTGATGAAAGAACGATGGTGAACGATAGAGAAAATATAATTTAAAATTTTTATTTTACATTGTCTTCACAATGAATTGCATTTTTTTTTTTTTTTACAAAGAACTAATCATTCTTATTATAGATCACCATGTTTTTTAATAAAAACAAAAAAGAAAAAAAAATATCTGTAAATTATATTCAAAAAAAGTAATCATCACCCTCACACCCATATCACAACAAAAATATTGCATTGAAGAAAATGTTCACAATAAAATTAGAATTCAAAGTAATCAAGAGAATAATAATAACAAATTTCTCCATCATCATCATCATCATCATCATCATTATCATCATCACCATCAATTTTTTATTTACCGGCGAAAATAATTCAAGGGAATCAAAAAAACAAGAAATCTTTATTAGTCATTTCAAATGTAATCCAGATCAACTTGTAGAGTATAATAAATTTATAATAATCTAATGTCAATTTTACAATTGTAGTACAGAACCTCTTCATCTTTAAAAGATAGGGCACTAAAAAAGAGCTGTACAATTACACACTCAAAACTAATGATTTTCAAGTTACAAAAAAAAAAAGAAACAAGAAAAAATTATAAAAGTTGTGTAAATTTTGCGAGTGAAACGCGATCGAATTATACAAAGCGAATAATTTGAATTGTTCCACATTTCAACACTTTGTTTTTTTTTACAATAATTTTTTTTAGTTATTTTTTTTACTATCCAAATAAATCACGTTAACTACAAAAAAATATATTTTAAGAGAAATCTATGAATATTTTTACAGCAACACCTCGATATCCAGTATTGATTGATTTTGGAAACCAATAATTCTAATTGAAGTGCAAATGAGCCAGCGCATTATATACTAGAATTTTAAGATTTAGAGAATTACTGTTTATTATAGAACTTAAATTTATTTATTAAAAATTATTATAATAATAATGATAACGTTTATTTCTTTAACATACATAGTTTTCTTAAACATAGATATAATATCATCATTGTCCTGTAACCCCATCCGTGAGGCATAGGGAGGAAAATCCATGCCCAGAAGTGAGCCACTGTCACATTTTTATTCTGCATACATTTTGCCGGTCTTTTTCCGGCACCATGTATGCAGATTCTGTATCTCCTCGTTTGAGCGGCTGTATGGCGTATGTACATACGGCGTATGTACTCACAATGAGCGGCCTGTAAGAACGACGTATGTACTCACAATGAGCGGCCTGTAAGAACATGAATCCGACAATCCAACGGGCGGAATCACCAATATTTCAGAATATACCGAAAGGTCAACCAATTGATAACATTTCATGAAACGGTTGGTCCCAAGACTTGGTCCAATCGACTTGCAAAATTTTTCATTTTAATTATCCCAAGTGTTGTGTGTATATATAATCATATGGGATTCATCGTTCATTTTGTTTATTGCGGGTATCAATTTATGGTGAATCCTCCTACATCCTCAGTTGTAGTAAACCGCACATCGGATTTGTGGGTCTTGGACAAAATTCATGTGTTAATGTCAAGCAGAAGACTGAGATAACAAGTTCGGAAATAAATTAACATAGATATATATTTTCAATTTTTACAGGTTTTAGACATCAAGTGTTTTTCTAGCTGTGACTCATATTGGATTTGTAACATCCAACAATTTAAATTATCAAAAGATTTAACTTTAGAAGATGTAGAATGTAAAATTGCATATAAAAATGGAAAATATATACAATATAAAACTTTGATTGATTGGTCCTGCTATATTAGAACATCTCTATAATGTTTTGGCATTCTCCCACATCGGACTGAAACCATTGTAGGTTTCCAGATGTAGATCAATTTCATTTTTAATTTGGATTACCAACTGAACTCAATTTTAGTAACTCATTTAATTTTTATCTTATCCATTTTCATTAAAACCCACCGAAATAATCAAAAAAGTCTTCTAAAAAAGTTAGGATTGACATAAAACAAAAAACTTCTACTTTTAACCTATAAATCGAAAAAACATAATTTTTATGCAAATTATATTATTGGAGTTCTCCTGTTTTTCTGCTTTTTTTCTTATTATTTTCTTCTGAGTATATTTTTTTCACTTTATTCCATATGTGTATCTACCTAAGTACAGTAAAATTCTCTAGCTTAATAAATCTTCTATATTCTATATGATTTGTTGTTGTTGTTATTATTAATTTTGTTGAGATTTTTAAATTGATTCAATGACCAAGCTAGATCAATTGTTATAATTGAATCATTTTTATTTTATTTTTTGTATTTTTCTTATTTCATCACTTCGACTTCATGAATGATAATCAACAGAAACATGAACTGATAAATTGTGCAATATATCATATCATTTTGATGATATATTAACTATATTAGAGTGTTATAAAAATGACTATAATGGTGGATGTATCACTTTAGAAATATCTAATCCAATGTCAATTTCATATGTTTAATATCTCAAGCACCCCCTTATTCTCTGTCATCAAGCTATATAGTTATTCAGCTAAAATTTTTCCTTTTTGACTTTTAAATTCTTATGTAATTTACTTTATTAAATCCGATGCATAACCGAAGAAGAGAAAGAGAAAGAGAGAGAGTTGAGATTTATTATAGTAAATCTATTTTATTTTTTTTTTTTGTATTTTATAGTATGTAATATCTATGATATATATTATAACGGTGACTTGCATAATTTTTAATTTTAATCATTCCAAGTGTTGTATGGGTATAATCATATGGGACTCATGTTGTTTATATTGTAGGTATGTGTGTAAGTAATTTCTATTTTCTTTTTTTTTTTGTTTTTCCATGTTATAATTCTATATTTTCATTTTAATGGGTTCTTGATGATTAGCTTCAATTGTTAAATGTACATAGAAATATTTTATATAATAGTATTTAGATGGTGAAAAAATTTAATTGTACTTTTCAAAGTGTAATAGAATATTCCGTCGATTTTAATACACTACATCATAGATTATTATCATTTTAAATCCGTGATGTTACTATTAATATTGGATAAGTGTAAAAAAAATGAAAATAAATAGAATCAGGATTCTTCAAAATTATTAAGAATTTCTTGGAGAAATTGTTTTAGTTATCGACGAGTCCAAATTTAAGTTTATAGTTATAAGCTAATCTTGTTGATTGCCCAACCTTGAAATCAGTTGAGGGTAAAAATCTGGATTTTTTTTTGCTTGAGTTTGTAGAAAATTATCAAAACAGAAAAAGAGGCTGCCGTGGCCGTGGTTGGTGTGATCTAGAATGGTGTGACAAGGCTCTTATTTACTAATAAATTCAAACTATCACTCAATTCACATTTTTTACACTTAATGCTTAGACTTAATTTTTAAAGGAAGCACATCCGACGTCTATTAGGGACGAAAGCTTGTTATATTTTTGGACAATAATTAACACCATTCATTGGAGCTAGTAGAAAGTGACACCGTTAAAAAATAAATTAAAAGAACATTCTGTTAGTAGAGCTGTAGTTGTATCATACTGTTAGAGTTAGTAAAAGTAAAGTTAGTAAACTACATAAATTTAAATACATTAAAAAACTCATTTAATATGTACTATAATTATAAAATTCCGATTCTGTTATGTCATATGTCCCATGGGGTTATAGGACAATGATGATGATGATGAATTATAAAGTTAAAAAAAAATTAAAATTCAGTGGCTAACTTTTTATCCTAGAGTATGTTGTGGATAAAAATGACGTGCGACAATTAAATAATGACTGCAACTCAAAAGTTTAAGATAGTAGGGACCTATAGTCAATCCGGCTACTTATAATAATTTTTTAATTTAACAAAGACCTACAACATGTTTTTTAAAAATACAAAAATTTAGCCTAACAGTTTCATTCGTTTGAATCGTCAAACAAAATTCTGGTTATCGACCAAACGTAGAGGTTCTACATCTATTCTAGAGTAATTCTCCTTCACAATTGTCTTAATACAATTTTATTTAATAACAAGAAAATTGTATTTCAACGGTAATTTATTTTACATACTCAAGTTTATTGAATTTTATATAATTGAAAATATTGACATGTTTTGAGACCAATATGTTATGCCTGCAGCTCATCTTTCAATTTCGTCTGTTATGGAAGTGAAATTTAAGTTTATATGAATGATAATACTGCGAACATAACTATATATTAAGCCAAACAGTATTTTTAATTATTTGAATACTTCGAGTATTGATTAGCACAGCTCCATAATTGAATACCGTAATCCAAACTGGTTTTAATATTTGATTACACGTCAACAATTTGTTGTATGTCGATGTTCTGACTTACAATCGATCAGGCAAAGCATCTTTGTGTATTTGTTTTACTTTAAGTTTACTTCAAGTTTTTCTTCACATATTCTTTCCAACGAATTTTTGTGTCATACCCAAATATTTTACCGTGTTAGTTTTGAACAAATTGATTTTTGGATTTAATTTTGTTTTATAATACAAACTACTACACATACAAAAAGTCTAAATGTGTCCTTGACTTCCATTTAAATAACAAAAAGTTTGTACAGCAAAGTATGTTGGTATAATACATAGGTATATTGGGTTGAGTATACGTGCTATGGGCTATTGGGCATACTTGCTATTCATTTAAATAACAAAAGTTTATGCAGCATGTTGGTAAAATTTACTTTGATATATGCGCTTTGGCATACGTGGTATTACCCACTTTGGACAACTATTATTATCAGAATAATATTTAATCAAATTTACTGATATGCAACTCTGTATTAAATATAATTAATTGTAATATATTTCATATATAAATGTAACAATAATGTATTTACAAGTATAGGTCAGTAAAAATTAAATAGGTTTAAGTTAGTATAACTATAACCTTAAAACGAACCGAAATAAAGAAATATTGAACATAATAATATTTACTGGCTAGCATGATTCTTCAAATTGTTTTAAGTGAGTAAAATTAGCATTAGCGCATTGCTTTGTGTTATCAGGCAAGTTTTGAGCTGCTGGTTGGGGCTAAGGGAAGAATAACTTTAACACAGTGTTTTAGTAAATGAAACTTCCATAAAATAACTGGCTATATAAGATGTTTAAACAATGTATCAATATAATATAACAATATAGGCAGACAACAATTTACCGGAGAGTTTTGGTTAAAATAAAGCAATTATAGTCTAGGTAGAGCAAGAGGTATAGGACAATTTTTAAAAAGTTTTAATTGTCGAACTGTCAGACGATATTGATTAAACAAACTGCTTATGAGATGGTTGAACGATTTTTCAATTTATCTACCCGAACAAAATACCTATAATAAACAAGACTCGTATAAAATTAAATGATATTTTCTACTTAAAAGTATATTTATTTCGAATATAATTTCTTAGAATATGTAACTATATTCATAACAATATGATTGTTAAAGTATGTATATCGGATTTTTAAATTGTAATATTTGAAATTTACAAATGAGTAACAACATAAAATACTCATAATATCTATTTTATTTGAAATACAATACAATCTGTTCAATTTTAAATTGATGTGATGATGATTTTTATCCATTGATTTTGAAGTTTTTTTTTTTTTTTTTTTATATAAAAATTATTTAGATATTTTAATTTCATCAATGATTTACGAGGCAGCATTCATTTTAATATAGAAATATCTACTTACAATAAAAAGGTATATTCAAATTATTTTTTTCAGGTAATATGCTTTAGGTATTAAATAAATAAAAAAAACTAGAAATTTGATATTATGTTGAAAGTTATATTTTCAAGTATTACAACGAAAAATATTTTTGTTAGATCATCGTGATGGTGGAATTTTAATTCAAAAATCTTAATTACGATGAGTACACATGGTTAAAATTTTTATTCTTTAAATCTCACAAATCATTGTTATTTAAGTATCTATCTTACTTACATACGTATACGTTGAATATAAGATTTTAAAATTTGTTAAATTGATTGGCGATTAGAGATTAGGTGATCTATCTATCTGTGTTATATAGGTTTTTTTTTTTCGTTAAAATAAAAATTTTATTGTGTAACAATTTGAGTATTTTGGTATTATTGTGAAAATTATGCAAATTTTGTTATACTTGATAGTAACAACATTTATTTTGTTTTTGTTGTTGTTTTTTTTTTTCATTAGGTAGATATTTAAATTTTGAGGATTTAGAGTGTTCGAATTGAAGAATTTTATTGAAGTGTATATATCAATCTGTTAAGAATTTATAGTTGTAGTATAAGGTCGAATAACCTATTACTAATTAAGAATTCAATTACCTCAGTTCGGTTTTTATTATCTATGTTTTGTTAGAAAATAAATTCTAATTTTAATTTGCAAATATAGTACTAAAAACTAATTATAGGTAAAATCAATCAAAATAATTAAATCCGGTTTAACTATTATAGGTTTTAACAACGAAATTTCAGATAGTACTCTAATGTTATTGGCGTTAATTAAATTTACTGTTTTAACAAATTTATTTTTAATTTTTTTTTTGTAAAATTAAATTTAGTACTATGTGTGATATTGTAAGATTAACTGAACTAGTATTGTTTTAATATTCTTAAAATCCTTGAAAAAGTATAAATGGATGAATAATTGGAAATCACCACATTTCCTAACTCCGGGCTTTTTTTTTTTGATGAAATATTGAATTAAATATTTAAAAAAAATTGTTGTGGTTAAATTTATGTTAGTAATTACTTTATTTTGGCCATCAGTATTTTTTATAACATATTTTTAATATCACAAAGGTGAAAATAAATGTTTTTTTTTATTGATTTTATGGTTTTTTTTAATTTTCTCATGATGATATTAATTTCTTTTATGTTTTATTTTTATAGTATATTGTTATATCTTATATATAACATTATGACAATTAATATGTATATAATAATACACAAGATGAACTTAGTATTGATAATAATAATAGTAGTAGTAATAATACACAAGATGATGAGTAAAAAGCAAGACAAATTGAATAGTAAATTACACCACAAAAATATTAAAATTTTAACAAGTTCTTGGTGCTGAATACTTAAAACATTTCAAATAGTTACGCCAAATAGTGACGGTTATTTCCCAGTTGAACGACATCTATATTCTAAAATCATTTTCAATTACGGACACTTTTTAAAAAGGCTTCATCAAAAATTCTGTCATTTTAAATAAACACACAAACTTATAGAAAAAAAGTACAAAAACAAAAGCACAAACAAAAATTGCAGATCAGATCATACTCTTCAAAAATTATATAATAAATGTTAGTTCATTTGCTTCTGTTATTTACAAAAAATATATACAGTAAAACACGGTTATAGACATTCGCTAAATTTCAGTAATATTTCTGACTATAACCGTTTTGTGACTTTAAGCGTAGTCAAAAAAAAATTACATCTTTATAAACAAAATCAAAACTTTATTTTATTCACAAATAGCAATTCTGTTATGACAAGGATTATAAGGAACAAAAAAATACAATATATAAATCAGTTTTTTAATAAAATAATTCACTGTTGACTTATTTTTTGTTTTATTGAAAAAATTGACGTTATATTTTAATGTGACTTATAAACGACATCGATTGTATGAACTTATGAAGTTTATTACTTTCTTTCAAAACATTTTTTGCTTGTTATAGAATTGTGACCACAAACGTTTTTGACTATAAACGAATTAAAATACATCGATCTAACTACGTTGCGAGTAATGGGATTTTATTGTGTTAAATTATATTAGTATTAATTTCGTCATAAAGTATTAGGTATTATATTTTAATTTCATTATATATATATATATTCAATTATCAAGCGATTCAGAAAACAACTTCAATTACACCAAAACAAATATTTCTTTTTATATAAAATCGTACCTGAAAGAACTGCTTCTGTGCAATTGCACAGGGGATTCACTAGTATTATTATTAACACGGAACAGTGATTTTATCAGTGTTATTTGTAAATGACAGAACCCACCCTAACCGGTTATTAAATAATAAAAAGATGACTGTTATTTCTTAATCCATTAACAACCTCCAAATAAAGCCAGTCGAGTTTTTAAGATAATTTTACTACAAAAATTCAAATTATTTTCAAATTTTATAATGTAGTAGGCTTTTTAACTAAATTTGCAAACTATTTCCACTTAAAACCACATGCTGGTTGTTATAAGTCAATTATTTTAATTAAAGTGAATTTTATAAAGTTTTTATAAGTAAGTTCTATTGATAAAGTTTTGGAGCGGTAAGTACCAATATTTAAATTTGTGGCTTTATTATTATGGGACACTATTAAAAACATTTATATTCGACTAGGAATTGCTTTTATTTTTTTGTCAGAATATCATCATAGGCCTTCGAAACTTCTCACGCTTATTCAAGTGGCCGAAAAAAGCCATTTAGTATGTAAAATGTTTGTATGGAAAATAAAAAAAATATTAGTAGTTTCATAATAACGTTGTTTGACAAAACTTTTATGTTTTTTAATCTGAAGTTCAAGACCTTTAACTTTATTTGAAATTTTAATATTTAGTATTTAAATACAGATACACAAACATCTGACGAAATTATTTACATAATTCCGCCAAAAAATAACGGAAATTTAACAAAAGAAGATTCTGGTGATATTACACGGTTAGTACACGAGAAACGTTTAATAAATACTGAGGTTGACATTTAAGTTTTTGAGGTAGAAAGTAAACAAACGGTACATGATGAGGCTCAACAACTGTTGATAAAAAGCAAAAAAGGATAAAAATTGCTGGAATAAAGGAAAACATTTCTGAAATAGAAAATATTTCTGCATTTGGTGATAACTCTCGTATGCTAGGAGGAAATCCTATTTTACGGCCAACAAATTTATCAAACAAATCAAATACTATCGATTTCTTTTTATTATTCTGGACCGATGAGTTCATTGAGGACATTGTCAAATATACGAATGATTATTCATTAAAATTTAAAACTAATTCTTAAAAAAGAAAATTAAAGATATAGAAAATAATAGATACAATTCTTTTTGGGGGGACAGTGAAAAAATAATTGCAACTGTTATTTTAGGAACAGTGATTTTTCACTGTTATTGAAAAGTAGCAGTAACTAATAGCATCTTTTATTTTTACCTATTTTATTTTAATTATTTTATCACTGTTAAAATATTGATAATTTTTTAGTTTGTTAAGAATTTGACTAAAGAATAACACATATTCTAATTAACGCAAAATGATGCGTTGAATTGATCGTATCGTCAAAGTTCAATAACGCGCCGGTAGTCGGTTGCAAACGTTTGTTTTTATGAATTGTATTTGATTGATTGATTGTTCGATTGTTCCATATTACAATGTAAGTTAAAGGACAGCCACTATTTTTTGTGTTTTTGTTTGCAATTTTTTTTTAAATAATAATGTAAGTAGCGATTGTCGATTGCAATCGTTACAGTTTTCTTGTAGTGTCAAAATGACGAATCGTCGATCAGAATAAGTGTAAATAAGTTTGTTTTTTTTTTTTTATTTTTGGAATAGATTTCCAACATAAATTGAAAAGTACACACAATTTATAGTTGAAATTTGTATCCATTTTCAAATAATTTCACCCTGATAACCCTATAATTTCATTTTGTGTATTGATTCAATTACATTTCCAACTAATTTAAAGGAATAATGAAATTAATTTTGAATAAAAAATGCATCCAGATGTTATAAAATCTAAAATATTTCATGAACGAGTACAACAACCTTTCAAATTTTTCAGACTTTGAACTAAAAGGACAATAATTATATACCGCTCAAAGATATTATACAGAATCTTATAATAATTGAATTCAAAGTACTTCCGGAATCATTTTCTTTGTATTCTGTTCATTACCTAATAATCTTTGGTCTATTAAAGTTTACAGAAAATATTTTGTTTTTTTTTTTTTCGATTTATAAAACTATTGAAAGTCACAACATCTGAATTAAAAATTTTTAAAATAAAAATAAATAATACCAAAATAGGATTAAAAACCTGTAATTAGCCGATATTCAACTTTTGTTCAAATCCTGATCATTTTTTTTTTTTCTAATTTTGTTGATAAAATCATTTACAATTCTTTTATTATTATTTTATTACAATAAAATTTAATTCTAATAAAAAAAAATCTTTTCTCTCTTCAATTCGATTTCAAAATTGAAAACACGAAAAAAAAAAATTACGATTCTTTTGTATGCTCCTTTTTTTATCTTTTTTATACCATTCAATTCTGCGTTCGTAGTAGTTTTTCAACAGTCACGGATTTACAAAAAAAAAAAAATTGCCTTTTTTTATCTTTACTTATTTTTTTTGCTTTTTTTTTGTGTTTTGTGAAGTCCAACTGCTAAACATTGAAATATAACGAGTCTCGATCTTTTTAAATGCATTAACAAATAAAAAAAAAACAATTTTTGTTACGAAACTTTAATTTTTTGTTTCTTTAGGTTCACAACAAGGAATGCTGTCTTTGTTATCTTTTCTCAAACCTCCCAACAGGTCAGTCTGGTAATCGAAAAAATGAAAATAAACAAAAGAATAAGAAAAAGAAAAAATTTAGATGTATTTAGAATGAGAGAATAAAAGTATTATGAAAGAAAAGATTGGAAGATACACGCACAGGTAGTTATTTTCATGTCACTGGAGGCAATTTAATTATAAAAAAAAAAAAAATAGGAATCGAATTTTTGATTTCAGAAATCAGAATTGAAATTTACTTTCTGTTAGATTAATAAATTGCTTTAAAATAAGAAAATGTTATTTTAGATATGCACAAAGGATGAAAATTCAATGAATGGAGTGAAAATTATATTTTTGCAAACTATTACAAAATCTGATAAGATTAGTTATAATTTTTTTTCGTTTGCTGAAATTGCTAGATTTTTAATATTTGATAGATTTTTGGTGGACAAAATTGAATTTTGTTGAGATTACGGTATACTAAATAATTAAATAAATTAACTAAATAAATTATATACTTAGACTGAACAATTGGAATTAGAAAATGGGCTATAAAGTGAATTCTTAAGTCCGGTACTACAAAGTAAATATTGTAGAGCTCGACTGAGCCATTCGAATTATAAAATGAGCTAGCAAAAAGTATTCATGTTGCTTTTTAAGTCCGGTACTACAAAGTAAATATTGTATAGCTCGATTTAACAATAAAAATTATAAAATGGGCTACTAAAAAGTATACAGGTTCTTAATTCCGGTACTATAAAGTAAATATTGTATAGCTCGACTGCACCAAATTTTTGGAAGTATTAGTGTGCAATTAGTTTACAAGTTTATATAAATATTTTTTAAATACAATTTTTTAATATAGTCTAGTACATAAACAGTAGTATAACAGTATTTGCAATATATTTACATCGCCGTCGCGGCAGAATACAAAACTATCTTTGCAGAGGTATTTTCAAGCGATCATGCGCGATGAGTCTAAGAGAATATATGGGTATATAACTTTCTAAAATCCAAATCTATTCGATTTCATTTATAAGTGTTTTATAATAACTTTTCAAAGGGGTGTGAATATAAGGTAACTTCAGTAAGTCAACAAAGTCAAGACATTATTTTCACCACTATGTATCTCTGTGTGCATGGTATTTCGATGCGTACCGGCAGGCTACCTAATTCTACCTTTCAAGCCATTATACCTAGATGTTAAATGCCCGAACAAAAATAATTGTTCAGTACAATATTATCTACATACCTGCCAAAACTAATAGCATCTTGAAGAGAACTGCCCCCGTACATACATATAACAAAAAAGTTTTATACCTAAACCAACTTTTAACCTATGTTATATTTTGTTGATTCGAAGTTTGAAACACTTTAAATTTATTTTATTTTTTTCTAAACCCTCTCACTATCTAAGGCTCTTATTAGAGAACGAAGCTTAACCTCTAGTTCTCAGTAGTTTTTTTATTTTAGATAATTCAAGAAAAATTTATTTTACATTGACTAGTTAATAACCGGGTAGTTATTTTATTAAGGGTTATTTCTTGTATAAAAAATATTACATTCTAATAATCAAAATCAAAGTTATTAAGATGAATAATAAACATATTTTAATATGTTAAAAATTTAAATAAGATGAGTAAGTAAATATAAATTTTTTTAATTGTATACACCCACACGTAATTAAAACGAAATATTAAAAAATTTAATTGAATAACAACAGTTATAATTTGAAAATATTCCGATATAAAATTGATTTAAGTCCAACCATATCCAAAATTATAATAAACACGTATCTATCAGATTTACGCTTATCTAAAGCACAACAGATTTCTGTTGTAGACATCAAATTTTAATATTTTATTTAAACAATAGCTATAATCAATTTTATTTAAGTAAGTAATAAAAGTTTTTAGGCTGCAGACTATTTCACCATTAATTTTACTCTGTCCATTCAATTTCACTTACATTCTAAAGAATAAACGTTTTATACCTGTTCCAATTAAGAATACAACAAAACTAAAAAATTAAATAAAAAGTTGTTTAAATTCTTGTTAAATAAGTTTGTTATAAGAATTGTAAGTATAAGAATTTAGAAATGAACCTATAATAATCGTTGGTAAATGATTATTATATCGACAAAGTTCTAAACAACTTAAAACACAGTATTTCTAGTAGAACAATCTAAATATTTCAAAATAAGAAATAAAAATAAAATAAAAAATATCATAACAATCGTAAAAATTCATGTATCTGGATAGATAATTAAAAATTAAGAATAACAACAACGATTTCATAACAATTTATAAATATGTATACAAAATGTATCTTGTAGATACATTTTTAGAATTAAGATATTATATCGTAAAAATACTGACAACTTATTCTTTCCTATACGATGTATACCTATATATAACATTTAAGTTCAAGAATCGAATATCAATTTCGATTTGGTATTTTGATGATTTTCTATTGTCTATTTTTATTATATGATTTTTTTTATCTTCGCTTTTTATATAGTTTTTATTTGGGTCGCGCACGGACATCTCATTTTCATGGTCATTTACTTTATACATATCTGTTTTTTTCTTCTTTGTTATATTTTGTATTTGTTATTTTGTTTTGTCCGACTGAGTTTGACTGGACCAAATAAAATAATATATACGTTCAACTCAAATTTGATATCTTTATTTATTATTTTTATATCTTTTTTTTTATTTTTAGACTCGATTTCTTAATTAGTCTTTTAAACAATTTTTATAACTCAAGTTCAATTTTAGAGCCTTAAATTTTATTTTTTTCAGAAATGACAATGATAAGTTGAATAACAGTCACAAAAACAATAACAATAATATTATTATGTACATGTATCTTTGATTAAGTTCTAGCCGAAACGATAAACTGATATTTTGTGTCTATCGTTGTTGTTTGTTTTTTTTTTTTAGAGATTAATAAAGATGTTTTTGGTAACTATGATCCAACCAAAAAATAATATAATAAAAATAAAATTGAAAATTTTAAATTTTAAATTTAAAAAAAAAAAAAAAAAAAAACATTTTGATAGGTAGTTGACATGCACGGAGGTTGATTTAATTGGATTGTATCAAATAATGGAAGCATTTTTATTGATTAATTCGATTGGAAAGAAAAAGAAATTTTTAAATTTTAAATATTTTGTTTTTTTTTGTTTTATTTTTTGTTCTGTGATGAATTGGTGAGTGTTTTCTTTACATTATTTTATCACAGAAGTTTTTCTTTTACAAAATGTTTTGGTAATAAATTTAAATAAATTATTGTTGTTTTTGATTTTGATTTTTTTTTTGTTTTGATAATATTGCGATCACTGATTTCTATATTAGGTCATTATTTGGGTTAAATTTAAATATAGACTATATAGATGGGATGTAAATGAAAAAATGGTACTGATATAATATTGTTACTGATATATATCGGATTACGATTACTAATTGTTGATGACTCAGATAGCTTTTAGTGTAAAATCATTATCATTATTGCGCTACAGCTCTGGGTGAGCTTTGTCTTCCATCACAATACTCCTCCAATAGAGTCAATGTTGCACCCCTTGTCTTCAATTTGGTATTTGTAGAGCTTGTTGTTTTATGTTCGTTTTTGTCAGCTCTGGGTGAGCTTTGGCTTTTATCACAATACTCCTCCAATAGAGTCAATCTTGCACCCCTTGTCTTCAATTTGGTATTTCTAGAGCCTGGGCATCAATCTTGAACATTGCTTTCCCATTTTCTGCTTGGTATTCAATTACCACGATTAATTTCGGGTTTTCTATTTAACACCATTGTTTGTTTTCGCCTTTGATGCATTCTGTATACATGGCCAGCCGCCTATCTTAAACTTTGGGCTTTTGCAAACCGTACAATGTTTTCATTCTTACCTTTATTATTAATCTCGTTGTACAATTTTTCTATTTATATGTTCCTCATGCTTCAGTTGGAATATTTTTTTTTCAAATGTACGTAGGCTGTTCGCCTCGGCTGCATTCATGGTTCATACATCGTATTTATACGTCATTATGGGTCGTATTAGAGTTTTATATGTCGTCATCTTTGCTTTTCTTGATATATACTTTGCTTGTAACAAATTTCTGCTTGCATAGTAACATCTGTTTCCGGTCTGAATTTTTAATAATAGTGAAGTAGATACAGTTGTATACTATTATCGCTTCTTATTGTTGTTCCGAGGTATGTAAAGCTTACCTCCTTCAAAGTTGTACTCTCCGAATGTCATATTCTGATTACTTCTTTTTTGTTCATTTCTTGACATTTTTAGGTATTTTGTTTTGTCTTCGTTGATTTTTCATTCTACTTTTTTTCTCTCGATTTCTAGTTGCACAGACACTTCTGCCATATATCTAAAGTTTTTCGCCATTATTATTATATCATTCGCATATGCTATTATTTGAGTTGTCATATTGCAAATGTTGTCTTTCTTTTCTAATGAAAAAGTTGAATAATAATACTGATAGTACATCCTCTTGTGGTAATCCCGTTTCTATTGTAAATTTGATGGATCAAATACTTTTATTAACATTTTAGCTTAATTTAGCTAAATTTTAGTGTAACTTAATGTAGCTTAGCGTTACTTTATCTATAAGTAAATCTCATATAATCCTACGGTATATGGTATCAAAAGCAAATTTGGGGTCTGTAATAGTTAATGTTAATTGTCACTAATTTGCCAGTTCTATTTTACATGGTAGTTTATTTCCAAAGCAAATTTGTGATCTACAAGATTTAATGTTGATTGTCATTTATTTGCCTGTTCTATTCGGTATGGTAGATTGTATCTATAGCAAAGTTGGGGTCTATTAGACTGAATGTTGATTGTCACTTATTTACCTGGTTTATTCTACATTCTAAATTGTATGTGCAAACATGTGAAAGAAAATTTTTGGTATACACGAGCTAATGTTGTTTGGCACTCATTTGTCAGTTCTCTTCTACACGGTAGATTGTACCGTAAACCTATTTGTAAAGCAAATTTGTGGTCTTGAAAGTTAATGTTGATTGTCGATCATTTGCCTATTCTATTCGAAACCAATATAGATTTGATCGTTTGAGCTTCACCTTTTAGAAGGGAATTAAACTTATTGTTTCCAGATCGGTATATGTAATTTATCATTAAGGCCGTTCAGCATATAACTTATAATTTTGAGCTATAGTAGTAGTAGTAGTAGTAGTAGTTATAGTAGTGTAATTCTCAGTCTGTATAGAAAATGCCAAGTTAACATTTTTTACAAGCCAGTTTTGAGGTAATTAATTTGCTTCTGGATATCTGATAACTTAGAATAAATCATTTTTATTTGGTGGACGATTTGCTTAGGGTCATAAATTCATATTTTGAAAATTTTGTTCAAGATTTTCTCTGAACAATGACTTTTTCAGGACAGTAATGACTTTTTAATCAACAAAATATAGATATTTGCCGTCAACCAAACCCATATTTATTATGTTCCCAACAACTTTACAACACGATACTCTTATTATTGACATCTCTATTAATTAATTTCATAACGCACCAATTTTCTCACTAAAAGACATATATACAAGGATAAACATAATAAAAATAATTAAGTAGATATTACTTAAAGTAAACATTTATTAGTAATAATTATTTCCATCAGAATCTAATGTTACTGTTACATCAAATATCTACACTAAACCAATTAAATCAATCAATTTCTTCCATCAAATTTTATTTTACATATATAAAAAAAATCTATAAAAATAATTTTAATCGAAAAACACAACATTAAATTAAATTTGATGTCATGTGTTAATTATTTTTATTTACGTTCTTAAAAAATAATTACCAAAAAATAATAATAACAATAATTTTCTTTTGTAATTAAACCTAAATTGTTGATTGGACTAAGTTAATTTAATATAAATCAGTTCACTGTTTATCTTATTGCTACATCTCATGATTTTAACTTCAGCTCCATCATAATAATATAAAAAGCTTTATTAGATTAAAATGACCGCCATTGACCTTTTCATAATTCATATAGTTTTATACTTTTATTTTAATGAAGAAATTTTTATTCGAAAATGAAAATTATTAACATTTTATTATAACACTAGCTATTTTATAATACTGCCATAATATTTTAAATAAGCGATGCATAAAAAATGTTATTAAAATTAAGTGCCATAAAAGTCATTAAAAGTTTAAAAATGTACAATAATAGTGTACAGTAAAAACAACAGCAAAAAAAAAAACACTTAAATTAATAATAATTGAAATGAATTTTCTTTATTATATTAAAAGTTTTATTTCTTGAATTCTGATTTTCAGATACGTATACCTACCTATATAGTAAGATGAGTGTCAAATTTTAAATAAATCCTGGAGATTTATGAAATATTTTTATTTATGTTTTAAGCCATAATTTTGCTTATGACTGCAGAGTCATGTTATAAAAAATATTCTTTAGATAAGTGTCTATTATCATTTTTTGCAGTTGGGACAGTTTAAATGTTAGACGCACCACTTAATTTAATATAAGTTATATAAATCGATTTACAATTTAACTGAATAATTAACAATATTGGTAAATACATATTATTGACGGATTATATACTGAAATAGTTGGGGTAAGAGGAAAACATACTATATTATTTTACTGTCTTATACTTCGAAACATTTTAAAACAAAGTCTTTAAACCGTTTCCTGATGGAAAATAAATTTTTGATTTAGAATACTCTAGGGTTTGCAGAGTTAAAATAACAGTATTATTTCTCTAAAAAGTACCTAGTTAAAAGAATAAATTTGCATTTTTATTAGATCGGAAGTAGTTAATGTGCCATAACAACGAATAAATATTTACTCTTAGACTTTAAATTGAAATTTGATCAATATTTTCCGAATTTCTAAGCGAATTTTTGATTTATAATAAAGTAATTGGCCGTTATTGTGAAGTGTTAGTTGTCAGTAAATATCTAAGAAATATCAGCAAATATTCAAAATTGGTATTGTTTTGCTAACAAACTACTCAGAAATTATGAATACTGACAAAATTGGTATTTTGAATGTCAGTAAGAGTATCAGTTTTTCTGACATTTTAAAACAATTTTTTTCAGTTTAGTCCAACAAAATATATATTGTGTTAAAGAAAAAATTTATTTTTACTTACATTGTTTGTTTTTCATTTAAATTGTTGTTCGTATTTATTAAAATTAGATTTTTTTAGTGAAATGACGAAAACTTACAGCAATAAAATTCAATTAAAAACGATTAGCTGAATTAATGGAGAATAGACAAATTATTATACAAAAACAAAACTTGTTGACAACATACATATTTTAATTTTATTAATCTAATTTTCTTTTCTAAAAACTTTAAAATTTTAACTATCAAAAAAACATAAATTTTCGCAGTATTCACAATAGAACAAAATTTTTCAGCTGAAATTTTTCAATTATCAGTCGACTAAAAACTGAACATCGCAATAAGGGTTATTGTCTGAATATGACACAGATTTATTCAATGTATTCTATTTTATGACTAACAAGGTCTAAAAATCTTTATTTTTTTAGCAAGTGTACTTATAAAAACAGAACTAAAATACTGTTATTAATTAAATATAAGTAGCATAGTGTGATGAATGGTGTTTAAACAAAGTCAAAAGTAAATTGTTGACAAATTTAAACTAATTAGAGTAATATGAATAGAAAAATCAAAATGGAGCAAATTGTGAACAAAGTTAAGACTCACATCGACCTGGTAGAATAAGCATGATAACCATAATTACTATATTAATGATAAACATAATTATAACTGTTATACTCTTGTGAGACAACTAATCATATTCCAATATTAAAGCAATTGCTCCGGAGCCTTATAGCCTTATAGGCATAGATATTTTAGTGCTATAACGTATGTTTCGCACCATTTGCGGAGAACTAAAATGAGCATTAATTATCCTACAAAAGTGTTTATAGTAGTTCTATAAGTGTGCGAAACAGCCCCAAAAAAAAAATTAAAATTAAATTTTTACGTGGAAACGAGTATAAATATTTACTGTTAGATTTTAAATTTAAATTTGATCAATATTTTCCGAACTTTTAAGTGATTGCTAACAAAGTAATTGGCCTTTATTGTGAAGTTGGTATGGAAGAGTTGTGTAATTTAAAATTTCAAATGTAAAACTGTAAATTGTTTTTAACCTGTTATTTATAAGTAGGTAAAAAAACTGGATATTTAGAATACAGGTTGGTTTAAAGTTGAAATTTAATGCTTTTTCATCTAGGGTACATAAACACATTTTTCTTCCTACTAGTACGTCGTCAATTATCACATTTCATATTGATTATTTCTACACAACAATTTAATTTTTATTTAATTCTTAGAATACTATATAATATATACTATATACTATATAATATATATATATATATATTATATATATATATATATATATTGCATACGTAATTATATTAATCGATATTTAAAGAGTTTTCGTGGTTTTTCCCCACTGTTATTCGAATTTCAATATATCCATTAGTAATTACATTTCTTTACTTCCATTAATTTATTTTTTACATATTTTTTAGTTGTGAAAAATACCTTTTAAAATTAATAAGGACACGTATATAGTTATTCTACTTAGTTAATATGAAGCAGGAACTCACTTTCTTTATTACAGTTTTTTTTAATTTTTCATTAAAGACCTTAAAGAAATTAACCTAAACTCGAATACTAAAAAAAAAAAAGCAAAATAGTTTTAAAGCAACGACTGCCTCCTAAGTAAAAAAGAAATAAAAACATTTTTTCTATCACTTTTCTTCCTTCAATATCACATTACTTGAAACATAATATTCAGAATTTTGATATTTACTGAATCGACAATGGTGAAATTGAATCGATAACAAAAATATAAGATTAAAAATAAATAAAGAAAAAAATAAAATAAAAATTTATGAAACACGCAACTATCTTATAAATTAAGTATCGTTCTATCATATTGTACAACAATTATTACTATCACTACTATTTTTATAATCTTATAGATGTACGTAAGTATATATATATATTTTTTTAACTATTAAATTATTATTTATTTTCTTTTTCCATTTTAGTTTTTTTTTTTATATATTTTTCTAATTTTTTTTTAAGTTTGCTAGCCGCCCATTGTCTTTCTTTTGTTGTTTACATGCAATGTTCAATACATAATATAAGTACAAAGTATTTTACACTATATGTAATAGACTACAGCGCCATAAGTATAGTTACATATATAGTTAGAAACTGTCAATTAAGAATTGTGATAGTTTGATTAAGCGGTTAGAGATGGATGAAATGGAGTGTATTGAATTTTAATATTAACTAAAAAGTAATTACCATACCAGTCATTAATTATATTAATGTAAACTATTAACAGAGTGTGTAAAAAATTTAATATTATAGTGGAAGAAGTAGATTTTAAAGTATAGTTATATTTAAATTAACATTTTCATATTATCGGAATTATCTACAATGATTTATTATTCCGAAGAGTATACGTACTAATTACTTGAGAATTACAGAAAGAAAATAAAAAAAATGTTAATTTAAGTACAAAACTAATATTTAATATAGAAAAATATATAAAATTTAATTTAATTTAATTTAAATTTTATTATCCAGCAGGAATAAAACCTACAGCCATTATTAAGACCTGCTGCTGCCTTTGGTATTTGATGGGCCAATATAAAACTAAATATATATACTAATTTAGCCAATTATACTAGTAATATTCACGAATTTAAAATAAAGAAATTGTCACTATAGTTTAACTGAATACTTGGTTAAATATTAAAAAACGTTTTACTTATCTGAGGTGTACTTAGAAATCAAATTTTTTAACTTCATACTTAAATTTTCCTCATATTACTTACATCCGGAAAATTTGATCGAAGGCTGTTGAACAGCTGGTTAAATGCGCATTTGTATCGTACCATATCGCAGTTAATTTACTCGTTCTTCAAATACTAATTTTCTGTTTCCTTCCTTTCAATTATTTGATTTAAACTTCTAGAGGTTTTTTATTTTTAAAATTTTACTGGTGTGGTTGATATGAATGACTAGTTGAAGTTCTGTCAAACAATTCAAACAAATTTTTACTTGCTTTATTTTTATTTTTTTTTAAAGCGTTTCATTACAAGTTTTTCATACGAATCTATCCAAATTCCAATAATATAGTTTACAGTGCTATGGTAGAAACTGTAGTACGTGCTCATGTCTTCGGACATCCTTTTTTAAATAGACCTGATGTTGGTTCTGTATTTTTTTATAATCTTAATTTACTTTATATGATAATTCTAGTTAAATTCATTATCGAACCAAATACCAAGCGTATTTTATTTATATTATTTAAGGTTTGTATACAGTTAGCCGAATGTTGAATTGCAAAATACCATTTTACCTAATATCATTTGGCAAATAGGTCATTTCACAACTTTCCATTTGACATATTTGACCATTTGATAAATGGTTGTTTGTCATAATAGACAAAAAAATAACAAATATGTATTTCGCAATTTGTTTTTGGAATTTATACATATATTTTAAACATATTATATTTTGCAATTAAAAAGTATTTGGAATTTAAAAATATATAAATATCATATTCAGTATCCAGCTTATCCCGTCAAATGAAATACAGGCAAATGACATTCAGAGAAATGATAATACTGGCAAATTGTAAGAAATACAGGGAAATACTGATGGCTATATTATTTTGTATATTTTCTTCGTGTTAAATTCTGCGAGCCCTTTCAAAGGGTCTAACAGTTGTGTCGTCTTCCGCATTCGGAAAATTTTAAATTGAATGAATATTTGAGAAATTACTTTCATATATTTTTACAGGTTTGTAATTGTTTCTATTAAAAATCTCCATAAAAAATTCTTGTCTAATTTTAGTTAACTGTATATTTTTATCTTAGTGTTGAATAAAACTTATTATGTCCGTATATTATTTGCCTGTATTTCTTACAATTTGCCAGTACTTTCATTTGCCTGCATTTCATTTGTCTGAATGCCATTTGTCTGTATTTCATTTGACAGGATATGCTGGATATTGAATATGATATATATATATATATGTATAATATTTATCATATTCAGTATCTAGCATATTCAGTCAAATGATTTTTAGGCGAAATTTTTAGGTTAAATGCAATACAGGAATGTAATAGTAATCCATAAAACTTTAAGTGAAACTTAAAAAAGGATTAGCCAGTTACACTGAAAAAACTGACTTTGAAATAATTTTTACATACACTGTGTATCATTTATATGGAATTTTTATATTCGATTCGTAGTATAAATGAAACACTTTGTATATACTTATATGTCTTATTAGAATTTATTTATTGGTATTTATTTTATTTACGTTATATAATAAATAGAAAGTCGCGCTCTATACAAATTTCAAATTGTTATTCTGTAACAGAATTGTTATATTTTGTTATTTATTTCTATCCTTGTAATTAAATTGTGTAGGAATTACCAATATGAAATATGTATATATACATAGTATTATTATTGATATGTAGTTATATATTTTGTTATTATATATCATTGTAGTCTATGAATGTAATGAATTAGGTAATTGTAAGAAGTCATTGTTATTTTTCTTTAGTTTTTTTTAAGGATCTCTGTATCTTTAGTTTAATGCACAGTTATTAGAAAAATGTGATTATTTGAAAATTATTTTTATTAAATTTTTTAAGTAATTAGTTTTTAATAATTAATACAACAGATTTGAACAGAAATTGCATATAAAAATTGTTACCTCCTAAATTAAAAGAATTGGTCTTTTATTTTATTTTATTTTGTACCTATACAGCCGGATAATGACCAAAAATAAATCATACTAAGCAATAATGTTGAATGCATTAGAATCTGCTGATTGATTTTTGATGTTTGCAAATACAAGTGAAAGCTAGTTTTACTTAATAGATGTGGTATTGACATTAACCAATCAAACGCTATAAAACCTTAGATCACGGCCATGCAGACAATGATCGGGCGATTTTTTTTAAATAATTCAAACATATTGGTTTTCACACAAGTGGCCATTTAAATTGTTTGAGTTTTGGAGCGGCAAAACTGAGATAAATGAAGAAATAATATTAATTTTTTAATTCAAATTAACGTGTTTGTCGATTTGTATTTGTTTTGATTTGTATTGATTTGTTTGATTGTATTATGACAATACAAATAAATCACACGTTAATTTAAGTAATATTTTAAAACTATATTTTATATAAATTTACTTTATTTATAATAAACCATACAATAGTTTTATATAATAATATTTTTTTTTTTGTTATCAATGCCCTATATAATTAATTTACAATATGGTTGCTAATAACTATGTCGAATACTGAACATCAGGTATCACACATTATAGGGTATAGGGTAAGCATATTATTAGGTATCACATACATTTATTACATAATAATATATATACATATATATATACATATATATTATTATGTAATAAATGTATTATAATGTAAATAATTATTTTGTATTATAATGTAAATAAACATTTTGTATAATATATTTTTTTGTACTGATTTATGACTATGGAATTTATATAAGTAAAGGTTTCGCTTTCTAGTTGAATTTTCCAGTATTTTTACTGTTTTATATATGACTCCCGATAAGCACTAAAGGTGTCATGATAATGTGTTTATGGAAATGTTAATATCGTTACAAGAATGTTCTTATTGCAATTGCGGGAGTTGTTATAATGGGATTTTCAGCTAGTGTTGCAGCAATGTTGCTATAAGTCTAAGAGTGCGTACTCCTACAACAAGAATTAAAGTGTTGTTATAAGAATAGAATTGCTAGAATAGCAGTAATGTAGTGTTATTATTTTACTGCATTCCTATGATGTTTGATGTAGAATAAATATTTTGTGACAGCCATTAATTTCGACAAACATGATAAAAAAAATGTTTTTTTAAATAAACAAAACTGAAAAGCTTTATTTTGCATTATTTTCACAAAAGTTCACATTTTTACTTAAAAGAATAATTATTTAAATATCCAATTTGATGTTATGCTTTAATTAAGGTACATTATTTAACATTTTAAATATTCAATTCAAAAATATATTTTTTTTTATTTATTAAAAATTGGTTATTTTTGAAGGGTTATTATTCAATGTATTTTTTCGAAGTATATTATTATAATAAATGTCAATGAAATTTTTTGCCCAGACAAATTTTGCATTTTGATCACAATAATTATAAATATTAATACAATAATTCTTAACCGCAAAATATTATTTATTAGTAAGACATTTTTATATTATTAATCATTTGCATATTTTATATAAAAATATCTAATTAACAACTGTCTCCCTTTCTCATGAAATAAATATAAACCCCATAAAATTATTATTTTAAAATAAAAATAATATCTTTCTCACTATTGCACAATATAAAATATTTCAAATGAACTTCATTTCAAAATAAAAACATATACCCTAATACATAATATGTATATTAATCCTATAACAATATTACAACAATTGCTCCGGTGCCTTATAGGATTCTCAATTTTAGTGCTATAATGTATTTATGACGTTTCGCAATAATTGGTCAGCACTCTAATTAACACAAATACTTCTATAAGAGTGTTCATAATAGTGTTATGAGTACGCAAGAGTCTTACAGCAATAAAGTTGCTACGTGGGATTACAAGTTCTTACCTAAATATAGCTTGCTTATATAGAATAGAAATGAATTTATCTTACGAGGAAGGTTTTAATTGTTTAAATTCTTGTTTTACTTGCGTGATAACGATGATTCTCAGAAAATAAGAAAATTAAAAAATCAAATCAGTTTTATGTTTTTTTGCAATATTCCATTTTATAGTTTTCTGTGAAAAGTACTTTGTATTTTAATTATGCTGCGTTCATACCAGTGCATTAGTTTTACGTGACTTATTGAGCCTTATGCAATATTCTATTGTAATTTTCTGTAAAGAATATGCCTTGCTGGTGCGGTCACATTGGTGATAAATTAGCAATGCTATATGTAAATGTCAAAAAAAAAAACAAATTAGCGCAGCTTCAAACCGACCGTTTTCAAACCTATATTTATTATTAAAATAAATACTACACTTAGACAACGTAACCTCTTTTCCATTACCATTCCATTAAATTTTATATATTTTAAATATTAAAATAATCAATGCAGCTGCCATTAATGTCAACTTGACTTAGCATTACTAATTTAGCACCTTCATGAACCCAAAATTAATCAGTTAAGTATACACCTTGTTGTATGAATTTTACCTACACTTTATAATAATTTTAAACCAAATTGCCATTGATTTTTGTTTTCTTTTTTTGTTGTAATAAAATTTAATTCCCAAGCTTGTTTTAGGAACTAGAACAACTTCTATATATACAACATCAAATAAGATTTATTACCTAAGTTAAGTACCATTACAAATTTATAACTAATTTATTTTTAAAGTAATCAACTCTTTTTTTTTTTTTCATTGACTTTTTAAAACAAACAAAAAATAATAAGTTATTAAATTGATTTTAATTTTCCTTTGGTTGCGCTAGGTTTTTCCAGTACATGAATAACAAAACTTTTATTATCAAGAGAACAAAAAACTATGCCACTATGGTTTCCTTTTATATCCTCTAACTACAAAACTACATTACAAAATAATTAGAAAAAAATAATTCAAATATTATTTTATGACAGCTTGAGGGTTCTTAATATTTTTGATTTTTATTATTTTTTATTTTTTATTATTCCTATTTTTTGTATTCTTAAATTTTTTTAACTGCCATTCTTGTTTTTTAATGTCTTAAAAATAAATATTGTATAATATTTAAAAAAAAAAAATAAAAACTTAAAATATATTATTTGGTTTGTCTTTATTTTTTTTTTATATTTTTTTTTGTAGTGTTTTCTCATTCAATAGTTAGTTAGCTCGTATATTATATTCAAGGGTTTTCTTCCGGTTTTCCACCGGAAAAACAAAAAAAAAATTGTTTTTCACGGATGATTTGTATTTTACTGAGAAATTTGTTTTTTGAGGTGCAATAAAAACTATGAACTATAAAAAAAACAAAATGGGGGAAATAACGTATAGAAATAAAAGAAAAAAAAAGTTAAAAGAGAAATGTAAAATATAAGAAAACTTCCAAAAAACAGTAAAAAAAAGTCTATAAAAATATAATGGAAAGAGACAAAAAATAAAATTGGAAAATTATTTAGGTTAAATGGTTAAATAACATGGGAAAAAGTCAACTAAAATTAAACAAAAAAAAAACTAAAATATAAAAGTAAAAACGAAATAAAATATCAATTCAATTTCTCAATCGTACCGTTATTGTTGTTATTTTGATTGGTGGTGTTGGTAATGGTGGTTGTTTTGTAATGGAGTTTTCATTCTATGCTCGTTAAGTGTCTATACATACAACTAGAATATTGTAGAGATGGTGTTATTGATCCTTGTATATTTATTATTATTATTTTGGGTGGAAAAACACAACATACCAATTTCATCCTTTATTTATTGAATCGCGATATTTTTACATGTATTATGTTATTTAACGTAATGTGTGCTCCTAAACGAATAGAGCTGACAAGCAATAAAATTCAATTTTTATTGGCATTTTGGGACACATTTACATAACAAAACATTTAAAAAAAAAAAAAAATATATATATATATATATATATGTAAGTATATATATACAATAATAATATGGATCACAATTACTGATAGGGAATACATTTTTTTTTTGTTGGATCTTTTAAAGAAACAATTTAACAAAATAAAAAAAATAACAAACAAAATAAACAAATTAAAATTTCTATTTTATGTATTATGTAAGTTTGTTATGTATATGTTTGTACGAGTTAGCAAAATTTATTATGCCTCCATACTCAATTTCAATGTAAGTAATTTTTTAATTTGAAATTTATTGTTATTTGCTTTGATTTCTCACGTTTTTCAAAAATTAATAAAAACAAAGCAACAAAAACAAAAAAAAAATGAATAATAAAAATTTCTAAAAAGAAATTTTATACATACAATTTTCATCTCCCATTAATTTTATCATTATTGTATATTTATCCATGTGTAAGTATGTAAAAATTTTCTTTGTTTTTAGAGGGTGAAAAACAATTTAGTTTAGCGCTTTTTTGTTTTAAGTATAGTTTTGTTTTTGTTTGTTTCTTTGTCATTTTTGATTGAGTTATTATAGTTTACAAATATTGAATTAAATGTCATAAATTTATAGATAATATAATAAATAGTAATAGAATAATATTTTGTATACCAAAATTATTGTCTTTAAATAATAATAAGGGGGAAATATAATTTTGGTATTTTCTTTTGATTTTTTTTTTATTAAATGTTTTTTTGGAAATTATTGTTAATTTGAAGAAGAACACGCTATAAAAATAATGATTTTGCATTACATTAAAATGTTATCGATTAATATTATCTATAGTGTAAGAGTTTTTTTTTAAATTGTTTTCCTGCAAGTTGAACAGTTCCATTTTATATCAGTACTTGACAACCATTGTATTTTGATGTACAGTTGTACTCCAACAAAATATTTGTTGGTACATCAAATAAAATAAAATCGTTTAAAAATAAATTGATGAAATATTAAATTAGTATTAAAATTATCATCTGAATATTATATAATGTATAGTTTTCGTCATATATCTGTAAATTAGATGGAATGCTTTAATACATATACAAATTGCAAAAAATATTTTGGAAAAACACACGCCAATACTCGAAAAATAATACTTAATGCATTTTATGTACAGTAAAAATTACACTACCATACTCAATGTACGAAAAGGTAATATATTCTATCTTTAAGTTACTGTAAATGTGTGAAAATGAATGACGAAAAAAAAATTAAATATTGAAATTATGAAATACGGTACAAATCGGAGTCCTTCAAAGTATTACTTCAAGTACATTTTATCTTTAACTATATACTTTAAATATAACAACGATACAAAAAAAAAACGGGTGCACATCACGGTGGGGCTAATTTTTAAAAAAGTTATTACTACCTAGTTAAGAAATATATCAAGATTGTCTTGACCGAAAATAGCTTGTACCAAATATCAGAGATGGGCATTTTGAATTATTATTGTAATGCATTATTTTTCGTAATTATTAATTAGGTACAATGCATTAATTTATTTAATTTATTTAATAACGCACTAAAATAATTATTTTGAATTATATTATCAAAATAATTAATTAAAATAATGCACTACATAATATAATGCATTACCAAAAATAATTCTAATTAATTGAATTACTTTTGAATTATTTGAATTACTTTTAAATATTAAAAAATAATTCAAAAATAATTAAAGTAATTCAATGAATTACTTTTTTAATTCAGAAATATTTGGTGAAATACAATATTATATTAATTATTTGAAAATTTTTAACTACATTTAAAATAATGCCTTATATTAATTCACTACAAAATAAAGTTAATTTAAACGTAATGCATTATGGAAATAATGCATTAGTTCCCATCTCTGCCAAATATGAATAAAGGAAAAATCTATTGAACATATTCTGTTCTGTAAATGAGTTCTAGATCTGAGAAGAGCATTTTCCGAAGTATGTAAAAATTACCAAACCTTTCATTAATGAATGTCCTGAATGTTATCAATAATAAATCAAGCATCATTATGGTTTCATGTGTATAATTGCATTGCTGAACAGTAATCACAATAAAGTCATTTATGGGGCCACAACTCTAACCAAACATTTAAATTAATCTAAGATAATTAAGATATACTCAAAAGAAATCGGTGGGTTAATGTTAAAATGCATTCTAAAAGATTAGGGTAGAAAAAATCAGAAAATTATGATTCATTCTACTCTTTGTAATCATATGAAATATATGAGATAAGACCATCCGAAATTTCGAAAATACTATTAGGGTACCCAAATTTATTGCCAAATGCTCCAGCTCCGAAAACATTTTATTTCGGCAATTGGTCGATAATTACTAAATATAAATAAATTGTAATTGTTTGCTTTTAGATGATATTTTTTGTTGTTGTTATATTTTTCGTTTTTCTTTGTCTAAGTCATAAAATTGTTATAAGTTTTAAGTCAAATATAAATATACAAGTAGTCATAACGTTTTTGTAATTTTCCACCATTATTCAAATAAAATGTAAATAAAACAGCAAATATAATGCAAAATAAAATTAGAATAAAATAAAAATCGTCTACTGATAAGATATTATAATCTAAGTTCTAACTGGAGTATAAGAAGGTTCTGACATTATAAATTATGTATAAACAAATTTTTGGAAATAAACTAACTATAGTTAACTACCTAACTACCTATAGTTAACTATACCTAACTACTTATAGTTATTATAACTAACTACCTATATGAGATGAGATCGGTGAATTTATCATAAAATGCGTTATAAAAGATAAATCCCCAATATGTTATGAATTTATCAGTCATCCTACTATTTGTAATCCTATCAAACGTATGAGATAATTAAAAATATTGAAGCCATCTAAAGCAAAAAATGCAAACATTTTATTAAAACATTATAACACCATATAAAATAATATACCCCAAAATTACTAAATTAATTTTGTTTTAAAACTTTTCTTACCATTTTTAAATCGACAGCCAATTAATATAAAAAAATTATTTAAAAATATATTTTGCATAAAAAATATAAACAGAATCCTACAAAATAAATTTACTTCAACTTTTTATCTTAAAATTACTATTTTTATTCTTGTACTATAATAAACAGTTAATATGTCACGTTCCAAAATTTCTACACCTTAAAAAAAACAAAACAAGAAAATAAAAAAATAAAAAAAAAAAATTTAAAATCCTTCTTAGAAAGTAAAAACGTTATCAAATCGCTTTCCAAAAATCATATCTGAAATAATAATGATGATGATGAACCCCTTCAGAAATTTCCTAAAATTTTGCTTCAAAAAACAACAACAAAAAGAAAATTGTAGAAAAATTTACATAAAACTAGTTAGTAATAGGTAAAAAAGTAAATTTCCATAAAAAATGGTAAAAAAAAAAACATATACCTAGTTCCGAATTAATATTCATTTAACCTAAATGGTTATTGTAAAAGAAGAAAAACATAAAAAAAAAACATAACCTGTAAAAAGGTAAAAACAGGAAAATTATAAACACCAGAAGTTATTCTGTCCTCCCAATAGGATTCAATTTTTTATATTTATTTATTTTTTTTTTGTTTCTACCTATATAAAATATGAACAAAACATAGGAATACTAAACAATAATAGTTATTATAAACCTTTCCACATTATTATTTTTTTTTTTGTTTTTTTTTTTTTTCTAATCCTATAAAAAATTCTAATCATAATCTGACCTTTTAGTAGAATATTATAATTCCAATGAATTTAATAAAATATTTAACAAAAGATATTTTGTTTTTTAAGATGACATTGAAGAGGAGGGGGGCGATGATGGTGTTGAAATATGAAAATTATTAAATAAAAAAAAAACGAAAACAAAAAAAACAAAAACACAAAATATAAACTCCTATTCGGATTGAATCAACAACAACAATAGTAATGATAGTAATCTTAAATAGATAAAAATAAAGTCATAGGTTCTTAGTTGAATGAAAATGTAGAAAAAGGAAAAGAATTGAACAGCTTTTTTTTTTTGTTTATTTTATTTTCATTATTTGCATTAGTGTTGCCAGTTATTAAGAATATTTGTACGTCTAAACTATATGAAAACTATTATTATTATATGATTTTTGTTGATTTTTAAGTAAATCGTTTTAGATTGAATTTGAATGAAAATTAAGTTAAATTTGTGGCAAAATTTATTAACCTTCGTTAGTATTAATAACATAATTTTAAATGTAACTCGTCTGAGGGCTTATTTCGTTGTCAAACGACTGAAAAATCACCCTGAGATTTTTGAATTTTTTTTTTTATAATCATAAATAATAACACAAAATTTAAAAATAATTTTTTTCTAAAATCCATGCATACATTTATAAATTATACCATACGTATATAAATACATATATTATTATATATATATATATATATATATATATATATATATATATATACTTATATTGTTATATTATATATAATATTGCAAATTCTTCTAACTTCACTGCACAATTTATACAAATTACTTTTATACTATTAATGTTATATATTGATTAACAGATTGTTGTTATGTAGTATTCTTAAGATTTAATTAACAAAATGTATCTAAAAAAAAAAAAAAAATTAATAAAATAAATAAATTTTTTTAACCACCAATGCGGTTTAAATATAACTTAAACGTATGCCATTTTTTACAAATAAAGCTTAACCTGTATAATTACAGACTACATTTAAAATAATGTGGGGAATCTGTATCTTTTAACAGATGATAAAAGAATTATAATTGTGGCTCATTCAATGATTCGGTGGTAATAAATCATATAAACATGCAAAAAAATACTATTGAAATAACAACTGATTTGTAAATTTTATTTTGTTGTACCTACTGGTTATATTATCATTAGACTTTTAGTCAGAAAACCATTTCTAAAATACTATCTGGAGTTATTTTTAATTAATATATTTTAAGCCATATATTTAAATCACTATTTAAGACCTATATCTAAAAATATTTGATAAAAATAACAAAGTTAACAATTGAAAATTTGTTCCTGAATGACTGTTTTTGAATTTCCAGAGTTGCTATTCGTAGCTTAGTATTGATTATTCATTTATTTGAGTATATTTTTTTTTAATGGGGAGATCTGTATAAGCGTGACCACCTCTAAAGATCTACTGTATACTTCCGTTTATTAGCTTAGAGGGTTAGGTATATGTCCTTGATGAACGCTATTATTGCTTTGATGCATTTGTGCATATAAAGAGTATGATAAAAAAAACATTTAAATTTAAGAACTTCAATTGTCAGCTTACTGAAATATTAATTATATTATTATTATCCAATTTTAGTTATAATAAGTTCATAAAATATTTCAGGGTAAATGCAAATAAAATTGACAAAATTGACTTAAAAAATTAGTAATATCGGGCTTCTTTTAAACTATCTTGCTTTCTAACTGGAACATCAATGGCTAAGCTTTTTCTTTGAAGAAAACCAAACATCTTTATGCATGTTTATATAATTTATTACCACCGAATAATTGAGTTGAAATAATTAAATTAATTACAACTGGCAATAAGATGAAGAAAAAAATCTAATAAATACACTATAATATTAAAAATCGCCATCATCGGTATCTTAAGTATCTATAACGTACATTTGCAACGGATAATGCACACTGTAATAATATGACATTATTGAATACATTATTATGTAATATGATAATAATAAATGGTAACTCTAATAATTCATATATATCTTGATTCATTGAAATTCAATATTCATGACGAATTATACTAGTTACCAAGATAAAGTCATTGAATATTTTGATTTCAGTTACTTACAATATACCAACTAAAAAAAAAAAAACAATTGGAAATATGAAAAGTATCAGATTACAACTCAGATCACCAGGTTTGATGATTGGTTATCTATATAGTACCTATACTTATATATATACATATATATATTGTCACGTTCAATAACCTCTTTCCTTCTATTGTTATTATTTTTATTACTTTATAATATATTTTTTTAATCATTTTCTATTTCTATTTCTAAAGTTTTGTAACAAAAAAAAAAAGAAAAGAAAAAAAGTAGATACAAAGCTAAAGATAAATATTTTCTTTACTCTTTATTATATTTCTTTTAAATCTTATATTCTTTTCATCTAATATTCAAGTTGAGATGAATATGAATGAGAAACTATATAATATACAATAATATATCAGTGAAGTTCTATGAAATCAATCTATCTAATAAATTAATTTTTTATTTTTTTTTATTATTGTTAAAGTTATAAATAAGTACAATCTATTCTTTTGATAGATACATCTGTATTACACAGAATACCACTTAAGAATATCCAAACTATGAATTTTCTGAAAATTTTAAGTTGAAATGATGAAACAAAAAAATAAGTTAGATATAGCTTGATAGTGTTATGAAACATTTATTTATTAAACAAGTCATCATCATAAATAAAATATTTGTGAATCATAATAGGTTTGATTATATAGGACTTAAAAAGAGGTGCTATTAAAGTATTTACACTAAAATATGAATCAAATAACGATGATAATTTAAAAAAAAAAAATAAGTACGAACAAAAATAAATTTGTTGTAAATTGAAATTGCCTATTTGAAAATTTTATGTAACATTATTGTTACTTGATATCAAATTTTTTTATTAGTGTAAAACTTGAAATATTATTAACTTGAATGAAAAACAAGGTATAATGTTCTGTAACAGGTGACATATTTTTAAGTTGTCATATAAGTCGCTTGATATTTTGAAGATTACGTAGATTGGAATATCTCTAGAGCAATTAAATACTTCTACTCAATTACTGCATATTCTCTCCAGATTTTTGGATTACATATTGCATTATTATTTCGGGTAAATTTTGGTAGACTATTACTTCTATTGACCTAAACAGTCTACTAACACATCTCGAAGTAGTTTCCGAACTTAATACGTTTTCAGAATTGTTCAGACCTGTTCATTCTAACTCAAGCCAAATTATTACTGAGTTGTAATATTTAACACCAAACCAATCATTAACTTTATATCACTATATTTAATCTGTAAATTGAAAAAAAAAAATACGGTATGGTAATATTTGAACCATTTAACAACCCTTTAATATTTAAATGATAGTTAATTAAAAAGAGACGTGGAAAAATCGAAAATATTTTTTAAAATTTTCAATTAGAAATTTCAATTTAAAATATTACACTATGCATACATTTTGATATAAAAAAAATTAATTAAACTGAGCCGCCAACTCACTAAGAATACTATTCCTCGTCAAAATTAAAAGTATATTCAAAATTATTACTTATGCGGTTGTTGTCTAAGATAAACCAATAAAAAAATTATGTAGTCAAGCATAAATTGAAATGATGGGAATTAATATTCATAATGAAATTGAGTACGAGTTTTTATCAAACTTCGTCGAATTTCTAGGAGCGGCCGAATACTAGTATTTTATTAATTGATATATTAAAATATGTAGTTGTGTATATCAATTCATTTTTACTAAATTACACAGTAATGTTCAGTAAAGCTTCAGTTGTAATATTAATTTTTAGCTACAGTTGTAGCGATGGGGTAAATTTTCACTAATTAAATATTAAAATGCAAAAATTTGTTCGTGTTAGCCAAAAAAAAATACTATTCAATATTCATTCATCCTTATTTCACTTCATTTTGTGCTGTTGGAACTGTCACCTAACAATATTGAATTATTAAGTTGCTTTTCGGTTGAATTAAAGTTCAATTTTTTAACTAAAATTCAATTTTATAACGTTTAAAACATCATTTTTGAATTTCAACATTTTGGAGCGTATCGACACTTTATTATTTTCAAATTTTGTTGTTAATAAACTTTGAATTTTTGGTTGGTTAAAATTTGACCAAAAACGTCAACCTGTAAGTATTTTCAGCCTAATCAACATTTTTAAAAACTAACAAACCTTGGGACATAATTAGTACAAATTTATTTAATATCTTATTCATACTACGAGTGAGATATATTAATTTAATAGCTTTCTTTTCCCGTACATAGATGATCCTAATATGTCAGGGCCGGCATGTAAACTTTTATCCCTTTATGTCTTCCTACTTTGAGGAAGTTGAGACTTTTGATAAAGGTTGGAGGGTTTTATCTTGCAGAAGTTTCCTGAGGTTATGTAGTGCATTTTCGAGTCTCAGCCTTGAAAGCACTAGGCACTCTTCTACAACATGTGCAACTACCTCTTCCAGATAATGCCTATTGCTAGTGTCGTCACTTAGTCACATGTGTTTATTTATGTGGTTATTACCATTAAGTATGCCCACCATCTTCCTGCAGTCGTTGCTCAATTGAGAGTTAGTAGGAAGTTGAATATTTTGGTGTTTATTCTTGGTGCATATATTTTGTGGAGTCTGTGGTTTACAACACTCTCCCAAAGAATGTTTGTTACCGTCTTCACGGTGATTCCTATCGGTAGTTTAATATTAACAATAGCAATACCAACTGCCGGTTCCGGTCCATAAATGTTGCCCGCCCATGATCTGGCTAGTTCCTCAGTTTTCTAATTTCCGGGCAGGCAACTATGATTTGATTTAGGTGTACTTGATTTTGGAACCCTTCAAGAACAGTTTAGGGATTTCTACATTATTCAACCAATCTAGCTTTCATTAGGCTTTTTTCAAGAGCTTTTAAGGCACCCTGACTATCACTAAAGCTTTTTTATTAAATAGTTTACATTACTCGTAGATCGAATTGAAATTTCAAAACAAGCAAATCAAAAACTAAAGGACAGACAAACATTTGTTTTTACAAATGAAATAAACTTCAGAAAAACAACAATAAAAAAAAAAAACCAAAAAATTAACGCAATTTTAATGGAAATACAAACTTAAATTAGTTTCAGATTAGTTTTGGTACCCCAAAAAATGTTTTTTTTTATATATTCAAAATTTTGAGTGATGTTTTTTTTTGGACTTATTTTTAATTTCACACCCTTTTTTCCAATCTAGAAAACAAGAAATGTTCTGGTCAACGTTTTTTTTTTTGTTTTTTTTTTCTTTACATTGTACAATTTTGATACTCTTAACTTCAAACATTTTTTTTTTGTTGTTGAAATTAAGTTAGGTACAATTTAATTAAAAAATTAACCGCGAATTTAATCAAGAAGAGAAGAAAAACAAAGAATCGAAATTAAATTATTGAATATCGATTTTAATTTGTTTTTGATTATCAAACCGTAGAATGATAGATGAGATTTAGAAATTTTTAATGTTTTTTCTTAATGTATTTAAGAAAAAAAAAAATGCTAGGTAGGTATAGATAGAAAAAATTAAATTAAATAAACATTGATTAACTTTTTTGACCTAGGAAGAGGTCACACAAGTCGAAAGCAGAAATATAAATTATAAAAAATGTTTATAAAAGCAATTTAGGGTACTTTTTTGGAAGTAAACTTTCTTCCATTTTGTTTTTGATCATTTATTTTTATACTTTTTTAACCTATGAATCATAAATTAAGCTGATTAGATAACCTGATAATTTTAAATTTTGCGAACTCTATTATTGTTGTGCAAGTCAAATTTAGGTGAACTATATTTATTTAAATTGCAAGGATGGGGGGGGGGGGGGGGGGGGGTCGAGACTGTTGTGTCACGTTAATTTTTAAATTTAAAAATTATTTCAGATTGATTTTCTCACATATGCAGAATTGGTCATTTTATTAAAATGCTTTTTTGTACCTAATCACCCACTATAAACGTATTTCACCTACACTGAAATCTGAATTTAAAAAAAAAAACAAATAGTAAATGTATCAGGGCTTTACAATAATTTTAAGTTCATTGCACATTTTTTAAATATCTGTTTTCCCTGTTTGATGTATTATAACGTTTGTATTATTTTAATTTAGCTAAAAAAAATGTACAAAAGTTAAATTTTTTTTGGTTGTTGTTGGGATCTAGGTATATGTATTAATATATGTCTAATTAAGGTATATTATTAAATATTTTTTTTGCAAAAAAACATCAAGACCCAAAATGTGTCATATCAAGTTTATTACCCACTAATTATAAATTTTTATAATTGAATAATGATAGCAACAAGGTAGAAAGTGACCGACTGTTGATCCAGTATTACAGTTGTCTAATAGTAGCACGTGGATAAATTTTACATTAATGTTGGTAGCGTTCTGTTTCATCAAAAATCAATCACTCGCTTAAAAAAAATGACCACTAAAAAGGCATTCATTAGTTTTTGAAATGATATTACCTATATCTTTCTTGCTGTTATACCAGTTTATATTGAATAAACAATATGTTATTCATTTCATTCTTCAGCATATTAACCGTAAAAGATTTCAGATAAATATCACCAGATGGACGATCATAATCTGTGTAAGATAATTTTGTTCTTATTTATTATACTCGCGAGTTGTATTGCTCCAATCTCAAAATTTGGGATTGGATTCGTGGATATCAAAACTAATTTCGCAAATGGGTTGACTTCATTTTTGTTGACAGGTTTACAATTATATACCTACTATTCACTTGGTTCTGATGTACATGCTATAACACTTATAAGAGCAGAATTTCGTTAAAATTTTCATTCTTATAGATTTTCTGTCAAATTACTTTTAGTTACTTGAATAACCAATTACAGTTATTATGCTATTATTTTTTTTTTTAATTAGATTTTCTTTAATAAAATTGAGCCAACACACTTTATTTCCATGTATTCGAATGTGTCTGCTAATTGTTGATAGTACCAGTACATTACATGGATGGTTCAACAAATAGTTGGTCAAACCATATAGATCTAACAGTTTGTACCTGCTACTAAATCTACAAGACAAAACGGAAATAAAAAAAAAATGTTCACTTGATTTCGTTTCAACCAATTTTGGTTTTTGGTTTCAACCAGAACGGATTTTAAACGGATTTTAATTTTTATTTTAGGTTATGCGATCACGATCTAAGACATTTACTTATATAATATCCGTATGTATAATTTTTATTAAATTAATTTTTGGTTAAAAAAAATACAAACAACACAGCATATATAGGTAATACATTAATTATTTAACATATATTTATTAAAAATTAAACACAGTGTCAAAAATAATCAAAAAAACAAAAAAAAAATTACGCAAATTAATAACGCAAATGTATTTAAAAAACTTTAAAAAGAGAAAAGCATTTAATTTTTAAGATAAAAATAAAATTTAATTACAGAAATCATAATTTTTTTTTTTCAAAATAAAAAAAAAAATTTTTTTTAATTATTAAACCAATTTTTTATATTTATTTTTATTTTTTTTTTTCAATTATTTTTTAGTAAATATCAACGGAATTGAAACCACATATTTACATAAAGTTTAATCAACTTTTCATATTTCCCATATTGAATATACTTTACGGATTTTATTTTTCTTCTTTTATATACATACATACATATATCTACGTATATAATATTATCATATATAAATTTTTTAACCAAAATGTAAATATGTTCTGTCACCAGAGCACATAACAATTCCATATTGGTAAATAATCAGAATAAAAATAATAACAATAAAAAAAAAGACAAAAAAAAAAAATAACAAAAAAAAATTTATCTGAATAAATTTTCTTCTATGACAATTTTTTTATTAATCGATTTTTGGTAAAAAAAAAAAACAAAAAAAAAACAACAAAAAGGACATGAGTTTCAATAACGCAAGTGGAATAATACGATAGCAATACCCATTATTAAACTACATTCGAATATGTATGTGTAATATGCCTATATAAATGTTTATCAGGATGCAACAGAAATTTTAAAACAATAAAAATAGAAAGGAAAACAAGAAAAACAACAGCTATAAACAAAACAAACATTATTCGTTTCAATCAAAATATTTCAAAATAAAAAAAAATTTAAATTACATACGAATACCTACACAAAATATACCTACATTACATATTTATATACACGAAAAAAAAAATTACTAAAATAACACTAAAGTAACAGATGTCAAATCAAACAACAGAAAAAAATTAAATTCCTTAGTGTCGTTCTGTACTCGAATGTAATTTTTCATCAGAAAAATGAAAAAAACCGTTATCAATATTTTGCAAAAAAGAAAAATAAACAAAAATATTTAAACAAAAATAAAAACAAAAATAATATAACATCAAAAAACAATCGAATGAAAATAAAACATATATCTATATCTACCTATTTTAAATAATTATTAAAATATCACGTTTATTACAACAATAATGAAACGAATTCGAATGTCATAAAACAAAATCAAAAATTAACATTGAAGAAGAAAATAAATAACAAGAAAATAAAAAAGAGAAAAAAATACATTAAATAACAAAACTTCATTTTTATTTATTGCTTACAAGTTCACAATACATATTTTTAATTAATTCGTTCGTTTTCGACAAAAATTTTTGTCTTGTTATTTACACAATATTATTTCTCATTTCTCAATCTATTTATTTTTCACTATATTATTTACTCTCTCACTTTCTCTCTCTTTCTTTTTAAAAAAAATTTCCTTTTTTTCATATAAAATTTAAAAAAAAAAATTAAATCAAATTTTCTTCTATAATATACCGTTATATTAAAATATTTGTTTTTAATTGTAATTACCTAGCTGGCTATATACTACAAACTAAATAATAATTTTCGAAAATCGAATACAATATTAATCGAAAAATTCGATGATGCCATTGATATATTGATTCGATATCATAATTAACAAAATGTATAAAATACCACAGAAATATATTATACAAAATAAATATAAAAATATGAAATTAAATGAAAATTGACCACACAAAAACAAAAAAAAAAAAAAAATAAACAGAAAATTCGACAGAAAAAAGTGAAATAATAAAATTATAAATTTTCAAAATAAAAGGTAATAATAACAAAATGAGAATATTGATGGTAATATTCTCATTTTGATGTAATTGAAAAATTACACAATAAAAATTAATTTGTAATTCAGAGAAAAAAAATATTATATATATTTGTAAAAATACAAATTAAATTTTTTGGTGCAATTAACTAAATTAAAATTTATATTCGTAATACATAATAAAACTTTATAATATCATAAAAACCAAAAATTAAATTATAAATAAAAAAAAAAAATTAAATTTATAAATTAAATGACTAATTTATATATTAAATTAATTTTCAAAATAATTTTATTAATTTAATATTAATAAGATAAATAATTAAAATAATAATAATAATATATTATATTATTATTATATAAATATTAAATAAATAAAGTCAATAAAATAGATATGACTATGAAATCAATGAAATATTCAGATTGTGATACTATCATGGATAATTATAATCCAGTGCCTCCGCCTTTACCAAGGCGAGTGCCACCAGTTAGGAATATTTATGCTGAACCATTTGCACATGAACCTAGTCATCAAAGCAGGTAAGAATATATAATTTTATTTTATTTTAATTGTTTGTTATATGAAAATTTATTTAATAATTTGATTGGATTTGTCCACACACAAAGACATTCTTAAGGATAATGAATAAAAATACGTTTTCATAGACCTATATATCATATTAGACGCATAATTTTTGTGATGAATAATCAATCTAATTGAATAAGAATTTTCGTAGGGTGCTTTAAGATGGTTAGAATTTTTGTTTATGGTGGTAGTACTGGCAATTGTTTTGTCATCATGTCAAATTTTAAACTGTAAAGTCCGCGTTCAACAGAAGAGAAAAATACCAACTCTGCGATATTTTCATACGATACGTCTAAGAGAATATGGGTTACAATTTAGTAAAAAAATTATTTATTAAAATATTAATATTATTTTTGAAAAAATATATTGGTAGTTATTCGATATTTAATTGGGGGTATACGTTTGACTTATAAATTTTTATGTATCTTGTTACTCGAGGCAGAAATTTTTACGTTAATAGATTTCAAATGAAATAAAATAATATTTTATTTGTGTAACAAATATTAATACTAATCAGAAGATTTCAATCCCGCTCATAGTATTTATTCTAATAAATTATATTACACACTTCAACACTTTTAGATTATTAAAATAACTAAAATCGATTGAAACTATTAGTATTTAATGATCCCAAGTTCTTGATAATACTAAGTTTACTACATTTAATTAGTTGTTTCAACAAAAAATTGATAAATAAATACCTAGAAATACATCACTCGATTTACTTTGCGTATATTGAGACCAAAATCAAATTGAGACAATTACTCTAGTACTGTAGTTACATGTTCGAATTAATACCGATCTAGTTATATCGATCTATATTAATAGTTAATTTAATCACATGATTAACCTTCATTTCCCCTACCAAACTAAAACAAGTTTTTTTCATCTTAAGATTCGAAATTTATTTATACCGAAGATGACATTTCGTTTGTCCAATGAAACTTAAGCTTAATACACAATTTATTGTATTTTTAGATGAGTTAACTTCATAACAATCACAACAGACATAAATATTTTAAGGAATAACATTGCCTAATTTTTTGAAATTGTCATCAAAGCAATAATAGCGTTCATCAAGGACAATAGATTTTTACAGGTCTTCCCATCCCCATCAAAAATATTTTTTATAAATTAGAACACAAAATTTCGTACCACGAGAAATTTAAACTTTACTATTAAAATCCAACAATTTGAAATATTGAATGGATATTTTTAAAACGAGCATGCATCTAAGAACGATCATATCTGACATAGACAGACACCCCATGTAAAGTCAAAATGAAAAATGTTTTCAATTTAAAATGTCCTGCGAGCCGTTTCGTTTATATCCAGATATTCAACGGTTGTTTTCTTTCATGAAAAAAAAATGTGTTAGCAAATTTGATATATTTGTGGAAACATTTGACTTAAAAATTGAACTGACTTGACTTTGTAATTACTAATTAAAATTCCATAATTATTATCGATTCGGTATAAACGAATACTAACATTTACTCCAATTGTCATCTGGGACCATAAGCACCAACAAAATAATTGTGGCCAAAATTATTTTTTTTTTGTAGAAAATAATTATTATTTTATTTGGGTCTTTAAACTAAACTTAATTACATTCATTTTAATTCTGTATGTACATTATTAGTTAATTCAAAAATTTGTGAGAAAGACGATAGCCCTGACATGACAGCTAGTGCTTGTATATCTATTGTTTATAATAATGTATAATAATAATTACATTAATGATGCAATTGCAGTTGCATGTCATATAAAATGGCTAAATAAATATTTTTAACGTGCACATGCTTGTGGATTTTTTAAGACAGGTGTAGCTTTCTAATGATAAGTTTTCATTAATTTAAAGTTTACTTTGCTAATAATTTGGGCTTTTATAGCCAACACACTTGAAATATCATCTATAGAGATATTAAAATATATTACAAAATAATTATTATTTGTAGACATACTGACTAAATATTTACAATTAAAGCAACCATTTAAAACGAATTTATTTCAAAAATGTGTACATGTAATTACAAAACCCTTTAATTTAACTAAAAAAAAAACAATATTCATTCAGTCGCATAAAATAACCCTTTTTTATAAAAATTATGCTGAACCAGTAATGAATACTTTCTTTTTCGTTATGTAAATTATTTAAGTCAAGATATCGAGTCTTTGTTTTAAGAAAAAAACCAAATAAAATAAAGAGCCGACGGTAATTATATAATTACTTGAAAATATTAATTTCTCAAAAAAGTTTGAGTCAGTCGTTCCCATTCCATACAGACGGGCAACATAAAATTTAAACAAAAAATTAGTCTATGGCAAAAGAATAAAAAGTTAAAACAGCAACACAAAACAAAAAACATCATAGCAAATGACCAAATGAAATTCTTTTTGGCCGTTTCCATGTCTTTTGTTTCCTTTTTTTTTTTTGGGATCGAACTTTTAAGGAAAATATTTTTTTCAAAAACCCACCAAAATAATATTTTGAGACAAACGATAAAAATATACAAAAAACGGCAAAATAAAAGTTATTACATGAGGACGAAATTGAAAACAACAAAAACAAAAAACAAAACATCAAAATAAATAACGGAAAAAAGCAAGGTGGATAATAATTCTTATCACGATTTGATGAGTCACAAGGATAGTAACCCTTTGGTGAAATTATTTTGCTATTAATTATTATTTTAATTTTTTTTTTTTAAGTCACGAGCAACCTTTTTTATTTAATTTTTTACTTTCTTGTATTTACTTTTACTTTACCTAATGGCTAAATTGGATCGCGGAATTCAAAAAACTAAAATTTCTTTATTTTGTGATTAGAATCTTAAGACGCATAATAATAATTATTATTTATTTTATTTACTTTTGAAATATTGAAATATTTAATTTTACTTCAGAATTTTTAGTATAATTTATCAAAAGTGTGTCACTGCCATTGCTATCGTCTGCCTATATATAAAAAAGTATAAAACAAAAATTAGAAATCTGTTTAAAAAAGTAGAGTTTAGCCTTTTAACAAGGTGGGTTTCTAAGTATTTTTTTTTTTTTTTATTCATTTATTTACTCAAATGAGCTCAATTGCTCGTACATAATGTTTTTAGTTTTTACAACTTTACTTATAACTAATTAAGTTTTAATTCAGTGCAATTTTAATTTTAAAAATGAATTTTTTTTTGTTTTTTATAGAAGGTATTTAAATTTGATTTTTTTTATATATAATATTAAGTATTATTACTATTATTTAATTGATGAAAATAATCACTAATCTTACTTTTGAGCTTATATATATTTGAGCAGTTTCTTTGATCGCAACTGGTAATTAAACGTTTTGTATGCTGTATTGTATATTGTGTCATATTTGTTACACCTTTTTGTTGAAGATGTTAACCTTATTTGAGTTCCATTTCTAGTTGAATATGTATGAACTTCATTATTCATCATTGGCTTAATACATATATGTATTAATATTCTTAGTAAGTATGAAATATATTTTTGTGGCTTATTTGCATTTTATAACATGATTCAATTGTAATATTTGGTGCTTTCTATGAATTTCCCGTGTTGAAGTTTGCCTTTTATATCCAAACAAGTTCTTTATTACTTTATTCTGCAGTTTCTGTAATGTGTTTAAATTTTTATTCACTGTGTTTCCCCATATTTGAATTTCGTACACACTTGCGCTATGGAATAAACTGTAATAAATTGATATCTTATTTTTCAGTGGTACCCTTTTATTTAATAGTTTGAATAGTCTTGCAATTTTTCTCCCTTTTTTTATTAGTTCTTTTATATGGTGTTCCCATGTTAAGTTCTCATTTAATAATATTCCCAAATATTTTTAACTGTTCCAAATATTTGTAACACGATCCAACTTACATTATTGTTATAGTAAATATTTAAGTTAAAATATTTGTTATAGTAAATATTTAAGTTAAAATATTTGTTATAGTAAATATTTAAGTTGGAGGTCTAATGGGGTGGTGATGCGTTTTATGGTCGTTGTATCCAACTTACGCCACTTAGCCTCTCCCAACTTATTTTTCTACTCTCACCTTCACGTGGTGACCCCTGTTAACTCTAGCAATCCATACGAACGATCGGGTTCTAACCCCGGTGTAGTAGGATGGGTAGGGGACAGAAAAGAGGGGAAGCGTGGCGTGTATCGGACAACGGCGGAGGTAACAACCAAATGCGGAAGATCCATGCCCGGAACTGAGCACCTTTCCCATTTGAAATTTAAGGGTCTTTTCCGTAACCATGTATGCAGCGTCCGAATCTCCTAGTTGGAGCGGCTGCAAAAGGCGTCTGTACTCACAATGAGCCTACAAGAAGATGTATCTGACCATCCAACGGGCGAGCGTGCCTGTCAGGTTTGAGCTTATGGTTTTATCACCCACATCTCAGAAAATGCCAAAGGATCAACCAACTGATAACATTTCATGAAACAAGACAACGAATGGTAGGTTTCCAAGAGGTAATCGCGATGAAATCACGGTGAATCCGAGATAACAGAATCGGAAGTAAATTACTCCGCTCTATGCCCCACGGCTGGGGTTGCACGACAATGATGATGATAATGAAATATTTAAGGCATCATCTGTCTTTCTTTTAAATAACATATATTTTGTTTTAGCTGTATTTATTGTCAGCTTATGTCGCTCCATCCATTGGTGAACTTCATTCATGTTCATGTTGATTAATTCTTCTAATTCTTTGGTTGTTTTTTCTTCATAGATTATGGCGAGGTCATCAACGAAGATTTTCATTCAGTTTTGTGCATAATGACTTAAGTAACAAGAAAATAGCGTTGGTCCATATTACACCATATTCAACTTTTACAGCTTCACTTTTCAACCCATCACACTCTGTGTACTGCATTGTTTCCGATAAGTAAATTTTGAACCAGTTATATTCCATCACTTTTACTCCGAGTTCATAAAATTTTGCTGATTTTATTTGCGAAATGTTTAATTTATTTTTTTTTAACAATTTGGGATTTTGTTCTTTCAAAAGGAGTAGTATGTCTTTGCTAACAGAACATAACCGCTTGTGTCAACATAAGAAAAATTTCAGATATAGTATCCATTATATTCAGAACTTTTAAAAATATTTCATGTTAATTTGGTTTGTTTCTGACAACTGTGAGTCACATTAAAAGTGCTTCTGTCCTAATCGGTTGAGTTAGCTCAAATTCTGTATAAGCGAAAGTATGTTGAGCTCAAGTTAACTTATATTTTGAGGTGACTTTTATATTGAATTTTCATTATGTAGCTCAACAATGAGCTAGCTCAAAATTTGAGCTAATCGTTGAGATGTACGTAGGTCAAGAAAGCTAACTGCTTATCCAGCTAAATTATTGAGCTGATCGTTGACTCTAGTTTGTTGTTTTAGTTAGTTCTTTTACAACCCTTTATATATCATGATATTAAAAATAAAGGTAAAAAATTTAAATTATTTTCACGATTTTCGATTGGTTCGGTATTGTTACTCTTGATTAGTTTTTAAAAAGTTATACTTAATCCAATGAACTATACTTATGTACACCTATATACAAATTTAAATATTTTTTTAAAATTTATTTAAAGAAAAATTTATAATTTTTGGGTACACATTTTGAGATAAACAAATTTCGAACAGAATGTAAAACTCATAAAAAATTAAGTAAAAACAATAATTCTAGAAAACAGAAACTTCCGATTTAAATTAGTTATAGTTACATTATTATTTCTTTTTTAAAACAAATGCTATTATCTAAATAATCACTTTTAAAATGATTCACCTTATTATAATTCGAAATTAATTATTTCACTTAATTCCAAGAAATTTTTTTTATTCTCATACTTACTATCTATCGTTTGCCTCCTCATACTATCATCATGTTATTTTTATTGTTTTACAAATTCTTGTTTTTTATTTTTTAATTTTCTGTTCTTTTTAAATGTGACATTATAAAAATTTCTCAAATTATCAATTTTATTTCAATTTACAAAAAAACGAAAACAAAAACAAAAAACAACGAGATTACCTGTTAAAATTACCTATTCTATTCTTTATATCTACATTCTTTTTTTTAATTTTTGGTTTTTATAATTCTTTAATTTTCAATTTTTTTTTTTCGAAGCGTTGATAAACTGTTCTTCCTTTTCTACTATGATGAGACAAAAAAAAAAAAACAAAAAGAGATAACATTATAACTATTAAATGATTAGTCATCATTATGTTGTTATTTTTTTGTTGGAGTATTTTCCTTAATGTCTCTTATAACGCCATCATCATCCAGCAAAAAAGTTAGTAAGTAAACAAAAAATATTTTCACAGGTAACAAAAAACGAAAAAAAAACAAATAAAATAGAAAAACTAAAAAACCAAAAATTAAAGAAGGAACATAATTTTATTAGAACTAAAACAAAAAATAATAGGTATTTCATTTGCTCAGAGCAAAGATAATTAAATTTTATTATTATTATTATTGTTATTATTATGATTATTGCTACTGTCATTGTGTAATAGTGTTGGTATGGTAAAGTAGAATGTCACATTATTTTGTTATAACAAAAAAAAAACAAAAAAAACAATTTTACTCTCTTAATATTAACTTTTGGGCCTTAACATCCGTTTTATGTCTAGTTTATTATAAAAAGTCATTTCACTGTTTTACATTGCGTAATTGGATGAGTTCTTGTTCGTTTCATTTCTCGCGATTTATAATTTCAGGTATATAATAATAATATTATTCAGGTGTATGAAACACATTTAAAAAATACCCTTATTTTAACTTAACGAATAATAAAAAAATAAATAATTTTTTTTTTTATTATAAAAAAAAACGTAAAACTAAAGGTAAAATATGAGAGCAACATAGAGGTAACTATATGTATATTTAGGTAGATAACTCATGAATTTAGTTGAATAACATGAATAGGACAAGAAAGACAAACAATTTTTATAGTGACAAAAGAACAATAAGCAAATAAATTTGTTGCGTGCTTCTTAATTTATTTATTTTTTTGTTATTTTTTTGTTTTTTTTTAGATCATTAAAATTGGGTTTTCTTTCATTTTTTATTTACATTTTTTGTTTTTTTGTTTTTTACATGTTTGTTAGTGACTTTTGACTACTTTATGTGATGTAAATGTTTATTTAATTGGAAATGAATTTAAAAATGCGAATGTTAAAAGCGGTTTCAATACAAGAGTAGAATGTTTATTTATTTTCAAATTCATAAAATTTAATTGGAATGACATTGTGTGCTTAATAATTAAATTTATTTTAGATACGCAAACAATATACATACATATGTAATGTATATATTATTTTGATTAAAAAAAAAATAATAATCAATAGAAAAATATGTAGGTATAAAAATTTATACGTAAAATCAAAATCATTAAAAATAAAAATTATTCACAATTATTACTGTTATTGATTAAGAATAGTTAGTTATTGATCGGACAAGTAAGAGTAAGAAGCAACAGGAAATTTGATTAGTAATTTCTCGGCAATTTGGACCCAAGATTTTGGCTAGATACTTCGTCGGAGATATTGCCTAAAATAGGCGGTCGACCAAAAGGTTACAGCTTCGATAAATTTTTTTATTTTTTTTTTATTTATTATTCATCCTTTATTATTCATCATTAATTTAACGTCATATTAACAATTAACAATAATTCATTAAGCAATTCAAATACAATGAACATTAAGTATTAATCGTTATATTTATATTTTATAAGTAAAAATAGTATCAATATCACGAGTTTTAACCAAATGGAAAAACATTTCAAAAATATAATATTTAAACTCAGATATGATTAATTCTGCGTGATCTATAAAATAGCTTCATAGGTTTTTCAAACCGATATAGTACTCTTTGTCATTGGGGTAAAATAAATAATAATTCTGAGTTTAATGTATTAGTAACTGAAATAAATTGAAGCTAGGTTTTTTCGATCTGGTCCAGTACCCTTTGTCATTTGGACTATTATCATTGATATTATCTACTATACCTATATACTATACCATGCTATCTACTATCATTGATACTATCTGACTATTGGGAAATAAAACGAAACTACGCTTTGTAATAAGGTTTGACAATAGTAGTAGTTTTCCATATTTAATATTTAATTAATTGATATGCTAGAAAATTTAACAAATAATGCTAATAAAGGTGGTTTTAGTGGATTTAAGGCCCTCACTACCATTGTTGGTTTGCGCGCGCGTGACTGAAACCACTTGATGTCTTTTGAAGATTTTCCACCTACCTACAGGAAAATAAATAGGATTCATATAAATTATTGATATGAATAAATGATGATGTTGTTATTCAAAATCTTTTAAACAAAGTTATTAATGTGCAATTGCACTGGGGCCTACTGGTATAATAATTTATTGAATCGATCAATGTCAAATACTAAAATAGGTAATGAAATGATACATTAGAGCAAGAGCTTAAGCACCTAGGACCGTGGATCGATGCACAATGATGGAAATGGAATACCCATACATCAATTTATTCATAGTAGTAAATTATTTTCAATTGCAGGAGTGTTAAAAAAAATTGTGATTTAAGATCGAAAACGATAAAAAAATTTATTTATTAATCGGAAGAGCGTCCACAACCATCTTATTCAAGTACGGTATACATGTTTTTTAAACCTTGCCGTACTTAATGATTTAAATTGAATATTCATAAATTTAATGCCTGTGTATAACGTTATAGATGTGCCGAATTGTGATGTTTTTGTACTATCTAGGTGAAGTAAGTTTTGACTTCTAGTATTAGTTTTATGAATATCTTGCCGCTTATTTAGGGTAGTGATTGTATGTGTTTTTTGAGAAGAAACTTCTTAAATGTGAATAATGTGTTTTAGTTTTATTAAGTCTTTTATTAGGTAGTATCTCCTTTTCGCTATCGATAGTACTTTCTCTCCAGTTATAGCTATTTAGATTTTTTATAGCTATGTTTTGAATCACCTGCAGTTCATCTATCTTTTGTTTGATCCTTGTATTTTTTTCCTATATCCTTCGCAAATGCTGTTGTTGATGTTATATTTACGAATCGAACCTAATTTTTATTAGTGCCTACATATTATTGAAAACGGCATTTCAATCGCGACTCGGATATTCATTCGATTTCGTAAAGTTGGTATTTTTGAAAACGCTCGTTTTGAAAATGAATCGGTAAAGTTTATTATTGGTATTTTTGAAAACGTTGTAGAAACGAGCTTCATACAAATTATAGTATTTTATATTCGCTATTAATCTAGCGCGTTTTATAAAATGGATATAAAAAAACTAAGTTAAATATATTAAATATTTTTTTATTTGCTTTATATCAAAATTATTTAGAAATATCGTTTATTATTTAAAGTGAAGCTTTACATATTTTTACATTTTTAAATGAATAAAAATTTCGAATACAATTATGAAAGTCAAATTCTATTTCTTTTAAAACATATTTAAACCAATTTTTGTTTAGTCCAAAAATTTTTATAAACCTAAAAGTTAAATAATTTGTAATCACTTATTTTGTTAGTATATCTTTTAAAAAATAAATTTTAAATATTTTGTTCAAACAATTGTTTTTACTACTCTTCATTAATTAAATTAAAAATATCCTTTGCAATGTTCTTCACATTTCTTCTTGTATCATTTCTTCAATTTATTCATGTATTAGTAAAAAAAATCCTGTTTTGAAATATGTATTTTATTCTTACTTAAGATTTATTGGGTACAACAATATAACAAAAAAATATTTACCGCTGACAGATAACTTTTACTGATTAATGGAGCAACTGATGTTTTCAAAAATACCAAATTATCATTCGATCGAACCGAACACGGTTTTACTGAATATGAGCCGCGATTGAAACGCCGTTTTCAATAATTGGCCCTATCATCTTCCCCCAATCAATCAAGTTATAATACTTAATTAGCAGTCAGGTACTTTACTTATTAGCTATAGTTAATAAATCAATTATCATCAATTATCAGTTTTGAAAGATCAACTATTACTCATGAGTTATTAAGTTATCGATATAAGTAATAATCATCAATAATAAATTTTTTATTTTAAAATTTTTAATTTAGTAATCAAATATCATATATTAATTAAAAACCATAATTAAATCATTATTATCAATTACTAACATTCTGTCATGGCTTTCAAAAATCAAAAACTATAAGATTCTACCAATTATTCTCAAGTATCATTATTAATTATTATCAATATTAAAATTTTTAAATTATTAAATATGTATCAATTATTATCAATAATATTCGCAATTATCAATTATCAAATTTTTAATAATTTATTTTCATTTTCAATTATAAATTTGCAATTAAATATACCTATAGTTATAAATTAATCCACAATATTCACAATTAAAAAGATTATGATAGTAAAATAATTATCAATATTAAAAACCAACAATTAATGCAATATTATCAATAATTTATTAGTATTATTGAATTGTATTCATTCAAAGTGTAGTAAAAAAAAAATGAATTTCTGATGATAGATTTTTTTTTAATATTACATTAGTAGTACCTAGATACGTAAATAAAAAAATAAAAAAGGGGAAATTTTCAACTTTAAAAGAAAATTAACTTTTAAGGACACAACAATAAAACACTTACATAACAACAGAATGTGTATGTATATATATATATATTGTATATGTTAATGAATATAGGAAAGAAAAAAGTACTTGTAAATAAAAAGAGAGCACTTGAGACAGTCGTTGTTTATATACGGAATACGTATTTAGAAGTATTATGAAAATTATTGTTTTCGATTTTCTAGTATTCTTATAACTTAATAGCCAAACATTGTGGTTTAAAATGTTTTAAAGTGGCTATTATAATATCTAAAAAATGAAAAATATACCGTTGGAATTTAATATTATAATTTTCATTCGTATTTCCTCATAAAATTTAAGTTTGTTTCTGTGTATATAATTTAAAATGTAATAAAATAAATTTTGAATACAGTAGAATTCAATAATTTAAACTGACAGGATACCGACACTGAACTGATTTAATTGATAATAACACTGGCAACTCAATTAATAATCAATTTTTTAATATTGGTTACAATAAAAATTGTTAGTTAAAATATTACTGATAATATATAGAATCAATAATCGGTGGCATTGTAAATGTCTTAAAAAAACTTAAACTTGATCCAATGTGGAAACATTGAGTTGCCAACTAAATGCATAAAAATAAGTCGCCAACTTTGTGTAATGAGAGCTTTATATTGAAACATTATATTGTAATACATTTGTGATCAAGAAAAATATACAAAACGTTCTTATTTATTTTTATTTTAAACTAAGTGCTAATTATAATCATAATTATACTAGTGGCCCCTGTTGAGCAATTATAATTACAGTTGAAGCCAAATTTCAAGTTTAAAAAAAACAGTAATTTACGTACTGGCATAGACTTCTCACAATAAAGCACAAACCACTCATTTTTAATAAAAAGCTTTGAGGTTAGTAAGTTTTATTTTGGACACATAAATACACCTCCCTCATATACTACTTCGTTTTCAATATATTCCCTATGGTGGCATTTAATGAATAAAATTACTAAAAATAAAGTATTTTTGTAATTAAAGAGGTATATACATACATTATATATATTTTTAACCAAAATCATATGATTACTACAAATGAGCAAAATATAGGAAGCAATAATTTGAGACAATTACTCAAAAAAAATAATAGAATAAATTTCCTTTAATTATGTATACAAATAATAAGATGTTGAATGACACAAAATGGATATATTTCATTTATAAAAGTTTGAATATGATAAAACCAAATAGAATATTTTTTAACCCGTATGCGCATTTCGGTCGTATATACAACTTATTCACATTATAAGAGTTCATTAAGAAGAAGCGACATAAAATGATTAAAGGTACTTACTGCGCATGTCCTTAAATGTTTGGCTATTATAATTATAGATATCATAACTCTACTATATAAAGATAAATTTGTCAGTCATATGAACTGATTTTTTTTTGATTCTGTTGTTTTTATATTTTTATTTCGGATGAATTTGTTTTTTTTTGTTTTTATTTGACATATTATGTACAATGTACATTATGTTCACTGCAAGTAATTATAATAACTGATTTGTTTGTTTTTTATTTTACCATATGAGTAAAAATTTTGCAATACTGTTTTTTATACAACCTTTTGATATATTAGAAGTTCATTAAAGAGAAGCAAAATAAAATGAAAAGGTGTCTACTGCGCAGGTCCTTAAATGCTTGTCCATTATAATTATGGATATAGAAGTGTTGAGGATTTAAATTTAATTAAATTACTTAAATTATAAAAAAATAGAAAAAAGCGATATATTATAATATACACATATCCTTATATCTATCTACAATAGGTTTACAGCTTACCCCCTTGAAAATTATCTAAACAAGACATCATCGACTACAATTTTGATCATGAAACAATAACTTAAGCTTTTGTGAGCCTTTGTTGACATTTTAGGTCATCCAGAAGTTGTATTCAACTTTAATCAAGTATTGTTTGAAAATTTTAAATACAATTTAAAAAAAATTAAGATTTTTTTTTAAATTTTTATCTTCCATTTTATTTGCCATACTAATAAAATTTTAACAGGTAGGTACTTGTTTCTGTCATACTTTTGATATTATGATATATGGAGGATATTAGAATATTGATATCATGAATATTGATATTAAATACATGTATGTAAGTAATATTACCCAATAATTAACATATTAGTTTGAGCATATATTTACGTAGACAATGAATATAAGATGTTAATTTTCAAAGTGACGTATAGTGATGGATATAATATAATAGCTAGATATTACATCTACGACTACATAGATCTCCCAAACTCTTTAAACTAAATCTTGCAATTAGTTCAAATTTAAAATTTAATATTATTTAATTCAAATTTAATGGTTGTATTTGGACATTTATATTTTGTATAAAAAACTATATTTAAAATTTTTCTCTCCATATGTATATACACACATTTATTATTCTATTTTAACTTTAATTTCTTTTTATAAAACTTCATAAATTTTTTTTTGAATATTTATGAATTTTATATTCATAAAACAAAACATTTTTTAAAAATAAAAAAAAAAATTCAATTCAAATTCAAGAAACAGAAGTAAAAATAAGAACTTGTAATAAAAAAATCTTAAGTATTACCGTGTATTACTCTTGTATGTATCCTTTGTGTGTTTAAAACATATTATAAATATCTCAAACAAGGATACAATTTTAAATAAAATTGTATATCATGAAGAATAATTATTATTATGAATGTATTGTTAGCTACCTATTTTTTTTTCGATTTGTAATTTTATTTCAATATTTTGTACAACACCCCAGCCAGGTGCTAACCATTTTTTCTATAAAGTGGTATTTTAAATAAAAATTTTGAAAATTGTTTTGTTGTTTTTAATATTTTTACAATATTGTTCTGATAAATTTTACAGTTTTATAATTTTAATTTGTTTTTCATTTGTTTATTTTTTTTTGTATTAGTTTTAAACTTGCAATTATAAAAACCCCAATTTTATTAAAATGCACAAGGGTAGAAAGAACGTCAGCCTAAATTATTTCATACTAATACCATTTAGTTTTTACTCATTATTCTGTGATATTTTATAACCCGGTGCGGTGCATGTAACAAAACAGAGGAGAGAATATTCGCGTAGGTATTATTTAAAAGAACAAACAAAAAAAAACTTTAAATAATTTTCGGAAATGAAAAATATGAATAAAAAAAATAATTAAAAAACAAAAAGAATGTAAAGAACAAAACATCAAAAATGTATTACCAATGCAATAAAAAACATTTGGTAGTTGTAACTGGCATACTGGCATTAACGATTTTTACCTACTTTAAATATTATAATTCGAAGTTTTATAGTTTTTTGTGTTTTTTTAAAGATTTAAGTTTTTTCAAAATTGAAACCGATTTTCAAATATTTTGCCATTAATTTGGGTTTTTGTGAATGTCCTGAATTTGTCATTTTCTTTATTCAGTTTAGTTAATTTTGTTTTTATTTCATAGGAATAATACAATTTATCGTGTACAATGGATTATTGCATTCATTTCTATAAATTGGTATAAACAAATGGCAAAAATTAAGGGCAAAAATTATTTTAATCACGAATAGTTTTTTTTTTAAGCTTTACACACATACATTATTATGATTTAATGAAGGAAAAATCATTTTTGTTCAATATTTTAATTGCACTGCCTTTGGAAAATAAAATAACACTAGTGTTTCCCCGCTCTTACAAATTCCAAGAAGATTGATAAAAAAAAACAGTACTCACAATTTCAGTATAAATTCTTTTCAATTCATTTATTCTTGGTACATCATTTTATTTTATTACTAGCTTTGTAACCCGTCATAAATGACGGAAGCAAAATAAATCCTAGTTTCTTTTTTTCTTTCATTAGATTCTTTATTCCGAAATTACAGTACTTATTTTTTTTTTCGTTTATTTATTTTTATTTATGTTTATATTGGCCTAACACTAATCTTTTTTTTTTTATATAACAGAAAAAGAAGTACCATACCAATAAATTTGTATAAAATGTTTGTATTTTTGTATGGTATACTCGTACTCACTTCCATTTAGTTATAATTCGTTAGTTGGGTTCCATTTAGTATAAATTATACCGTATTAGCGTTATTGTGGCCTCTGGGAGAGCAAATTTAAAAATGGGATCTTATTTTCATATAAATTTTGTCTTTTGTATACTGTATAGGGATCTTATTTTGCTATATGAATAAACTGTTATTATGGTATTGTGTTATTTTTAAAAAAATATTCAAAATTTTGTATCTAAATTGGTAAAATTTACAAAAAATACAAAAACATTTTCATCAATAATTTTCAATTTGAACACTTAACACTGAAAATAAAATAATATTTTTGGAATGGAGCATGCAGAACATACAGAATACAGATATAGCAAATAATAAAAAAAAACAAAAAAAAAACAAAAATATTTTTTTTTGAGTGAAGTGAGTTACGCACACAATAATGACAAAAATAAAAGGTAGAACCAATAAAGTAGTATAATGTATAATATTATACAATACAAATATGCTGATACACATGTATATTATTGTGTATAATTTTAAGTAATAAGAATAACCTTTGAGTGATTATGTTTTTTTTTGTGTTAAATGCTGTTTGCCTTTTGGTTATTATACCATATTAAACTGTTGATTAAATTTCTATTAGTCCTTATTATTATAATTCAAAAAAATTGTTTGTTTTATTTATATTATTATTATTATTTTTTATTTTTCCTTATTATTTGCGAAGAAGACTAACATTAAATTAAAAAAATATAGTTCATGCAATCAATTTTCTCTGCAAAGTTTCAGCATGGTAGACAGGGGTTAAAAAAAGCATCAAAGCAATTTGTATATATATGCATTTGTATACATATACAATTTGTATATGTGTTTGAGCGTTCCGTCGAACTTACAAACATCCAGATAAATGCAGAATAATATATATATAATTGTTTTATCTTAGACAATAACCAAATTAATTAATTTAAAAAAAAAAAAAGTAAATTTAAATTCAATTCTGGCGATGGTTTTAACCAATTTATTGAAGCAATTTGATAAACTAAAATTTTTGTATGTTAAAATGACTTATGTGTATATGGATGAAATTTTAAATTGAATATTATAAATAATCAAAAATTTTTGATTTCGCTACGTCTCCTTTTAGATATCTATAAGAGAATTATAATGAAAATCAGTTTTTAAATTATTCAGAAAACCGTATTTTTTTTCAATTTACAGATTATATGTCTATAGTGATTTTGTAAAATTCGATCAAGCTTCGTTAAATTATATAGGTCGTAAAAGATATAAAAGTGTTAAGCCTTTAAAAAATTTTGACAAATTACTGAGCACGTGTATAAAGCATTTCACAATAAATAACCCACAGATCAAAACATTCTATTTTTTTCTTTAACAAACTTAGTTATAACAAAATAAAAATTGTACTCACTTATTAGAAACGTAATTTCAGTAACATAATCAATTTTAGAATTATTCAAACACTGATTCCCGTGTGTAAAAAAAGGACCTTCAATTTTTTAAGATTCTTGTTGATTTGTTTGTTATTTTTTCTAAAGATAAATAACATGTAAAATATATATAGTATTGCAATAATAACCAGTACAATCTAGACTGAAGGTCTAGTATTGTAAACGATATGAAAATGTACGATTAAACAAGCCTTTTGTTCTCACTATGTTTTTATATTTTATGTTACGTTATTGTTATTTTAGTAGGTAAATAAATATTATGTAAATTATATCTGAATGTGTGCAATGCGTTCATGATACAGAATTAGATGAAAAATACATTTATATCGTTCACTCTTGAACTTGAAAATATACATTTTAAATGATTGAATTCAATCTCAGTCATTGCAAAAGAATCAGTAAGAAGTACAGATAATACAATAGGTTAGTTCAAATCATACTAAGTTTATACAATAGATTTATCTATAGCCTAATAAATATTTGTTACATTTTTTTTATATAGGTGGCTGCTAACACACTATGTAAGTCAGGGGCCTGTCTGAGCAGAGTCCTTCTTTCGGCTTCTTTCCAATTAAGGATACGAAATATGTCCGCCAGTATTTCATATTTATAACGTATAATATTTCCCTGACATTTTTTACCTTTAAGTCTGAATTCAAAATATTACTTAAAGGGTGTTCACATCAATTCGCTTTAGGTTCCCAGCCTAATAAATAGAAGAACAAAAATCAATCAAAACTGGCAAACATATTCTCGAATTTAGTGAGAGTAAAAATTTGTCTCTTTTAGTACGCGATTGGTGCCGCAAATATCAGTTAAAATTCCAATCACAGAATAACTAACTATATTCTGTAAAAAAGTAATTATTACAAGAAAATCAAGTACAATATTGGGTCTAAAATTAAACGAAGGTATGTAAAAGCTTTGTGTTGTCATACTTTATGAGCAGACAAATAAATATTGTACTACTTAATGTACAAAAATGGTGGATTTTATTAACGATGTGAAACCTCTAGAAAAGATATTTCTAGAGGTCCTAAACTATATTATAATAATTATAGTTATGTCTACAGATGTATGTAAATTTAAATAAAATAGACAACATAAAATTTTCAGCTTATTTTAACGATTTGTAAAAGTACAACAGAAGATAAGCTCTCTAATCGCTTGCTACAGTCAGAAAAGGAACAAAATAATGCAGAATATTTTCAAATTTTTTTTTTATTAGATTGTTACAAAAATATGAAAAACAAAACTTTTTGTTTTATTTATTAAAAAATTTTAAATAAAAAAAAAATACAAAAGAAATACAAAAAAGCAATACGGTAGAACAAAAAACAAGAAAAAAACATGAAGGGATATGTAACGGCTAAAAAAAGCGAAATGTACAATTTTTATTCAACTAAAAACAAAAGCAAAAAAAAAAAAAATAAATAAATAAAATAGAAAACGAAAACAAAAAAACATTGAAAATTATGAGCATAATGGTAGATGTAACATTGAATTCGCCTTCTGGCTTTTTTAAATCTTTGTCGTACTATTAACAACATTTAAAATGTCAGAGAGAAATTAAGAAAATAATTTTCATTCATATAACTCCTATATTCTGCCAACCATCCCTACCCCTCTCCCAGCTGCCACCAATAAACTTCAAACCAAATTGTAATAATTTCCTCTGATCTTTTTGAAGAAAGAAAATAAAATAAAAAAAAAAAAAACAATATAAAGTAGAAAAATTTGTTTCTAAGGATTATAACAGGAACTGGGGGGTTATGTTTTTTGTTTTTGTTTTTGTTTTAATTTTTTTTTATTTATTTCTATCCTTATATTTTTTTTTATTAAATTGATAATTTGTAACACGAATCAAGAATGTTCCTTTTTGTATTGTTGCTGGCTGTTATTGTTTTTCAAATAAACAAAAAAAAAAAAATTATTAAAACAAAAGCAAAAAAGAATATTTGAATATAAGAATGTGTTGAATATTTTATGATTCTTCCAAAAGGACATAAATTAGCCTAAGGTTTGATATTACATTTTTGAAATATTTTATTTTTTTTTTATTTTTTATTAACTTTTTTTCGCAGTTCTCTCAAAAAAGAAATGAATTTTCTGTAAATATAATTAAATTGCAAAAGAATGCGAAATAGGTTTAAACACCCACATTGTAATTCATATACGTAGTTAGGATGTGCTGTTGCTAAGCGTTTATTTATTTATAATCTTTTTTCTAAATAAAAAATTTTAAAAAATTTAGGGTATTTAAGTGAATAGAACGTCTGCAAGTCTTATTATATAATTTACTCACCGTTCTTGAATTGCTTTAAAAAAAAGTTTTCCAATAAAATAAAAAGAGCTATAGTGTGAATTTTTCATTTTGCACCCATTGAGCAATATTCTTTGCACCCTTTGACCAATTAGTAGAAAATTGCAATCAAATAACTCTAACGATAACAATTCGATTAGAATCGATCGAAATATATAATAGGCACCTAAATATGATATGTTTTGAATTTAAGATAAATGATGTAGATATATTATCACATTGTAACATCACAATATATAAAACTGTACAATGTTTGGTAATAAGTTTTGATTTTAGCATCAATACTTTGTAAATAACTCTAAAGAAAAAAGTTGTACAACTAATTCGAGCTTACTTTTTCTTTATTAGCTTCTGAAGCTCTAAAAAGATCAAAGAATCATAAAAACAAATTGATAACTAAGCTTCCAATGGATGGAGCGAGCTTGCCACACTGAAAACTATTTACTTACTTACTTACTTAGTTGCTGGGCGCTAAGGACCTTGAAGGGCCTGGCGCAAATTTGTCCTCAACTGATTTCGGTCACGAGAGGAATCTCTTTAGTTGGTGATTTGAAGGTTTTTCATATCTGCCGATACTTCATATATCCAACGAAGGCGTGGCCTCCCTTGACGACGCGTTCCCTGGGACTTGGATTCGAAGAGTTTCCTAGCTGGAGCATTTTCATCTATACGCTCTACATAGCCTAGCCAGTGAAGCCGTTTTATTCTAACTTTTTAGCTAGGTCCATGTCGTTTAACAACTGGTATAGTTCGGCATTGCATCTTCTTCTCCAAACCCCTTCGTCAGGCACAGGACCATATATGCGACGAAGAATTTTTCTGTCAAAGATACCAAGGGCGCATACTCGCGTGCTTTTGGTAATGTCCACGATTCAGAACCATATAGCAGCACCGGAAAGATGAGCGTTTTGTATAATTGTGCCTTGGTATTTTGAGATAGGAGTTTTGAACCCAGTTGTTTGGACAAACCGAATTAGCAACGCTTTGCAAGGGTAATTCTTCGCCTTACTTCAACATCGATGTTATTGGTGGAGTTTATGTTGGTTCCAAGGTAGATAAACTCCTGAACTACCTCAAAATTATATGAGCCGACAGTGATGTTGTGCCCTATATGATGTTGTAAAAACATTTTATTATTGTCGACAGCATATATTTTGTTTTATTCTCATTTATGGGAAGACCAGCTTTACCTGCTTTCTCCTCAATCTGTATAAAGGCTTCTTCGATGACAACTATTTAGTAATGATTAAAGTATAATGTGGTAAAGTCTAATTTAACCGATATGTATGGTGAAGTGGTGATTACTAATCAGAAGGTACCGGGTTTTAATCCCGCTTAGGATATGGATGTAGTAAAATTTTTTTTCAATTATTTTTTAAAATTAATTTGGAATACAATTTTGTTATCAATTAAAATAAAATGGAATTATGCTATTATAAAGTTGAACTTACTCTACAATAGATACAGTTTTCTATACGAAATATTAGTTAATACATCAAAAAATCAAAAACAGAAAAGAAAACAAATATAATAGGATTATGTATTCCATATCTCTACGTAAGAGCAACTAAGCTTTTATTCCAAAGTTTTGGAATACACATAAAATGTAAATAAATGTACACATTAGAAAAAGAAATATAGTTACTATTCTAGTTAACAGTGAGAAACTAAAAACAATATCTAGTGGCAATATATTATGTCCCTATATCCCATTTGACGTTACAGAAAAATTATGATGACAAAAAACGTTTGAAGAAGCTCAGATGGAAAATAAATTAAGCCTAAATGAAATATCGGTTCATGATTTTTGCTTTCAAATAAAAACTGATATCAAAGCGGTAGTGGAGTAAAATCAATTCATCCAAAAACCGACTATTTTTGGCAAAAAATACAAATAGTAGCTATAAGAAAAGTTGATCGACAATACATTGACCACCCAGTGCTACACAAAACAACTATAAGAAATTAAGAATATTTGCAGATAAAATTATATACAAAATAAGAAGATATTTAAATGATGTCTGAATTAGATCTACGGTAGACCCTAGAAATGCGATTTCACCTTTATAACAAATTTATGCAAAAACGAAAATTGAAATATCATATTGTGTGATACTGAAGAAATAAATGGCAGATAATCATTATATTGCACAATTTTAAATTATTTGCACCCTAGAACAAAAACAGCACCAGAAAACTTCAGACATGTTGTAGTTTACTGGAATTTGCTACTTGAAAAATTCACTTTTTTAACCAAGAAGATCCGAAGTGTGAGGTACATAAGAAGAGTGCAGGGCTTCTCTCACAGATGTGAAAGATGCTCAACCAATAAATTGTGAACAACTTACGTTGTTATTATAATAACAATCATTTTTGTTACTAGGAATGTGGAAGCCATATAACATAGGGTAAAAAACCTAGTTTATATTCCAGTTAGTATAGGCATATCATCTTTATAGTCGATTGCCCTATAAGAAAAATAATAATCTACATTTTTGTTTTAACTCTAAGAACTACGTTGAAATCCGTTCAAATGTCAGGTTTTGGTTGTTGATGTTCGAAATATTGATACAATACATCTTTTGAATGTAAAAATTAATAATTCTATATTAAAATTTGTAAATAGTGCTAAATATTTAGCTGTTGTGTTAAATAAAAGTAATACGCGGAATGATCACAATATCTAAAAAATGTTTTTTTTTAAACAACCTAAACTCTGGAAAGTTGCCTATCGTTTATTAGTGAATGGATCAAAAAGAATATAATAATGAAATAAATAAAAATAAATTAAATCAAATTTAATAATTTATAATTTTAATTGAGTACAAAAATATATGTTTACAAAATCAATTAAAATTTAAATTATTAAATAATGAAAAGCAGTTAATCCTATAGTTGTGTCTACACAGTCTATATAGTGTTTCAAATGAAATAATTAAGTTATCTCTAAATCATAAGCGACGATTGATTCCTAGAACGAATATTAAAACTGAATCTTAAAATGTTTCCATATTATAAAATTTGAAATGATTCAACAGTACTGTTGTATATGCAATTCGCCTTGTTATCATACCGGTGAAGTGCAATTCGATTCACTTTGTTAAAACTCTTAAATCTACTCTTATTTATTTAAGTTTTTGACCAACGTTTTTAATACTGATTTACTCTCCCTATGTTTGCTTTCTAAAGTACATTCAGTACCAAAAATAATTTCTTGTACCACTAACGAATTTGTAATAATAAAAATGTTCAACTCATTTTAATTACTAAGTACACAATTCTAATCTATAAAAATATCAATTTTTATTTTCCTTTTTTTTTAATTAAAAATTGTAAATTTTGTAGACATTAACTATTATTATACAAAGCGATACTTTATTTTATCCACAAATGTAATACAAAAAAACAAAAAAAAATTTGGGAAATTGCGTTAACGTCAAATATTTGAAGTGCGAATAAATATTTACATTTCAATCCCCTTGAGTCTACTCTCTATTTAATATGCATGTAAGTTTTTGTATTGCAAACTTTTTCTCAATATTGCAATATTTTGTTATGTTATGATTATTTACTTAAGGATTATTGATTTCAACTACAATACACACACGACACACGAAGGGTAGGTATATTTAAAATATCCTAAGTATTGAATTTCAAAATTTAGTGTGATTAAATCTTTAATCTCATTTTTCCGTATTAAATATTTTTAAATAAACTTCGAACAAAGTGACGCTGCTTTTCAATTGCATTATTTTAATATTCCCCTATAAAATGAATTTAGTCCTGAAAAAATCATAAAATAAGAATATTGAATATAATATCCAGCACCCCTGAATGTGTTTAGATCTATTAAAAAAATCCAATCAATAACAGACAATCTGGATTTATCTTATTTCTATTGATGATGAGGAGATACTTTAACTTTGGTAAAATTGTATTTATCATATTAGAAAAAGTACACGACTAGTCCCTTGAAAATTAATTTTTTTTTTTTGATTGTTTTGTGTTTTTATTTTTTTCGAGATCTGAACCGTTCTAATGGGACCATTTTACAAAAAAAAAAATAATTTAGTAATAAAATAATTTTTCTTGTTAGTTTCTGTGTCAATAATATAATAATGTAGGTATGTGTAGCAATTATGTAAAGAGATTCTTAAATTTAATATGCAAGGATATGTATATGGACACTGAGTACAAAAATTAACTAGATTACAGAAAAAACAGACTTACATTTTTTTTCCGTTTATTTCACACACACTGTGGTTGTTTATTGATCATTTTATTTTCATTTTATTTTTGAAAAATATCTTTTGTTATATTCAATTTGTCAATTTTTTCAGAATGAACATGAAATGAAAGTAAATTTAAACTTAAATACACTTCAAGCTTAATAAACAAAACTTTGTGTATATATTTGAAAAAATTAAACCGTTTTGCGTATTACTTTGGACAGTTCATAAACTGCAATGCAGTTCAACTCCCTAGACCTGAAACCACTTTGTAATCAACTATACTCTACAAAGTGTTAATCATAGCTTCATAGCACAATCATAATTCTACTGTCTCACATTTTGTGGTTATGCTTGTTCACAAAGTTATGCTTGTCCACAAACGTTAAATGGTTGAGTAGACCAGACTGTAACATAGCCAAACAAATTGATGATTGATGAAACTGTCATAACACATCTTCTCTGTATCGGCCCCGATTTTTATCGCAAAAGAAATACCCATCTAGAATTGACCGGTTGAAAAGACTTGTACCGCTTTATAAAAAAACATTAAACTGATTTAGCGAGTAGGTTTATGCGAGGAAAGTCCCCGTAATATCACAGTGGATCTCTTTGTTTGTCCGTCTAATCTAAACTGCTGCTTTGCTGGCAATGCATCCCATTTAACAATCTATATGTTATAAGATTGAAGTTCTTAGAATTAGCACCGAATATTGAAAGCTATAAAATGCAAAGTGAAATAAAAGTAGCAGTCAAGTTTCTTCATTCGAAAAATTGCTAGGTAAATTATTAGAGTTTCTGTTGGTAATGATATGTAACGGTAATAATGATATAGAACCATATACAACGGCACGAGGTATGCAACGGTAAGTTTCTGATTCGATTTAAACAAATAAGTTTTGTAAAACGACATCTTGAAGAAATGTGGTAATTTATGCACATATATTATTAACTAATTGTTCAGTCGTTGATTTTTTTAGATGAGATATAGGTAGGTACCGAATAATGTTTTAAGAAGTTTCATAGGTTTGTAGAATATTCTATAAATCGACCGACCGATGTTGAGATTATGGAACCTGATTACTAATGAGAAATTCCGAATTCGAGCCCCGACCCATAAAGCATGGATGTTTATTTAAATATTTTCTCTCCTTCATTAGCTCTAAAATAACAAAGTTTCATCAAAGTTATGAAGAGTGTTTTGAAGAGTGTTTATTTTATTGACTGGTCACAATTTAAATAAAATTAAGTTGTGGTTTTTAAGAGGGCCTAGTTTTCCTAGATTATGGCAGTAATTTTCTACATTCAATTATTTGATATACCGCATGTCAAATTGATAAATTAATAAATAACTGTAAAACAATACCCTTTTCACTTTGTAGAGTTAAATGTAGTAATACTGTAATTATTATACGAAAAGACAAGGAACCCTTTTCAACCCTTATTGTCGCTGTTGTAACGACACGAACGAAAATATTGAAGCATTAAATAATATATTCTTTGCAGTTTTGCCGCTTTAGTTAGTAGATCAAATTCTAAATAAAGCTAAATTTCTAAACAGTATATATAGATAACTCATTAGCGAAAAAAATTAACATTATTGTTTAACTTCTTTAAATCTCCAGGTTGGCTCTAAAATCGAACTTAAACGAATAATGCCTTAAAAACAAACAATACAAAAATTGAATAGTTGTTGCATTAGAAAAGTACAACTTTGTGTTAATTGTATTTCCAGAAGCAGCTAAAATGTCCAATTATTATTTCCTTGCTAATATTTCTACAACTAGATCTGTTATGGTAAATCGTATTATCATAAATCATTGTTTGAAATAAGCCAATAAGCTACTACTGTGAAGTGGTACCTACAAAACCAAGAATTTATAAATGATTAGGACTAATCTTATTGTATCTTCAACCGGGGAGAACCAAATGGGAACCAGCAAAATGGAGACGCTGCTGAATTAGGCTCAGAACTTACATGGTATGATGACCACCTAAGATAAGACCGAATATTTAAACTTAGCAACGTGTGATCTTAACTTTCTTTAAGCCTTTATTTTATTTCCTACAATTCTAAAAATACAAAAAATATAGCTTAGATAGTAAAAAAAATGCAAGAAAAAGAACTTTAAAGGACTATAAACGATGTCGATAGTTCACGATTAATTTTATGATCAGTGTCCAGCATAAAAGATTGTCAACTAATTCAATTTTGCTTTTTAAGAGATATGAAACAGTTAAGGAAAACTTGTGACTTGACATACCTGGGATTGATTTCACAAATTTTATATAAATTTTTTCTGAAAATATTTTTTCTTGTTAATCTTAAATTATGAGAATTTATTTATTGAATTAAAAAAAATTTTAGGCTCAATTAATAAAGTATGCAATTTAATTATTACGCTTACTACACTTACATATTCAGACATTCTGAAAAACATTTTGGCAATAGATCAAAGTCAGTGTCAGATTTAAAAATAATGTATTCAGTAAATTTTACTCTTGCTGTTTGTTATATCACCCCGAAAAATATATTACAAATAGAAATAAATATGTCCACTTTGAATACTCACTGTATGTAAACACGTTTTTTGTTTTGTTTAATTTTTTTATTTTTTGTTTTTGGGTTGCGTACAATATCAATATTAACAATCCAAACACATGTCACCAAATTTTATTTTTCTTGTTTTTTTTGTTTTTTTTTTGGATTTTTAACATTTTTCCTCCCCCTTGCTGTCTCTCTATCACTTCTTTTTTCATCCATAATCTTTCATCCGTAAAACATCATAATGTGTTTGCTCAAATATTCTTCACAGGCGGTTCTCATTTCCTTTGTTTTTGGCTTTTCGTTATTGTGTGTGTTTTTTTTTTTTTTGTTTAATTTTTTGTTGTACTATTTTTGTTATGACTGTCCTTTCAAAAAAAATAAGGACGACGGTATGCGTGTATATTTTAGAAGGTACATTATAGGTATGAGTACAAGCCCGCCTTAATGAGTTCAGTTATGATCCTTTGGTCCTTGTTTTTATTTTTTTGATCATTAAAACAAATTCGTTTAAAACACGGTCACAATCATTCGTCGTCGCATTTTATTTGAATCGGTCACTTGATGTTACAAAATGCTGGTATCAAATGGTCAAATGAATTTACAATAAACATATATACACATATATATATATATATATATATATATATATATATATATATATATATATATATATATTCTTATTCCGCCGTTATTTTTGTGTATTTTTATTTTATTATTGCTCTTATGACAGTTTTAATTAAATGTCATAACTTTGAGAAAAAACAAAAAAATAAAAAAATATATAAGAAAAAAAACACAAGAGAAAATAATTTTTCATTTCTCAGGAAATTTTTGGAAAGGAGGTTTGTTAGTTGGTTGACTGGGTTGGGCAAATTAACTTTAAAAAAAAAAAAAATAAAAAAAAACAAAAAATTAAAACAAAGCAAAAAATAGAAAATAAAATTAATAAGTTTTTCCTTTGTGAATTGTTTATAGTAAATTTGACAAGAGGTGAGTAAACGTACCGTTATATTAGCGCTACATTCAATACATTTTTTTTTTTTGATGATTTTTATTAGAATTAAAAAATTTTGTTTTGTTTTAGTAAGTTTAAAGGCAGGAAAAATATTTTGATGGTTTTACATCCGGTGAAATTTGAATAAAAATCATGCATCGTCAGTCGTCGTCACTAATAAATTTCATTTATTAATTTAGTCTTTTATATATACGTATGTAGAATGCAACAGCAGTTTCGTAAAGAGCCCAATTTGAAATGTAATGTTTTTTCTTAATATATTAGATATAAATATTGTATATATATATATATCCATTTATATAAAAATGTGTATTCATATATCATAAATAAATAAATAAAATATGTGAAATGGTGATATTAAGATAAATTAAAGTGAAAATTTTTCATCACAGTTGTTGTTGATGTAATTGTAAATTGTTTTAGAAGTTTTTTTTGATATTTTTTTTTTTTGTTAGACCTTTAGTGAGACGAGACATCAGAACATAATATAAATGTATATGATGGGAAATTATTGAGAAAAATATAACACGGAAGTTGTTAAGAGGCGTGTTTTTATTTTATTTATTTATTTATTTTTTTTTTTGTTATTTTCAATTTTAAGGAAGTATCATGTCTTGTGACTTTGGCTGCGGTTTTGTTGGATTTTGTTTTTAATTTGACTTTTGATACTTTTAAATTGGAAAAACTATCTATTTATTTATTGTTTGTTTTTTTTTTTTTTTTTGTTTTGTGTTGATTTTATTTTTGGAATTATATTTAGAAATGATAAATAGTTTTAAGAAATTTGAAGAAATTCTTAAGAGTTTTGCATAGTTTTGTGTCAAGATATGAAGTAAAAATTGAAAATAGGGGTTGAGAAATACAAAAAGTTTTAGTTCAAAAGTATATACATATATATGTTATTTAATAGTGGAGTATAATTATAATGAATTCTGTAACCAAAAAACCTTAGATGTCAGTCTGAGCAGATATAAGTTTTGAAATAGTTTTTAAGTTAGGGTAATTCAAGTTTAATTTATAATGAAATTAATTTAAATTGGAAATTTAGGTTTTTTTTTCCAATTTTCTAACTAAAAAAGAATTTTTAATTATTTCGATTTTAATGTTTGAAAAAAATTTGAATATTTAAGTTAAATTGAATTAAATCAAATTAATTCAATATAAAAACTTGCACTGAAATTATGGAAATTTGATTTGAAAATAATATTTTCGTCGACATTGAAAAAGCTTTCGATTCTGTCTGGCACAATGGCTTAGTTCATAAATTAATTATTTCTCAATGTCCTACCTATATCATAAAAATTATACAAAGTTTCTTAAAAAATAGATCATTTCTGTTTAAAATAGGATCGGATGTATCGCATTCTGTGACACTTACCTCAGGAGTCCCACAAGGCTCAACATTATCACCCATGTTATATAATATTTTCATAACAGACTTGCCTACGCTCAACAACTGCACTCTTGGGTTATATGCAAATGACATCGTTATCTTAACATCGTCTAACTGCCCAATTGAAATTACAAGCAATCTTCAAAATGCCTTTGAAAATATTCAAGATTATTTTTACAAATCGAAAATAAAAATTAATGGCGACAAAGCGATTTTCTTTATCAGAAGAAGGAAATCCAGTCCAAACAGAAAGATTTGTGTTAATAATATAGAGATTGTCTGGGAGAGAGAATACATCACTTATCTTGGAATTCAACTCGATAAAAAATTAACGTTTAAAACTCACATTAATAAAGCTATTGAAAAATGTAATTTTTTTGTTAAACTTTTCTATCCTGTAATAAATCGTAAGTCATTTTTAAATTCGGAAAACAAACTCTTAATATATAAAACAATTTTTCGTAGTGTATTTCTATATGAATTTATCGTATGGAAAGACACTGCCAAAACACAAATACAAGTCCTACAAAGAGAACAAAATGCAATATTGAAATTAATTCTTGCAAAACCTAGACATTTTTCAACCAAGAAATTGCATAAATTAGCTAATATAGACACCATATTGCAACAAATTGAAAAGCTGACACTTGCTTGAAAGTTGTTACAACTCAAATAATCCGCTCATAAGAGCAATTTTAAAATAGGTTTTAATTTAGGTTTATTTCTTAGTATGTAAGTAGTGGTAATTATGTTTTATGAAAAAAAATAAATATTCAAAAAGGTTTTTTGTCACAATCTTTACTTTAAATAATATATTAGTTAATAAATAATTTAGTCTAGCCTAAATAATAATTAAGAATAGCCATAGGTGTAAATACAATAGTATAAGCTCTAAGAAATTTAATATTGTTAAAAAAAAATTATGAGTATGTATCATGGCAATAAATAAATTAAAAAATTAAAAAACAAAATAATATTTTCGCAGAATAGAGTATGATGATGATAATCTCAATAATAGTTGTAATTGCTGAAACTTTTGTATTGGTCGTGGTGTTTGAAGTAGTGTTTAAAAATTTTTATTTCCTATTTATAAATTATCTTTTTATTATTAAAAATGTATAAGTAATTGATAAAATTTAGTTGGCCTACACTTAGCAATTGTTTTGGTATTTTAACTATATTTTATTTATTTTATTTATGTATTTCATTATGCACATATGCATGAGATGATTAGTCTCTACAAGAGTATATAGTATAAAGGTTGTAAATTCATTGTATTTAATTAACTATACTTAATCCATGGAAGTTAACATTATTAATTTATTTATTGAATAGATACAACTAATATTTGGGCTCTTTACCTTATGATATGTGGACCATCATTACACTTTTATTTATTCTGTTAGCATTAAATTTTTTTTTGTTTATTTTTAATTCTAGAATTAGTGTTGTTAGACTACGTATTTCTCCATACTCTAAAGTCTTCTAGTAGATCTTTAGTTTTTCTTATGTTTTCTTTTTCGTTGCTGGAGAGTGCTTTTAATGGATTGATGTTGTTGTCCTGCCACCAGTTCCTGGTTTCCGGACATTTCAGACATGTGCTTCATGCTCAGCAGCCGATCGCAGTGGTTGCACTTAGGTTAGTCGCTGCCTTTAAATAGATATTTGTATACAAATTACGAGCATCCCACTCTGGCTCTAATTAATTTGACGCCTAGTTCTCTGTTAAATTTGTATAAGTTGGTTGTTGAGGCGCTTTGTGCTTTCCTAAAGACGTTTGTTTGCTATAAAATGCTATAAAATGTCTGCTTCCGTTTCGATATTAATTCTCTGATATTATTATTTTTGTCATTGACTAAGTATTAGGAATTTTCTAAGATAAGGATTGTTCTGAGTGGACTACGTGTAGCTATTTTAGCCTCTCTACCGCTGTCTCGTTCCGTACTATTCTGACGTGCCCTGGTTACCATACTAACTTAATTTTTCCTTGATTGCTTATTAACTGATGCCGTATTTCTTGGGTAGTATTCGCTTTGTTGTTCGTGTTTTTTTATAGCTCGCAATACACTTAGATTATCGGTATAAATGATTTGTGGGATTTTTCCTTTTCAGCTATTTTGATTGCTTCTCATATAGCGGAAAGTTAACAATGAAACAAGAGATAATTTAAAATTTATATAAAATTTTTTTTGAATGCAAAATTTCTTCTTCTAACAAAAACACCTTCTAAAAATCACTGAAAACAAACATTATTTCAAATAATAATTCTCAGTGTTAATAATGACTACATCTTTTCTTAAAAGTACACCCAACATAGCTCATAGAATTTAAAATTACATTACTAAAGTCGAATTATCTTCCTCACTTCATCTTCCTCACAAATTACCCGGTTCTATTATCAATAAAATAAATTTTAAAATATTTTTGTATTAATTTTTCTACTGTTTAATAAATTATTTATTTTTCTATTGTTTTTATTAAAATATTGATAATTTTTTTTTATTTTTTATTTCAGGTGAGTGTCTACAAAACTACAAATTTGAATTTATGAATGAAAACTAAGTGAGTAAATAAAAGCTTAGTTACAACTAAAATAATCAAACAGTTACGAAATAATTATGTATGTCTAAATAAGATATTACTATAACGTCCCGAATAAGAAAAATGGAAATTAACAAAAATAATTTAGTTAAATTCTACAATAAAAAAAACGTCGAAAATTAAAAAAAATTAAAATTCTATAATATTAGAATGTTTGCGCCATTTTGTAAAATAAATTTTGGTAATAAGATATTTTGTACAAAGTCCAGATTCGGACATTTTTAAGATTATATTTATGCCGATACAGTTTTTGAGATTGATGACAGGCAGAACATTTAATTTAATTCTAAAAGTAAAGCAAATTAAAAACTTTAATTTTTACTTCTTAAATAGAACACTTAGTTATCACCATGTCCAAAAATCCTCATTTTCGTTCTAATATTAAAATTTTCCTGGAGGCCAAGTAAAAATTCTAGCATTGTAAATATTACTGGTGATTAAGGTATGTGAGGATGAAAATGGAAATAAAACATTTTGTGTATCACTAGCGATAACAGTAGCCAAAATGTTAAACACAAAAGTGTTCACAAATCAACCGATTAACTTTTGACAGCTATATGAAGTGTTCCAGAGCATGCGCAACACCCTTTTAAGAGCGAAAGGGGCCGCTATTTTAAATTAAAAGAAAATTTATTAACTAAATCGAGGTGCTCTATCGATTGGTGAAATTTTCAACTTTCGGGAAAGACGGTAAAATGTTTTTTTAAGTTCAAAACTCGCCGAAATCGAGATTTTCAAATGGGAAGAGGTACATTTTTATGTAAATTCAGATTCTACAACAAAAAATAAGAAACTTATGTTAAATGATTTTTTTTTTGTTTTGGCTACTGCTTAGTATTTTTCTTATAAATTAATAAAAATAAATTAAAAATTTCAAAATTACAATAACTTATATTACAATACAATAACCAGCTATATTTTATTTAAAGGCAGTGCAAGAGCTTATTAGTAGGTATTCCAGTGTATGGCTATATTTTATTAGTTTCACAACAAATATGTCGGTGGCAATAATAATATATAACTGTTTACGTGAAAAATGAGATATTGTTCGCATTCTATGTTCAAAAATCTGGAGATGAATATTGAAAGCAGAAAAAATATATTATATAGATTTAAAATAAATTCATGTGTGAGTTATAATAGTCAAACAAAATTCGTCATTTGTAAAATCTAATTGTTGAAAAATGATTACCTTATATTTTTTTATATAAATTAGAAGTAGGAAATTAGTTGCTATTTTCTAAAAAATACATATTAAATATATAGTTTTCATACTATAATTTTGCTATTAGATGAAGAAATAGTTAGAATTTGATGATAGATAATCTCACAAGTATTAAACCATATCATAATTTTGAATATTTCTATAGTTCATCACTATTTAAGTAAATTCAATCAATGTTTGAAATCATAAAAATATACCTAAGATTATAAAAATTTAAATAATGGTTTCTGTTAATTTCAATTTAATGACAAAAAAACAAATTTTCCGTTTTTTGAGATAAGTAACCTCAAATCTTAGATTAATGTTAATATTATTGCATTAATCCTTTTAAAATATTCATTTTATTCGATATATATACCATAGTATACGTCATATTATAATATAAACGATACGCTTTGCGAATAACATATACAATAAAGAACCAAAGAACATATTCATAAAATAACCTATTTATTTTCTACAAAAGTACCGACTTTTCTGTAGAATCAAGAAAATTTATTTAAAATTTATAGATCAGTTTGTGCATAAATAATAAATTAAATAGATGTTTTTTTTTTTGTTTTTTTTTTTTGTTTTAAGATACTATAATTAATTTTACATAATATTCACAATTTAAAGATAAATACTTTTTCAGTATAATGTGTATTGGACTCTTTAAAATTGTTTTTAATTAAAAAATAAAATTAAAAAAAAATATGTATTAAATAATTTTTTAATTGACTAACATAACCTAAATAACATAGTCTTTGATTTAACTAGTACCCTATAAGCATTTTTTGATTTTGATCTGAAACTCAGATAAAATTTCCATTACAAAATTTTTAGATTGACTGTGTATGTACAAAATTAAATTTGTTATTGAAAAATATTGTCTATTGATATTGACTATCTAAAAATGTGTCATAATATGACCTCTTATGTGTTTTAAGGGACTTTAAGTATAAACTAAAGAATTAATGTTTTGATAGCCAATTGAGTTTTGTGATACCTTCGTAATAGAAACTCATTATCATCGTTTGTGTATTGTAATTAATTAAGTGCTGTATGTAGGGCAAAAACCAAATGGGGCTGGGGTCTACATCAGTGGCAGAAGCAGAAAATAATTATGAGAAATTCATAGTTAAAACAGTTTAAAAATTTTTTATTTCTCTAAATTCGAATTTGGATAATGTTAACAATTACAAAAGTCAATTACATTAAATGAAATATTCAGAATTAATATAACATGCGACATTAGAAAACAACATGAAAAATGAATTTTTGTATTCCAATTCTTAACTAAATGCGAATTTTCTGTGATGATTGTCCGATGAGATTTTGAAATACAAAATTTTTACTTTAAAAGTTTTAACTTAAAGTTAATACAATCATAGAATCTACAAAACTGAATAACACATGAACGCTTTTGGGTTTTTTATATTTCATAATATTTTATAGATTTTTTTTAAAATTTCATTATTGAAAGTAGAAAATGTTATTATAAATATGTTAGCTGGGTCAAAAATTGTATTCAATATTTATTTAAATTTTTTTATATTATATAGCTACATATATAATATTATAAACAATTTTTTTATAATTTAAAAATAAAATCTATATAGATATTAATATTATATCAATTTAACAATAATACATTTTGTAGTAACATTGCATGATTCTTTGTCTACTATATGAAATAAACCCAATAAAATCCAATTTTATATAATTTATTATATTAAAACTACAAATAATAATAAACACTTTAATATTATATATATATATCTACATAATATAAAATAATGTACTGATAATATTATATTTATAGATATAAAAATCCATTAAAGCATTTAAATATAGATATAGATACTAGTATCTTATATTATAATATGTCCATAGTTGATTTTAGTAGTAGTAAATAGTAGTTGTTGTTGTTGTTATTGTTATAAGAAAAAGGATACCATAATAGATTGACCTCAATTCAATAAAATATAATTGAATTGAGAGCCAAAAACTATAATTTTTATTTAAGTATGTGAAAGGCTGATTAATGTAAAATTTGTCCATTATGAGCCTATCCTTTTCTATATATAATTCATATATGTATATACAAAACCTTACACAACAATCTTTAGATACAATCATAAATATAAATTCTGAAAAATTACCAAAACCATTCGTATATATAGATATATATTTTATAATATCCTCTCTATATTATATTTGAATATAAAATAATAGTTTAAGGATATCAATTTTTTTTTATAAAATAGTATCTTCAATAATAATTTACAATATAGTGTTAAAGAAATATAATATCCTAAGAAAAAAAATAAAATCGGAAAAAAAATCTTATAAATGTATAAACATATTTGGGACTGAGTTTAATATTTTTTTTCTAAAATAATTAAATATTTATTTTTACATAAAAACCTAGATATATTTTATTTTGAATTATATAGTTAGAATAAGAAATAGATGTAAATATGTATATATACAATGTAATTATTTTTAATACAAAATAAAATTTCTGATGTCCTGAACTGTGGTATGTTGTACTTTTATAATTTTTTTAATAATTACAATGTGTATATTATTAACTTATACCAAAGTAATGCTGATATTCAATACATGGCTTAAGTTGATTTCAACTAAATTATTTTGTATATACTAACAGTCTAATTTCAATTCAGTTCATACGAAAGTTAGAGGCAAGATAGTCTGACAATAGGAGAACGCGTTGGACACGAGAAGACTCCTTGAATGTTAGAGGACCCTTTGAACACGAATAAGTGATTTTAACATGAGATTATAATAAAGGGAATAATAGAGTTATTGTTTTAAATAACTATCATCAATATTCATCAATTTATATTTAATGCAATCCAGCTTCAATATAATTTTGTCGTAATCTAAAACCTATTTTTAATAACTCTCACTTCGATATGTTACAATATTATTATGAATACATTCCAATTTTAATTATCATTTCTAAAATTCTAAGGAATGAAACTCGTTGGTTATAATTTTAATATAAATATTCTAACCTACTATAACCTCAAATTGAACAAATTTAAGATATGTATTGCTACCTATTTAATTTTTATTCTACATTATATATTTTACAGTATTTGAATATTTGCATTTCCATAATAATGTTCGATTTTAAATTTTTTTTTTTATAAATTTTTAAAGAGATATAACATAATTAAATTTTTTAATGAATATTTTTGTTTGTATTTAAAATTTAACATTATTATTCAACATCATATTAGAATTAGAAAAAATTAACCCTGTTTTAACCTAAATTGTGAATCGAAAATAATAGAATAGCTATCTACGAACAATTTAGATATGAATCAAATATAATCGAATTAGTTAACAAATAGTATCTCTTAGACACTGTGGATGTCTAAATTTCAATGATAGTAAATTGAAAATGTCATATTATGTTGTGATATAATTGAAAATACACATATCATATAATATGTTTGTTTGTTAGCTATACAGGTCTATAATTGCAAAGTTCTTAAATTTTTAACAATGATCAATAAAGCAATATAACGCTATACTTCTCCTCAATACTATCAAATAACAGATTTAGAAAGTTGTCATACAAATTATCTCGTGACACCCATCAGGAATATTTCAAAAATTAAAGGTAGCTGTTACGGACTTGAAAATTAGTACCAAAGTATTTTATCGAAAATAAATAAATTTTGTCTATTATCGTTTATCAAAATTATGATTTCTTCTGATTGTTATTGACATATACATTGACGCTTAATATCAAGTGAAATGAAAATCTCATCATTCAAACAAATTCAAATCACTACAGATTCTCTAAATCGCTAATTCGCATGTGTGCGAATATCCAATATGCTACTTCAAGAATATTTTTGTGGTACAATTTTTTTTACTTCGATTCAGAAATAAAACTTCAATGTTTGTTCAGAAATAAAACTTCAATCTAATAGATTTTGTGTGAAAATCGGATCACTCGGCCTATAGTCTGTTATAAAGAGAGAGAGTTGTAAAATAATCAATAATAATGATTTCTTGACAAACAACAATCCCATTTGGAAAATTTTTCATCCGTTTTAACTGAGAATTAATTTTTTTTTACATTGATGATAAAAATGTGTTTTGTTTGATTTTTAGCCTCTTAGCTATTATACGAATACAAATAATTATAATTATGTTTCGTCACAGCTGGAGACAAACGGAACAAGATTGAACCTTTTGGAGCAGTATTATGATGAAAGCCAAAGCTCACGCAGAACTGTAGCGCTATAAAATGATGATGATTCCATGACTGTACAAGTAGAATATTTTTTTAGTAGGTCTGTCATTTTTTAAACTATCCTCACCGGGAACGCGACATTACCTAATATTCATCCTTAAAACTTATTCTTTAATTTCGTATAAAGAAAATTAGAATAAAGAATTGACAGAAATGTATTTGGACCTACGAAGTTTTTAAAATCGATGAAATACTAGGATTTATATGCCACTACGTTCAGATATATTACCATTTTATATTCAGAAACTAATGAATTGTTAGTGTAGATTTTTAAGCTGATATTCAATAAAATATTTTAAAGTAGTTTTTTTTATTTCCATTGCACTGCGTTGGACCGATTTAAAATTTTTTTAACTTATTTAAGGTGTGTATATGTGATAATGAATATTGTAGGTATAAGAATTAGATTAATTTGTAAATATATATATATTCTGATAAATTTTCTGATAATTTTAATTAAAAATTAAATGTTATAAAACCAATATGAAAGACACAGTTGAAAAGACAATCTTGTCTAAACTCTGTAAAAATTTAAAAAAACATATATATATAGTTATATTTGTTATATTTGTTATATTAGTTATATTAAAGCACTTTTCGGTTTAAGCTTTATTATGTAATATATTTTTATTATTATTTACAATTTACAATTTATATTATTATTTTTATAAGTTTTAATTGTAAAAAGTAACTTGTACACTCTTTGATGGTCTTAAAAGGATAGAAAGCAGTTTCTGAAAGATACCGTTTATATAAGGGTATTTGTCATCAATTGCGGAACCGTGCAACCGGATATGGTTACCGGATGTTGTACTACGCTACCAAGTTCCACGTAGCACCACATGCGCCCCACGATGGCTGACTGTACCATACTACCATCTGTTATTTTAAGTATATAACTATATCTATGTTTCAAGTAAACTATATGTATGTTTAGGAAATAAAACGTTATTATTATTATTATTACTACTATTAATGAATATTTTAAAAGATAGTAGTGAAATAAGATCGATTTAATAAATTTAAAAATCATTCAAGCTTTATCAAAATAACAAAAAACCAAAAATACAAATAAAAAACTATATTTTTGGATCGATTTCAAAATTTAAAATTTTACTGTTCCATATTTGAAATAGAGGCACAGATCTTTCCTATACATGTATCCTGTATATGTACTATTCTTTTAACTTTTCAATCTAATTTACATATGGGTTAATGAAAGAAGTCTTTTTGCGATCAAAGTTTCAATATTTTTTTTTAAACTTAGATATTTAAGATTTCTTTGAAAATAATTTTAAACCTTTAGGCTATATAATAAAAGCTATATAATAAGCATAAAAATTGGATTAAATACCTAAAATATAATTAAATATAATATGAATATATTATATATATATTATATAATAAATATTATGTATGGAAAATACCTATTAAATAAAATGCTATTAACATGCTTGAAAACTATTTTGTTTGTGTTATTTAATTTTATCAGGAAATTAAAGTTAACAAGTTTTATTAAAATTGCATTTTCCTTAATTTTACTACATCTAATTATTATAAATAATCATTTATTATTCATAAAGTGTATATAATATGTATAAAATATAAATTAATAATTTAAATATAAGTTATATGGAAAAAAAGGTGTTCTTAGAAAAAAGGCCCTAAAACAAATTATTATTAAAATCACCCTCAAAATAATCTACCTTTTTTTGCACTCTTATTGTTTTCAAGACTTTTGTTTTTTTTTTTTTTTAACTCTATGCTCTAAGCGAAACCCTTTGTGTCTATTTCACTCTATACGTTCGGCCTTACATGTGTACATACACATTATTATTATAAACTATAGTTTGGACAAGAATAACAAATCATAAGAGTAAAGTTATCAAAACAAAAGGATTTCAAGAATAACAACAATAACAGTCAAAAAACCTGTTATTTCTCAAAAATTTAATAAACGAAATTTAAAAACTTATTGTTTTATATTATATGAAACGGTAATTTTATATGTATATATATACTTTTATGTAGATTTGTGTATATTTAGAATTTGCATTTTAAAAATATTTTATTATTATATATTATGATATATAAATGTATATATATACTATAGTGTATGTATCATATCCGTAATAAATACCAATGTGAATTAGTTTTCTTCTAAACAAATATCCGAATATCCTTAACCCCAAAAAATTAAGGTCCTTTCCGTAACAACTTAAAATACAATTTGCAACTTAAAGAGAAATTATTATTTTTGTAAAAAATATAAAAATATATATGTATTGGTATATAATGTATTAAATAATAATATTCTATGAGTTTCCGGATGTACTTGTATAATTTGAATGAAATTTGGGATTATATAAGAGTCTTCTTTTACGATGTATTGTTTGATTATAGGTTAAAAGCGGTAAATTGCAATAATCAGGTAATGTATGTGATTTTTTTTGCTTCCCTTATGAAGTAAAATAATGGATTAATCATTTTAGCTGCTTTTGCAGTATTTTAATATTGTTCAAAAAAATAGATTAGACGTTAAAAGTGTGAAAGTTAGTAAGACGTTCTGGTCACTATCTGGAAAATGGTTTTATTTGTTTAACAATTTTCCAGAAAATTTTTGGAAAGTTAAAAAGACATCTGTTTCTGAAAGATGTCCTGGTCACTGTCTGGAAAGTGATTTTATTTGTTTAACAATTTTCCAGAAGTGTTTCAAATTGGTTAAAAGATTACAAGATATATATATGAAAATAAATATTATAACTTTATTCTTGGGAGCGTATCATTTGCCTGCTTTCTTGCAATTTGCCTCTATTTTCATTTTCCTGCATTATCAGTTACCTGCATTTTCATTTATCTGCATTCCATTTGACTGAATATGCTGGATACTGAATACGATAAATATTATCCATATATCTAATATACTATAATATATATATATATATATATATTTTTTTTTTTATATGTATATATTTCTATGCATATATAAATATATTTGGATACATATATATGGAATGAATATAATACACATATGTTTGGAATGAATATAATATTATGTATGCGAGATGCTGAGTTAGGAAAGATTTTAGAGTTGGGTTCAAAGTCAAAGGTCTACGTTTCTAACAGAAAATTTATACCAAATGAGATGCCGGCAAATGATTATAGTTTTTGTTAATTTATATTACTTGAAACCTATAGATAATATTTTGAAAAGTTAAAAATTGAAGTTTAAAGCTGTAAGTGATGTTTATAGCCTATAACTATTTCAGTAAACAAATTTTTTCTTTTGCAAAAGTCTTTACTATTTTCCAATGAGTAAATAAATAAATTTATGAATTATTAATTTATTTTAAATTAATTTAATGTTTGTATACTGTAGAAGAAAAACTGTGAGTTCGGAAATTGGCGATTTTGCAATAAACTGGAAGAAAGCCAAAGTCACACAAACGCGGTGAATTAAAGGATTATTTTGGCTCTGAAAATGTATCAGAACTAGCCATATATGTAAATATGGAAATAAATTGATCTTTTGTGATGTTAGCTGCATGCATATAAGTGTCGTCTATTAAATAGGGTCTTACTTAATATTTCAATGGAGTATGTTGAATACCACTTTATTGTCGCAGTATAACCTCATTAATAAAGGCGAAATATTATACCTTACTTTCTTTTAATACAAAATAATTTATTTTATCGATAACATCAATATATGCAATTAGATTATGTACTGTACATGCATAAAAATATATCATCTAGTTTGAAGAATTCTATATGAAATAAAGTAATACATGTATTATCATCATATTAGTATTGTAGGTAGAATAGTACTTAAAATTACTTTATTAAGCTAGACTTGTAATAATTTTTTGCTGTTGTTTTTTGTTGCTATCGTATTTTTACTTCTGCATTTACTCTTTCTCATTGTGTAGAAGCGCTTAAAAATAGGAAAAATTAATTTACTATGTTAAAGTAATACATAATATACTGATAGGAAATATAATAATATTTAAAAATACGTATGGCTATCCTAATTTTCAAATTCATAATACAATTTATGCCTATACAAGAAAAAAAATATTCAAATATAAGTTTTGAAATGAAGGGAGTTATGGAAAATGTAACCAAATAATATCATATTTTCTAATAATAACTTACATTATAAACTTTGTTATGTCCCTTCATATTAACCTCCATTATATCCTTTTTTGATTTTTGTCTTCTTTTTGTTTTCCAAAAATATTTTCAATTCTTAGTCTATGTTAAAAATTTTCAGTTTATTTAAGTTTTCTACTTTTATCTATACATATACAATACATATATGAATTCATTTTTAATACTCACATATACATATTTAATAAGTTATGGGTTTTAGAGTAAAGCCAAAAATTTATGTTTCTTTGAATTTTGTTATTTTATAGTTGTTTATTATTGTAACATTAACTAGCGTTGTAACTATTTTTCTATTTTACTCCTAAGCTATAAATTTAGATTAAGATTTTTGATATTAGATAAATATGTTAAAACAACAAAAAAACAACAATATTAAGAGACAAAAGCAAGAAATAAATCCACAATATTTTGTTCCATTTAAATATTGCATGCATTCCATACAAAAAAAAAAAAAAAAACAGGAATAAAACAAAAACAACATGGCATGAAAATAGAAGACCAAAATAAAAAATACTCATGAATTTTATCGGATCTAAACAGGCAAAACATAATTATAGATATCACTGCACGCATTAATTTTAATGTTTGAACAAAATATGGAACTTAAATAAACTGAAAAATAAAAAAAATAAAACCACAGAGAAACCCTTTACCGCGGTCATTTAATTCAAGTTAAAATTAAAACAAAAAAAAAGAAAACTTCAAATAGGGTAAATTTACCAATGATTTAGATTTTATTATATTGTATTGTGTATATTAAAAAATTAACTTAAAAAATGTTTGATTAATTTTTTATTATGTGAATGAAAATTGTATGATAATGCCTGAGTTTCACACTCAACTTCCTTTCTTATATAATGAGACGAAGGTATAATGTATTTAAATATTCGAAAACCCACAAGTTATTTCTAATACGGAGTAAATGACATTTTATGCTCTTTTGGTTCTATATTGAGGTATTATTCTATATCGAAGTTAGGTCATTTCTTTGTTAATAAATTTATATTTACTTTAAAAGAGGAAATAACTGCTACAACCAAAAGATATTGGACAACACAATTGAAACAACATAAACACTGGTGCAAAAACTGCGGAAACAACCAGGTAGACAACACAGAAGATTAAGACGCTTAACAACAGCGGACCTTCCGTCCAAGTTTAACACCTTATGCTGTCAGAGATAATGTAGAACATAGAATTATATTGGTTGAAATGTACCCTTACAAGCCAATACACTATTCAAAGTTGTATACATTTGTCATAAAAATTTACCGAATATATATTAGAAGTTTTTTTTAAATTTTTTTAATATATTAAGATAGTATGTAAATAAACGTAGAAGCATTAAAAAAAAATATTTACTTGTATATTCATATCCTGCATTTTCTGAATAACACTAACTTACTACTTTTTCCTGCCATAAATACACAATTGTTATACAACACTGGCTTAGAATGAGTTTTTGGTAGCTGTTTTTGTTAATTTATAAATTTATTTTTCTCTATAATACACCATTTTGATGTCTATATAAGTGAAAAATATTTTTTCAAAGCTTGTGGTAAAGGACATGTTGTAAAACGTAATAAATGAACTCTGTTTGCAGGACTATATTTTCAAAATATAAATTTTCTAAAATTTATACATTGATAGGTGTCTATAGCAATTAAAAATATTGCTCTAACACGTCAACAGCAGCAAACCTCTGAGTGACCTTAAGCCACTTATTTTATGTTAAAAAACTAGTGCTAAATTAATGGTTGGATATTTTTTGAAATTTAGAAAAATAATTTTTAACTAAATGTTTAATCATAACTTATGGAGAACTGTCAAACCAAACTCTAAGTTATATTTTGTTTGATTAATTTTATGCGAGAATAGTACCTCAAAGCATTTCACAGTAGTTGCTATTGCACAGTAGTTTTTACTGCCTGTTACCTTTTACTGTTCTTTCCCTCACAAACCTTTAGATCCAGAAAACATATTATGTATTGTTCTTTGCATCACAAACCTTATAATCTACTAAATGTTTGGTATTCTTAAGAGGTATTATACATAAATATACAAAAGAGCAATAAAAATATTTTGGTTGTACATTATGGCTTTTGATGTTTATCCCTTAAAAACAAACACACATTCAAACATTTGACAGTGCAAAAAAATGACAAAGTACATCGATCAGCAGTAAAACAGCAGGCATTAGAACCAATGTAGAATGATTCGCAGTGAAAATATCATTGTACAGAGTCACATTGGTAAATTTTATCTTTGTTTTTTGCTGTTAACGTATTAACTTCCCTGATTTACTTTTTCTCAAGTGTTACATGAGTCGCAAATAAAAAAAAAAAATTGATTCCGTAGGAAAGAGCTTTCTTTGTATGTTATGCTTCAATTAACTTAATCTTAATTTTAAAATATTTATTTTATCCTCAAAGGAAAAAATTTTTGAGGCATACGGAGCCATATTGAGGCATATTGTGGAGGCCACAAAACCTATAATAATTGCTTCGATATAATGGTGTTGTACAAAGTGAAACATTAATTTGGTTAGGCAACGTTTATTCATTGAATTTTGCTTGTGAATTTTGTTTAGTCTTACAAAAGTTTGGTCAAAAACTTACGTTCAAACGATGTTCAACAAAGTTTAACATCATACATTTTGTTTGATGGAAAAAACAGAATTATGATCACACATCTTTGAAATTAAAAATGGTGGAAACTGAAAATTTGTCATTGGATCGAAATCGACTCGTTTCAATTATTGCTTAGTTACACATTTTGTTTGTGTTTTCTATTTTCAATTACTAAAAATATGTTTGAATATTTATTTTTTTATTCACATATTTGTCAACATTGTGATTATTAAACTTGATATAGTGTTTGATGGTAATATTTATAGCAATGTTTGATAATTGTAAACATCAAACAAAACTTTCATTAAATAAAGTCCACTAATAAAATATGCTGCTTTAATTTAATAAATTTTATAATATTAAAAATTAAAGGTAATATAATTTATTTTTCCTGTATACATGTTCGTCAATTTGACGAACCCTAACGATTTATTATGTCATATTAAGTTTTTCTAGAATCAATATATCATCACTATATCAAATCATTTACCATATAAATATTTATTTATGTAACATTTCAACATGAAAAAATCCATATATAGGAAGATATTGTTTTTTATTTATGTATTTTGTTTTGTTTTTCTTTTTAATTTTTAAATTAATCCATTTTACATCAATTACATTTTTCACTTAACTTTATAATTTTTTTTTTATTATTTTAATTCAGTGTCATGGCTGAGTTTTAAAAAAACTATTCCATATACAATCGTTTGTGTAGTTGGTATATTCTAGTAAAATATACCAACTTAAATCACAATTATAGCTACTATAATTTTCGGTTGCGTTCAAAGATACATAATATATAAATACATATACATAATATATATTTATCAATTCAGTATACGTACGTGTATGGCGTTTATTATATTTGATTTAAAATGTTATTATTGTTGCGGTTGTTTTTTTTTTATAATTCTACATCAGAATTGTAATGAAAAAAAAATGATAAAAAAAAATTATAAAACTTTTATTTCCCGTATTTTACAATGATAATGGTTGCAACTACTATATAGAATTGAAGTTTAAAGTTAAAAAATGTCGCCGAGCGGTTTCTTGTGTTTTATTTTTCTGTTTTTTTTTTGTCTCTTTATTTTTCTTTTTCCGTGAACTATAAATTATTTGTGTCGGCACCCAGGCAAAAAAAAAAAATTGAAAAGCAAACTACATAACATGTCTACAAAAAAAAAACTGTATTTTGTTAGCATGTCATATGTTCGTCCACTAGAAAAGTGATACCTACAACTACAATGTAGAAATTCATAAAAAGGACCTAAAGAAATTTAAAATTATGTTTTAAACTATTTCAACAGTACACTTTAAAATAAATTATATATGGGATATATGTCGCAAAAATTATAACGGAATAAAAAGAATTAAAAAACAAGAGAGCAAAAAGTTGCAAAAGACAAAAAAAAAAAAGCCAAGCAGCACGACATTTTCAACAGCGATAAGAGAACTATGAAGCAACATAAGAATATAATTATAGAGTATTAGGAGCATAACTTAAAATGTTTAATTGTAGAATGAGGTTTTTCTTGTTCTAGAACAGAGTGTTGTCGATTAATTCTAATTGTTATACTGAAAAATAAACAATTAATTTATTAAATCGTTAAAATACTAATCCTTCTTGAAGGATGGATACTTTCTGCGGAAATTTTTACTTTAAATAGCTAAAAATGGAATTTAGTGGATGTTTCTAAGGCATATTAAGGCATATGGAGCCATATTGAGGCATATTGAGGCATATTGAGGCCTATTGAGGCATATTGAGGTATATTGAGGTATATTGAGGCATATGAAGCTATATTGAAACATATTGAAGCATATTGAGGCATATGGAGCCATATTGAGACATATTGAGGCATATTGAGGCATATTGAGGCATATTGAGGCATATTGAGGCATATGGAGGCATATTTTGGAGGCCCAAAAAAACTATAATAATTGTATCGATCTAATGGGTGTTGTACAAACTGAAACCATACCAAATTTACCGTTACATTAACAAATTTCTATTCAATGGAAATATTTATCAAAGAGCAGAAATATGAGTACTGTTAATAAAAGTAGTAAATAAAAACTAGAACTTTGAGGTAGATTTATTTTAATACAAATTAGCCTCAAAAATAATTTTTTCAAAATTGCCCTAATCTAAGCTGGTGTTATTTGGCAAATAATTTTTGATTTGGGAACAGGTCTATATCCTACAGAACCAGGAACAATATCAACATCAAATGTGCAACGGTAGTGGAAAATATAAGAGATATTCTTAGGCCTGATTTTCAATGAAATCGACACAACATTATCATCCTAGATTATCGGCATTAAATGTCGCTTAGCAAATTCAAGGAATGCTACATTTTCATTTTCGAACAAAAATTCAGAAAACGAGAAGAAAAACAATTTTAATTTGATGATTTCGAACACTGTCAAAATCGAAGATTCACACTGCAACAATAAGACAAATTTTTAATTTCGATCAAATTTTTGTCGTCAACTGTCATGTTTGCTATGATGCCATTTAAACAACACATTTGTTCAAAATATAAATTGACATGATTTGTCGATGACAATGTCGAGTCGTTTTCATTCGACTTCAGGCTATAGAAATAATAATTGGTATTTTGATTAATCAAAACTATTGCGAATTTTTGCTGCTTCATATTTTGAACTGGTTATCTTTGGTCTTTTTCTGAGTTTTCAATAAATATTTTAATAACTTGACAACAAATTGCTCCTCTAATCCTAATCTCCTATATTTCAATAAATTTTTTATTTAATATTATTATTATTACAACAATTATTGTAGGAGCTCTAGTGTAAGCAATATGCTACATCTTTTTTCACGAAATTTAGCCATGCAACTTTTATTTCGTTAAATAAAAGTTGCATGGCACAGCAAATTCGACTAAATTTAACAAAATTATTTAAACACAATTCGGTTACACTCGGTTTTTGAAGATGAAGAAAAATAAATTTGTTGTTTTTTTTTACATAAAAGTAGCTAATTTTCACTTTTAAAACTATTCCTTAGCTATACAAAATTATTCAAACTAACATAATTATATACATATATACAGCTATATAATTATTATTATTATTATTATTACGTATGTTAATGATTATATCTTCAAGATTTTTCTTATCACTTTTGGAAAATCTCTTGGCATAAATAATTTTTTTTCCCCTTTTTCATGTTATATTGTCTATATATGGGTATGTGTATATGTGTATATAGTGAAGTAAAGAAAATAAAAAAATAAAAATATAATATTTTTTCTTCAAATTAATTCATTATTATTGCTGTTATTATTGTCAGTTTTATTGTTACTATATCTTGTTGCTAACTTTTTATTTGGTTTGGGCTTTATTTTTATGGCTATTTTCAGTTCTAATTGTTGTTGTTGTTGTCTTTAGTTTTTATCTTAATTTTTTAAACAACGATTTACAATATTTAATTATACAAAATTATAGGGTCAATAATAGAAAATTAACAGATGGTATAAAGAAAGAGAGAAAAAAAAGAAGAAAAATTGGTTTAATGATTTTCTCCATAAATATAGATGACTTATTCAATATTAGCATAGTTTATATATACATAACATTATTTAAATTTACATGTATATAAATAATAATTAAAATTATATTTAACTATACTTTTGCATAATAAAAACATAAACTTATGCATATCTATATAGTGATTTCAATTATAATTATAAGTAATTATGAATTCTATATTATATAACCGTATATAAGGGTGAAGGTTATCTGATTTGTTAATTGATGATAATTATATATCTACCTAATGTGTTTTTTTTTATTTTTAATTAAGAGTAGATTCGGACCCATGGTAAGAAAAATAAAATTATAATAATTATAAACTTGCACAAAAAATTAATTTATTTATTAAGATAAGTGAGCCATCGTTTAATAAAAAGTCAACACAAAACTAAGCTTAAATTTAGTTTATACAAACCAAAGAAGTGAAGGTTCAAATATTATCGATCGCGATTGATATTTTAGGTTAGAAAAAAATTTAAAAATTATTTCTTTTCCTGAAATGCCTGAAGTTGAATGAAAAGGACACTACATATTGTCACAACAAAATGTGTTTAATTGGCATCATAACAAATAGTACAATACGACAAAGTCGGTGACAAATATTTTTGGTCAAAATTCAAAATTTGTTGTTGTTGCAATGCGACATTTCATTTTGACAGTTCTAAAGCATTAAATTAAAAATGCTTTTTTTGTTGTTTCAAAATGAAAATATCGCAGGCATTGGATTTGCTATGCGACATTCTATGTTGACAAACTAGGACGACATAATGTAGTATCAAGTCGTCGTCGTATTATCCAGTTAAAAAAGTTTTTATAAAACCTAATGTAGTATCGTTTTATTTGGACTTTAGGCTTTATATATTATACAACATTAATTTCTTTTTTTTTTTCTTGGGGGTATAGTGGGTATAACGAAGATATTGTGGTTCTGAGACTTCTGTCACTTTTCTCTAATCATTATTATCCGAATGTAGTTGATTAGCCTACTATCGCTCGCTACACCATTTAATGTCGGTACTAATACTACTGACCGCAATCTATTTATTAGGGTACTAAAAATATAAAAAAGTATTTCTGTTAAACATCCACGATTAACTTTCTTTCTCCACTTTGGGGGTATAGAATTTCAGCATAGCTTAAATGTTGTGGTTATGTGACTCTTATTCAGTCTGAAATCTACATTATTCTTATAAAAGCAGTTGATTGTTCTATTGTTGCTACTCTATAATTAATACGGCTTAAACCACCTATCCTCTAATAGGAAAGGCGAATTTTTATTTCCCCTATAAGGGATTTGAGCCTGGCGTTTGTAACATGGTTCAATTGCATTTGTCTGCTATTCTATCTTTTAGACGATAAAGAGATATATATATATTATTTTTTCTTATTTATTTGTATTTACACTACGCTTTATAGTTAATTTACTCCGAAGGATAGATAAATTAAATTGTGTCTATATCTTTTGTCCGGGATGAATATATATATCAAATTTTAATTGATCCTGAATTAAATTTTTAGAATCAAAATCGATAATTTTACATGTAGCCCATCTATTATAATGAAATAATATTGGGACGTAGTTTTGGTTTTGTATATAACCATTCTTAATGGACTCTGGGGACACAAAACCTTTCTGTAAGCTAATATTTATGTATTCATCATTATGATAATATACATGTGATATTACGCCATTTTCTGTATTTCTCATTGATTTATCGAAATAGTGCTACTTAATCAGCTAATTAGAATGTTATATTAGTAGTATAACAGATGTGTTGGTGTAATAAAATAAATGTATAATTCACATTCTGGTAAATGGCTGAGTTATATTACGAGTTTTTCTAGAGGGAGAGTGAAATGATCTTAATTGATCTTAATACTACTTACTCTATTATTTTCGAATATTTCAGTATAAGAAAATAGACTTACAATTATTTAGATTTTAAATAATAATGAAATTGATAAAAATAAAATTGTACATAAAGTGGGTTTTGTAAGAAATGTTCTATAGACAAATTTAATACAAAAACACTGTCTTTTGTTTGACACATTGTTTTTTATGTAACATCAATACCTAAAACATTATTCAAATCACATACTTAAATAATTCAAATTTTACGCTCAATTATTGTTTTAAAAACTTCTTTTTTAGTGACACACTTTCTGATTCGATAGTACCAGTATATGCTCTGTGTCTTTGTCAAACTTTCACATTGAGATTTCGATATTGTAATAAAACTTTTGTCAAAGACCTGGACATTGTGTTTGTATATTGCAAGATAGATTTACGTTTTCAACATATTCCTACTCTTGGCTGAATTATACTTTACAGCCTCTGCCTCAATTTATACAATACAAAGAATTGTTTAACTTTAATTATTTATAATTAATAAAGCAAGATATACTCGTATTTCGTAGTATTATTACTGCTTTTCCAGATCCTAAAAACAAAAAAAAAAAAAAACTATATAAATATAATCTAAATACGATATTTGTTCTGGAATTTCATTTTTCCTATGTATATTAAGTATAATTAAATAATTTTCTTTTCGTAAAGTTGATTTCATCAAAAGGAAATGAATAAATTTTATTGTTAAATTAATATTATAATCTTACAATATTAAAAATAAATTTGCCAGATAATATTAAATTTTCATTTCAAAATGAGATCTACTCACCATTGATATCTGTAGATTAAAATACAAAAAATTCTTACTTAATATTAACAATGATATTACAGTGAAAAATTATATTATTCAATTCTGGGCTATTATTTTTAATTGATTTATTAAATAAAAAAGTAATAAATAAATAAAAAAAAAATTAATTTTTTTTTTAAATTAAATTTTTTATTGTATATACTTAAGTAAATTTATAAAATTATCATTTCTGTGTAGTATATCAGTGCATGCCATAAATCCTCTTATTTTTATTTCATCATTTAAAGAAAAATATTATACAATCATAATAAAAATAATCATAATAATAATTGCAAAAAATCAATTATTTTATTCAAATTTTTATTATTACGAATTTGTAAAAATTTGTTTTCGTTTTTAAAGCATATTTTTATAATAAAAAATTTAAAATACTAGTGGGCCTCTGTGCAATTGCACAGTAGTAGCTATATTTAAAAAATCCTGGATGACGACATCATCATTAATTCATATCAATTTATATGAATCTTTTTTTATTTTTCTGTAGGTAGGTGGGAATCCTCGAAAGACATCAAGTGGTTTCAGTCACGTGCGCGCAAACCAACAATAGTAATGAGTGCTTTGAGCCCACTAAAACCACCTCTTTTTTGTCTTCCATGATAGATCGACCAAGAAAAACGTCTCAGAAAAAAATATTGTTTTTTATATAATTTAATTGTGGTTATGTTTCTGTATTATTAATTACACATATTTTTTGTAAAATATTAAAGTAATTTTAAATTAAAAATAATTAAAAGCTTTCAAAAAGTGATTTAAAAATGAAATAAAATATAAAAATGCAAAAAATGAATGTATTTTTCTATTTTTAGTATTTTGTTATAGTATTGGAATTGCTTAACTTGTGTCTGCTATTAGCCTATCCTTATATCTCTTTAATCTTAATATGTACCATTAAAAAGAAATTTTATCTCAATCAATTTGACATCAATTATAATAAAAATCGGTTATAGTCACTACTTGTTATAGGCAAAATTTTTTATATTTTTGTATGTATTTTAATTCGCTTATAGTCAATATTTCACAATAATTCTGTTATAGCCAACAATTTTTTTCAATAAAATAAATAAATAAGTAAAAAGTGAATTATTTTATTAAAAAACTGATATATATATTGTCTTTTTCTGTTCTTCATTACAAATATGTATATTTTATATACATAGCAGAATTGCTATTTATGAATAAAATAAAGTTTAAAATTGTAATACGAAATATATTGTTTTAATTTTGTTTACAAAGATGCAATTTCTTCTGACTACGCCTGTCACAAAACAGTTATAGTCACAAATATTACTGAAATTTAAGGAATAACACTATAACCGTGTTTTACTGTATCTATTTTTTTTAAATAGCAGAAGCAAATGAAATAACATTTATTATATAATTTTTGAAGAGTATGATCTGATCTGATTTTTGTTTCATTCTGTTTTGTTTTCAATTTTTGTTTGTGTTTTTATGAAGCCTTTTAAAAATTGCCTGTGATTGAAATTTATTTTAGAGTATAGATGTCGCTCAAGTTGGAAATAACCGTCATTTATTTGGTGTAACTATTTTAAATGTTTTAAGTATTCACCACCAAGAATTTGTTAAAATTTTAATATTTTTGTAGGTCAATTTTTATATTATATAGTACTAGTAGGTACATAAAATATAAAATTTATAACTACAATAAACTAGCTATAGTTCTATGAACTGTAAACTATAGCTATAGTTCATTTTCACAACCAAATTATACTGGCAGATAATCCCAACTTTCAGTCGCACGTTATTGTTTTTTCAATATTTTTCTTATTTTATGAATAATGAAAGAAAAATTCAATTAAACATGCATGCCTTGAGGAAAATTCGAAACCGGGATATTCTGATGATTATAGCTTGTGTTTTGATATTTCAAAATAAATCTTCGAAACAAGTATAATCTCGATATATAAAGAATGATCAAATTTGAACTCTTTATAGTTTTTTAGCACTATAGGGGCAATATTTTTTTATTATATGTCTTCCATAATTGTGTCTATTAACAGTAAAACATACTGTTCCACCAAAAACATTTTGTTTGACATATTGATACCGTTAGATTCGTAATTAAAAACTATACATTATGAACGGAAAAATAAATGAAAAACAATATTTTATCCCTATTTCAAAATTAAAATAATAATGCTATTAAAAGCAAAACCATATCTTATCCATATGAAATCAAAAAATAAATGAAAAAAAAAATTTTTTTATTGGCTTTTTCTCAAAATTACTTATGATGGACAAGAGCATGTTTTGCTTTTAATAGACACAATTGAAAATTGTGTTTAGTATTATTCGGCAAATAACAATGGAAAGATAACAAATTGCACAGGGTATAAAAATTTATAACAAAAAAAATTAATCTGTTCGGGCTACGTTTTGCGTATTACTATGAAGGTCAATTCTGGTTAAATGACTTTGTAGATAAGCGCAATTTTCGAATTTGGAGTGAATAAGCATGTTGTACATGAAATATGTTCACATTCACAAGAATTAATAGTGATTTATGGCTTGAAGGTATAATTGGGGTGTATATTTTGGTGTTTTTTTATGGTCCGAAAGTGTAATTTGGGGCGTAAGTTGGACAGTAACGACATTTTCACCAACATTAAAATGGAATTGCAAATACTGTAATTGTGCTATAGACACATGATTACTTTTTTGGCATAAATTAGATAATTTTGACTTGGATGGTATGTGGTTTCAACAAGATGGTAAATCATTTATCTTGTTACTGTATCAATTTATTAAGAGAAAATGATGAGTTCGTGTTAATGATCGTATAATCCTGAGAAATGCCAATATGTTTATTGGCCACCAAAATCATACGATCATACCTCCATTGGATTTTTTATAAATAATGTAGGCTTACTCTAACAAGCCAAAACCACTTAATGACTTCAAACCCAACATTAATTGTGTTATTGGTGAAATAAGTACAGATTTATTGGAAAATTTTAATATGGATATTGTAAAAAGTGGTTAAAAATTGGTGTTCCGGAATTAAATTTTTAAAATAAATTCGGTCACAGTTATTCACATTTTTAAATTGAAAATGTTATGGACCAATAAAAAAATTAATTTAAAAATTGATATTTTATACCGTATTGTCCAATTTTAAATTAAATTTATATAAACTCTTATTTCGTCCACCCTTTATTTTTGTTAGATAACAAATAACTTGAAATTCGCGACTTTCAATTATGTTTGATCTGTATATAGATGTTTTAGTATGAGTTAATAATGTTGGAAATAATATGACATAAGAGTCTTTAGGATAGGAAAAAAGGTACTTAAAACAATTTGAGATTTAGGATTAAATAAAAACAGAGCTATATGTAGATATCTTAATTTTTAAAAATTTTCATTTTTAATAGTATGGTTTTTAGATGTATAACATGATGTATATACGCGCTGTAGCTCTCATGAGTTAAAAAAATTACCTTTTGCTAGACTTCTCAGTTTCCCTTTTCAGTTTTTAAATACGTCAGTACTCGACATTATGAAATGACTGTGCTTACATACTTTCTAGGCAATAGAAAAAATATTGTTTTGAATCTAAGCATTTTTTTTACCTATATATTTCCACCCTATGCCCCACGAATGGGGTTACAGGACAATGATGATATATTTTTAATAGCTGGTATCAATAATAACGAATAATTCTAAATTTATTTAAAACAATCAAAGATCTCATAGCTTGTACATTTCTATACAAATTTCTACAACTTTTACTACGGCTATTGAAAATGGTTATTTTTAATAAAATAAAAGTACCTCAAATTATAACTCTAAAGCACCAACAATAAGAATAACAACAATTCAAAATAACAATCTAATTTAATACACCTTAAAAATTAATTTATTATAATAATAAATTTCTACCTTGGAAAATTTTAATGAAGAAAAATATTTCACCTTTAATAGAATTTTTTATTTGTTTTTCTTTTCTCAACAAAAACCAAACACCAAACACAAGCAAACAAACAAAAACAAAAAAGAAAAAAAAAACCAACGCTAAATAAATTGTCACTGATGTGAGAAAATTTTCAGTTGACCGTCATTCATCCGGTATGATGTGATGATGATGATGTTGATGATGATGATGATGATGATGATGATGGTGATGTGATGATTATAATGATGATGATAATGTTATTACTTGCAATGAAGAGTTACCACGAATGGTTAGAATATAGAAACATATACATAATGATGGACATTCAAGAAAACAAAAACAAAAAATAGAAAACTGAGATGAAAATTAATTTTCTTATGTACGCAATAATTTTTCTTTTACTTTTTTTTTTTACTGAGTATTGTATAAGAAGAAAACAAGTGAAAAATAAATTGTATCTTAACATAAATGCCATCACATGGATGATGACTAATGGGTTTTTGTTTTTCTTTTATTGTTGGCAACATTTTCATTCTTCGTTCTAATGATTTGGGTTGAGTACGCAAACAATTAATGTAAAATTTCGTTGTGTGAGTGTACTAAGGTGATACTTTCTGAAGAAATTCTGAAATTCTTATGTTCATCGAGTAAAGAAACTTTAATGCTGACTAAGTGAAATTGTATATATATGTATATTATATATAGTTGAATTGGATTGGGTTGGGTTGAAAATTTTTCGAAAGAAGTGTGAAAAGAAAAATGATTTCTCATTATTGACAATGACATTTAAAGAATTTGAAATGTTGTAAATTTGACATTTTATTGTTATTGTAATATAATATTAAGAAAAATTGTTAATAATAAAAAAAAAAACAAAACAGGGAAACTGGTGTGAAGAATAAAACAAAAACGAAGAAGAGACAATCATATAAAATTATCACTTATTTTTCTAGTATTAATTGAATTACAAGTGTAGGCAATGTAGATGCTTTATATTTACAAAACCAATGATTTTTAATAATTTTATATTATTATATTAATTAAATTTAAAGTTGACATTTTCAAATTTAATTTTATTACTCTATATCAAGTTTTTTACATACATTACGTTTACACACAAAAATTTTATTCATAGTATTTACACTTAAAATTGATTAAATTAGGTTTTCATCAGATGACTGTATTTTAATTTGCCTGTATGTTATTTGCATGTATTTTATTATTTATGTATACAAATTATGGGCTTGTGACGAAATCTCAAATACAAAATGTAAAACTTTGAATGCAAAACTCTAAAGTACCACAATCCCAAAATTCAAATTCCAAAAATCTGACTATAATTTATTTAGTGTTTTCGAATTCAATCATTTTGTTTTTATCCAACAGCATAAAAGGGATTTAAGTAAATATTCTGGAAAAAGGCATAGAACTTTAATTTTTAATCCAACTCTAAAGTCTATCCTAACTCAGAATTTCGCATATATATATATTATATATATATATATATATATGTATAATATATATAATATTTATCATTATCGATTATCCAGTATATCCAGTCAAATAAAATCCAGTCAAACGAAATACATGCAAGTGAAATGCAGGCAAATGAAATTCATAACCAAATGAAAATATTGGTAAATGATAATATAGGCATATGACACACTCCCATGAAATCAAAATTAAACGTCATCTTCAAATAAATTTTAAAGTAATGATGAACTACAATTTAAAAATAATGTAGATTGAAAATTTAACTGTATTGGAATTAAACCATAGATTTATGCACAATTCTTTATCTAGGACTGGGATATTTAAAAATTTACGAAAACTCTACTCCTATTCATCATCTGTTATCTGTTATTAATCCAACGGTTTTTTGTCCATGTAATTACATTTCATATTAGTTAGCCTTCTAAGATTCCAAAATTGATTTGGTATAGTTTATTTGGTTATATCCCAACTTGATTGGTACTTCTTTCGCATCAAGTACATAAAGCAACATCTAAAATTTTGTCAGTAGGCATATGGAATCCACGCAGGCAGCCAATATTAATTAAATGGATATTAAGGAAAAATGGATAAAGGAAAAACTATCAAAGAACAATTAAAAGGAAAATATAGAGTAAGAAAATGAAACAGAGAAAGTAAGAGTGAAATGAATGGCAAAGTATGAAGATTGAAAAATTAAGAATTTCATTCAACAGCTTTAATTTATATTTACACAAAAAGTATAATACACAAACAAGTATTGCACATTGTTTTATTCACTTAAAATTTTAAAAATATTATTTATAAAATTCAATCTGGGGACTATTAAGTAATAAATATTTAAACTCAGAAAAAAGCAGTCTGTTAGGATAAGCTAAGGATACTGGAAGTCCATAAAAAACTATATGCTATATCAATTAAGTTTAAGAACTTATGAACAAATTTAATACTCAAAATGAAATTTGAGCTATTACTTATTCAGGTCATCGGTACCACTTTTTTTTCTTTGATAGAGAGCTCTATATAACATCTATTGTACTTCCCCATCTATTATGTTCGATCGGCACCACTATATGATCCCAAAATCAATATTTATACACAATTTAATATTTCATTATCATTGTCCTGTAATCCCATCCGCGGGGTATAGGCGGATAAATAAATTTAAACTTACTATCTACCAATTTAATTTCGTATTGATGCTAATTCAATTATCACTCACATAATATTTTATATTGCCTACTAATATCGCGTAAATTTTCAAGGTTAAAAAGAAATACTCCAAAGCTGAAAATCATTAATCATTTTTTTTAATTTTGTTAAGAAAAACATTTTTTTTTTTCTAAATTCAATTAAATTCAAACTTTAACTAAAATCATTTAAGCAAGTAAAAAAAAAAATGTTTTGGGATTAAATTATTTTTATAATTAAATCTTATAGGTTAAATATCTTACTAGGTATATAAACCTAATCGAAAATTTCATGGTGTATGTTTTGGGGCCACCTAAAGGTGTACTTTCTTAGTAAAGTGTATAATTACTCTCATATTACTGAATCTGAATTCACCTGAAAAGCAAAAAAAAAACAATATTTATAAATCTTTTTGTATATTTAAAATATACCGAAGGTAATCATTAATTGTCATGAGCTAATAATCACCCAAATTTTCATAATAATAATAATAATAGTCACAGAATCATTGTGAATTGAATACTCAATTTTGGGTTTATTTTATTTTAAAATTTTCAAAGAAAATATTTTTGCTTTATACAGTTATTTCAAAAAATTTGAAAATATGCTGGAGATAAATATTTAAACAACAATCTAAAATGGGATCCTGTTTTTGTTATTAATTTTATTGCGTTCATATCCATCTTCATAATAATAGATACTGTCCTCTGTGTGATTCTGTAATAGATTACGTAAATAATTTTAGCTGAAACAAAGATCTAAAAGTATTAAAAAAATTTGGTTGATAGGAAGACTATAGACTGTTGATGAAAGAGAAAATATTATTTGAGTAAAGTAAATTTTTTTTTTTGTTCAAATTGGTAAATTGATGCAGTTATTTATTACGTAACCAATAGCGCTAAACAATTTTATTTCGTCAAAATTATTTGTCGTACATTTTCGTCTGCTCTCAGTCATTATGTTAGGAAACGAGGAAATGTAGGGGATTAGTTTTGTGCATCTTTACCTAGTATAATACACACTTCGGTTCAGAATTTATTGAATGAGTCGAATTCCCCGAGTCCATACTCTAATACCCCTAGCCATATTAAACTCTACTTTCTCTTTTTTTATATTGACTTCTTAATTCAAAATTATTTGCGATAGTAAATTCAACAGTTGTCATTGTTTTTACAAAAAAATGCTATATTTACTTTCCAGGTCTCACAGCCGGTTAATAGGACTGAATATTATGACATTGAGTTTGAATAATCTTATTTTAAGCTTGTTCAGCCTTAATTAAGGTTTGTTAGTAATTAATTGTGTTCTTAAAATCATGTTTTCTTTCTTAATGGTTTAGTATTTGTCTGTCAAGCTTCTTCAACTTTCTCAATATTTTTGTAAAAACCCTTTCAGACCCACCCACCTTAAGCGATTGTGAGATATAATGATTATGTTGCGTAATAATTGATATTTAGATTTAAAATCCAAGAAAATCGATGCATAGGTCTTGTTTAGTTGTGTAAAAAGAAATATTGAGTAGATTGCGTATACGTATTAAATTTTAGTTATGTAAAACTTATCGAAGCTTATTCTTGGGCCAGAAAGTGATCCATAAGAGCACTTGATCCATTAATATTTAGAGTCACTAATTTTTTCCTATCATTTATTTATTCTTGTTCGACCTGATTAGCAATTTGGATCATATTACATTGTATTTTGTGCTCGATGGTTTATAGCTTATACTTGTGCTTGATCGACTTATAAACAAAAGGACATTTATTTATTCTTGCTGGCTATTTATTTATTCTTGTTCGACATGATTAGTAATTTGGATTATATTACATTGTATTTTGTACTCGAAGCTATAACTTATACTTGTGCTTGATCGATTTAGCAAGAATGAATAAAGAGAATAAAACTCCGATTTTAAAAATTATTATATAACTGTTATACTTCTCAGATACATCCTCGTTATTCTCTCTTTTCTTTAGAATATTTCTTAATCATTTTTTTAATATTTTAGTGTCACAAGTAGATCTCAATACTTTCAAATACCTATATACTCAAAATTTAATTATAATTTTACTTTTGCATTAAATTTTGCTATAAATCAGCAATAACATAAATCAAAACTTTTGAAAATAACTGTATTTTGTTATGTATATTATTTTCATTAAAAAAAATCTAATCAATCATAGATGTTAACGACTAAATTATTGAATTGTTACGGAGTGAAATTTCACAGATCAATTACAGTAAAAATAAATGAAACAATAACAATAATAACAACAACAACAACAACGAGAACAAGAAACAGAAAATTACTTATGAACCACAAAAATTATATTTCTATGGTAACTGTATGTATATATACATAGTATGGTATATATATAAATATAATACTTATTCTTCATCTATTGTTGTTTTTCTAATTACTAGATGTTAGCACATCATCCAATAAGGTAATCAATCTTTTGAAAGCTGTCAAAATATGTACTCAATTCATTCTTTTATTCCTTTTATTTTCTTATTCATATATAAATGAAGACGCACGCATTCGAAATTTTCGTTTTTTACTCTTTATTTTTATTTTTTTATTTTCTTTTCTTAAGATTTTCAAACAGTTTTCTATTTTTCTAGTTCTTTTTTTCTATTCTTTTTTTTTATTAAATTAAATCGCTTTATCATTTCTTTTCAACTTTGTTTTGGTGTTAAAAGTATCGTGCAGAATTTCTAAAAAATATTTGCATCACAAAATATTGATCTTTAAATCAGTATTCTTGTCTACTGGCCGACCACGGTAACCAATTTAACAACCACAATCTATTAAACTTACAAAGAAAAAGAATAAAAAAAAAAAAGAAAATCTTTGTAAAGTAGTAAAATTTCTTCAAAAATAATAATTTTTCATTTTGTAATAATTTACCAAAGTTATTTTAGTTATTTCTTTTTTTTTTTTTTTTTTTACTAATTTTCAAAGATTAAAATAGAAAGAACAGTTAATGAAAATTACCTCTCAAAATGGTTACGACTACCGTAATTTTCATAAATGACTATTTTAATCGATTAAAAAATAATATGGAAATTATTGCCAGTGCCGAGTAAAATATCTGTACTAAGGGTCTAAATAATATTTAGAGCCTATTTATGATTTTGTACTTGGCCATTTTTAAAAATTTTAACTGTTTTAGTTACTGTAAAGAAAATTACTGTATAGTTTTACTGTATTATCCAGCAGGTGCAGAAAATTATTTTGCGCAACTTTTGACAATAATTATTTTACATAATAAGTAAGTATAACGGGAATATTTTATTTCAAATAATTTCTGATTCAATTTTTAAATTTACGGTATTTTGTTTTATAACAAAAATAATGATTATTGTATCTACTCCATGTTACAGTTTTTGAATGGTTTTTTTTTCAATAGCGTCAAAACCAAAACCATTAATATTGTCAATACAAAATCAAACAACTTTTAGGCAGGCAGTTTCATATTAATATATCAAGATATAGCGATCTGTATGAATCACTGATCGATAGGAAGTTAGTCTATCAAACTGGACATTCTGTTCAACCCACATTGTCGGATCAGCTGCAAAAAATAAAACAAGACAATATAACAATGTCTAATCCAACATAATTTCACTAAATTGTAAATTAAATTTTAATGTAAATTATAAGGCCATACGGCTAAAGGTTAGGGTCACGAATAAAATAAAATAACTAAATATTAAAGAAAAAAAAAGTTCGTGAATACTTCTTTCTGCTAAGCGTTAGATAGAACGAGTTTCAGGACTTTAGGTTAGGAACAAAAAATTGGTGAACTGGATTGACCTTTTTTAATCGCCATAAGTGGTTCTGTAGTACTGAGTTCCTTTGGAGAGTAATAATGGTAGAGTGTTCCCTTTTAAAATAACAAATATTAAAAATGTAGAATTAAGTGATAATTGGTTTTGTACCAGCAACTGTAATGGCTACTTCCATCTTCCAAAATACCTTTCAATAATTGCTGATTTTCGGCTTAAGTATAAAAAAATGTTACGATTATTAAAATTATAGCTTATGAATGTTACCCGATTGACAACAAAAATATTCGTCATCGTGCTGTGCGAGATAGACTCATGTTAATATAAATATTTTTTCTTATACAAAAACTGAGACTTTTAGAAACGGTTAGAAATCTTTTGGCATAAATGTATAAGAACAAAAAAAAATTATTCCAAATTAGCTTTAGATCTTGTACTATAGATCATACAAGACGACTGTATATCTCAACATTACGAGATATTTTTGTCTTACAAAAAAAAAATCTTAAAAATTCGAAGATCTCAAATAGTCTCATCATGGATCATAGCTTCTTATACACCTCTGTTATGTAGTTATATTTACTGTTATATTTATGTAGAACAATTTCTATCCCAAAATTTTAGAAAAAAAAAAATAATAACAAAAAACTTGGTAATTTGTTGACCATGATTATTTTTCAACTGGATTTATTTATATAGCAATAACGGTAATACTAAACGATTTTCGTTTTATGCTTTTAGCAAACAATTTATAAAAACAACAAAAAAAAAGCAAAAAAATCCATTTTGGTTAAGAGGTGATTTCCGTTGCGTGTTCCCTTGTTGATTGTTCACAAATATAAAATACTATGTACCTACAAGTATATAATAAATATAAATATGTGTATGTATAATTGAAACATGGCAATGATGTGATGAATAACCTGACAAACATTTTCAACAAATATTTTTGTTAAACATGCGAAACATTTTGTACTAAAATTCATAATTATAATAACCATTTGTTTTTTAAAGTTAAAGGAAATTTGTATGAAAATAAAAAAAAAAAACAACAAAAAAAAATCACTGTTCGTTCATACTTAAATTAAATATTATGGAAAATGGGGTTATGTAGACATTATTTTTGAGGTGATGAAAATTGATTAGCACACTGGTCATGTAAGAATTATTAAGGTTTGCTTCATTTGTTTTATTGGTTTTTTTTTTGTTTTTGCTATTGTTGTAATTTGCTTATTTTAAGTTTAATCACTTGAAAATGTCCATTTAATGAAATTCCAGAATAAATAATTTTTGTAGTTTAATTATTTGGAAATGAAGTTGATAAATCTGATTGAAATTAAAAGTTATCAACCATTTTTATTTTCCCATTGTGTTTTTTTGTAAATCTTTGTCTCATAAGGATCTATGTTCAATACTTCAGTTTGTTTGTAATAATTTGAAATACTTCTAGTAGTGCAACAATATTTTAAAAATGAATTGAAAAAAAAATCCATACCAAAATTAAGGAAAATTAATTTTATTTAAGAGTTTGGGAAAATATTTTGGCTGAATTTTGTAAGAAAATTTTTTTGGTCTGAAACGTAAATTTGCTTGTAACTGCTTACTGATGAAATTCATCTCAACTTCATGAACTGTTGTGTGGATCATGCGGTTCTCAAATTTGTATTTGATGTGTTAAAATGATTGTTTATGAAACGTTAGACATACTTAAATAATGGTATCAATCTTAGAAACTATTATTAGTATTGAGCTTACATTTCTTAAAGAGTATACTAAATTTTTTTACTTAGAAAATTACAATACATTACAAACAACATTACTGAAAACATTTATTAGAAACAAAAATAGATATTTGTAACGGAAAATAAGACAATGTATTCAATTCTAATATCTACATTGTTTCTGTATTATAAAACTGAGTGGGTTGACGAAGTCGTTTATGTTGGCTTCATATGCCATCGTTTGTGTGAATTCTGTTCAACGTTGACCATTAATGATGCGAGAGATAAAAACCCGAACTTCTTTTCTACTTATTATTTTCTATGGTTATTTTGGCTACCATTGAAGTCGATGTTCAAGATCTTGCCATTCGTGATGAATTCGTGATGACGTCTTGCCATTTTAATTTTGGGATATTTGGATCCAGTATATTGATATTATTATGGATTGGTATTGTGATATTTAGCATTATTTTATTGTGCTCTGTAGACAAAAAATTTTCACGCCATAAGTTGGGAGGGTCCTGAGTACCATTGAGTAATAATTTCGTCGTCGGTATTGGTTGTATTGTGTCTGTAATGAGACGCAGTGTGCTGTTTGACTCTATAACAACCTTCTTCATGTGTTTTCTGTATAGCCAAACTGGTGCGCAGTATTCTGCAACAGAATATACTAAACCAAGAGCTGCTGTGCACAGGACTTTGAATTTTCAGAGTAATTGATTGATTTATTTTAATTTTGTTTATATACTTTCACTGAATATTTTCGTTCGAAAAAATACATGTGTCTAAGTTATGGTTCTTGGACATATTTAACAGCCCTATGTTATGATAATGTTACATGACCGAATATTACTTTAACAAGTATAGATCAATCAAATTCTATACGTTAATCAAATCTTCCTGTACTTACATCCAAATTCATTACAACTTTTTAAAATAGAATTTTAAAAAAAAAATATATTTCATAATGTATTCTTATATTAGGTAGATATATGACAAAAACTTTATCCTTTAATACGGTATATATTATATAACATAATTAATTATGCAAAATTTCATATAATAACAATTTTGATATCATTACCCCGAATAAAAAAACGTGTTACATAACCTAATTTGTTTTTTATTTGAATTTGTCGCCTTGCAATCACAAAAAAAGGAAAGAATACCGATCACAGTATGACTATAAAAAATAAAATTTTGCAGCTGTTATTTCGATGTACATTATCTGGTATGTGGATGAATGTATATCTTATCCTTTGAACAAATACATCAACAATTCATGTAAATTTCAAATTTATTAAAATCTATGAATCAGAAGGCATTATATATATATTTTTTCTGTTAAATGTCTTTCTTATTGGAAATAAAAAAAAAAAATTAATAATTTAAAGTTTCAAGGATATCGATTGAATAATAAGATTAAATTAGAGAAGCCATTAAAATATTCTTCCTTCTTAACAAATAAATTTTTCAAATTAAAATCGAGAATTTGGAAAAAAAGAAAACTTTTGTATGTATAGGTATATGGAAGTCTTTGTTCTGTACAAGGACAAAATCTACAGTAATTGTATAAGGATTCAGTATCAATTTGTTGCGCAAAAAATATAAATTGAAATCATAAAATTCCAAAAATATTTTTGATATTAAATCGAATCGCAACAAATCGTCTATAATGTGAGTAATTACGATATTTAATTTGCAATATAAAAATGTAGTTAGATTGACTAAATTAATTTTATTCCTATAGGTTTGATTTGTTTTAACAGTAATATAAATAATTTTAATTTGCATGTCCTGTATCTCTATACCAATACCTAATACTAAATACTCTTGGAAACAAACCTATTGAATGATACAGACCTATCAAGCTGTCCTGTAAGTCTATCCTTATACCTAATCCTGAATACTAATTCTTTTGAATGCTACAGACCTTTTGAATTATTAAACACTGAAATGTAACAAAATTTGAATAGTTTTTATTACCTACTAGATACTGTTTCAAACAGTATTTCTCAAACAGTATCAAGATGTATACTGCTTGCTAAATATACCGTCTAAATAAACTATAGAATTTTCGATATTACGTATAAAATATTTTTAAAACTAAACTAACCGGGCACAATTCTATCTTTAACCGATAATATGATTATGATCTTGATTAGGGTTGTGTATATGGAGATGATAAATCATTAAACATTTGTTATTATATACATAAATTATTTGCGCCAGTTTTTTGCATAACATTGATTTTTCAACTACGTTGTCGATGTTAAAGCCAAGGTATTTCAAAAGACCATTTATAGGTATTTTACTAGGCTCAAAACTATTCCTACATCAAATAAATTTGAATTTAAAGCGTCTTTTACCAGACTTTTGTCTGTGACAATATTCTGACACGTTTGTATTATACTATTTATAACAAAGTTACAAGATCTATGGTAAATACTGCATGACTCATGCCAATTCAAACAATTGAAAATGATTTATGCAGTCCATCATCAACACCCAAATATTTTATTCACAATCTAATTAACGCGTCTAGAGCTAGAAGACTCAAAAAAAATTTTATTTGGAGATATTTTAAGGTTAAACTAATTATGTATCTGGCTGCACCATTGGGTATACCTATTTCAAGACAAAATCCAAATAAACAAAAATATTTGTATTTTAATATATAGATTGTAAAAAAATTAAGAAGTTTAATTACAAAACAAAAATCAATTTTACCTGTATATAATTTTATTGCCCCAAAAAATGATGACAACAACCAAACCATAACCCAAGCAAAATTTAAAAAATCAAGCTGAAACAAAATATGTATTAGAAAATAGTTATATATTAAAATATTTTCTTGAAAATATCCGACAGTCAGTCTAAAACATTCAACAGTACTGTCCTGCTCAATTGAACGCATTAGTATAAAATAAATATGAGGACACTAAATTAACATTTATTTATTTAGATAAAATCGAAATTTTCAGATGTGCGTAATTAGAATGAAAAAAATGTAAATTGAAAAGAAAATTGTCACAGAAATTTTAGCCGAGCAGATCATTTATGCAGAATGTGGATTGACATATGGACTTTGAAATTCAGTATTATAAAGTATTATACAGTCGAGACTCGAGTAAAAGTTTCTTTTTTGTTGAACTTTATACAATAATAATTTATATTCAAAACATGTTGATTGAATTCAAACAACTAGACTGTATTATAGTAGAAAAGACAAGACTGATGCCCGACTACAGTTTTTGGCATTTAACATAGTTTCAAGAGTGGCCTCATCATTATCATCTGTTTTTATAGCCCGGAATCAGCTTTAACCTTGTTTACTCTATCTTGTGCAACTGTTCTCCATCCGTTGACTCCAGTCTTTCGACAGTTGTCCTTGATTTCGTTCAGCCCTCTTGATCTTGGTCTATTTTATTTCTTTATTATTACTGAGTCTAATGTTTTTGGGTTCTTTTGTTTATTCATTCTTACCACATGCCTTGTCCATCTTAGTTAGTCTTTGTTAGTTCATCTTAGTTAGTCTTTGTACCTGAATAAGATTTAGAGCATTGGGTCCATCGATTAGTGCTTCCCCATTTAATTTTATTTGTAAATTTGGGATCAAATATATTAATCTGCATTCTTCTGTCGAATACTTTTAATTTATTTTCTTTGTATAACTTTTATAACAATTATTTTCATTATACAGGCTTTGTAGATGTAGGTTAATACTGGTTATATTATGGTCTTGAATATTCTAAATTTATAAGAGTATAACTAAGAAAACTGGCATAACGAATTTTTATGTCACAGTATTTACTCCATACCAAATTTATATAATTTTCTTTTTTGCACACACACACACACATTTAGATCTATTATATCTAAACATATTTCGTCCATCACAATCTTACTTGATTAATTTCTAATTTGAACAATAGAAAACTAGTAGTCTTGTGAGTAGATAGAAAATATGAAAATATAGAATGATTGTTAGAAAATGTATTCACAAATAAATACAAAAGCAAAAAATTTTTTTTTAATTAAAATGAGATAGAAATAGTCCAATCTCTGTTTATTGAACTTTATATAATATTCAATAGTATGTTATAGTTCTATTCTCATTCTTATGAATTTCTATTAAAATATTTCTTGAATTTTCGAGTTTATATTATTGTTTATTTTTTTGGTTTTACTAAATTCCTTGGGGCCATATTTTCAGACCAACCAAATTAAAAGTAAAACTATAAAAAAACAATGAACTCAACCTAAAGAGAAAGAGGGAGCAAACTAATATTAAAAAAAAAATCATATCACAAAAGGATTATATAGTATTTTCTATCTATATAATATATATATATACATAAAATATCTCAACTATAATAAAAAAAAAAAAATTTAAATTATAATGGGAAAAAAAACAATCAAAACAACAAAAAAAAACAATTCATAAAAAAATATGTTACAATACAATGATGCAAATAATGCGTTAACGAGCCATTAAATTTGCTACAAAAATTTACAAAAAAATAAAAAAAAAAACAATAATAAAAAAATAATACAAAAATTATAATAACAATTCGTTGAAAACAAAAAAAAAAAAAAAACAAAAAACAAAAGTAACAAAAATATTTTACAAATTTGTTGTATGCATTTTAGGCACGGAACGAACCAAATCTAAAAACAAAAAAAAAATTACAATTCTACTAAATGGAAAACACTAAGAATGCTCACGATAATTCAAAAAAAAAAAAAAACAAAACCACAAAAAAATTAGAGAACAAAAGGACCATAACGAATATAGCCTTTATGAAAATAATGATTTTTTATTGTTTGGATATTTTCCGAGACCATACTATAATATTAACAAGAACAAAAAAAAAATAAAAAGTAAAAAAAATTGCATAACTAAAAAGCCAAGCATTTAACATAAAAAATTAAGTCAGCAGCTATCTGCTCATCCTATCTTTATAGGTTTTACTTTCATAAATATATATACATAATAATAATATTGCAGTGGTAGTTAATATCATGGGACTCAGTTTAACAGATTGAGCTGAATTTTTTAAAGCTGACTGATTGAAACTGGATATTGTTATATCACTATAGTGGATTACCCCTTACAAAAATATCGCCCAATAACACTCAATGTACAAAATTTCTTAAATATTAAGCACTCAACAAATAATTAAAGGAAATTCACATTTAAAAATGTTGTGTTATAAATTAATGTATATATATGTATGGAGGCGTATAAATGTATCATCTACTCATGTTAAAAACGGGAACCGGCCAATTGACCAATATTAAGTGTCCATTTTGCTGAATATTTTTTTACGGAATGTCCCCTGAGCAAATGTCCAGTTGTTAAAAGTGTACCGTATCTGTCAATAATAGTACGTTCGAAGAATTTCTGCTATGGAACATACTTTTGTTATTGAGACAACATCCGGTATATTAAATTCCTGACTCATATGTCATTTGACCTGAAAACAATTGGGCTTATGAGAATCTCTACGTACGCACTAAATTATTAAATGTATTTGATAACGTTATTGTTATAAAGCCAAACGATAATAATAATAATTTGGACTTTATGTAATTATATCTATTTAAGTATAGACCCACCATTTTGTATAACTTCAAGAGCTGATGAAGAAATATTATTTCTTATACTAAATCATATCAACTAATATGATCTATGCCGAGGAAATATTCATATTTACTGAAATGAAACCCTTAACACAATTTTTTGGAAAAAAATAACAGACAAAGAAGAAAACGAAAAACTTAACTGTAATGCGCTAACTATATAATGGCATAGAGCTACATATTATGTAAATGCCAAATTTCCTAACGAAGCTAACATGTTTGTCTATGTCGACTCGAAATGAAAATATTAACATAATAAAAACAACAACAACAAAAAAAATTTATTTTTAATGGAGAGTTCTATGTAAGCACGACTTCTTAAGATCTATTGTACTTATGTCGATTTCGGTTTGGATGGAATTTAGCATACGAATGATATTATGTTTGACGAAAATTTAACGAATTGTTAGATTCAATTTAATTGTATTATCTGTCGATTGTGGCAGTTACATGTATTTTGCATATACGAAATATCACATATATGTATGTCAGAACATATGTATAGTTCTATGTCATTATAGTTGTTATAAAGAACTAAATAACATTAAGCTACATTGCTAATTCATTACAATTTCCTGCTAAGTTTAAAATGTGTTATTTTAATTTTCCGAATCAGGTTTAATTTTAAAATCAACTGATTTTAATCAGTTTTGGGTATGCATATTTAAAAATCAATTTTTTCCCTTAAAACAATAATCAAATTCAATAATCTGAAAGTGTAAAACTTGCTTATCATAATTTTTCCTTCGATTTATTTTTTAATCAACATTTTAGAAAGAGATAGTATATTGAGTTTTTACTTAAAGAGAAAAACAGACAGTTGCAATTAATTTCCCAAAAACTTCCCTGTTCAAATGCTACGGCAACATTTACTTGTTACATTAAAACTAGTTGTTTTGAAATTTAAAAA